>JAZKJV010001147.1:0-649254 GCA_037367405.1 Ottelia alismoides | reverse complement strand
TCTTCTTGCGGCGGGTCCTACTTTACCAAGGACCACAACCAAGTCTGGGCCATCTATGAAGAGATGGCAGAAAATTACATGGTGATGTCCCAGACTCGGTTGTACACACAGAGATCTCAGCAGCCGCCAGGATCCGTGCAGTATCAGAGGATAGCACGGGTTGATGCAGGTCCATCCAGTTCGTCCACAGTTGCAGCCGCACAGGCAGAGTCGGCCACTGCGGACATGGGGATTATCAGCGAGAAGTTGGACCGCATGGAAATCATAGAGAAGAAGCAGTGCCAGGGCATAACTCAGATGGAGCAAATGGTACAAACTCTGAGCGACATGAAGACCCAGCTCTTGTGTCTTCAGGAGGCACAGACGGCTCCTCAGCCCCGTCTTCTGTCGCGAGGCGATTCCGGCGGCAGCCGCAGCTCGTCCCAGCGCTCCAGCTCCTTGCAGCAGCCTAGACAAGTTCACCTTGTACAGGCGGAGCCGTACCAGCAGCAGCAGCCCTCTTACCAGTCACCACCATCTCCAGACTTACAGATGGTGGTATATCAGCCGGATCAGCCTCTGGATGTACTCCCACCAGCCCCTTACGATGCTGAGCTGTTGATGGATGTCAACGGGATTTGGTATGACCGGCCTCAGCCTGGAATCCGACGAGACCATCCCGGATTCAGGTGGGGGAATGGGGGGAAACCAGTCCCAACAGCAGCCAGCCGGTCAGGGAGGGCAGTACTCCCAGCAGAGAGATCACCAGCAGCCCCCAACACACCAGCCATCATCTTTCGTATCTCGTCCCTATCAGCAGCAGGGACAGAATTGGAGACGTGAGCAGCAGGCTCACCAGCAGCAGCATCATTCCTCTTACCCCTCTCAGCCACAACAGCACCAGGTCCAGCAGCCTCATTATCAGAGAGGCAACCCGTCGGGCTCCCATGAGAGCCCCGCCATGGATGATCTAGCCCGCCTCTTCACAGAGCAGCAGGCTACATTTAGACGGGAGATGGACGAGTTCCGCCAGGAGATGCGGGACCTGATGAGAGGGAAGGCCGCCATCCCTGCACAGATCGAGCCTAATCCGAATAATTTGAAGAGGAAATCTGAGCAGGTAGTTCACACTGAGCCTACCACTTCTAGTGACTCATTTGATGTTATCTCGTCGGATATATTTGATGCTGATTTTGTCACACTTAGGAGCGGTAGAAGACCAGCAGGAGGCGCCTCATCTGAGCGACAACGCGAGGATCCATCTAGAGCGCCAGATGAGGAAGAGGAGAGCGGTACTGAAGCCGCACATGATGATGACGGTGGTACTGAGGCCACCCGAGATGCTGATTCCACTGGCGGTACTGAGGCCGCCATTTCACCACATCGAGGAGGTGGTACTGATGCCACCAGCAGAGCCGAGTCAGCCCGCGGTACTGAGGCCGCAAGACGTCTAGTTGTAGAGCCAGCTAGAGGTGGTACTGAGGCCACCAACATTTATTCTGATAGAAATGTTGTCTTTCCTCGCATGAATGTATCTCAGAACTCTGATTTGAATAAAGGAAAAGGTTTAGTTTCTTCTGATCCCACTGTGGTGAATGATGTTTGTGAGGATCCAGTCATCGAATCGTCTAGGCCTATTCCTAGTCCTTCATCTGAGAAGGACCCTGTGATCCCCTTTCCTAGAGCCCTTGAGTTGGGGAAGGGGAAGAAAAAAGAAAAAGATCCAAAAAAGAGAGAGCAGGAGGAGTTCAGCCAAGGCATGATAGACCGATTTCACATCCAGCTGACCCTCAATGAGGCTTTGCAGCACATTCCTCTTCTTCAGCGATCCCTAAGAGATAGGACCACAGTCAGAAGGAAGAAGAGGAGCAAGACCGCAGAAATTCATGTGCTAACAAAAGCCACGTGTTACGCGATCCAGAACCATCTGCCGACTAAGAGGCCAGATTTAGGGGCCCCGTATGTCAGATGTCAGATTAGTGAGCAGAGGTTCGACCGTACTCTCTTAGATAGCGGATCGTCGATCAACCTTCTTCCGGCAGCCCTTCTCGACCACTTAGAGTTGGGCACTCTTAGACAGAGCAGGACATACCTTCAGTTTGCTGATCGGTCTGTCAAGAGGCCAAAGGGGTTGTTGCGAGACGTTGTCATCACGATTCAGGGTTTGCAATTCCCCGTAGACTTCGTAGTGCTGGACATGGAGACCCCTGACTCGTTGACCGATTCCCCCATCATCCTCGGTCGCCCGTTCTTGGCCACAGCCAAGGCAGTGACTGACCATGACAATGGGAAGGTATTCTTTCGCGTCCAGGGCGAGAGTATACAAATAGAGACGGTTAAGGACCACAGAGCCAGATCTAGATCCCGCTCACAGGGTAGTACAGATTCAGAGCAGCTGACAGACGCAGAGCCAGACATCCACCAGGACTGTGATTTTGTGATCACAGATGATGAGGCAATTTGGGCAGATCCTGTAGCACAGACCATCCTCTCATATTCAGATACAGCTGATGCAGAGATGATAGCAGAGGATAGTCTGGAGAGCACAATCCTGGTTCAGGATACTATTGAGTCAGCAGAGTCGGACCTTGATCGCGACAAGATTTCCAGTGATGGTGGTACTGAGGCCACCCTGTTCTCCGGTGGTGCTGATGCCACCGAGTCTGATATAGATCCCTCGGATTCAGAATCTGATTGGGCAGATTGTGATGATCAGATGCCCGATCTGGATCCACCTGAGCCTATAGATGAGGAGGAGGTAGAGGCAGAGCAGAACAGAGACAATATAGAGGACCCGCCTTCTCCAGACCCAGTTTGTGAGAGTTCGTTATCATTTTCCCAGGCAAATTTGGCAGAATTATCCGCATACACACATCTTCTTCAGAAGCCAGATTTGCCAGCACCCAGCTGTCCAGAGCTAAAGCCGCTCCCTACTTCGTTGAAGTATAGATTCCTTGCGGAAGAGTCTGAGATGTACCCAGTCATCATCTCTGCCGATCTGACTGGAGAACAAGAATCCCGTCTGATGGAGGTTCTTGAAAAGAACCGCAAGGCAATTGGATGGAGCGTAGCAGATCTCCATGGGATCAGTCCCTCATTGTGCTCCCACCATATCTATCTCGAGGAAGGGGCGAAGCCGTCGCGTGAGTTCCAGCGTCGACTGAACCCCAACCTAAGAGAGGTTGTTATGAAGGAAATATCAAAATGGTGGAGTGCAGATTTTATTTATCCCATTTCCGACTCCAAGTGGGTTAGCCCCTTGCATGTGGTGCCCAAGAAGACGGGCATCACGACTGTGATCAGTGAGTTGGGAGAGGAGATTGCTACACGAGTACCCACCTCTTGGCGGGTCTGTGTTGACTACAGGAAACTCAACCAGGCTACCAAGAAGGACCATTTCCCCCTGCCTTTTATTGATCAGATCATTGAGAGACTGGCAGGGAAGAGCCATTATTGCTTCCTAGATGGGTACTCGGGATACAACCAGGTGGCCATCGCTCCTGAGGATCAGGAGAAGACCACCTTTACCTGTCCCTTCGGTACTTACGCCTTTCGACGCATGCCATTCGGGCTATGTAACGCCCCTGCGACTTTTCAGAGATGCATGCTGTCAATATTTTCGGACATGGTAGGGGAGTGTTTGGAGGTCTTCATGGACGACTTCTCGGTCTACGGCGACGGATTCGAGTCCTGTCTTGACTGCCTAGACCGAGTACTCCAGCGATGTATTGCTACCCGCTTGGTTCTGTCTTGGGAGAAGAGTCACTTCATGGTGACTCAAGGGACGGTGCTTGGCCACATCATCTCCAACAGAGGCATGGAGGTTGATCCGGCCAAGGTCGATGTCATTAGGAAACTCACACCGCCGTCCAATCTGAAGCAGTTACGGTCATTTCTGGGGCACGTTGGTTTTTATAGGAGATTCATTCATGATTTCAGCAAGATTGCCCGACCGTTGACTGACCTCTTGACGAAAGACACCGAGTTCCTTGTCGATGACAAGTGTCTTTCATCCTTTGAGACTCTCCAGCAGTGTGTAATTGAGGCTCCTGTCCTTCAGCCGCCGGATTGGTCTCTCCCATTCAAGATCATGACGGACGCCTCCGATTTTGCCGTAGGGGCAGTGCTAGGACAGAGGAGGGATGGAGTACCATTTGCGATACACTATGCTAGCCGCACATTGGATTCCGCCCAGCGGAATTATACAGTCACAGAAAAGGAGATGCTAGCAGTAGTGTTTGCCCTAGATAAATTCAGATCATATATCATTGGATCCCGAGTGACCTTGTACACAGACCACACCGCCATCAGGTACCTCATGTCAAAGAAGGATGCCAAGGCCAGACTTACTAGATGGATCCTTCTACTCCAGGAGTTCGACATTGAGATCAAGGATAAACCTGGAGTCAAGAATGTGGTGGCGGAACATTTATCCCGATTAGAGCAGCCTGAGGATTCTGAGCAGATTGATCCCATTTGTGATACCTTCCCAGATGAGGCGATCCTTGCTATCGCCTCACTCCCATGGTACGCTGATATTGTGAACTTTCTCGTTGCTGGGAAAGTTCCACAAGACTGGCCCAAGCAGAGGATTGAGACCTTCCTTGCAAAGGCCAAGTCTTACCACTGGGAGGATCCCATCCTTTACCACGAAGGAGGGGATAGCATCTGGCGTCGGTGTATTCCTCAGGAGGAGCATCATAGTGTCCTCACTTACTGCCACAAGCTTGAGGCAGGAGGACATCATTCTGGGAGGAGAACGGCACAGAAAGTGCTCCAGTCCGGTTTGTGGTGGCCTACCCTCTTCAAGGACTCAGATGAGTTCGTGAAGAGGTGTACTGACTGTCAGAGGATGGGCACTTGTGGACAGCGTGATATGATGCCGATGCAGCCCATTCACTTCTGTGAGGTTTTTGACGCATGGGGCATCGATTTCATGGGTCCATTCCCTAAGAGTCAGGGATTCGAGTATATTCTGTTGGCCGTAGATTATGTGAGTCGTTGGGTTGAGGCTATCCCCGCCCGAGCCGCAGATGCGAAGACAGTTTGCAGATTTTTGAAGAAGCACATAATCATGCGGTTTGGGGTTCCACGAGTTCTGATTTCTGATGGGGGATCTCATTTCATCAACGACCAGGTGAAGGCACTTGCTAGAGAGTTCAGTATAGACCATCGTGTTGCCACTCCTTACCATCCACAGACGAATGGTCTAGCTGAAGTGTCGAATAGGGAGATTAAGAATATTTTGCAGAAAGTCGTCCGCCCTGACCGAAAGAATTGGTCACAGCTTTTGGACTCGGTCTTGTGGGCATATAAGACGTCTTTCAAGACTCCATTGGGTACATCTCCCTTTCGCCTCGTGTATGGCAAGCCCTGTCACCTACCAGTTGAGCTGAGGCACAAGTCACTCTGGGCAGTCACAGATATTCTTATGGATCCAGATGGTATAGGAGACCAGAGGAGGGCAGAGTTAGCCGCCTTGGAAGAGCTTAGAGACGCAGCTTTCTCAAGCAGCCTACATTATAAGGAGAAAGTCAAAGAGTGGCATGATTCTCATATCAGCCACAAGCATTTTGAGATTGGACAGAAAGTACGGCTGTTTGATGCGAGGCTTAGATTATTTCCAGGGAAGCTACAGAGCAAATGGAAAGGACCCTATTTGGTCAGAAAGGTACACGATAACGGTAGCATTGATATATCTGAGTTATCTTCTGAGAGTACCTTCCGAGGTGAACGGCCAGCGGCTCAAACCATTTCTAGATCATGAGCCGCGGGATGTTATTATTGCCGCTATTCATTTTGCGTGAGATGTGGTCTTTTGACTCACATCTTTTACATCTCACGCCTGATTTTCACTGTTCCTCCGCCTGTATAGATCCAGTTGTCCATATCATTCTATTCTTTAGTCCCACATCCCATCTCTCATCTTATGATTATGCTATACTTAGGGTGTACTTTACCCTAAGTATAGGGGGGATGTCGGACCTGTGAGTATTCTTTTCATTCTTTCTGCTCTTGTTTTTGCTGCCTATACTTAGGGATATTTTACCCTAAGTATAGGGGGAGCAGATTCTGTATCTTCTTCACTCGGCTTTCCCTTCATATACAGCTTTCTATACTTAGGATTAGTTAATCCTAAGTATAGGGGGAGACCACCGAGTTCCTCTCATTCTATTCATTTATTCGTTCCTGTACTTAGCCATTCCTTTTCACTTCCCTTTTACTAAGCACGAGTTATGTCTTCTTCATCGCTCTTGATCACTCTGAGGACATCGTTCGAGCTAAGTATAGGGGGGGTGTGTATATATTTCATACATACTTTAGCCATAACTCGTACTTTGTGTGAGTGTGTTAATAAATAAAATGGCTAAAAATCACAAAAATTAAAATTTTTTCATGTACATAAATCTCTTTTATTCTTGCACATACATAGCTAGTGTACAAAGTATTTTTGTAAAAATGATTTCAAAAATCTTTTGTGTAAAGCTTGTGTAAATATTTTGTATCAAAATTATGTATATAGTACAAAATTTTTCCAAAATGTTTTGAAAATCAAAAGTTTGCAAAAATCTTGTGTAAATGTTTGTAAATATCTTTTTGCAAAACTTGCACTTCATGCATCATTCATTCATGATTTCAAAACATTTTTCAAAAATTTTTGCATGATTGTAAAATATTTGTAAATAGCATCTTGTGTACATATATGTATATAGTTTTTCCTGGATGAGAGTTGACATTTAAACTGAGCCTGGAATTAAATTGAGAAATAGAGCTTGAATAAGATCTTAATTCACTTAACTTCAAGAGGAACCTTGTAGGACTTAGGGTTAAGGCTTTTCAGGTCCATAAGGACTTAATTCTTTGGGTCCACTAGGCTATGAGTATATGTCATCTTGATGAGCTTAAGTAGAGCACTTAACAACACACGCATGACTCTCAGAGACAATGGCTTCACTTGCACCTGCACTTTACACATGGCTCTCCATGGATGAGGTGGTGAGGAGGCAGTTTCCTTTGGCTTGGGGTAGCATATGAGGGTAGTACTTCTAGGCGGAACCTCTCTTCTTCTTATAGTGAAGGAAGTGCACCTCAACTTGGTCTAGTGGTGTTGAAAGCTAAAGACAGAAGCTGTGGGTTGCAATAAAGCTTCAAAGGAGGGATAGTCTACTGGCTCAAGGGGAAATTTCTTATATGCTGCACCATGTAGATATGTTGTACAGAAGTTCTTGAAAAAAAAATGCAAAAATGCAAAAAGAACTCCAAAAAAGTGGTGGGTCGGATTGAAAATTTAATAACCCCACCGGAGTGAAAAGCAAAAGCTTATGGTATCATGTTACATCTCATGAAGCTTGCAGCGGGAGACTTAGCTACACTGGCTAAGCTTCCAAAACTCTATACTTCTACCCCCTCTTCTTGAGCCGGTTGCACTTGAACTTAGAAGGGAATACCCCGCTTCTCGAGGAAAGAGTTGCTAGACTGAGGCATTAGAGTTACCAGGTTGAGGGAGGTTGTTTCTTTGTTACTTCTGAGGTGGGGAGCCACATATCACTTACACCGCAAGGAAAAGATTCATGGTCATTAGAGTTTGTGTATGAAGACTTGTTCTGATCTGGTTTATTGAGGAGTCTTGCCCATAGATTGGTGGAACTTGGAGGCTGTTGAGTTTTAGGCTTAAGTCCAAATGAGGTTCCGACACATTAATAATCCAAAGATCTGATCGAGCTCCATATTTCAATTTAATGAAGGAAAATTTAATAAGTCAACCTTGATCCATGTACATCCTCTTTTTCTTTTTCTTTCTTTTTCACTTCTTTTTTCAAATAAGTGTTTGCTAAGGGACTAGCAAAGTTAAGCATAGGGGGGTGATGAATACCCATTCATCACTCTTTATTCTATTATTTTAGCTACAAAAACCTTTGCAAATACATGTAGATATGTGTAAATACAAATAAATACCAAAAGCATGCATTGTGTAAAAACCTATAATTAGCATGTTTTTGTGCACAAAATAAAAGAATAAAGAGCAAAAAGAAAAAGAGGGAAATATTTAGAATAAATATTGAGCAACCTAACCCAAGGGAGGGCTCAGCATGGGCCTGACCGCATAAAAGCCAAAGTAGAGGGAGATAGGAGCTCATATGTGTATATTTGTAAATAAATAAAACTTTATATTTTCCTCACCCAAAAATATGTTTGTGTGTATATTCAGAAGCTATTCAAAACAAAATAAAAAGATAAAAATCAAAAATTCAAAAATACCCTTCTTTCACCATGTGTACAAACCATCATCTTGTATTTATTTAACCTTGTAAATAAATTCAATTATTTTCTAAACTTTTTGTAAATATTCTATGTTACATATTGTAAATATATAAAATAACAAGAAACAAAACAAAAATCAAATAAAAATTACAAAATTGAAAATACAAAAATACATTGTATAAATACCATGTATATAAATGTATTCTACCATTTATTACACCCTTGTATATAAGTGATAAAAATAAAATAAAAATATTCTTTTATTCCTCATTTTATCTTGTAAATAAATAAAATACAAAATGAGCATAAAAATACATAAAAATAACAAATAAAAAAATCAAAAATAAAAATCCCTATAGTGTACATATACCTGTATATAGAGCTACCCTATTTTTATTTCCAAAAATTAATTAAAAATCACCAAAAAATAGAAAAAAATAAAAGAAAAATATTTCATGTTTTGAGTTTTCCTTAATTCGGCCTATTTCTACCCTAAAATAAATAAACAAAATCCGGGCACACGTGGCCGCTCCTGATTGGTCCACGGGGGACTGTTGACCCCAGTCAACTCCCCCGCGGACTCCTTCCTATTCTGGATGTCGCGCGCCGCGCCTCCTTCGCCGATTTTCCTACGCGCATCCAGGCTGTCTCCCACGCATCCCCCGCGCCCGGATTCTTCGCCGTTCATCCCTCTCCCTCGCCGGATCCTTCGCCATCAAATCTACACTTTCCATCGCCGTCCTCACTCAACCCTAAACGCCCCTGTCACTCTATATATTCCCAGCTCCGCCGCCTCCGCGCCCCATCTTTGGACCCTCTCCTTCTTCCCCGTGACCTCCATTGGCATCGCAAGAGTGACAGCAAGCCGTTGCCTTTGTTGCAGTGAGGCGAGGAGGCGATTCCTTTGATCCGGCGTACTTCGCCGTCCTTGCTCCGCCGCCGGCGTTGAGCATCGAGCTTCAGGCCTTGACGCCCTTCGAAGCTACGACCCGGAGATAGCCACGCTCCAGCACAGTCTACAGCATCCATCAGGTAGCCTTAGTTCCTTCTAGTTTAGTCTAATTTCCGATTACGCCCAAATCATAGCTCCGACGTACATCTCCGATTCCGACCATCTCGCGCTACATCCCGACCATCCGACCCGATCATCACCTTCGCAATCTCCTCACGCACCTTCTACGCACTTTCACTCAACCCAGATCGCACAGGATCTGGGAGTCGAGCTCCACCGTCTCCACCTCGCCGGAGCTCTTCCGCCCCACCGCACCGTTCACCTTCACGCCACCTAACCGGGTCGAGGCACTTTGCCCTCGACCCGCGAAGCTTCTTGTCCACTTTGCAGGTCCAAAGGAGGTGTCTGAGCCTCCAGTTCATTCAAGACCGGAGCTTCGTGCCGATAGGCCTCGCCGGAGCCCCTCCAGGGCTCGGTTGGGCCCTTGGCCACCCGCAGCAGCTGCGCAACTTCACGCCGGACCTTCTTCGACCTTCAGGCGCAGCTGAGGAGGACCGGAGTCCACGCACGAGGCCGGCGAAGTTCGCCGGCCATCAGTTCTTCCTCCACCTTCCAGAGCCGTCCGATGAAGCCCTCGCTCCAGATCTAATCCCAGCCATCGATCTGTAGAGGAGCAGCAGCCGTTGATCCATCTGAGGATCTCATCTGGACCGTCGCAACCGAGGAGAGAGGCGCAGGAGCCCAGCACCGTCAGATCAGCCACGTGGATCTCTCTCCGCCGTCGATCGAGCCCAAGAGCCGAAGGAGTAAAGGCGCGTTTGTTCTCCACCGTCAGATCTGCCACGCGTCAGCATCGGGCCGTCGATATTAAGAAAGGGGTAAATATCATAGGGCCCCCTCGTAGTTTGTCATTTCCTTTTTAGTACTGTAATTAATTTTAGAAACTTTTTTACGAAGGGTTAGTTGCATTAAGGACCTTGCGCTTTATTTTAATTGCACTTATACCCCTGCCAGTAGTGAACCACGTGCTTCGTCACGTGTTATTTTGGGTTATTTGCAATATATGCCCTGTAGTTCTGGAATGTTATGCAATGAATGAATCTTTTTGTTTATTTGCATATATACCCCTGTGAGCATTGATTTTGCACATGTGCGAATTATTTTGGGTTATTTGCATATAAGTCCCTGGACTTTTGGTACTTGTTACCAATAAGCCCTCGGAACTTATTTTTATTACCATTTGGTCCCTGTGTGCCCCAGACACGTGCTTGGCACGTGACTCCTTGGGTATTTTGCACCAGGTCCCCAGAACTTTTGGGTATTTGCACATAGGTCCCTGTGCACAGTGCCCCACCTTTATTTTTGAATAAAATATCAAACGACCTCCAAATCCAATGAAATTTTGACACATGGCTCCTGCCATGGTGTAGGAATTTCTATGATTTTTGGGGACATTTTTGATTTCATTTATTATTTTTAAAAATTCAAAAAACCTTATTCTTGCTACTGTTTGACTTTAAAAATACCAAAAAAAATATAAAAACTCCACCAAAAATTCTAAAAAAATTAGGTATTGTTGTTTACTGGTTGATTGATTTTCTAGCCAATTTTGGCTACTTTTCATCATTTAAAAACCCTAAAAATTGAAAAACCCCTAAAAACTCATAAAAATTATAAAAATTAAATTAAAAATCCAAAAATAATAATTAGGGTGCCTAAATTTTCCTTGTTCTTCATAGATTATAGGAAAATTACCTTTAGGGCTTTTTGAGATCCAAGAGTATTTTATTTTTGGGTCTTAAGCCTTGCTGGACAGTACCCTCTGTTTGTTGCATTGTTTGATTTTTAATAAATAATTTACCCATTAGAAAAATTCCAAAAATTCACCAAAAACAGTAAAAAACATAAAAAACATAAAAACCATTTTTCTGGAATTTTTGCATTATTTTTGGAGTGTTGTATAAATTGTTGAAGTTCCCTTGTATTTACTTTCTCTTATTTCTCTCATCATTTAAAAAATCTAAAAAAAATATAAAAACAAATAAAAACACTAAAAAAAGACTTCCTTGGATTTCTGACTACATCGTAGGCCGCAAGGCCAATCTGTGTTCCTTGTGTTCGACCCTGGGAGCTATACCAGGTTAATCCTATAGCAGGACCACTTCTATTTTGTGTTTTGATTGATTTATCTGCATTTATGGTTCATTTTCTTGATATTCTCCGTTTTTGTGATTGAGGTCGCAACGACCATTTTCCGACCTTTTCCTCGATCGCATTCTTCGGGTTATCAGCCCCCCCATCGCTCGAAGCCCAGGCCAGTGTTGAGGGATGAGAGATGGAAGAGGACTATTTTTTCCTTTTATTGGTTAATTCTAGTCGTCTGATGAATACCCATTCATCACTCTTTATTCTTCTATTTTAGCTACAAAAACCTTTGCAAATACATGTAGATATGTGTAAATACAAATAATTACCAAAAGCATGCATTGTGTAAAAACCTATAATTAGCATGTTTTTGTGCAAAAATAAAAAGAATAAAGAGCAAAAAGAAAAAGAGGGAAATATTTAGAATAAATATTGAGCAACCTAACCCAAGGGAAGGCTCAGCATGGGCCTGACCGCATAAAAGCCAAAGTAGAGGGAGATAGGAGCTCATGTGTATATATTTTTGTAAATAAATAAAACTATATATTTTCCTCACCCAAAAATATGTAGTAAATATTTGTATATATTTTGTAAAAAGTTATTAAAAACAAAATAAAAATCAAAAATTCAAAAATACCCTTTTTCCCATGTGCATAAACCACACCAATGTATTTAACCCTATAGATAAATAAAAGTATTTTCTAAACTTGTTGTAAATATTCTATGTTACATATTGTAAATACATAAAATAATAAGAAACAAAACAAAAATCAAATAAAAATTACAAAATGAAAAATACAAAAATACATTGTATAAATACCATGTATATAAATGTATTCAACCATTTATTTCACCCTTGTATATAAGTGATAAAAATAAAATAAAAATACTCTTTTATTCCTCATTTTATCTTGTAAATAAATAAAATACAAAATGAGCATAAAAATACATAAAAATAACAAATAAAAAATCAAAAATAAAAACTCCATATAGTGTACATATACCTATATATATAGCCACCCTATTTTTATTCCCAAAAATTAATTAAAAATCACCAAAAAATAGAAAAAAATAAAAGAAAAATATTTCATGTTTTGAGTTTTCTTTAATTCGGCCTATTTCTACCCTAAAATAAATAAACAAAAATCAACTGCACGTGGCAGCTTCTGATTGGTCCACGGGGGACTGTTGACCCCGGTCAACTCCCCCGCGGACTCCTTCCTTTTCTGGAAGAAGCGCGCCACCCCATCTTCTCCGATTTTCCCACGCGTCTCCAGGCTGTCCCCCACGCAAATCTCATGCCCGGATTCTTCGCCTATCATCCATCTTCCTCGCCCGATCTTCCGCCACGAAATCAACACCTTCCATCGCTGTCGCCCCTCAACCCTAATCGCCCCTGTCACCTTATATATTCTTCCCTCCGCCGCCTCCGCGCCCCATCTTTGGACCATCTCCTTCTTTCCAGTGACCTCCATAGGCATCGCGAGAGTGACAGCAAGCGTCTGCCCTTGTTGCAGTGAGGTGAGGAAGCGAATCCATTGATCCGGCGAACTTCGCCGCCACTGCTCCGCCACCAGCGTCGAGCATCGAGCCTCAGGCCTTGACGCCCTTCGAGGCTACGACCAGGAGCAAGATCAGCTCCAGCATAGTCTACTGCAGCCACCAGGTAACCTTAGTTCCTTCTAGTTTCATCTAATTTAGGATTTCGCCCAATTTGTATCTCCGACGCATTTCCTTGATTCCGTCCATCTCGCGTAACATCTCGACCATCCGAACCGACCATCATCTTCGCCATTCCCTCACGCACCTTCTACGCACTTTCACTCAACCCAGATCGCACAGGATCTGGGAGTCGAGCTCCACCGTCTCTGCCTCGCCGGAGCTCTTTCGCCCCACCGCACCGTTCACCTTCACCCCGCTTTCTTGGGTCGAGGCATTTTGCCCTCGACCCGCGAAGCTTCTTGTCTACTTTGCAGGTCCAAAGGGGGTGTCTGAGCCTCCTTCACAGTTTAGACCGGAGCTTCGCGCCGCTAGGCCGCGCCGGAGCCCCTCCAGGGCTCGGCTGGGCCATCGGCCATCACCATCAGCTGCGGGAAGTCACCAGGAACGTGTTCCGATCAGTAGCAGCAGCTGAGGAGGACCGGAGTCCACGTACGAGGCCGGCGAAGTTCGCCGGCCATCAGTTCTTCCTCCATCTTCCAGAGCCGTCCGATGAAGCCCTCGCTCCAGTTCTGATCGTGAGCGTCCATCTGTTGAGGAGCAGCAGCCGTCGATCCACCCGAGGAGCGCATCTGGACCATTGATAGCAGAGGAGAGAGGCGCCAGCGTTTCAGACGTCAGATCATCCACGTGGGTCTCTCCCCACCGTCGATCGAGCCGAAGGAACGAAGAGAGGAGTAAAGCGCCCGCTGTTCCGAGCCGTCCGATCACCACGTGGCGCCTATCCGACCATCGGCTAATAAAGGGGTAAATATCGTAGGGCCCCCTCGTAGTTTGTTATTTTCTTTTCAGTCCTGTAAATAGTTTTAAAACTTTATTAGCGTAGGGTTATTTGCAGTATGGACCTCGTGCTTTATTTTAATTGCATGTATGCCCCTGTGTGTGAGTGACCACGTGCGTCGTCACGTGTGTATCTGGGCTTTTTGCATGATTAATCCTGTAGTTCTGGTTGTTATGAATTGGAAGATTATTTTTGAGTAATTGCAATTATACCCCTGTGAGCATTTTATTTGCACATGTGCGAATTATTTTGGGTTATTTGCATATAAGCCCCTGGACTTTTGGTACTTGTTACCAATAAGCCCTCGGAACTTATTTTTATTACCATTTGGTCCCTGTGTGCCCCAGGCACGTGCTTGGCACGTGTGTTGCTGGGTATTTCGCACCAGGACCCCAGAACTTTTGGGTATTTGCACTTAGGTCCCTGTGCACAGTGCCCCACCTTTATTTTTGAATAAAATATCAAACGACCTCCAAATCCAATGAGATTTTGACACATGGCTCCTGCCATGGTGTAGGAATTTCTGTGATTTTTGAGGACATTTTTGATTTCATTTATTATTTTTAAAAATTCAAAAACCCCTATTTTTGCTACTGTTTGACTTTAAAAATACCAAAAAAATATAAAAACTCCACCAAAAATTCTAAAAAAATTAGATACTGTTATTTGCTTGTAGTTTGATTTTCTAGCCAATTTTGGCTATTGTTCATCACTTAAAAACCTTAAAAATTGAAAAACCCTTAAAACTCCATAAAAATTATAATAAATAAATTAAAAATCCAAAAACACTAATTAGGGTGCCTAAATTTTCCTCATTCTTTCTAAATTATAGGAAAATTACCTTCAGGGTTTTTTGAGATCCAAGAGTATTTTATTTTTGGGTCTTAAGCCTTGCTGGACAGTACCCTCTGTTTTTCGCATTGTTTGATTTTTAATAAATAATTTACCCATTAGAAAAATTCCAAAAATTCACCAAAAACAGTAAAAAACTTAAAAAACCTAAAAACCAATTTTCTGGAATTTTTGTTTGATTTTTGGTGTGTTTAATAAGTTGTTGAAGTTCCCTTGTATTTGCCTTCTTTCATTTTCTCAGCATTTAAAAAAATCTAAAAAATATAAAAACAAACAAAAACCAATAAAAAAGGTATTTTCTTGGATTTCTGACTACATCGTAGGCCGCAAGGCCAATCTGTGCTCCTTGTGTTCGACCCTGGGAGCTATACCAGGTTAATCCTATAGCTAGACCGCTCTTTTTTGTGCTTGCTTGTTTTTATCTGATTTGAGTGGTTGATCTTCTTCTTGATTGACGCATTCGAGTGACTGAGGTCGCAACGACCTCATTTTATACCTTTACCTCAGTTGTTCGGGTTTTCGTGTCGTCAGAATGGCGCCGTTGCCGGGGAGCACGGCTTTGTAGTCATTTTTCCATATTGTCTCTCTACATTATAACTGTTTTCTGACACTCTCTCTTTCTAATTTTTGTGCGAGGTACTACGTGGAGAACTTGGAGTACACTTTTTGAGGATCCGCACGGGAAGAAGAGCAGGAGGAAGAGAGAGAAGAAGAAGAAATTTTCTACTTAGAGAGAGAGAGAACAATTTTTTGTAATAATTTAGGACTTGGACTTTGAACTGTGGACATTTGTAACTTAGCAGGTCTGTTTCGCCGAGCACCGGTGTGCTCGGGGGACCCATTTGAATTTTCGCGGCTTTTATCGTGGTTTTTATAGCTAGCTGCCTTTTCCGGTGTTTCTCGCGGTTTTAGCCCCTAGACATAGGAATTTTGATTGATTGTGACGTAAATTTTTAAGGCCCAACACCTAATAGAATATCTGTTCCTATAGAACGTAATTGGACCTCAATAAAATTCACTGAAAAAGTTAGTTTAATTGGATTTGAGACCACGTGCCGTGAGGAGTCACATACAGCGCTGGCAGGACCCGTTGTGGCGGGCACCGAGTGACTCCCAAGATCGGACTCCGGATTCGATTCAGTTAGCTAACTATTGTTCTTCACGATCAATAGAAGTTGCTTGTCTAAGGCCGGTTTTTCCCACTGCACCATTTAGGTAGTTTTATTCTGTCTTTAAATTCTGCGTGGATCACTTGCATGTAGAGTGCTGGAGACAAGGTACGCATTTCTTTCTCTGCATGCATCATTGATTTCTTCGCACATCGGCTTTTTCGTCTTCTCCCTCTGTTTTTGGCTTAATCATCAGGAGAATCGGAAAAATCGTTAGGCCGCTTGTATTTATTTTGAAAAAAATTAAAAAGAAAAAACAAAAAAATTGGGACTGGATAACATTATTGACCCTAAAAGACACTTACATTAAAAATTTGTCTTGGGGAGAGCAACCCCCTCATTGTATGGTTTGGATGCGCGAGAGAGTGACCCGCACCCTAGGTAGAACCCTCCGGTGTTATTTCTAGCAGACTACCGACTCTTCCGTGCGGGCCAGTCGGTTGGAGTAGCATCGGGTATCCTAACAGGTCACGTAAGCGCTCTGATATTTTGTATGTTCACCAAATAAAATTGACAAGATAAATTGACCGAACTTTCACGGTCTTCAGATTGTGTTGCGTTGGTGAATCGGGGGTTTGCTTTGCGATCATATTTTCTCCAGATCCCATCCGCCCAACTCGCCAAGATCAAGATGATGGGTAGACGATCTCTTAGGCAGCCTCTGGCTGCACCGCTTTCAGGCGCGTCTACTCCATCATCTAGGTTGGCCCGTGAGAGTCGAGACCAGCTCTCCGGGCCCGAGTTCGATTCCACCCTGTTCCCCCTCGATCCCCTTTCTTCTGCTACTGAGAGACATGAGCCCGAGGAAAGACGAATTAATTTGACAGAACCTGAGTTGGGCTCATCTGATTTTGCAGACGTCCCTATGGCCGGAGCCGGCAGTTCAGACGATCGCCAGCCCGAACATTTTGTCTTAGACCAGGGAGCGATTAACTCCACCCTGATCGCGTCATTAGAGACAGTTCAGCAACAGTTACGCGATCAGGGGGCATTCATGATAGAGATGAGGAGGGAGTTGGAGCGACTCCGAAGAGAGCGAGACGAGCCGAGCGAGCCGGAGGACATTCCTGACGCTGATGCAGAGGCAGCAGCCGCAGCAGCAGCCGCAGCAGCAGCGGCAGCCGCCGCCGCAGCAAGACCGATGCGGGAGCTAGACAACCCCGGATCTACACTGATGCACCAGTGGGTGGTGATACCTGCTATCGTAGGGGATTTCAAGTTCCCTCCGAACAC
Organism: Ottelia alismoides; assembly: GCA_037367405.1. Taxonomy (NCBI): domain Eukaryota; kingdom Viridiplantae; phylum Streptophyta; class Magnoliopsida; order Alismatales; family Hydrocharitaceae; genus Ottelia; species Ottelia alismoides. The sequence continues at coordinate 632,162 of JAZKJV010001147.1, read as the reverse complement.
CCTGCAGATGCTTCCTCATTTTCACGGACTCGCCACTGAGGAACCCCACCTCCATCTCCAGGAGTTTTTGATGATCTGTAGCACTGTCCACGACCGTCGTGTGGACCAAGATACGATTCGGATGATGGCCTTCCCTTTTTCACTGGCAGATAGAGCAGCCGCCTGGCTGAAACATTTAGGGAAGTTTGTTTACACCTGGGAGCAACTCCGCACCGAGTACTTGAACAAGTACTATCCACTCGGGCGGACGAATGCAGCAAGGGCCCTGATCAACAACTTCTCCATGCTCCCTAATGAGCAATTTCACGAGGCATGGGAGAGGTTCAGAGAGCTTCTGGATAGATGCCCACACCACGACATTTCGAAGCCGAACCTAGTTCAGAGCTTCTTTAGTGGGCTGACACCAGAGCTTCAGGGTCTGGTGAATGCTTCTTGCGGCGGGTCCTACTTTGCCAAGGACCACAACCAAGTCTGGGCCATCTACGAAGAGATGGCAGAAAATTACATGGTGATGTCCCAGACTCGGTTGTACACACAGAGATCTCAGCAGCCGCCAGGACCCGTGCAGTATCAGCGGATAGCACGGGTCGATGCAGGTCCATCCAGTTCGTCCACAGTTGCAGCCGCACAGGCAGAGTCGGCCACTGCGGACATGGGGATTATCAGCGAGAAGTTGGACCGCATGGAAATCATAGAGAAGAAGCAGTGCCAGGGCATAACTCAGATGGAGCAAATGGCACAAACTCTGAGCGACATGAAGACCCAGCTCTTGTGTCTTCAGGAGGCACAGACGGCTCCTCAACCCCGTCTTCTGTCGCGAGGCGATTCCGGCGGCAGCCGCGGCTCGTCCCAGCGCTCCAGCTCCTTGCAGCAGCCTAGACAAGTTCACCTTGTACAGGCGGAGCCGTACCAGCAGCAGCAGCAACCCTCTTACCAGTCACCACCATCTCCAGACTTACAGATGGTGGTATATCAGCCGGATCAGCCTCTGGATGTACTCCCACCAGCCCCTTACGATGCGGAACCGTTGATGGATGTCAACGGGATTTGGTATGACCGGCCCCAGCCTGGAATCCGACGAGACCATCCCAGATTCAGGTGGGGGAATGGGGGTAACCAGTCCCAACAGCAGCCAGCCGGTCAGGGAGGGCAGTACTCCCAGCAGAGAGATCACCAGCAGCCCCCAACATACCAGCCATCATCCTTCGTACCTCGTCCCTACCAGCAGCAGGGACAGAATTGGAGAAGTGAGCAGCAGGCTCACCAACAACAGCATCCTGCCTCTTACCCCTCTCAGCCGCAGCAGCACCATGTCCAGCAGCCTCATTACCAGAGAGGCAACCCGTCGGGCTCCCATGAGAGCCCCGCCATGGATGATCTAGCCCGCCTCTTCACAGAGCAGCAGGCTACATTTAGACGGGAGATGGACGAGTTCCGCCAGGAGATGCGGGACCTGATGAGAGGGAAGGCCGCTATCCCTGCACAGATCGAGCCTAATCCGAATAACTTGAAGAGGAAATCTGAGCAGGTAGTTCACACTGAGCCTACCACTTCTAGTGACTCGTTTGATGTTATCTCGTCGGATCTATTTGATGCTGATTTTGTCACACTTAGGAGCGGTAGAAGACCAGCAGGAGGCGCCTCATCTGAGCAACAACACGAGGAATCATCTAGAGCGCCAGATGAGGAAGAAGAGAGCGGTACTGAAGCCGCACATGATGATGACGGTGGTACTGATGCCACCCGAGATGCTATTTCCGTCGGCGGTACTGAGGCCGTCGCTTCACCAGATCGAGGAGGTGGTACTGACGCCACCAGCAGAGCCGAGCCCGACCGCGGTACTGAGGCCGCAAGACGTCTAGATATAGAGCCAGCTAGAGGTGGTACTGAGGCCACCAACATCTATTCTGATAGAAATGTTGTCTTTCCTCGTATGAATGTATCTCAGAACTCTGATTTGAATAAAGGAAAAGGTTTAGTTTCTTCTGATCCCACTGTGGTGAATGATGTTTGTGAGGATCCAGTCATCGAACCGTCTAGGCCTATTCCTAGTCCTTCATCTGAGAAGGACCCTGTGATCCCCTTTCCTAGAGCCCTTGAGTTGGGGAAGGGGAAGAAAAAAGAAAAAGATCCAAAAAAGAGAGAGCAGGAGGAGTTCAGCCAGGGCATGATAGACCGGTTTCACATCCAGCTGACCCTCAATGAGGCTTTGCAGCACATCCCTCTTCTTCAGCGGTCCTTGAGAGACAGGACCACCGTCAGGAGGAAGAAGAGGAGTAAAACCGCAGAGATCCATGTGCTGACCAAAGCCACGTGTTACGCGATCCAGAACCATCTGCCGACTAAGAGGCCAGATTTAGGGGCCCCGTATGTCAGATGTCAGATTAGTGAGCAGAGGTTCAACCGTACTCTATTAGATAGCGGATCGTCGATCAACCTTCTTCCGGCAGCCCTTCTAGACCACTTAGAGTTGGGCACTCTTAGACAGAGCAGGACATACCTTCAGTTTGCTGATCGGTCTGTCAAGAGGCCAAAGGGGTTGTTGCGAGACGTTGTCGTCACGATTCAGGGTTTGCAATTCCCCGTGGACTTTGTAGTGCTGGACATGGAGACCCCTGACTCGTTGACCGATTCCCCCATCATTCTCGGTCGCCCATTCTTGGCCACAGCCAAGGCGGTGACTGACCATGACAGTGGGAAGGTATTCTTTCGCGTCCAGGGCGAGAGTATACAAATAGAGACGGTTAAGGACCACAGAACCAGAGATAGATCCCGCTCACATGGCAATACAGATTCAGAGCAGCTGACAGACGCAGAGCCAGACATCCACCAGGACTGTGATTTTGTGATCACAGATGATGAGGCAATTTGGGCAGATCCTGCAGCACAGACCATCCTCTCATACTCAGATACAGCTGATGCAGAGATGATAGCAGAGGATAGTCTGGAGAGCACAACCCTGGTTCAGGATACTATTGAGTCAGCAGAGTCGGACCTTGATCGCGACACGATTTTCAGTGATGGTGGTACTGAAGCCACCCTGCTCTATGGTGGTGCTGATGCCACCTTGTTCTCCGGTGGTACTGATGCCACCGAGTCTGATATAGATCCCTCGGATTCAGAATCTGATTGGGCAGATTGTGATGATCAGATGCCAGATCTGGATCCACCTGAGCCTATAGATGAGGAGGAGGTAGAGGCAGAACAGATCAGAGACAATGCAGAGGACCCGCCTTCTCCAGATCCAGTTTGTGAGAGTTCGTTATCATTTTCCCAGGCAAATTTGGCAGAATTGTCCGCATACACACATCTTCTTCAGAAGCCAGATTTGCCAGCACCCAGCTGTCCAGAGCTAAAGCCGCTCCCTACTTCGTTGAAGTATAGATTCCTTGCGGGAGAGTCTGAGATGTACCCAGTCATCATCTCCGCCGATCTGACTGGAGAACAAGAATCCCGTCTGATGGAGGTTCTTGAAAAGAACCGCAAGGCAATTGGATGGAGCGTAGCAGATCTCCATGGGATTAGTCCCTCGTTGTGCTCCCACCATATCTATCTCGAGGAAGGGGCAAAGCCGTCGCGTGAGTTCCAGCGGCGACTGAACCCCAACCTACGAGAAGTTGTCATGAAGGAAATATCAAAATGGTGGAGTGCTGATTTTATTTATCCCATTTCCGACTCCAAGTGGGTTAGCCCCTTGCATGTGGTGCCCAAGAAGACGGGCATCACGACTGTGATCAGTGAGTCAGGAGAGGAGATTGCTACACGAGTACCCACCTCTTGGCGGGTCTGTGTTGACTACAGGAGACTCAACCAGGCCACCAAGAAAGACCATTTCCCCCTGCCTTTTATTGATCAGATCATAGAGAGACTGGCAGGGAAGAGCCATTATTGCTTCCTAGATGGGTACTCGGGCTACAACCAGGTGGCCATCGCTCCTGAGGATCAGGAGAAGACTACCTTTACCTGTCCCTTCGGTACGTACGCTTTTCGACGCATGCCATTTGGGCTATGTAACGCCCCTGCGACTTTTCAGAGATGCATGCTGTCGATCTTTTCGGACATGGTAGGGGAGTGTTTGGAGGTCTTCATGGACGACTTCTCGGTTTACGGCGACGGATTCGATTCCTGTCTTGACTGCCTAGACCGAGTGCTCCAGCGATGTATTGCTACCCGCTTAGTTCTGTCTTGGGAGAAGAGTCACTTCATGGTGACTCAAGGGACGGTGCTTGGCCACATCATCTCCAACAGAGGCATGGAGGTTGATCCGGCCAAGGTCGATGTCATTAGGAAACTCACACCGCCGTCCAATCTGAAGCAGTTACGGTCATTTCTGGGGCACGTTGGTTTTTATAGGAGATTCATTCATGATTTCAGCAAGATTGCCCGACCGTTGACTGACCTCTTGATGAAAGACACCGAGTTCCTTGTCAATGACAAGTGTCTTTCGTCCTTTGAAACTCTCCAGCAATGTGTTATTGAGGCTCCTGTCCTGCAGCCACCCGATTGGTCTCTCCCATTCGAGATCATGACGGACGCCTCTGATTTTGCCGTAGGGGCAGTGCTAGGACAGAGGAGGGATGGAGTTCCATTTGCGATACACTATGCTAGCCGCACATTGGATTCCGCCCAGCGGAATTATACGGTCACAGAAAAGGAGATGCTAGCAGTAGTGTTTGCCCTAGATAAATTCAGATCATATATCATTGGATCTAGAGTGACTTTGTATACTGACCACACCGCCATCAGGTACCTCATGTCAAAGAAGGATGCCAAGGCCAGACTTACTAGATGGATCCTTCTACTCCAGGAGTTCGACATTGAGATCAAGGATAAGCCTGGAGTCAAGAATGTGGTGGCGGATCATTTATCCCGATTAGAGCCGCCTGAGGATTCTGAGCAGATTGATCCCATTTGTGATACCTTCCCAGATGAGGCGATCCTTGCTATCGCCTCACTCCCGTGGTACGCTGATATTGTGAACTTTCTCGTTGCTGGGAAAGTTCCACAAGATTGGCCCAAGCAGAGGATTGAGACCTTCCTTGCGAAGGCCAAGTCCTACCACTGGGAGGATCCCATCCTTTACCACGAAGGAGGGGATAGCATCTGGCGTCGGTGTATTCCTCAGGAGGAACACCATAGCGTTCTCACTTACTGCCACAAGCTTGAGGCAGGAGGACATCATTCGGGGAGGAGAACGGCACAGAAAGTGCTCCAGTCCGGTTTGTGGTGGCCTACCCTCTTCAAGGACTCAGATGAGTTCGTGAAGAGGTGTACTGACTGTCAGAGGATGGGCACTTGTGGACAACGTGATATGATGCCGATGCAGCCCATTCACTTCTGTGAGGTTTTTGACGCATGGGGCATCGATTTCATGGGTCCATTCCCTAAGAGTCAGGGATTTGAGTACATTCTGTTGGCCGTAGATTATGTTAGTCGTTGGGTTGAGGCTGTCCCCGCCCGAGCCGCAGATGCGAAGACAGTTTGCAGATTTTTGAAGAAGCACATCATCATGCGGTTTGGGGTTCCACGAGTTCTGATTTCTGATGGGGGATCTCATTTCATCAACGACCAGGTGAAGGCACTTGCTAGCGAGTTCGGCATAGATCATCGTGTTGCCACACCATACCATCCACAGACGAATGGTCTAGCTGAGGTGTCGAATAGGGAGATCAAGAATATTTTGCAGAAAGTCGTCCGCCCTGACCGAAAGAATTGGTCACAACTTTTGGACTCGGTCTTGTGGGCATATAGGACGTCTTTCAAGACTCCATTGGGTACATCTCCCTTTCGCCTCGTGTATGGCAAGCCCTGTCACCTACCAGTTGAGCTGAGGCACAAGTCACTCTGGGCAGTTACAGACATATTGATGGATCCAGATGGTATAGGAGACCAGAGGAGGGCAGAGTTAGCCGCCTTGGAAGAGCTTAGGGATGCAGCTTTCTCAAACAGCCTACATTATAAGGAGAAAGTCAAAGAGTGGCATGATTCTCATATCAGCCACAAGCATTTTGAGATTGGACAGAAAGTATGGCTGTTTGATGCGAGGCTTAGATTATTTCCAGGGAAGCTACAGAGCAAATGGAAAGGACCCTATTTGGTCAGAAAGGTACACGATAACGGTAGCATTGATATATCTGAGTTATCTTCTGAGAGTACCTTCCGAGTGAACGGCCAGCGGCTCAAACCATTTCTAGATCATGAGCCGCGGGACGTTATTATTGCCGCTATTCATTTTGCGTGAGATGTGGTCTTTTGACTCACATCTTTTACATCTCACGCCTGATTTTCACTGTTCCTCCGCCTGTATAGATCCAGTTGTCCATATCATTCTATTCTTTAGTCCCACATCCCGTCTTTCATCTTATGATTATGCTATACTTAGGGTGTACTTTACCCTAAGTATAGGGGGGATGTCGGACCTGTGAGTATTCTTTTCATTCTTTCTGCTCTTGTTTTTGCTGCCTATACTTAGGGATATTTTACCCTAAGTATAGGGGGGGCAGATTCTGTATATTCATCACTCGGCTTTCCCTTCATGTACAGCTTTCTATACTTAGGATTAGTTAATCCTAAGTATAGGGGGAGACCACCGAGTTCCTCTCATTTTATTCATTTATTCGTTCCTGTACTTAGCCATTCCTTTTCACTTCCCTTTTACTAAGCACGAGTTATGTCTTCTTCATCGCTCTTGATCACTCTGAGGACATCGTTCGAGCTAAGTATAGGGGGGGTGTGTATATATTTCATATATACTTTAGCCATAACTCGTACTTTGTGTGAGTGTGTTAATAAATAAAATGGCTAAAAATCACAAAATTTTTAAAATTTTTCATGTACATAAACCTCTTTTATTCTTGCACATACATAGCTAGTGTACAAAGTATTTTTGTAAAAATGATTTCAAAAATCTTTTGTGTGAAGCTTGTGTAAATATTTTGTATCAAAATTATGTATATAGCACAAAATTTTTCCAAAATGTTTTGAAAATCAAAAGTTTGCAAAAATCTTGTGTAAATGTTTGTAAATATCTTTTTGTAAAACTTGCACCTCATGCATCATTCATTCATGATTTCAAAACATTTTTTCAAAAATTTTGCATGATTGTAAAATATTTGTAAATAGCATCTTGTGTACATATATGTATATAGTTTTTCCTGGATGAGAGTTGACATTTAAACTAAGCCTGGAATTAAATTGAGAAATGGAGCTTGAACAAGATCTTAATCCACTTAACTTCAAGAGGAACCTTGTAGGACTTAGGGTTAAGGCTTTTCAGGTCCATAAGGACTTAATTCTTTGAGTCCACTAGGATATGAGCATATGTCATCTTGATGAGCCTAAGTAGAGCACTTAACAACACACACATGACTCTCAGAGACAATGGCTTCACTTGCACCTGCACTTTACACATGGCTCTCCACGGATGAGGTGGTGAGGAGGCAGTTTCCTTTGGCTTGGGGTAGCATATGAGGGTAGTACTTCTAGGCGGAACCTCTCTTCTTCTTATAGTGAAGGAAGTGCACCTCAACTTGGTCTAGTGGTGTTGAAAGCTAAAGACAGAAGCTGTGGGTTGCAATAAAGCTTCAAAAGAGGGATAGTCTACTGGCTCAAGGGGAAATTTCTTATATATGCTGCACCATGTAGATATGTTGTACAGAAGTTCTTGAAAAAAAAAATGCAAAAATACAAAAAGAACTCCAAAAAAGTGGTGGGTCGGATTGAAAATTTAATAACCCCACCGGAGTATGAAGCAAAAGCTTATGGTATCCATGTTACATCTCATGAAGCTTGCAGCGGGAGACTTAGCTACACTGGCTAAGCTTCCAAAACTCTATACTTCTACCCCCTCTCCTTGAGCCGGTTGCACTTGAACTTAGAAGGGAATACCCCGCTTCTCGAGGAAAGAGTTGCTAGACCGAGGCATTAGAGTTACCAGGTTGAGGGAGGTTGTTTCTTTGTTACTTCTGAGGTGGGGAGCCACATATCACTTACACCGCAAGGAAAGATTCATGGTCATTAGAGTTTGTGTATGTAGACTTGTTCTGATCTGGTTTATTGAGGAGTCTTGCTCATAGATTGGTGGAACTTGGAGGCTGTTGAGTTTTAAGCTTAAGTCCAAATAAGGTTCCGACACATTAATAATCCAAAGATCTGATCGAGCTCCATATTTCAATTTAATGAAGGAAAATTTAATAAGTCAACCTTGATCCATGTACATCCTCTTTTTCTTTTTCTTTTTCTTTTTCTTTTTCTTTTTCTTTCTTTTTCACTTCTTTTTCAAATAAGTGTTTGCTAAGGGACTAGCAAAGTTAAGCATAGGGGGGTGATGAATACCCATTCATCACTCTTTATTCTTCTATTTTAGCTACAAAAACCTTTGCAAATACATGTAGATATGTGTAAATACAAATAATTACCAAAAGCATGCATTGTGTAAAAACCTATAATTAGCATGTTTTTGTGCAAAAATAAAAAGAATAAAGAGCAAAAAGAAAAAGAGGGAAATATTTAGAATAAATATTGAGCAACCTAACCCAAGGGAAGGCTCAGCATGGGCCTGACCGCATAAAAGCCAAAGTAGAGGGAGATAGGAGCTCATGTGTATATATTTTTGTAAATAAATAAAACTATATATTTTCCTCACCCAAAAATATGTAGTAAATATTTGTATATATTTTGTAAAAAGTTATTAAAAACAAAATAAAAATCAAAAATTCAAAAATACCCTTTTTCCCATGTGCATAAACCACGCCAATGTATTTAACCCTATAGATAAATAAAAGTATTTTCTAAACTTGTTGTAAATATTCTATGTTACATATTGTAAATACATAAAATAATAAGAAACAAAACAAAAATCAAATAAAAATTACAAAATGAAAAATACAAAAATACATTGTATAAATACCATGTATATAAATGTATTCAACCATTTATTTCACCCTTGTATATAAGTGATAAAAATAAAATAAAAATACTCTTTTATTCCTCATTTTATCTTGTAAATAAATAAAATACAAAATGAGCATAAAAATACATAAAAATAACAAATAAAAAATCAAAAATAAAAACTCCATATAGTGTACATATACCTATATATATAGCCACCCTATTTTTATTCCCAAAAATTAATTAAAAATCACCAAAAAATAGAAAAAAATAAAAGAAAAATATTTCATGTTTTGAGTTTTCTTTAATTCGGCCTATTTCTACCCTAAAATAAATAAACAAAAATCAACTGCACGTGGCAGCTTCTGATTGGTCCACGGGGGACTGTTGACCCCGGTCAACTCCCCCGCGGACTCCTTCCTTTTCTGGAAGAAGCGCGCCACCCCATCTTCTCCGATTTTCCCACGCGTCTCCAGGCTGTCCCCCACGCAAATCTCATGCCCGGATTCTTCGCCTATCATCCATCTTCCTCGCCCGATCTTCCGCCACGAAATCAACACCTTCCATCGCTGTCGCCCCTCAACCCTAATCGCCCCTGTCACCTTATATATTCTTCCCTCCGCCGCCTCCGCTCCCCATCTTTGGACCATCTCCTTCTTCCCAGTGACCTCCATAGGCATCGCGAGAGTGACAGCAAGCGTCTGCCCTTGTTGCAGTGAGGTGAGGAAGCGAATCCATTGATCCGGCGAACTTCGCCGCCACTGCTCCGCCACCAGCGTCGAGCATCGAGCCTCAGGCCTTGACGCCCTTCGAGGCTACGACCAGGAGCAAGATCAGCTCCAGCATAGTCTACTGCAGCCACCAGGTAACCTTAGTTCCTTCTAGTTTCATCTAATTTAGGATTTCGCCCAATTTGTATCTCCGACGCATTTCCTTGATTCCGTCCATCTCGCGTAACATCTCGACCATCCGAACCGACCATCATCTTCGCCATTCCCTCACGCACCTTCTACGCACTTTCACTCAACCCAGATCGCACAGGATCTGGGAGTCGAGCTCCACCGTCTCTGCCTCGCCGGAGCTCTTTCGCCCCACCGCACCGTTCACCTTCACCCCGCTTTCTTGGGTCGAGGCATTTTGCCCTCGACCCGCGAAGCTTCTTGTCTACTTTGCAGGTCCAAAGGGGGTGTCTGAGCCTCCTTCACAGTTTAGACCGGAGCTTCGCGCCGCTAGGCCTCGCCGGAGCCCCTCCAGGGCTCGGCTGGGCCATCGGCCATCACCATCAGCTGCGGGAAGTCACCAGGAACGTGTTCCGATCAGTAGCAGCAGCTGAGGAGGACCGGAGTCCACGCACGAGGCCGGCGAAGTTCGCCGGCCATCAGTTCTTCCTCCATCTTCCAGAGCCGTCCGATGAAGCCCTCGCTCCAGTTCTGATCGTGAGCGTCCATCTGTTGAGGAGCAGCAGCCGTCGATCCACCCGAGGAGCGCATCTGGACCATTGATAGCAGAGGAGAGAGGCGCCAGCGTTTCAGACGTCAGATCATCCACGTGGGTCTCTCCCCACCGTCGATCGAGCCGAAGGAACGAAGAGAGGAGTAAAGCGCCCGCTGTTCCGAGCCGTCTGATCACCACGTGGCGCCTATCCGACCATCGGCTAATAAAGGGGTAAATATCGTAGGGCCCCCTCGTAGTTTGTTATTTTCTTTTCAGTCCTGTAAATAGTTTTAAAACTTTATTAGCGTAGGGTTATTTGCAGTATGGACCTCGTGCTTTATTTTAATTGCATGTATGCCCCTGTGTGTGAGTGACCACGTGCGTCGTCACGTGTGTATCTGGGCTTTTTGCATGATTAATCCTGTAGTTCTGGTTGTTATGAATTGGAAGATTATTTTTGAGTAATTGCAATTATACCCCTGTGAGCATTTTATTTGCACATGTGCGAATTATTTTGGGTTATTTGCATATAAGCCCCTGGACTTTTGGTACTTGTTACCAATAAGCCCTCGGAACTTATTTTTATTACCATTTGGTCCCTGTGTGCCCCAGGCACGTGCTTGGCACATGTGTTGCTGGGTATTTTGCACCAGGACCCCAGAACTTATGGGTATTTGCACTTAGGTCCCTATGCACAGTGCCCCACCTTTATTTTTGAATAAAATATCAAACGACCTCCAAATCCAATGAGATTTTGACACATGGCTCCTGCCATGGTGTAGGAATTTCTGTGATTTTTGAGGACATTTTTGATTTCATTTATTATTTTTAAAAATTCAAAAACCCCTATTTTTGCTACTGTTTGACTTTAAAAATACCAAAAAAATATAAAAACTCCACCAAAAATTCTAAAAAAATTAGATACTGTTATTTGCTTGTAGTTTGATTTTCTAGCCAATTTTGGCTATTGTTCATCACTTAAAAACCTTAAAAATTGAAAAACCCTTAAAACTCCATAAAAATTATAATAAATAAATTAAAAATCGAAAAACAATAATTAGGGTGCCTAAATTTTCCTCATTCTTTCTAAATTATAGGAAAATTACCTTCAGGGCTTTTTGAGATCCAAGAGTATTTTATTTTTGGGTCTTAAGCCTTGCTGGACAGTACCCTCTGTTTTTCGCATTGTTTGATTTTTAATAAATAATTTACCCATTAGAAAAATTCCAAAAATTCACCAAAAACAGTAAAAAACTTAAAAAACCTAAAAACCAATTTTCTGGAATTTTTGTTTGATTTTTGGTGTGTTTAATAAGTTGTTGAAGTTCCCTTGTATTTGCCTTCTTTCATTTTCTCAGCATTTAAAAAAATCTAAAAAATATAAAAACAAACAAAAACCAATAAAAAAGGTATTTTCTTGGATTTCTGACTACATCGTAGGCCGCAAGGCCAATCTGTGCTCCTTGTGTTCGACCCTGGGAGCTATACCAGGTTAATCCTATAGCTAGACCGCTCTTTTTTGTGCTTGCTTGTTTTTATCTGATTTGAGTGGTTGATCTTCTTCTTGATTGACGCATTCGAGTGACTGAGGTCGCAACGACCTCATTTTATACCTTTACCTCAGTTGTTCGGGTTTTCGTGTCGTCATCGTCCGATCGTGGATTGGTTAAATTAACTCGTTTTTAACTCAAGGAAACTAACTCTAGATGTGTCAATTTAACGGTAGGGTTCGTGGCGTAAGACAGAACAAGTTTACATGGTCGAGGGAGGAATTAGGATGTTTCAAAGGTCGTAGAGGTCATTGGCAAATATTGTAGGTTCTGTCGGGTAAAAACCCCTAGAAAATATATGCTTTATTTCTTACCAATGTTTAGTTATAAGTAAGTTACAAAGTTTGGAAGAAAAAAATGGTAAAAATTACTCGATTATTTACATGTACAATATTTCTTATGAATTATGGCAAACTCTTGAATTTGGTAGATGCATAATGTATTTATTTTGTTTGCAGATATTATCTGTTGAAAGAGAAATGCACTAGATGTCTAGAACTACTTTGAGCGTGCGTCCGATTTGGTGTAAATTCAAACCTGATATTGGTAAGTCGCCAAAAACAATTTGAACAATAACAACTCCAAAGAATCAACTCATGTTTTAATCGTATGGTAGCGAGACTCCAATCAAATTTGGTTAGCAAGATAGCATCCGTTTATTTCGAGATAAGGACTCATTCCTAGGATTAAATATCGCATGATGATCAACGGTCACATTGCGATTATATTATCGATCATATTTTTATTTACAGTACTTATCACTGAGTCGAACGAAAACAAAGGTAAACTTCACTTATCTCTTATCACGCCTTATTTTTTATCCATCAATCGAAAAGGTGCTCGTTTCAAATCAATGTGCCAACCAAGCACAGATTTCAAGCAAATCACCCCATGTGTGAAGGGATTGAGGCTAAGGATGATGAGGTGGTGGGCCTGTTGCGCGCGAACCAGGAGTAGGGATGAAAATAGATATGGATGCATCCGAATATTCGCTTATCATATTCGAAAAATAACAGATATAGATATCTGTATCGAATGTATGGGTCAAATATGGATATCAATTGTAAAAAAAATTCGAATATGGATATGGATATGGTAACGACCTAAAGATTCACATTCGAATCTGAATATCCAAATACAAAATTTTATATACAAACATAAATATATTATATTATATTAATAAACAAATAAGATAAACTCAAGTCCATGCATCCTGTCGATCTTTGACAGCGACTATATCTCTTTGCCTCAACAACTTCGTAGAAATCATAAATAGGAGAAATCTCAAGTCGGCATCGACCCCCTAATCACTCTCTCTCTCTCTATATATATATATATGGGAAAATGAGTATGCTCCCTCGTTGTAGCCAACTTACATGCTCCCACCCCTTTTCCCATGTATTTTTTTATTTTTCGGAAATGAAACCTATTGGAATTTAGATCACAATATGTCACCATGGTGTCATTCAAAACTCAACTTAATTCGAGACTTCTATCCCCTCCATCAAGACTGTCAAATTTTAACGGTCTCAGAATTGTTGAAATTGACTCCCTTCAGATGGAGGGCATAGGAGTCTCCGTTTCTGACGAAATTGGAATGGCATGTTAAAGGAATATAGTGATGAATATACATATTTTTTATTTCTAAAAAAATAAAAAAATAGAGGGAAAATATAGGTGGGAGTAGCCAATTGGCTACACCCAGAGAGTAGCCTCATTTAACCATATATATGAGAGAGAGAGAGAGGGGTTGGAAAGCATGCACCTAGGTGCATGTAATTTTACATGCACCGAGGTCTATATCTTCCATGTTTTTTTACTTTTTTTTTGTAAAATATCACATCTATATTCATCTAGATATCCCTCCATTATGTCATTCGAATTCCGTCAAAAACAGAGACTCATATGCCCTCCATCTAGAACAGGTCGATTACAACAATTTACTTGTTCTATATGGAGGGCATAAGAGTCTCTGTTTCTGAAGAAATTCGAATGACATAATGGAGGGATATATACATGAATATGCATGATGATATTTTTCCAAAAGAGTAAAAAAAATATGGAAGATATAGGCCCCGATGCATGTAAAATTACATGTACCTGGGTGCATACTCCCCAACCCTATATATATATATATATAGAGAGAGAGAGAGAGAGAGAGTACTCCCTCCGCAACTATAACTTTTGTTTATTGACTAAATATTTTTATTAGAGAGTGTGTATTGTGATGGCATCTTTTTTAAATCACTTCATATAATTCAATTCATATTCACTCTTTATTCAATTTGAATTTGTATTCAATGAATATTTGAAATGAATTCCTATCCGATTATGTTAGGATATGGTTCCCTGAATTCATATCCGACTCATATTCGTATCAGTATCTGTATTCAATATAGATGAAGCAAACATGGATATGGAATAGCAATGTCCAATCCATGCACGATCTGTTTTAATCACTATGCAAAAGAGGTAGCGACTGGGTGAGGAGGAGGAGCCGACTTGAATCCGAGGAGTATGTAAAGGAGGAGAAGGTGGAGGCATCGACAAATGCGCAAGGAAGTAGAAGATGAGGAGGGGGATACTCAAGGATGAGGTGGTTGTGGTAGCTGCGCTAAAGCAAAAAAGTGGAGGTGGCAGCGTCACTCTAGGAGGAGGCGACAACGACGCTCAAGTAAGGAGAAGGAGGAAGTGGATGCGACGCTCAAGGAGGAGGTGGTGGTGGCAACGGCGAGAAGGGGGGGGGGGGGATTAGGGAGGGAAAATGAAGGTAGAGGTTAGGGGAAAACGAGGGAATTTAGGCAACAAGCAAGGAGGAAGAGGAGGGGAAAATGGGGGAGGGAAAATGAGGGAAGGGGTTTGAGAGTAAAATGAGGAGGGAAAAATGAGGGCAGTCGGACTGGAGGGGAGCGTTCTGTTGAAAAATTTTGCCGATTTAGTCCTCTTGGTGTCAGGATATTCTCAATCTAGCCAGACACCGCTTGATTTCCTTTTACCTAGCAATTTAGTCCTCTTGGAGTCAGGATATTCTCTTTTGAGGTAGGTCTACTAGGTAGGTAGAAGTTTATTAAGTATAGTCAATAAATTTTTGATATTAATCTTGGAGTTGGCGAGACAAGTAGGTAGAAGTTTGATAAGTACAGTCAATATTTTTTCAAGCATAATGTGGACCATTAAGGATGTTGAATTTACATGAATTGTACTGCACTACAGCTTCAAGCATGCATCTAGACTTTTTCTTGTCCTTTGGAAATGAGAAAAGCAGTTAGACACCTTGTTCCATGAGAGTAGATGGGAGAAAAAGTTGTGCAATTAACGGATATAGACTCTTCTATTTTTCACATTTGACAACACACAAACCAAGACAATACAAGACATGCATAAACACTACAAGATCTGTACATTGTTCAAATGTTGGTAAGCATCTTCTCTCTTCTTTTAAGCATTTTAAGTCCTCCTTTTCTCTAACTTAAACTCTTGTATAAATGTTTCTAGTTTCTAATGGGAAGAAGTTTATAGGTTTCTTTTCTATCATGTATGTTGATCCTTATTATCTTAAAAAACTATTTCTTACCACCAAACACTCTAAAGTTTCACCAACACTATGTCTCTTACAACAAGTTACCTTATAGTGACATAACAAAAAATAATGTGAAAAATTATCTTTATATCTGCGGATGTTAAATATACAATAATGAATATGTTCATTGCAAAAAGCCTATGATACACCTTGAAATTCACGATGAACAGCATATTCGTTTATGTCATTATGGATTTAAAGAATTAAAAATAATTTTATCACGAATAATATTTGTTGTCATGGTGCTTTAAACGCCAAACTTAACATCTTTTTTGGTCAATACCCTTCCATCCACGCGTTTCACTTTTCATCTGATCACTTTGCCACAATAAGCTAAGGCTCAATACATACTCTTGATGCCCAATATCTCCTCATCTAATGGTTGCCCATTTTCATGGCAAGTGCTGAAACCATTCCCCATCCATTCTTGCAATACCCTTTTACTTTCTGCATATTTACCGAGCTCAATGTTTTAAAATTTTGTGGGAACCTTGATTCCTTTTTTTAATATCACAATTCATACCCATATTCATCATCTCATTGGCCGATATCCGTCAAACAAGTATCGATTTGATGGTTGACTTGGAAGGAGAGATGTACGAGGATGTACCATGATACTTCTCACCCCATCTCCCCGCTCAAATTGCTAAAAAGGTCTTGCTACTCATGAGTCATTTTGCTTAACTTATTACTTCCCTCCTTAACTTATTATTACTATGCTAATTTTAAATGTTTATTAGTTGTTAATCTGTTGTTGCAGCCAAAGTACCTCTCCAGCTCTATGAAGGCCCACCCCTGCACTCGTTGCCACCCCACCGTTTGACTGTTGTTGACTCTAACTTACCTAGTTCTCTATCTAGAAGCGTGCTCATTCATTTTTTTTGTTATCTAGGGACATTGACCTTTTTTTGCTCCTTTGGGGTAGTCTTCAGTTGTACTAAATGCCAAGGCGACAAAGGACCTTCATTTTTTATTTCTTGTATGTGGTTGCTCCCCACCCCACGGGCCTTCTGCAATCTATAAACTCTTTTTTTGATGAATGTAATTCGATCGTTTGTCTTACAAAAAATAAAGAGCAATATTTGTTGTAAATACGTCACATAGAACAATCATCTCTACACAGTGATTTATCTAAATACAGACAACCAATTCTCACCTGATATTCAGCTATAAACATCTATATGATAATTTTATAACAAATATAGGACGGTTTGTAAAATATTAGCAGCTATAGACCATTTTGTTTTGATCGACCTAAGATATTGGTTGCAATTATTATTGACCTGGGAAGAGAGTGTGCATGGGTGGCTGTTGAAGTCCAATCTTCGTGGTCCTTTGATTAAGCAGTACTCCTGGAAATATAAGGAGCTATGCTGAACATAATAGCACATCAACTCTCCAAATTTGCGAATATCCTTCCATGTCTAAAACTCAAAGCCGAAATGATTTAAACATACCGGACGATTGGTTTGGATCAAATTATACCAAAATATAACAACACAGTGCTCGTTATGAATACCAATTGTACCTATATATAGGACAGCGTGGTTTTATGGGTGCACGATTATTTAGACACCAAATCGATCAGCTGTCCATTTCTACATTGCGTGGTGTGCCATTACGTGTATAACAATATTCCCTTTGCCCTTTCTCTCTGAAGCTTTACGTTGCATCACTAATTAGGTCGCGCTTTCATTCGGTTCTATTATTTTAAGCACGGAACTCTTTTTGACGTTTAACGTACTAATTACCGTTCCCAGGGGGCAGCCCCATTCTACCCTTATATGCCAATATAGATATAATCTCACATGGAGAATTCTCAGGAGATGGGAGTAGATTATAAAAATGGAGAGCTACTTAATGACTTCAACTTGAACATTTAATATAGTTGTTATTGAATCCAAATCCAATATATTTTTATGACCAGCTTTCCCTAATAACAAGGACATTACACTTGCACTCTGTCATTTGAGTTTGCTCTAAGATGGGATTTGCAGATCTGAGAGTTACACTAAAAATATATCGATAGTGGTTTCGGTATAAAATAGTAATCGCCATGTCATTGCAAAAGAAAAGGCAAGATCATTAAACATGACGTTATACATCACAATGGTACATTTTGACCATGGGAGTGATGCATAGAGAAGCACCTCGATTCAAATGGGTTGTGTAAGAAAACCTTTTTAAGTGGGTACACCCGCTTATATTTTAAATCACTGAAGTTGTAATTAAGTATTTAGCCGTACATCCACTGGAAGAGGATCATTCTTAGTATTCCCCAGAAAGAAAAGAGAAGGTATACTGTAACCTTTGTTTTAGGTCAGAGTTAAATATTTGCAGTATGGTCAATCGCAAGTCTGCCAGCACCTGCATGACGACATAGGAGTCATCTTCTGTGGGTTGCAGTGATCTTTTGATCGTTCGATACAGATCCAAGGGCCGAGATTTACCAAGAAAAAAACGTGATGCTGTAGTATTTTGATGATGTAGCTTGGAGTGTAGAGAGAGAGTTGACGTGACACGGGAGACAAAAGTTATATCAGGATGGAGATGGTAGGAATCTCTCTGTTTCACACGAAACTTTAGTAACATAGTTAGGGCTATAATGATGAATTTTTAAAATAAAAAATAGGAAAAATGGAGCGGGAGAGTGATGGCCGCACTTTGCGACTCGGGTTAAGTATGCAAATAATCAAGGGTCGTTGTGACCCGAATCACCAAGCGTAATCAACGAGAAAAAATATATAAAACCACTTTAAAGAAAATCAATCAATGAAAAGTAATGTAAGCAGTCTTTGTTATTTAATTTACCAGCTATAGCGACTAGGATCGAACATAAGGAGCACGATTGAAAAACTCGTAGTCAAATTCCAAAGTAAAATAAATAAATTTTTAGTAGCTTTTGATTTTTCAATTATTTTAATTTTCAAATAAGGAACAATATGCACAAGGGAAGAAATACACACACCCTACTCTTTTTTTATTTTTCAAAATAGTAAAAAATGATCAGAAAATTGCAAAGAATATATTTTTGAGTTTTAAATATTTTTAATAATTTTTCCAAGTTTTTCAGATGTTTTTTGTATTTTACTAAAAATCAAGCAGTAACAAAAAAGGTAAACAATGCACAGCCTGGAGTAATTTGCAACTTAAAAATATTTTAAGTGCCTAAAACTCGTAGGAATTATTTTTATACTAAAATATAGATAAATATCTACACACAGGAACTGAAATCACTATTTTTTTATTTTTATACAATTTTCTACCAGTCTTCTAAGATTTTTGATATTTTATAATTTTTAGGGGTTTTATAAATAATAATGTATGAAATTTGGATAGAAAATAAAGACAATAAAATACAACTAATCTATTTTTTTGGAATTTTTCAGACAATATTTGAATTTTTATGATTTTCAAATTTCGGGTAGAGAAAATGACATTGTTTTTTTATTTTTGTAAATATCAAATAAAAATAAAATACGATGAAAAATTATACAATGAAGATGCACACAACATGAGTCTAACTTGATTTTTGGGGAGTTTATTAACTAACAAAAATATTTATTTCAATGAAAAGATCATGCAAAATCAAGTCTGTAAATTACAAGGACTAAAACGTAAATAATCAATGTTCCTGAATAACAATAATAACAGAAATAAATTGTGGGATCAAATTCTCAAGTTACCCAATTGATCACGTCCAAAGCACGTGTTGTATGCTGGCAAGGGCCTTTTCACAATTTCAAAAACTTCCAGGGGCGAATATGTAATTTACCCAAATTTTTATTTTAAAATACCCTCCCCTAGGGTTCTGTTCATTCTCTTCCAAAAGAGGGAAAGGGGGACAGCCACCGCCCTCCCTTGCTTCATCCCTCAAGTGCGGCGGGCGACGGGCTTGTCGACGATCGCGCGTACGGTGGGGCTTCACGAGTCACTACCGTCGGCGGTGGAGGCGAACGGCGAGTGCGGGAGCACTGGAGTGGGCGGTCAGGTTACCTGTTCATGTTTGGTGGTGCAGTCGTTTCTTTAGGTAACAAGAAACAAGGATGTGTATCTCGACATACACAGGAGGCTGAGTATATTGCATGTAACATGGCCACCACTCATGTTGTGTGGATCAGGCATTTTCTAGAGAACCTAAGCCTCGAATTGGTCAAAGGGCCAATTGAAATGTATTGTGACAATCAAGCTGCGATAAACTTGATCAATAATGAGGCTAATAGTTCTAAAGGAGAACACATGGAGATCCAATATCACTATATACAAGATATAGTGGGGAAGAAAGAAATCACGGTAACCTACATACCTACCAGTGACATGTTGGCTGATTCTCTAACCAAATGAATAGTAGCTAACAACTACATTAAACATGTTGGTTTGATGGGACTCAGGAACACATGAGTCAGGAAAGAGGTATTTTCATGAACAATGAGCCTCACTAAAGACATCTCTATGTGTGCACTACATGAATAGTGGGAGTGTAGAATATTTGATCATTTCGGTCAAGTGGGAGATGTTTGAATATATCAAAGGTGACCTCACGTTGAAACCATCGCCGGACATTGCGCACGCCGGCAGTTGCGCAGATCGGGTCACGCGGGCGTGGAGGGATGGGGGCAGACTGTACGAGGGGCATATATGCCCTATATATATATATATCGACCTCCTCCGGGAGGGGAAGGACACAACACGATCTCTCGCATTAGGGAGCCCTCTCCCAACATTTCTCTCTCTCTCTCTCTCTCTCTCGTAGTCTCTCAAGTAGCAAGGCGACTAATGAATCCACGATTCATCGCCTTTATTCTTTTATTTTAACTTCATTTCCGTAGTCAAATACTTGTAAATACCCATTAATCGCATAAAATTATCATTTTGCATGCATTTGTTAAATATGCATTTTTAACATTTCTTGTACATAAATAAAAGTATAAAGAAGAAAAGAAAAAGGAAAGAAAAATAAAGGATGTATTTATGCAATAAATACAGACTGACCCGAACCCTGAGAGAAGGTCAAGACTTGACCAGATCGACCAGGAATAAAGTAGGGGAGATAGGGTCTTCTGTCAAAAATCCAAAAAAAATAATTTGTAAATATTTTTCTGTATACAAAACTTACATTATTTTTATTTGTACATAAATTGACTTCAAAACAAAAGTTGTAAATAAAAACGTGTTGTAAATAATTAAAATAACTACAAAATAATATAATGTACATACTGCAAATAATTACACTCAGAAAAAGCCGCAAAGTGATAATTGAAACATCAATTCCAGCTCCATACGACCTCAAATTGAATCAAAATCACTTCCATTACACTCTAAATTAAATTATCTTTCAAATGGATGTGGATTCATAATTTTTACAGTTAAAAAGTCAATTTTCTGGGGTGTTTTGTGCAGTTTGACCACTTACATTTTTGTATAATTATTCATATTTATTTTTTAATATACATAATTATAAATATTATTTTCATTAAAAAAAATTAAATAATTTTTTTTTAAAAAAATGATATAGAAATTATTTCTATATTTGTACATATGTATATTGTATTATATGTACATAATATTTGTATACAACTAACTTCCTTATATAAAAATAAAATTAATAATTATCTAAAATTAATTAATTAATTTAATTGCGAATTTTGTATTTATATTTAACTATTTAATTCATTTATTTGGTTTAAAAAAACTTGCCTTGTATATATGATTTTATTCCATACCTTAAATAGCCACCATTAAGGTGGCTAATTAATTTTTAATAAATTTATTTATTTCTTTAATTTAATTAATTCCGAATTTCGTAATTAATTATTTAATTTATTTAGTAATTTATTTATTTTGTTAATTCACTCAATAAACAGCTTCCTTAAGTGTATATACCTTCCTTTTTTGTTTTTCTTCTCTTTTTATTGGCTCCTTCCACCCTCATTCACGTTTGATCAAACTTTGGTGGAGAGGAGCCCGATCTCTGAGAGCTTTCTTGTTGAAGAAGGGTGCCCAGCCTCCGAGCCATCCGATGACAACGCGTCGGCCTTCGTCGAGGCCATCACGGTATTTCCGACATGTAGGTAAGATCCAATTTTATTTCTTGTCTTTTTCTCTAGGATAAATCGTAAGTCACATTTTTTCTCACATTTTATTAGTCTTTAAATCTTAAAAATCACAAAAATTCATCACCACACACATTCGCGTCCGACACCAATTTTTTATACCATTTTCTCGATCTCTACATATTCACGTTCTACCTCGCACAACCTATCACCTTCGACTACGCACGGTGGTCGGAGATACGGATCTCTCTTCCATATCGCAAGATCTGTCCGTTCACGCATCCTATTATTGTGTATAAATAAAAAAATATATAAATAGTTTTTCCTGTTTATCTCACATTTGTTTTTGTAGGAGATTTAAAAAAAAATAATAAAATTTTTGCTTTTCTTTTCTCTCTAATCATTGTTTTGCTGGAAAAATAAAAAAAATAATTGTTTTTGGTCCCTAACCTTTGTGTTGCAGGAAAATTAAAAAAATAATAAAAAATTTTTTATCATATCTCTTTACATAATGAAAATAAAAAACAAAAAAAAAATCCGTAGCAAAAGTTCATGCGCGGAAGCCGCCTTCTTCCCCAACCGATGCGCCGCCCGGCCCACCGCGGTGCGCCTCCGCTACGCCGACCCGCCACCAGTCAGATCCGACGCCGCAACCCCCAGTGCGTCGGCGGCCCGTGCCATATACGCGTCAGCGCCGTCCGCACGCAGAGCGGCCTCCACCCTCGCCAGTAATCCCCAGCGGCCGCCCGGCCGCGCCTTCCTCCCAGCAGCGCAACGCCGCCCGCGCCTCCGTACTGCAGCCCTGCGCAGCCCCTACTCCTCCGTCGCGTCTACGTCTGGCCGCGCGAGCCCGCAGCGCCCCACACGAGTGTCGGCACCCTCCACCACCCTGTCATGCTCCGTCACCGAGCTCCCTCCTCGCCATGAGCAACCTCTGCTTGGGAGCCCCGCAAACTTGCTCGCCACGGTCGTGCGCTTCCACGGTGCCTTATCCCGCAACCCCGTGCGCGGACCGCCTCCATGTTGCACCTTCACCACCTTCGTGCCACCTCACGTGCGGCCATCGCCTCTGCCGGCACCCTCCTCCGTGCCTTAACCGCAGCCGCCTCGTGCGTGGGAGAAGAAGAGGTGGGCGACGACCGACCACTCCCCTGTCCTATTTGTGTGATGGAACAAGCAGAGGAACCCTAGAGGGATTTTTAAAATATTTGGAATAGTTGCAACAAGACCCTCCAAAGTTTTCTTATTTGCAGAAGAACCCCTATTCTCTAGAAGATCACGTGCTTGGCACATGCTTCCTGGGTAATTTGCAACTGAGCATCATATTTTATTTATTTTTTATTCAATCTTGAAACTTTGAACAATTGCATTTTAGTCCCTGTGCTCACAGAATTTTATTTGCATGCTCTTTTTGATGAAATAAATGCTTTTCATGGTCTAAAAATTTTCAAAAAAATGATGCATGTTCTTGTTGAAGTTTGTATCATTGTTTAAATTTTTCATCAATTTTTGTTGACGTTTGATTTATTTAAAAATTCAAAAACTGTGACTTTTTGTCTGCCCAGACTTTGAAAATTCATAAAAATTTGAAAAATTGATTAAAAATTCCAAAAATAATATTGCAGATGTGTTTTGCTGTCTTCTAATTTCTATTCAATTTATGTGTTTAGATCATTTATAAAACTCCAAAAAATTGCTAAAAACTAAAAATCTTGTAAAAATTGTAGACAATTCTAGAAAAATCAAAAAAATATGATCTTGGTCTCTATTTGTAGATATTGCTTTGTAGTTTATATTAAAAATAAATTCCAGGAATATTGGGCACTTAAAGTATCTTTAAGTTGCAAAATACTCTTGCATGTGCACTGTTTCCCTTGTTTTGCACTATTTGATTTTTATAAAATCACAAAAATATCAGAAAAATCTGAAAAAAAAATACCAAAGATATTTTAAAATATATAAAACATAAAAACATTTTCTTTTAATTTTCTGAGCATTTTTACCTTTCTAAAAAATACAAAAATAGTGTGGTGTTCCGTATTGTTTATCTTTTATGCTTGTTTTGAAAATAAAAAAAAGTAAAAATTCAAAAACCATTAAAAATTCTTTCCGAAAATTTGACTACATAGTTTTTAAATCGTGCTCCTTGTGTTCGACCCTGGTCGCTATACCAGGTAAAAAGAATAGCGAAAACTGCTTACGTTTGTTGTGATTGATATACCTTCTTTTGATTGGTTTAAATTTATTTTTCTCGTTGACCGATTCAAGTAGTTGAGAACAACGACAATATTGTGATTTATTTCCCATCTCATCCTGTCGGATTTCATGTCATCAACAGCATACCTCGAAATCCTTGAATGACAACATAGGAATCATCTTCTATGGGTTGCAGTGATTTTTTAGTCGTTAGATACAGATCTAAGGGACAAGATTTACCAAGAAAAAAAACGTGATGTTTAGTATTTTGATGATGCATCTTGGAGTGTAGAGAGAGAGTCCACGTGACACGGGAGACAAAAGTTTTATCAAGATGGAGGCGATAGGAATCTCTCTCTATTTCACACGAAACTTTAATAACATAGTATAAGAATATAGTGATGAATTTTTAAAATAAAAAATAAGAAAAATGGAGTGGGGGAGCCAAGTTAGCTCCCCCAAGAGGGCAACCCCATTATATATATATATATATATATGGGAAAAATATGGTTGTCCCTTGGGGGAGCTAACTCGGCTCCACCCATATTTTTCTTATTTTTTTTATTTTCGTGAAAATGCATCAATTTACCCGTATTATGTAATTCAAGTTTCGTGCGAAATAGAGACTCCTACGGCCTTCATCAAGACGACGTTGATGAATACTCATTCATCACTCTTTATTCTTATATTTTAGCTACAAAAACCTTTGCAAATGCATGTATATATTTGTAAATATAAATAATTACCAAAAGCATGCATTGTGTAAAAACTAATAATTAGCATGTTTTTGTGCAAAAATAAAAGAATAAAGATTAAAAAGAAAAAGAGGAAATATTTAGAATAAATATTGAGCAACCTAACCCAAGGGAGGGCTCAGCATGGGCCTGACCGCATAAAAGCCAAAGTAGAGGGAGATAGGGGCTCATGTGTGTAAATATACCTGTAAATAAAATAAAAATATTTTCCTCTAAAAAATAGAATAAAATGACTTGTAAATATTGTTTATATATTTATCATAAAAATCAAAACAAAAATAGAAAAATTAAAAAGAAAATAAAAATAGTCACTTGTGTATATATTCATCATGTACATACAACCACACTTATATTTATTTCACCTTATACATAAATAAAATTAATTTTTGTAAAATTTGTATATATTCTATCTTTTATGTTGTAAATAAATAAAATAAAAACAACAAAAACAAAAACAAAATAAAAAGAACAAAATTAAAAATCAAAAATAATATTGTAAATATACCTTGTATATAGATATATATACGTATTTATTTCACTATTATATAGAAATAATAATAAAAAAATAAAAATACCCTTTTATTCCTAATTTTATGCTATAAATAAATAAAATATAAAATTGGAATAAAAATGCACAAAAAATAACAAATTAAAAATCAAAAATTAAAAAGACATATTGTATATATACCTATATATAGCTATATAGTGTAAATACCTTATTTATATTTTGAAAAATTAATTAAAAATCACCAAAAAATAGAAAAAATTAAAACAAAAATATTTCATGTTTTAAGTTTTCTGTAATTCGGCCATTTCCTATTTTATTTTTAATTTCTAAATCATTTTGACATGGCTGAATCTCATTGGTCCACGGGGGTTGTTGACCGCCCGGTCAACTCCCCCCTGTGGACCACTTCACACGGGTTATGGATGCCCGGCCCGATTTCTCTTAATTTTCGCATCTAAACCCGATCACTTCTCGCCTAAACCCCGGGTCCATTTCGTTCCTGCCAGATCCGACACCCTCGTCGGGGTGTCCGACTCGGGGTCCGCGCTCCGAGCTGCCCTACCCGATCACTTATAGTCGAACCCCTGGCTGAATAAAAACTGAGCTCCGCCCGCCATTTCCCTATCTTTGGACCTCCCCCTCGACGCCTGTGACCTCATCCACCTTGCCTGAGTGACATCGGAGCGAGTGGGAGTAGCAGCGAGGCCCGGGAAGCCGGGATCCACTGATCCGACAGCTTTCGCCACCGTGCGCCGCCGCGAGCGCGCTCAGCCTCGGGGAGACGACCCCTTGCAGGCAATGACCTAGGAGCTCCCCGAGCTCCAGCCCAGTCGACAGCCTCCGCCAGGTAGCCTTCTTAGCCTTTAGTTTAGTGTAGATTAGGATTTTTTCGATTCTGGTAGAAGTAGCCGCCTCCGCCCTTCGTCTCCGTCCATCCACTTGCCCATCCGACACCGCCACCACCTTCACGAGCCTCCTCCGCACCTTCTCCACCTACCCATCCCCCCTGGCTCGCCCCGAAGCAGGGACATCGGTTCTCCCCCTCCGCCGCTCGCCGGAGGACCGCCATATCGCCCCATTTTCCATCATTTGCGTGCGCTGACGGGTCGAAGCAGTTTGCCTTCAACCCACCTTGCTTCCTATGCAGGTTACGACGTCAGGAGTACCTCATCTTGAGGCCAACAGTTTGGGCGCAGGAGATCCAGGCCACCGCTGTCGCGGTGTCGTTCTGGTGGTTGTCCGACTCATCGGAGACCGCCATCAGCTGCGGAGCTTCACGGCGGAACTCTTCCGCACTTCAGGAGCAGCAGGGGAGGACCATAGCACGTGCATCGGGCCGGCGAAGCTCGCCGGCCAACTGTTCTTCCACCATCCTCCCCAGACGTCCAATCGACCTCGACGCTCCAGATTAGATCGCGTCCGTTCATTCGCGGAGCAGCAGCTATCGTCAGATCCTTGGAGGTTTGATCGCCACCGTCCGATGGCCGAGGTTTAGCCACGCCGTGTTGCACCCGTCAGATCCAGCACGTGGCTTCACCTCCTCCGTCCGATCCGAGCCAGGCCCCTTCGCAGACCCATGTCGCGTCCCAGCCGTCGGATCGCGCCGAGGGTTCCCTTCGTTGTGCGTTGCGCCATTCCACCCGTCAGATCTGCCACTCGTCGCACATCCGGCCCTCGAGATTTAATAAAGGGTAATTTCTTTGTAGGCCCTTAGTTTTTTAGTTATTTATCTTTGGTTCTGTAAATATTTTAGATAGTTTATTTACGTTTGGTAAATTGCACATTGGACCCTCCTGTTTATTTGAATTGCATTTATACCATTGCTTTTAGTTTTTATTATTTAGTCCTGTGAATATATAGTTTAGTTGTTTTATTTCTGGTTTATTTGCACTTTGGACCTGAGGTTTAGTTTATTTGCATGTATACCCCTGCCTATAGTGTGTCACGTGCATTGACACGTGTGTTTTTGGGATATTTGCATACTTAGTCCTGTAGTTCTTGGTTGTTAATGAATGAATGAATATTTTTGGATAATTACATTTCTACCCCTGTGAGTGTGGAATTGGCGCATGTGCGTTTTATTTTTGGGTATTTTACAACAGGCCCCCTGGACTTTTAATACATGTTATTATATAGTCCAGGGACCTTGTTTTTATTGCAATTAGGTCCATGTGTGCCCCAGACACGCGCCTCGCGCGTGACTTCTTGGGAATTTTGCACCAGACCCCTGGAACTTTGGATAATTACGTACAGGTCCCTGTGCACTGTACCTAGGTTTTTATTTTTAATAAAATATCAAACTTACTCCGAATTCAATGAAAATTGGATACATAGCTCCTGCAATGTTGTAACATTTTCTAGCATTTTTGGGGACATTTTTTGTTTTATTTGATATTTTTAAAAATTCAAAAACAGCCTTTTTCTTTACTTTTTGATTTAAAAATTCACAAAAAATATTAAAATTCATCTAAAAATTACAAAAAAATTAGCTACTATTTAAGCTGGCTTGCTTGATTTTCTGACCAAATTTGGTCATTTTTCATTACATAAAACTCATAAAAATTGAAAAACACCCAAAAACCCTTAAAAATTCTAATAAATAATTTAAAAATCCAAAAATAATAATTTCTGTGCCTAAATTTTCCTTATTTCTTTATCTATACAGGAAAATTACCTTCAAGATTTTTAGGGGCTTTTAGATATTTTATCTAAGTCCCTCAAGCTTGGCTAGACAGAACCTTCATTTTCTTACATTGTTTTATTTTTAGAAAATTAAATAAAAATCAGAAAAATACCAAAAATTCACTAAAAACAGTAAAAATCAAAAAATACACAAAAACATTTCTATTTGAATTTTTGATTGATTTTTGATGCATTAAATAATTTCTTGAATTTGGTTGTTTCCCTTGTTTTCTCATTTTCTTAATTATTTAATAATCCAAAAAAATTAAAAACCATTAAAAATCCACTAAAAATAGTTTTATTTTACTTTATTTCATTTTTGACTACTTCGTAGGCCGCAAGGCCATATCGTGCTCCTTGGGTTCGACCCTGGTCGCTATACCAGGTTAATCTAATAGCGAGACCGCTCTTCGATTTTGAGTTGATTTTTGTCTGATTTGGTGGTCTATTTTTCTCGATCGACCACGCTTGGTGACTTGGGTCGCAACGACCCTTGACGACCTTTTACTCGAGTCGCTTGGCGTGTCATCAGAATGGTGCCGTTGTCGGGGAGCACGACTTAGTAGTTTTTATTTTTCATTTTCTTTTTCTTTTTGTTTTCTTTTGCGCGACTTTCCGCGGCTCTTTCTGAGTCCGCGACTTTTCGCAGCTTTTTCATTTTTCTTTTATTCTTGTTTTATTTTCTTTTATTTTATTTTTCTTTATTTTTGTTTTGCTTGATTTTGTTTGTTTATTTTATTTGGCATTTTTGCACATATATCCTTGTTTTTATTTCTTGTTCATATTTGATTATTTTATTTGGTTTGACACTTTGTCTCTTTCTTGCGAGGGCTCGAGGAACGAGGCGGCAGCTTTTGAGAAGCCGGCGTATCCGCGAGACTCGGAGGCGGCTCCCTTCTGCACGGAGTCGTAGGAGAGCGTGAGAGAGAGACTGAGCGGGCGAAAATTAGTTTAGTTTTTTTATTCCTGTCATTAGAACTGTTGTAATAATACAGGGACAGACTGAAGACTCGGACTTGATTAGCGGGTCTGTTTCGCCGAGCACCGGTGTGCTCGGGGGACCGGGTAGCTAGTTTAGATTTTTCGCAGCTTTTTCGCGGTTTTGGTTTTTCTTCGCTGCCTTTTACGGTTTTACGAGGTTTTTATCGAGACCCTAGATTTAGGATTTTCTGCTTGACTGTGCTGTAATTAGTAGGATCCCCATACTTAATTGATTGCATGTTCCTATAGAATGTTAATTGGACCTACTAATAACTCATTAATAAAAATAACTGACTCACTCCCTTCGTAGCCTACGTGCCGTAGCCTGCCCTGCCAAGCGCTGCTCCTGAACCCGATGTGTCGGGAGGAGGGGGGGTAGACCGAGACCGGACCCTTTGGCTTGAAGGATCGGTGACCAGTTAGACGGATCTTCGAGTAGAAATGGCCTGTTTAGAACTCGGTTTTCACCGCTGCACCATATAGGTAGTTTCTTTCAGTCTTTACATTTCTGCGCAGATCACTTTGCATGTAGAGTGCTGGAGACAGGTACGCATTCCTATCTTTGCATGCATCATTGATTTCATCGCACATCGGCTTTTTCATCTTCTACCCCCTATTTTTGACTAAATAATCAGGAGAACCAAAAAATTCGTTAGGCGTTTTCTTTTTATTTGAAAAAATATCTAAAAAACAAAAACAATAAAATCGGGACTGCTAATCACACTTGACCTAAAAGACGCTTCGCTAAAAATCTATCTTGGGGAGAGTAACCCCCTCCTTGTTTGGTTTGGATGAGCGAGAGAGTGATCCGCACCTTAGGATAGAGCCATCCGATATTTCTCGACTGATTACCGGCTCCTTGGTACGGGACAGTCGGTTGAGAGATATCGGATTCCTATTACCTCACGTAATCGCTCTGATAAACTGAATGATCACCTAAAATAAAATAGACGATAATTGACCGATCCCGTCGGTATTCAGCTTTGTGTGCGTAGGTGAATCGGGGGTTTGCTTGTTCATCTTGTGTGATTTCCAGATCCCTTCTGTCTTTCCCTATCTTCTTCTCTTCTTCTGTTTCCCACCACCCTCCCTTCATTCTCCTTCTTCTCCTTGACCCCTGGATGATGGATTCTCCTCACTTCGAGCCGACTCTTGCGGCTTTTTCTTCATCTGACCATCACTCCAGTCCACCCTCTAGGGAGGTCGGATCTCCGACCAACCTCCCGCTCCCTCCCTCCCTTTTATCTCACCACTCTGGGCATGCTGTGCGAGACGTCCGAAGATACCAGATAGAACAGATAGCATATGGAGCTCAGTCACCTTCTACATTACGTCTATTCGTCTTGGATTTGGATTACATTCAGCGACTGCCGAGATTTTCAGGAGAGGCGTAGGAGGAGCCTTATCTTCACCTGTCCGCTTTCGAGGAGTTTTGTAGAGCACAGAGATATTCAGACGTCACTGTAGAGGAGCTGATGAGCAGGACCTTCCCATTCACACTTCACGAGAACGCCATGAGATGGCACTGACGATTGGGAAGGACATTCGATACGTGGGGAGAGCTGCACCGAGAGTTCTTAAAGAGATACTTTCCCCCACGTAGAGCAGAGTTTATGAGGTCTTTGATCACCGACTTCTCAGTAGACCCCCAGAGCCATTGCACGAGGCATGGCCGAGGTTTCTTGACCTCTTGAGGAGATTTCCAGACCATGGACTTCCACTGACAGACTTGATTGAGATCTCCATGCGGGGGATGACCGCAGAGCAGATAGCACTGGTCATTATCACATGTGGCGGTTCACATCGCAGTTCCGACATTCACTTACTAGATACCATCTCGAGACTACTTTCGCAGAGTTCTTCTTCACGAGATGCCTTGGTCGGGACAACACATGCGGACGACGCAATACCAGTGCGGTGTGTCACTTTACATGATGAGTCAGCTTCTACACACCAGCCCAAGGACTTGGAGCAGACAGCACCACTGACAGAGGAGATGACTGCGATAGCAGAGGTTCGGACCCAGAGTCTTCTCGAGTTCCCGTTGGTTTTACAGCTGGAGTTCAAGGCAGCCCCGGAGTTTCCAGTCGACGAGTCGTGGATATCAGATCTTCTGATACTCCAGGAGCCGGAGGAGTCCCAGCATTCGCAGCCATTGATTCAGACGCTTCAGATTCCAGTCCCGGAGGAGTCAGTTTCCCTTCTGCAGAGATACTTCTTGGATGCAGACAACTACCAAGACTCAGCCCATCAGCCACAGCTCGATGAGGGACACCACTTTGAGAGTACAGACACAGAGAGTCCCGTCTTCGAGTCTTTTGTCCTCCACTCTGACGAGATAGACACCTTTGAGGACCAGTTGGCAGCTAGCATAGCCACAGAGCGAGGATCAGCCGCAGACACTCTACCAGCTTCCGCAGTGTTGACTAGTACCTTCTCCTGCTTCCTGATTGCCGAGAGCTACACTTCCGATGATGATGCAGCCTGGTGCACCGAGTGGATACTTGATAGCAATGCAGATGCCCTTCTAGATCATGATCCTCTTCTTCTCATTTTTGATCATGCATCTCTCCCCGAGGGTTATCTGCAGGAGGATGCCGCACTCGACGAGTACTCGGTTTCACCTTCTGAGAGTGTTTTCGATCTGGCGGAGCACGGAACCGAGTCTTTAGATCATTCTGATTCTGAGTCTTCTCACCTCGACGACCCTTGCGAGGATGAGCCCATTCTGGAGATATTCGATGATTTGCCTGATCTGATCCTATTTCATGCATCGGATATTAGTCTGCTTAGAGAGTCTCCTGGTCTTGATTGTCCACACCTGTTTGAGACACTGATTGACGTGGAGGAATCTATCACTGATCCATCCTTCTCCACGTTTGATTTCTTCGACTCTATACTCTCACTCCAGTCTAACCCAGAGCCGCTGATTTCTTTTGTGCTACCAAATCCCGATTCTTTCCATATCACTGGCCGGTAGCAGGCACCCGCTTGATTGCATACCTGGGTGTCTTTGTTTACACTATTGAGTTCGTCGCTGTTCTCATACCGAGACTGCGACGACAGTACGGCATACGCCTTACCGATGCCGTGTTGAATCTCGATACTTCTTTATCCTAGCCTTTGCGCCCAGCTAGGGGCGTAAAATCTAGCGCTTGTTGAGAGGCACCTCAACATTGTACCCTCTTGTATATACGTGTTTCGTCTTGTTTTGATCTTTCTTTCTTCCGATTCTTGTTTTCACCCCAGGTTGAAGGATATTGTTAATCCTTAAGCGCATCACGGAAGCGTGACGATCGCATCGTATGCTATCGGAGCAACTAGTCGTACTAGATGCTAGATGCAGCGGAAATTAAAAATTTTTAACTTTAAAGATGAAACCACATGATCACGAGAACACTTCTCGGATCGTTTCATCAAACCACAAAGTACAAGGAATACCTCTTGAAGCGTGGTTGTAATCGCGAGATCCCAAAGTAGAGATCCTCCTATCTTAAGTCCGACCCACGGAGAATGCGCTTGCGGGCACGATGATGAGTCGCGTCCTTCCCGCAATCCTTTGACGAAGATCCAAGCGTCGAGGCGTAGCAAAATGATCTCCTTCCTAATACACAAAGTGGACGGCCACTTGAATATTAGGGAGACCCCACGAGAATGAGAGGGAGAGAGAGAGGAGTTCTTCAACTCAAGAATGTTGTGTCTTGGAAAGGCTACCCTAGCCCTCCTTTTATACTAGTTTAGGATCCAATGGATCTCAATCCATGGGACACATGGATCCAAGGGCTATGCTTGGTCCATGCTAAATCAATGGCTATGATTGTTGTTGGTTAAAACCAACAATATTAATTTAAATTAAAAAATGTTGCAACATTATCAACATAATTTAATTTAACATTAACTAATTAAGAGATATTATGATAAATAAAATTTGAGTCAACCAACCACCCTCAAAAATAGGGGGCGTCACCCATGAACAATTCATGGGTGACGCCACCTATGCATGATGGTTATTTGGCTCCCTTTTATTTATCTTATTATTTCTTAATTAATCACAAAAAATATTCACCAAATTAATTCCAAATTAATTTGTGAATATTTCAATCATGCCATTGAATATTATGTGAATCATATTCACAACCTAAACTAACTAGTAAATTGCATTTCCAATTAATTAATGAGTGTGAATCCAATCCACATTATTAATTAACAAATGGTATTTACATAAATTCTCTCTCTTATATATGTATATTATAAATCACATTTATAACACACATATATCATGGATAGTGTTATCCGCATTCTCTTAATCCTTGATAATTAAATCCTATTTAATTATCTTAGATAATTATTTTCACAATATGAATCATATTCATATTTAAGCTTGATAATTTAATCTCATTGAATCATCAAGTCCTTGCTTGGATATTTCATCAAAAGAATTATTCTTGAATCCTTTCAAGAATAATGTGCTTTCTCCGCAGATACTTGGAGATAAGGACAGGACGATTGTATTGTTCCACGTATAGTGACTTGGATGTTGAGATCTCATCTCAAATCCAGATCTAACGGACCTCTCATAGATGCTTGATTAAATCAAGTCCGTATACTTAATCTTCTCATTGCATCTGAATCACATTCAGATCAATGTCCAACATTTGGACTAAGATCAAGTTACTTCTCTACTGAGAGGAGTCACTAAAATCCAGACCTGTTTCATCACTCCCTCGGACTGGAAGCGTCATGGTTATACAATCGTTTATGATCACATCACCCTCAGGTATTCCCAACACCTGCACATCCTGCATACTGGAAGACCAATGATCAACCTGAAGATGAAGATCTATTTTATACTGTCTTCTTCAGGGTTTGATCACCAAGTTTCTCAATCTTGGTCATTGGGATTTGGTATCGATCATATGCTTTCCCAAAGCATATATCATACCTTCAAATTCTTGTCATGCTTCCAAAGCACGACGACCATGCATGGAATTTGATCGGTCCCAATACCTCATGAGTGAGCTCATGTCTTCCGGTTCATAAGTGAACCTGTATGATCCCTTTGAGAGATCGTATTACTCATATGCCCTTATATGCACACCAGCTCGCCGGTGTATAGACCTTGGTTAGGTCATCAACCTACTGGTCTGCCAAATGTACATACTCAGACATATAGTAACACATCTGTCTCCGGTCAGAGGATGTGTGCCTATGCTGTGACAGCATTCAACATAGGACTTAGATTATCTCGATCTCGCTAAGTCAACCCATTGACTTAACTAATCTGACACCTCCGAATCACTATTCCCATGCAGAGGACCTGCATTAAGAGGTCGGTCAGATATCAGCCTATGTGAGAAAAGATTGCCATCTCCTACTCAGGCTGGAGATCATCTCTTAATAATCATTTGACGGTGCTTGATGAGTCCTCTATCTAACCCATTAGATATTCATCCAAGCACCAGCCTCTATGATTCATTTAATGAATCAACAACTGTATGATCATTAAGATGGCCATGGTACATAACCCTAATTATACAGAGGGACCTATTATGCAAATTATTTATTCTTCATTTCAGATCAGGGAATGATACGTGCAATAACATTTATTGCATAATGGCTCGCCGTGGGCTCGCATATCCAACAATCTCCCACTAGCCCAAAGAGCCATTAATGGGCTAATCATTTAAACCTACACTCATGTGACAATCATAGGCTATTTAGAAAATAGCTAGGTAAGCTGACCAGTCACTCTGTTCCTGTGAGACTACGCCAAGTCCTTTTACGGCACTTGCATATCCCCAGTAACAGCGCTCGCATCTAATGCGAATGTTGCATCTAATGCAACCAATACTCAATCTTGTCAGTCATAGTATCCTTGATACTACAACTCAAAGAAATATTTATAACCAGCATGTAATTTCTATTATCCTTATCAGAATGCCCTTATCCCTGGAGATCTCCATCTCCTAAGGTATTCGCAGTTAAGACCTTTTAGATCTCCATCTAAAAGTTTTAATTTCTTGAAGATAAGACTTAGAGATCACTATCTCTAAAGCCTTATCATCTTTGAAGATATTGTTATTACTGCAATTAAGTGTTCTATCTCCATAGCAGGATTAGTATCAGTTTACTGCTCCCACTGCATGGCAGATATCTAGCTTTTGTACACATCTAGCATACTTTCATCTTTTCATAACTGATGCACAAAAGGGCAACCAGTTTTAGCATTCACTTCCTCAACTCTTTGAGGTGCTATCCCTTTAGATGGGTCAGTACCAAATCTTAAAGGTAAGAAAGCCTTTCTTGGAATTTCCAGAAAATGGAACATGTCCAAGGTGTACTACAAATGTGACAGTCCCAATACCCTCTTTTCTTTGCTTCTGAACACCTTCAGAACTAAGATCTAAGAGGCATCTTTGAGATCATATCTCAAGGTATGGAATAGCCAGATCACAAAACACTTATAATCATCCTAATATCATTCCAAATGATTAGGATATTATCTACATTTAGCACGATGAACACAATGGCACTCCCACTAAGCTTCACATGGTTCATCAAGATTCAATTTGAAATCATAACAATTATAATTTCATCAAATCTTATGTTCCAACTACAAGAAGCTTATTTGAGTCCAAAGATGGAGTTCTTTAGCCAGCACATCTTGCATTCCTCAACCATGAAGCCCTGGGGCTACTTCATGTGAATATCCTTAATGAGGTATTTATATAGGAATACAATCTTGACTCACATCTTGAAGATGTCATAGTCAAATTGTGTAGCTAGGGTTAGCAATATTCTGATGGGTTTAAGCATGATCACTGAAAAGCAAGCCACATCGCAATCGATGTCTTCTCTTCAATGTGTAGCTCATGGCTACGAACCGTGCTTTGAAGGTCTCTACCTTCTCATCAGTTTCCCTCTTTCTATTGAAGATCCATTTACACCTTAATGGGTCTAACCCTTATAGGTGGATCCTCGAGGGTCCATATACAACACTTGTATATGAAGTCTACCTTAGACCTTTATTGCTAAAATCCATCTTTCCATGTTATGATCCTCAGGAGCTTCATCACATGAAGTCCGATCATTGTCAGACTTAACTGACACAAGGAATACATCATCAAACTCATTTGAAGAGGTATTAGTGTTTCATCTTTAATCGTCCCTTTTAGTTTCCGATTTCTGGAGCCTCATTATCTTCTCAAGATTAAATGAGTTCCTTTACTTCATTTTCATCTTGATTCTCAAGAGAGTCATCCTATAAGAATCACATTCTCAAAGATGAGATATTTTAAGAATCTCAAGGTCATAAAGTAGGTATCCAATACCATCCTTTATTTTCCTAATGAAGTAGCACTCTCAAGTGCTAGATTCCAGCTTACATGCATGGAACCTTATTAAGGATATATATTTATATATATTGTAGTCTCTACTACATATATATACCTAGAAACTAAGGGATAATTATGCTAAAATTCATCATTGATCAAATCATGTCACACATGATCTAATTGTATCTTCCTACAACTCCATTGAGTTTAGGTGTGTCAGGAGGATTGAGATAGAAATGATATTCATATCTCCATAAGATATTCTTTGAATTTATCTAATAGGTACTTGCTACCTTGGTTAGATCAAATTCATTTAATCTTCCTTCAAACTTTGGTTCTAAACCAAAATTACGAAATCTTTGAACATTTCAAACGTTTCCCAGGTGAAGAGAAGAAATCTCATATCATACATGATCATCAACAGATATCACATATCCACAATGTTCACTATGATATAGATGATTCACATACATCAATATGTATGAGATCTCGAATACCTTGACATCTTACACCTTTCCCAAAAGGGTGTATTGGACATTTTACTTTGAATACAATATTCACAAGTATGTAAGATTTGAAATTTTAGACATTCTAAAGTTTCATATCTTACTAGTCTATTGATCTCATCAGCAGACATACGTCCAAAACTTGATGCTAAATCATTGTCAAATGATCTTTATCCTCCTATTGATCTTATAAGGTTTAACTTTCAGTATTAGAAATCTTAATGAACCATTCATTAAATTTCTAATTTAGTAGAGTCCACCAGATGCTAGATTATTATCTGAAATATATCCATCATAACTCTTTATGATAGGTTTATTCCAGAATTCATGTTTATTTCCAACATTTAGAAACAAACAATGAGTTTATTCTAATATCTAGGTCATAGAGACATTCTCTAAGACTAAGGCTCTCCCACTGAAATTAAGAAGTATATCAATGCATCAGAGATTGTTGCAACAATTGCATCAATGTCTATGTGGATAATTATAAACCTTAAGATCAAATTTTTCCAGTCTTCTAAAACATGTGCAACACATTGCAAGTGTTGTTAGAAGATTGAGATACAATTATCAGACTTTATCTTATCAAATAAGCAAGTCAATTTCAATGATCAAATGTAGATATAGATTATTATGATGCACTATCTGAGTCCTTCTCTAAGGATTCTAGACAGACTTGATAGTCATACTATCAACACATCAAGTTATTGCAGTATAGGCATTCATCCAACTCTTTGGATGTCATATGGAAGCCACTGAAGTACAATCAACTCTTTGACTTTCCTTCTCACATGGGTCCGACCCACGCTTCCACTGTGCTCTCTTCATCTATAAACAACCATTGTTCAAGACCAAGGATCTCTTATGTTAAATTCAAAAGAATTCAATGTAAGAGCATTTCAACATTTATACATGCTTCATTAAATTCATACAATGTGAATACTATGAAGCTTCATGAATGACTAGAGTATAGACAGTAGAATGATGACACTCATCATGTCTACATCCATCCAGACTCCTAAAACATTGGTTCAGGTAGGTATTCAAGTATTTCGAATACATCATCTCTTTCGAGCCACCATTCTGCATAGTGCAGAGAACCATGCCATTCATGATTAAATGTTTAGAGCATATATGTATGCCAGAACATCTTCTTAGATTTTATAAGGATTATTCGACAATTATGATCACCATCGACATGTCACTTCCAAAGTACACTCGATGAAAGATCAAGACTATAGAGACATACAAATGCTAAAGTGATGTCTTATTGTCCTTTTTAATTGTCACTCCTCATTATGTTGAGGAAACTTGCACATTGCAACCACATACGTTATGTGTCCAATTTGCAAGCATAATATCTGGATCATGAGTCCAATCCATGATATTTTACTGGTTATTATTGAGTATAACATTGAGTGGGTTTAATGAAGGATTATCTGAAATAAGAAATTTTGCATAAGGGTATATATATTATATATACATATTTTACTTTGATTTAGGAATTTGAAATCAAATTTGTCTTGCTATGTCTACTATGAAAGATTATTCCCTAATCATCTTTCAAAGTAAGAGATATACTTACCGCTATATCTCAAGCAAGATCTGGGATCTCCTTTCCTATCATTGTCACATCCCAATAATATGAGAACCTGCGACTCTGATAAAAAGAAGCGGGAACACATTCCGCCTTGCAAGTCCCACTTGCATTTCCCAATTCGGTCTTTAACATACGGGCCCACCACCCCTAAGGTGATGTTGACCCGCTACTAATTGAACCAACCGTCAACAGGATTAGAACTCGCTATGCGCAATCCAATATCGCCCCAATAATATGAGGACTCGATATTGGGGTCACTACGCATATGGCCTTACTCTTTCGAGAAGCAAAGAGCCCGATCCAGATGCGCTTGCATACAGGAGCTGTCACTTCGGACAGGCGTCTCCTACATACAATCCCTGGCGACGGAAACCCTTCTCCTTGACGGGAGACCATGGATGTCACTTATGTGATCCTCCACCTCGTATTCAAATTTTGTAATTAATTATCGTGAATCATATTCACACAATTAGTTCTTCCAAGGGAAATACACATCTATTCATAATAGAGTGTTTCATAGGATATAATTCATTTAATCACATTAAATCAATTATTAATCCTATTATCAATCAACAAATTTTGAATTTTACTTGAATAGTAGGTATAATCTCAAAGTACGTATTATTTCGAATTTTAATAATTAAAAAATACACTTTGATTTCTCCGACATTATCCAATCCCTACCCGATGTCATGGCCAGTACCGGCAAGAGTGGCACGGACCACATACGTTGCAACCCGCTACTCCAACGATCTCCGACTAGACACCATATCCACCTCAGGAAAGGATAATGCCAGATAGATCATCATGTACTTTGAGATGCTCATCGGTCTTTCAACCGAAATTATACCATATAATATAGATCAAAACATTTTTGATTATATTATAAGGAGATTTGCTAAACAAATCCCCAATCCTATTCAAGCAAGAGGTTTTTCATGTAAAAGTTATCCTACAACTATTGTAGGATGTCCTAGGGTTTTGCATGAAAACAATGTTTGTTGATGATTTCAAAGTTAACCAATGATCAAGATCAACTATCTTATCATTATGGTTTAGGCAAGTG
Source organism: Ottelia alismoides (assembly GCA_037367405.1). Classification (NCBI taxonomy): domain Eukaryota; kingdom Viridiplantae; phylum Streptophyta; class Magnoliopsida; order Alismatales; family Hydrocharitaceae; genus Ottelia; species Ottelia alismoides. Next base: position 593,028 of record JAZKJV010001147.1, on the reverse strand, counting down.
TCATTCAATGAAATAATTATTTCTTTAAATATTTCACAAATATTTATCACTAATTATTCCAGAAAATTAACAATTAATTTTCATCATGATAATTGAATGACATATCACAAGGTTCAAGATCAAAATTGTTAATTTCCAGCAGTGACCCCCAATCACTAAAATTAACTTATCTTGATCAATTTAAATCTAAAAAATGCAAACTCAGTTTCCAAAGATTGCCTATTTGATTTATTGAAGAACCCAAGTAATAATTCACGCATTTCGAGGCGGATTAAAACCGCAATTATCTCATTAATCACGTTTAAATCCGCAGTTCCCGCAACAGTGAATATAGTCATATTCAAAAAGCCATATCTTGAGCAAATAAAGTCCAAATTTAGTAAACTCAAGTCCTATGGTTTCCTTGTTTAATGGGGAACATAATCTAATTGAAAATTTTGTGTTTAAATATTTTAAACAGTACAGAAAAATTCAATTAGACAGAGGTGTGAAAATTGAAATGCAGCAAAAATTTCGCAACCCTTTCAAGAACCAAATCGTCTAAGGTCCATGGATCATATCCAAACCCTTATTCAACATGTGGCTCTGATACCACTTGAAGGATATTGTTAATCCTTAAGCGCATCACGGAAGCGTGACGATCGCATCGTATGCTATCGGAGCAACTAGTCGTACTAGATGCTAGATGCAGCGAAAATTAAAAATTTTTAACTTTAAAGATGAAACCACATGATCACGAGAACACTTCTCGGATCGTTTCATCAAACCACAAAGTACAAGGAATACCTCTTGAAGCGTGGTTGTGATCGCGAGATCCCAAAGTAGAGATCCTCCTATCTTAAGTCCGACCCACGGAGAATGCGCTTGCGGGCACGATGATGAGTCGCGTCCTTCCCGCAATCCTTTGACGAAGATCAAAGCGTCGAGGCGTAGCAAAATGATCTCCTTCCTAATACACAAAGTGGACATCCACTTGAATATTAGGGAGACCCCACGAGAATGAGAGGGAGAGAGAGAGGAGTTCTTCAACTCAAGAATGTTGTGTCTTGGAAAGGCTACCCTAGCCCTCCTTTTATATTAGTTTAGGATCCAATGGATCTCAATCCATGGGACACATGGATCCAAGGGCTATGCTTGGTCCATGCTAAATCAATGGCTATGATTATTGTTGGTTAAAACCAACAACATTAATTTAAATTAAAAAATATTGCAACATTATCAACATAATTTAATTTAACATTAACTAATTAAGAGATATTATGATAATAAAAATTTGAGTCAACCAACCACCCTAAAAAATAGGGGGCGTCACCATGAACAATTCATGGGTGACGCCACCTATGCATGATGGTTATTTGGCTCCCTTTTATTTATCTTATTATTTCTTAATTAATCACAAAAAATATTCACCAAATTAATTCCAAATTAATTTGTGAATATTTCAATCATGCCATTGAATATTATGTGAATCATATTCACAACCTAAACTAATTAGTAAATTACATTTCCAATTAATTAATGAGTGTGAATCCAATCCACATTATTAATTAACAAATGCTATTTACATAAATTCTCTCTCTTATATATGTATATTATAAATCACATTTATAACACACATATATCATGGATAGTGTTATCCACATTCTCTTAATCCTCGAAAATTAAATCCCATTTAATTATCTTAGATAATTATTTTCACAATATGAATCATAATCATATTTAAGCTTGATAATCTAATCTCATTGAATCATCAAGTCCTTGCTTGGATATTTCATCAAAAAAATTATTCTTGAACCCTTTCAAGAATAATGTGCTTTCTCCGCAGATACTTGGAGATAAGGACAGGGCGATTGTATTGTTCCACGTATAGTGACTTGGATGTTGAGATCTCATCTCAAATCCAGATCTAACGGACCTCTCATAGATGCTTGATTAAATCAAGTCCGTATACTTAATCTTCTCATTGCATCTGAATCACATTCAGATCAATGTCCAACATTTGGACTAAGATCAAGTTACTTCTCTACTGAGAGGAGTCACTAAAATCCAGACCTGTTTCATCACTCCCTCGGACTGGAAGCGTCATGGTTATACAATCGTTTATGATCACATCACCCTCAGGTATTCCCAATACCTGCACATCCTGCATACTGGAAGACCAATGATCAACCTGAAGATGAAGATCTATTTTATACTGTCTTCTTCAGGGTTTTATCACCAAGTTTCTCAATCTTGGTCATTGGGATTTGGTATCGATCATATGCTTTCCCAAAGCATATATCATACCTTCAAATTCTTGTCATGCTTCCAAAGCACGACGACCATGCATGGAATTTGATCGGTCCCAATACCTCATGAGTGAGCTCATGTCTTCCGGTTCATAAGTGAACCGGTATGATCCCTTTGAGAGATCATATTACTCATATGCCCTTATATGCACACCAGCTCGCCGGTGTATAGACCTTGGTTAGGTCATCAACCTACTGGTCTGCCAAATGTACAAACTCAGACATATAGTAACACATCTGTCTCCGGTCAGAGGATGTGTGCCTATGCTGTGACAGCATTCAACATAGGACTTAGGTTATCTCGATCTCGCTAAGTCAACCCATTGACTTAACTAATCTGACACCTCCGAATCACTATTCCCATGCAGAGGACCTGCATCAAGAGGTCGGTCAGATATCAGCCTATGCGAGAAAAGATTGCCATCTCCTACTCAGGCTGGAGATCATCTCTTAATAATCATTTGATGGTGCTTGATGAGTCCTCTATCTAACCCATTAGATATTCATCCAAGCACCAGCCTCTATTATTCATTTAATGAATCAACAGCTGTATGATCATTAAGATGGCCATGGTACATAACCCTAATTGTACAGAGGGACCTATTATGCAAATTATTTATTCTTCATTTCAGATCAGGGAATGATACGTGCAATAACATTTATTGCATAATGGCTCATCGTGGGCTCGCATATCCAACACAGGTCTCGCTTAGGATTATCTTTGCTATACTTAGGATATCGCTCATCCTAAGTATAGGGGGGTGGAAACATCAGGTTGTTCTTCGTTCTGTTCCATCACTTCTGTTGTGTTGCCTATACTTAAGGTTCTTCACCTTAAGTATAGGGGGAGTGATGCCCCTTCTTCTTGTATATATTCGTTCATTTTCTTTGCGTCTTGCTACCCCTGATTTTGCCTATACTTAGGGATATTTCACCCTAAGTATAGGGGGGGTAGACCCTGTACATTCTCCACTCGGTTTTCCCTTAGTGTACAGCCTGCTATACTTAGGATTATTCGATCCTAAGTATAGGGGAAAAACCCGAGATCTTTTTGACTTTCTATCCATTCATTCGTCTTTGTATATAGCCTTCCTTTTCACTTCCCTATACATAGCAAGAGTTATGTCTTCTTCATTGCTCTTGACTCTGAGGACATCGTTCGAGCTAAGTATAGGGGGGTGTGTATATATTTCATATATACTTTAGCCATAACTCGTACTTTGTGTGAGTGTGTTAATAAATAAAATGGCTAAAAACCTTAAAAATCACAAAAATTAAAAATTTTTCATGTACATAATCATTCTTTTATTTGCACATAAATAGCTAGTGTACAAATTATTTTTGTAAAAATGATTTCAAAAATCTTTTGTGTAAAGCTTGTGTAAATATTTTCTTATCAAAATTATGTATATAGTACAAAATTTTTCCAAAATGTTTTGAACATCAAAAGTTTGCAAAAATCTTGTGTAAATGTGTGTAAATACTTTTTGCAAAACTTGCACTTCATGCATTCATCCATTCATGATTTCAAAACATTTTTCAAAAATTTTGCATGTTTGTAAAAATTTGTGTAAATAGCATCTTTTGTACATATGTATATAGTTTTTCTGGATTATAGTTGACATTTAAACTAGCCTGGAATCAAATTGAGAAATGGAGCTTGATTAAGATCTTAATCCACCTAATTTCTAAGAGGAACCTTATAGGGCTTAGGTTTAAGGCTTTTCAGGTCCATGGTGACTTAATTCTCTGAGTCCACTAGGCTATGATCACATGTCATATCAATGAGCCTAAGTAGAGCACTTAACAACAACACATGACTCATAGGGACAATGGCTTTACTTGGACACCAGCACTTAGCACCGAGCTCTCTACGGATGAGGTGGTGAGGAGGCAGTCTTCCTTGACTTGGGGTAGCATATGAGGGTAGTACTTCTAGGCGGAACCTCTCTTCTTCTTTTAGTGAAGGAAGTGCGTCTCAATTTGATCTGGTTTCCATGAGGTCTAACGACGGGAGTTGTGGGTTGCAATAAAGCTTCAAAAGAGGGATAGTCTACTGGCTCAAGAGGAAAAACTCCTTGTATATATGCTGCACATGTATATGATGTATAGATGCACTTGAAAAAAAATGCAAAAAGAAAATAACTCCAAAAAAGTGGTGGGTCTGAGAGAAAATGATAATCCCACCGGAGTATGTATATAGAGTGCAATAAGCAAAGCTTGAGATCCATGTCCCACCTTATGTAGCTTGCAGCAGGGAGACTTGGCTACACTGGTCAAGCTCCCAAGGATACATGGCTACACTGGCCATGGTCCATTCTCTTCTTCCTCCTCTTCTTGAGCCGGTTGAACTTGAACTTAGAAGGGAATACCCCGCTCCTCGAGGAAAGAGTGGCCAGACTGAGGTCATAGAGTTACCTTGTTGGGGAGGTTTGTCAAGTTGCCATTTCTGAGGTGGAGAGCTTATACCTCACATTCACATGACAAGGAAAGATTCATGGTCTTCAGGGTTTGTGATTGATGACTTGTTCTGATCTGGAGCATTGAGTAGTCTTGATTATAGATTAGTGGAACTTTGAGGCTGTTGAGTTCTAAGCTTAAGTCCAAATAAGGTTCCGACACATTAATAATCCAAAGATCTGATTAAGCTCCATAATTCAATTTAATGAAGGAAAGTTTAATCTTCAACCTTGATCCATGTTAATTCTTCTCTTTTTCTTTTTCTTTCTTTCTTTTTCACTTCTTTTTCAATAAGTGTTTGCTAAGGGACTAGCAAAGTTAAGTATAGGGGGTGATGAATACTCATTCATCACTCTTTATTCTTATATTTTAGCTACAAAAACCTTTGCAAATGCATGTATATATTTGTAAATATAAATAATTACCAAAAGCATGCATTGTGTAAAAACTAATAATTAGCATGTTTTTTGCAAAAATAAAAGAATAAAGATTAAAAAGAAAAAGAGGAAATATTTAGAATAAATATTGAGCAACCTAACCCAAGGGAGGGCTCAACATGGGCCTGACCGCATAAAAGCCAAAGTAGAGGGAGATAGGGGCTCATGTGTGTAAATATACCTGTAAATAAAATAAAAATATTTTCCTCTAAAAAAATAGAATAAAATGACTTGTATATATTGTGTATATATTTATCATAAAAATCAAAACAAAAATAGAAAAATTAAAAAGAAAATAAAAATAGTCACTTGTGTATATATTCATCATGTACATACAACCACACTTATATTTATTTCACCTTATACATAAATAAAATTAATTTTTGTAAAATTTGTATATATTCTATCTTTTATGTTGTAAATAAATAAAATAAAAACAACAAAAACAAAAACAAATAAAAAGAACAAAATTAAAAATCAAAAATAATATTGTAAATATACCTTGTATATAGATGTATATACCTATTTATTTCACTATTATATATAAATAATAAAAATAAAATAAAAATACCTTTTTATTCCTAATTTTATGCTATAAATAAATAAAATATAAAATAGGAATCAAAATGCACAAAAAATAACAAATTAAAAATCAAAAATTAAAAAGACATACTGTATATATACCTATATATAGTTATATAGTGTAAATACCTTATTTATATTTTGAAAAATAAATTAAAAATCACCAAAAATAGAAAAAAATTAAAACAAAAATATTTCATTTTTTAAGTTTTCTATAATTCGGCCATTTCCTATTTTATTTTTAATTTCTAAATCATTTAGACGTGGCTGAATCTCATTGGTCCACAGGGGTTGTTGACCGCCCGGTCAACTCCCCCCTGTGGAGCACTTCACACGGGTTATGGATGCCCGACCTGATTTCTCTTAATTTTCGCATCTAAACCCGATCACTTCTCGCCTAAACCCCGGGTCTGTTTTGTTCCTGCCAGATTCGACACCCTCGTCGGGGTGTCCGCCTCGGGGTCCGCGCTCCGAGCTATCCTACCCGATCACTTCTAGCCGGACCCCTGGCTGAATAAAAACCAAGCTTCGCCCGCCATTTCCCTATCTTTGGACCTCCCCCTCGACGCCTGTGACCTCCTCCACCTTGCCTGAGTGACAGCGGAGCGAGTGGGAGTAGCAGCGAGGCCCGGGAAGCCGGGAGCCACTGATCCGGCAGCTTTCGCCGCCGTGCGCTGCCGCGAGCGCGCTCAGCCTCGGGGAGACGACGACCCCTTGCAGGCAATGACCCAGGAGCTCCTCGAGCTCCAGCCCAGTCGACAGCCTCCGCCAGGTAGCCTTCTTAGCCTTTAGTTTAGCGTAGATTAGGATTTTTTCGATTCTGGTAGAAGTAGCTCCGCCGCCTCCGCCCTTCGTCTCCGTCCATCCACTTGCCCATCCGACACCGCCACCACCTTCACGAGCCTCCTCCACACCTTCTCCACCTACCCATCCCACCTGGCTCGCCCCGGAGCAGGGACATCGGTTCTCCCCCTCCGCCGCTCGCCGGAGGACCGCCATATCGCCCCATTTTCCATCGTTTGCGTGCGCTGACAGGTCGAAGCAGTTTGCCTTTGACCCACCTTGCTTCCTGTGCAGGTTACGACGTCAGGAGCGCCTCATCTGGAGGCCAACATCTTGGGCGCAGGAGCTCCAGGCCACTGCCGTCGTGGGGTCGTTCTGGTGGCTGTCCGACTCATCGGAGACCGCCATCAGCTGCGGAGCTTCACGACGGAACTCTTCCGCACTTCAGGAGCAGCAGGGGAGGACCATAGCACGTGCATCGGGCCGGCGAATCTCGTCGGCCAACTGTTCTTGCACCATCCTCCCCAGACGTCCGATCGACCTCGACGCTACAGATTAGATCGCGTCCGTTCATTCGCGGAGCAGCAGCTATCGTCAGATCCTTGGAGGTTTGATCGCCACCGTCCGATGGCCGAGGTTTAGCCATGCCGTGTTGCACCCGTCAGATCCAGCACGTGGCTTCACCTCCTCCGTCCGATCCGAGCCAGGCCCCTTCGCAGACCCACGTCGCAGCCCCGCCGTTCGATCGTCCACGTGGGAGCGTCCCAGCCGTCGGATCGCGTCGAGGGTTCCCTTCGTTGTGCGTTGCGTCATTCCACCCGTCAGATCTGCCACGCATCGCACATCCGGCCCTCGAGATTTAATAAAGGGTAATTTCTTTGTAGGCCCTTAGTTTTTTAGTTATTTGTCTTTAGTTCTGTAAATATTTTAGATAGTTTATTTACGTTTGGTAAATTGCACATTGGACCCTCCTGTTTATTTGAATTGCATTTATACCACTGCTTTTAGTTTTTATTATTTAGTCCTGTAAATATATAGTTTAGTTGTTTTATTTCTGGTTTATTTGTACTTTGGACCTGAGGTTTAGTTTATTTGCATGTATACCCCTGCCTATAGTGTGTCACGTGCATCGACACGTGTGTTTTTGGGATATTTGCATACTTAGTCCTGTAGTTCTTGGTTGTTAATGAATGAATGAATATTTTTGGATAATCGCATTTCTACCCCTGTGAGTGTGGAATTGGCGCATGTGTGTTTTATTTTTGGGTATTTTACAACAGGCCCCCTGGACTTTTAATACCTGTTATTATTTAGTCCAGGGACCTTGTTTTTATTGCAATTAGGTCCTTGTGTGCCCCAGACACGCGCCTCGCACGTGACTTCTTGAGAATTTTGCACCGAACCCCCTGGAACTTTGGATAATTACGTACAGATCCATGTGTACTGTACCTAGGTTTTTATTTTTAATAAAATATCAAACTTACTCCGAATTCAATGAAAATTGGATACATGGCTCCTGTCATGTTGTAAAATTTTCTAGAATTTTTGGGGACATTTTTGATTTTATTTGATATTTATAAAAATTCAAAAACAACCTTTTTCTTTACTGTTTGATTTAAAAATTCACAAAAAAATATTAAAATTCATCTAAAAATTACAAAAAAAATTAGCTACTGTTTAGATTGGCCTGCTTGATTTTCTGACCATATTTGGTCATTTTTCATTACATAAAACTCATAAAAATTGAAAAAAAACCCAAAAATCCATAAAAATTCTAATAAATAATTTAAAAATCCAAAAATAATAATTTCTATGCCTATATTTTCCTTATTTCTTTCTCTATACAGGAAAATTACCTCCAAGCTTTTTAGGGGCTTTTAGATATTTTATCTAAGTCCCTCAAGCTCGGCTGGACAGTACCTTCATTTTCTTACATTGTTTTATTTTTAGAAAATTAAATAAAAATCAGAAAAATACCAAAAATTCACTAAAAACAGTAAAAATCATAAAATACACAAAAACATTTTTATTTGAATTTTTGATTGATTTTTGATGCATTAAATAATTGCCTGAATTTGGTTGTTTCCCTTGTTTTCTCATTTTCTTAATTAATTAATAATCCAAAAAAATTAAAAACCATTAAAAATCCACCAAAAATAGTTTTATTTTACTTTATTTCATTTTTTTGACTACTTCGTAGGCCGCAAGGCCATCTCGTGCTCCTTGTGTTCGACCCTGGTCGCTATACCAGGTTAATCTAATAGCGAGACCGCTCTTCGATTTTGAGTTGATTTTTGTCTGATTTGGTGGTCTATTTTTCTTGATCGGCACCGCTTGGTGACTTGGGTCGCAACGACCCTTGAGACCTTTTACCCGAGTCGCTTGGCGTGTCATCAGACATCGATTTCAATAATTTTGCGTCCATTAAAAATGACTGTCTGGATGGAGGCCACGGGAGTCTCTATTTCTTACGAAACTTGAATGACATAATATAGGGATATAATGATGAAAACCTAGGGATATAATGCTGGGTAGTTTGTATTGTACCCTACAAGCTTTTAAGATTTAGTTTTAGTATTTAAAGATTGTAAAATTAGTGTAAAAATTTTGGGTTATTTGCATAGAGACCTTGGAACTTATTTTTATTGCAAAAATCCCCCTTCCAAGCTTGTATTTATTTATTTATTTGCTTTTTATTTTTAGTAATTAGCCCCTGTGCTCTATTAATTTTGCGAACAATGTTGTAGATGCTTAACATGATGCTTGCACATGCCTATATTTTTATTTAGTCTTTTATTGTGTTTTCCTAATTATTAAAAATCAAAGAGGAATTATTCATTCTCCATTTAAGATATAAAAATATAAAATTATAAAACCTAATTTAGAAATCCAAAAAATGGAGTATATATATAACTATACATTGTACCTCTAGACCAAAAATCACAAAAACATAAAAAGAACATTAAAAATGGAAAAACCCTAAAAACTCTATAAAAATTAGTAAAAATTCTTAAAAATTCCAAAAAAATTATTTTCTATTATATTTTATTATTTACATTATATAGTATAAATTAAAAAAAGTTTTGGAAAATTTTAAACTATTATTTATTTTAAAAATCCAAAACAACTCAGCTTTATATTATATTCCATGTTTGATATTTTTAATACATTAAAAATACATAAAAATTGGCAAAAAAGAAAAGTCACAAAAGTAGTGAAGATATCAAAAACACAAATACAAAATACTTTATGAAATGTGAGTATATATAGCTATAATTAGAATTATATAACCTATATATACTATAAAAGCTATATACGTATTATTATTACTATTATTAATTATAAATACCTAATATATATAAATCATTTAAAAAATAAAAAGGACTATTCATGTATATATTTCATATTTTTTAAATATTTATGTTTTAAACTCATATATATTTGTTATAATATACATATTATTAATATTACTATATATTGATATATATACATATTATATCTTTAAAAATAAAAAAGAAATTAAATTTTTGCAAAATGAAAAAGAAAATGAAACTTAAAAATATAAAAATATAAACATATAAAAGAATTAAAAATCCTAAAAATTAAATATAATTAAAAACCCACAAAAATAAAAAAGTAGAAAAGTACAAAAATAATAGCATTTATTATTTATTAATACAAAATAATTATACCTATCCATGTTTCTCTCAGTGGTTCAACCCCTACTACTTGTCATTGTACATCATTTGTAGGTTATAATAAATTTCACTATGCATTTTATTCACTGTTTTATTCATATTGTGGGTTGATTGTTGTCTTATTTGATTGATTGACATGTTGAGAGTCGAGAGTGGATCGATACATCGATTGTCGGATCTGACTTGTCAGACACCGTAGGCTCCTCCAAGACCGGACGTTAGGCACTGCTCATTAGTCGAGTAAACAATACGTTATTTAAATAGGACTAACCCACACTTCTCTCACCTCAAGAGTAAATCAATCTTTCTCACCATCTTTCCCACGCATGTGGGTCTTGGACCACCACTCCCCAGCAGTTAGTTCCCTTTGTACCTTAGCATCATGCACAGAAGCTTTATGTAAGAAATAATATATATCTCAAATTTTCATAAATAAAGATAGAAACAATTAAATCTTACGAGCTCAGCTTTGATTTGATTGTAGCTTTTTGAGCTACTAGTTGATTTGATTTGTTTTTTGTCTAGTCGTTCACTCTACCCATTGTCGACCTCCTCACAGACTTAGCATTTAAACCAAAAGCATTAAAAATATGTCCATTTGTGAGAATGCATGATTATAAGAAATTATAATAATTATAGATATGTTTGAGATATATAATGTAAAACTAATTTCATTACCTATCTTTGGTACATGAAGTCAGGAGAAATCTCTTCATTTCCTTGAAATCATTCTCCTCCGGACATGTCTTCCTACATGAGTACCTCCTTACCTTTAAAAAGGTATCGCTTATCCTCGTCTCAATTGTAAGGGTAAATGCATGACGATGACACTCTTTCCCAGGTACATGTACAAAAAGATACTTACTCTAAAATTTTAAAAGGTGTGTGTTACTTATAGTTAGAGAAAAAATGATAATTTTTTTTTAATATTCAACTCCTACCATTATTGTATCAAAAAGTCTCTCCTACTCGATTGTAGGAATACAAGAATATTAGCACTTAGTGCTAGTCCCACGAGTTTGTATTATGCTCGTGATTTATTTAGGAACTTTATTGCTATTTAGAAAATTGCTAAAAAATTCAACTATTGCATTTTTCGATATATAAGTGCTTGACGCATATAGTTGGACCAGATGGGAATATAAAGTTTGTCCTCATGCAATTGGATTATGCACATCAACTGAATGGTGTCTAGAAGAGGGAGATGTCGTGTCCATGGACGGACGTGCCAGAGTCAGGGTAGGGATGGACTCAAGCATGGCACAGGAAGATAGCTCAATGTAGGAACCTTCAAAAAATAGAGGTAAAGGATAACTAAGAGACTGATAATAAGATATAAATGCATGTATCTCCTCGAAAGGAGGTCCATGTGAGCCTATGAATTGGATGGATGATCATATTGCTATGATTCATGTGAGCCACCACAACCAAAACCTATCATGTCTATCAAGGATGATGGACGAAGTTAATTTAAAAAGTGAAAAAGAATTTCTATTTAATAGAAACCGAGAAGTTATTAAATTTTAGCCATCATATTTCTTAATATTCACTGCTTGAATGGTGAGAAAAGTTAGCACTTTCATTGAAACTGGAGTGGGTTAATTCATTATTTACAATCTCATCTTTTCATGTTGCATTAGTTTGTATCATTATCAGATCTGCTAAAAGAATAGAATCAAGGATACATGATCAAATTTTGATATATTCTTACGTTCATACTCAGGAATGAAAACATCACCAAAATCTTGTTCTATTATATTCTCTCAGTGCTAACCGTAACTTCGGGATTTTATATTTAAATAGTTAAAAATTCTTCGATTTTTTCTCTTTCTTGTGTCATGTGGAAGTTAAATACTTATCCACTTGTGAATCAAGGACAAGCAGTTCATATCAACATATATATTTTCTTTGAATAATATCGACCACATTATTCCTCGTATTTATCACTAATTCTGTTGGGATTGTATTAGTCGCAATGAATAACCTTATTAAGTCCTAGAATATTGTATTTCACTTCCAAAACTTCAATTATAATTCTATAATAATCAATATGATCTCTCTCTCTATATATATATATATATATATAATAAGATCTATAGACCGTTATTATGTAATTATGGCTTTAAACTTCTACTGGAATTCACCATATGAAAATGGTGTACATTACTCAATTAGTCAATGTATGATCGAACCGGATATACATGACCTTCTGCAAAATGCTTTATAATTTTATAATTGTGAACATAAATATTAAACAACTTCGCTCGATCCTTAAACATTTTTAATGAAAGTATTTCTGAGTGTTCTTACAACTTGATTTTATTTAGATGATAAGTTTCACATCCACTTCCTATTGCTCACCATGCTTTTTTGACATAATGATATCAGATTAGTATTTCTATTGAGATATCAATGGCCTAATCCCTTTTCACTTATTCTAGGAGATACGAGAAGAACTAATTTTTCAATGTTATCACTTGAGCCCGTCTCTAAAGATTCAAACTCTACTATAAAATGCTCGTCATCATTCTCATTTATATATGAGCAAATTTCGGTAGCATAACCTCATGCCCAGGGGCGGACCTAATATATGTTATGGGGGGACATGGCCTCCATGATTATTATATGTCACTTGTGTAATGTATTAAGGTATTAATAGGGCCCCTCCTTAATTGTATTATAATTGATGTTGTTAGAGAAATGATGTATAATCATTAAATGATTAAGTGGTAGATAGAGTAATATGGTTACTATTTTGAAGACTGTGGTTCGAATCTTATCTCTCTCAATTTTACTTTCTTTTATATGGTTTATCCAATAACTTCCAAAGTATCAAAATAATTTGATATAAAATTGTATTCAGTATTATTTATCTCTCTCATTATTTTTAGTACTCCTTGTATATAAAATAAATTTTATTATTTCCTTTTAACCATGATCTTTTTTGTTTCAAAATTTCACTTGATAATTTGGCCTTTCTGGATGGATTTAGAGAGGTTTAATTATTATATTTATCAAATTTTAAAAATCACCACTGAAAATATCAATCTATTTGAAAATCTAACAGTAATAATAGATTTAAATTCTACGTTTATCAAAATTGAAAAAGGTTCGTTTTAAAAATATTAATTCTATGTAAAAATATCGTTCGAAAATACATAGATTTTATCATTTTCGAGCATACATAATAGTTGTAAACTTGTCCCTTCCTTGATGAAATTCCTGCTTCCATCCAAGCTCATACCCCTTCAATACACCTCATAATAAATCTTAATCGGCTCTAAAAAATGTGTCCAAAGTGATTAAAATTAAAGTCGATTAGAATTGATTTGGTATACTAAAGACGAATGGAATTACGCTTCTGAAATGTATGCTCAAACATAAACTTTGCATGTAGAGTTTTTATCTTTATGGAACCCATGTGTCTCCTACCTCTGAAATTAGGAAAACTAACATAAAATGGACACCTTACATCATCATTTGTATGTGCTACATAGGATAACTGCAAGATCTTAGTAAAATACAATCATTTATGACTGTGTATTTGGGTCGATTTGGCTTGCTTATGGGGGGATATGGCCATATACGAGCTTAACATTGTGTCTAACTATAGTGCTTTAAATAATCGTTATAACGAATATACCTGCAAAATCCATGACCATTGGACCATTATAGCTCATCCCATAGTGATTTTAATAGTTTGTGAATAATAAAAAAGTATAACACATTAGGAAGTGGTGAAATCTTCTAATGTGTTGCATACACATTTTTTCATTATGTACCACACACTGGCCACTGTGAGGGGCCACACGGTATGTAATTTGTTTTATATGATTTAATATTTAATTATCATTTAAATTTTTAAACTAATTAACTTCACATTAATTTGGTAGACATAGTCGCATTAATTAAAGTTTTATGTGATAATTCATCACAAGAGAGTTTTTTAAAAAATATTGAAATATGTATCATAACAGAGACCTGCTAAAACAAAATCTATCCAACATGCTTGCAAACATGTATACACATATATACCCACATACACACAAACCATGCAAGCATATTCATACATATACCCTCATACACATATATACATGCACACCACACAACTACACACGCATACCCCCACATGCATGCACACCATATTGATAAATCTTTGATTTATGATCATAATATTGATTCTCTATTCTCCTAGTTTAAGAAATTTATTAATATTAACTAACAACTAACTTAATTTAATAATTAACTCTTTTTAATTAAATAATCTTAATTATTAGTTTTAATTAATTGGTCTTTATGTTGTATATATTCTTCTATATTGTGTTAATATTTTATGTATTTTCTAATCACTAAAAATCCCATAAAATTGACATAGATTTGTAAATAATAACATGTATATTATTAATTATTTAAGATACCAAAAAAAAGAAATGAGTTGAAAAGAGTAATTTAATACCTACAAAAATACTCACACAAAAATTATTTATGTACATATGATGTAATCTCACTTTGAGTTCTACGAAAGGTGTAGATCTCCATGAGATCTATAGCTTTCATGTTGAATGTTTTTTCTAATTTTTTTAGCTATTTTATTTTTATTTTATACTTTATTTTTTATTTATCTTACTTGTGATTGAGCCATGCGGCTCCCTCTAGCGCCTCATTTCAAACCCTCTGATTGTTCTGATCAAAACGATCAGAGCTCTTCATTCATGTCCAAGTTGGGATCGTTCGATCAAGATCAAACGACCGTAAGTATGTCTTCCACCTCTAACTTCCTCCTCTAAAATGATGCGACGCTTCACATAGGGCCAACTTCCCCCATTTTCTTCTGCCACCTCGCATGTTCAAATTGCTCATTCTCACTACCAATCTCTTCTCAGTTCACTTATCCTCCTCATGTGACCTTCAGTTCTTCTCTTCTTCTTCACGTGCTCCATCGATGGGCAGTTGAAACCTCCACTCCAACCACCTGGAATCACCCCTCTCCTTCGATCAAAACCCCACCTCCAACTTCCTTATCGAATGATTGACCATTTCATGCGAACCTCCTAGCCTCAGCCATCGCTAAGTGACATTTATTGGTGCCCTTTGAGAGCGATGATTGAGTGTTTTCGCCAGCGAGATCCAAGGCAATTATAGCCTTGTTGTAGGCCCCTAAGACACTGCTCAAGATGCCACGTGAGCCATCGTGGTTAATCGACGACCCCTGGAGCCATTGAAGCTCCAATCAGGCTAATATTAATCTTCAACTCCACTTCCGGTTCATTCAAACTCCATGATTCAATTTCTTTAATGGTTGAACCTTGATCGAAGATCATTTGAGAAGGTCATCTCCCCTCGAGTGTTTCATCTTCTAGACATTCCAACCATCTCTGGGGCATCCTCGTCCATCTGACTTCATCGCCAAACTCTGAGGAAGGTATTCACATCTTCATAGATGGTGGAGCAGCATGGAGGAAAGAGTAGCACGTAGCCGGAGCACGAGCTTCAAAGCCGCAAGCTGAGGAGGAAGAAGAAGACTTCGATCAGCAGCAATCGTTTGATTAGATCCTTGGATCTAATCTGAGTCTTATGCCGAACCTCCTAACAAATGCCACATCACGCGGGATGGGGGATATTTGCACTCCTAACCCAACAAGTTTCATTTATTACGGATAAGTCCTCGTACTGAGCATTTGTGTTTTATACCCTATCAGCTCTATGTATTTACATTTTAGTCCCTATTTGGGCCAAATTGTGATGTTTATGTTAACTTTTTATTGCATGTATGCCCATGTACTGATTATTGAATAGCTTTTGAACCACAAATATAAATTCAATGAAATTGGTCTCGACTAAGGTCTTTTTATTCTCTTTGATGTAATGCAATTTATTTCCTATTTTGACCTATATTTCATGTATTAAAATTCAGAGAATACAAGTCACTTTTATAGCTTCTTAATTGTGCTTCAAATTGATCTTCATATTATTTGTTGCTCGTTTAAACATTTTCATTAACATTAAATATTTTTAATAAGTTTAAGTAAATTTTTGATAATTATTTCCTCATGAGAAAATTATTTTGAGGCATTGTAGAGATATTGATCATATTAGGTGGTTAAGAAGTGACATGTTGACTTGGTTGATAAATTAGACCATTCATTAAATGATTCAATCTCATTAGCTTGAGTTATTTAATCAATTAAGCAGGAGTAGATCTCATTATTTTGTGTTTCTTTTTGTTTGTCCTGTTTGAGTACATTAGCATCATTTTATCATCTTAATAAAAAAAATCAAATGCATTGCATTTTGTCTGCATAACTTGACCTAGATTCACTAATCATTCACTTAATTAGATATTTAATATTTAGCTAAAATTGATTAATTACTCATGGCCTTGCGTTCGACTTGGGATTTATCCAGGATAAATTTTAACCGAGTCAGTCTTCACATAAATTTAACTCGATTCTAAGTAATTGTTAATTGGGCGTACTATAACATTTCATTATTAAAAAAGTCAATTAACGTCACACATACACATATACGCACAGATTATATACATGTACCCACCCCCAACCCAACCATCCACACATACACGCACACCATATACATGTATATAAATCCATACCCACACTCCTACTATATACATCTATACTCACGCATACCCCACACCTACACATATACACATACTATATACATGTACATCCCTCCCCCACCTCCTTCATAATATCCACACATACATGCACACCATATACACGTATGTATACACATGCACACCCCCATATCCAAACATATACACCTACTATATACATCTACACTCACGTATACCCCCATATCAACATATATACGCATATATGTACACACAAATATCCATATTCACACACACGCACACTGCACACGTATACACATACTCACATATTTCCATAACTCGCTCATACTAGAAAAACCCTCATACACACATCACTTACACGTAGTACACACACTACACTACACATAGGCATACTCATTACTACACACATACACACCTAGATAAGCATACTAAAATCACTATACTAACAAGCACATATGGTTCAAGCATAATAGTACACCTATACTAATATTTACTTGTCCTACAATGCGTCATTTATAATCATTTTATCGTTAGTTTGTGTACAACAGTGAATATATGCGCATATCACAATGTTATTTCTATTATTAGTTATTTGGCATTTCATCATATACCTTGGATACGCCTTTAATTGCATGTGGGTTAATCTACCATAATCAAATCAAGCCTCTAAACTATGTTAATTTAATGAGTTAATATTCCAACATGATTAATAGACTCGAATCGCAAAGAATAATGGTATAATGCAACAAAAAATTGTACACCATAAATCCATCTATTTATAAATGTTCTTCAATGAAAAATTAAAAACAAGTGAAAGGAGTAGTAAAATATCTCAAGGAAAAATTGATGGCTTGTGGATGGAGCAACAACCAATGATTGACGCAAAGGACAGAGCAAAAATCGTCGTAGAAGGGTTTTGGTGGGAAAAGTTTCGTGAGGAATGAAGAAGAGGAACCCAACTATGTTCTATCTAGTAGCGGGGGTAAGCACATTTACGTCCTCGTCAGGGGCTAGCTCGGTGCTTGCTTGCAGATTGGCCACACGTCCAACAATAACGCCCTCTGAAATTAAAGTGGGTGAGAATGGTGGGTGAGCACAGTGTTATATAGGTGTTCGCCCACAAGCGAACTAAGGACCTATGCTCGCCCCATCCTCGCCTTATCGTGCTCGTCATTCCCACTATTTTTGAATATTTTGGTGTTGTCAACCGGTCCACTTGAGTTTGAAACCAACAAGTTGTAAGGTCGGTTTTCCTCGATAATGATTCAGAACCTAATCTCGGAATATTACACGCAGAAACCTTGCTGATATAAGACAAATTACCACATTCTGCACTCGTTTGCGCAATTCTCTAATATAACTTATGGATGTATAATGTAATGAAATATAAAGCAGTTGTAAGATGAAATGAAGTAGTGCTAAAATTGAGAAAAGAAAAGAGAAAGCAGCTAGTACATGACTACATTAGTTATATATACCATCTCTAGATCGTTTAAAATCTCGGGCTTTGAAGTTTGAAATAAGGTCATGAGCGACCCCCAAGTCCCATCACTCGTCCTAAAAGATGATAGTGCGTACAGCTAATTTCGTAGGAGGCGAGCATAAATGGATGCAGAATCATCAGGTTCCATTAGGGTCGATCACAACTTCGTCAATCAAAGTAGAGGAATAATGCTTATTTATCCTCTCCGGTCCAACCAGGTGGATTTATTCCTTGTTCCTCCCGTCCAAGAATGTCACTCTCCTCCGACCAATCAATTCCCAAGTAGAGGATTATCTGCTGTACGTGGTTTGCTGTCGAACCACACCACACCTTTTTACCTTGTAAGATAAGCGGACTGATCGGAATGGGAATATTAATAGAAGATGAATCATCGGTCAATCACGGATGAGATGGAGAGGTCGCCTCGTCATGTCTCATATATGTAGATATGGATAAGAATAGGAATTGCTACTGTTTCTTATTCCATTTGCACAGGACAGCTGGTGGTGGCAGAGGTTGTCACCATATCCCATCTCTAATCTCCTCTAATCCACAGGATAATCTCATCGATTTCAGCTTACTCTGACACAAGTTGACAGACAGTTCATGTTAGAATAGAATAACTGCGAGTCTTGCCACAACAAATGGTTGCCTCAGAAATAATATATATGACGTGTTAGCTTTTCAGATTGTGTGGGATTCTCAGAAGAATATAACCCATCAGAGATGGTGAATGTTACTTACATATATAGTAACAAGGTGGGTTCACTTGAAGAGCATGCATCGCATGCTGCTCAGACAAGACGAGGATGATGATGATGATGACAGATATCTAACTGTTGAAAAATGGGGGTTTGCTTGAATAAATAAACGACTACTTGCATGTCCAATAAGGTGTAAACAAACCACTGCGCGTGATTCAAACGAAGGAGATTAAAGGGGGAGTCGTTCCTCGTGTTTAAGTCAATATCGCTAGGCCCCCACGAATGCTGCATGATTATATCACAAGAGTTGAAGATTGCAAAGATGGAGACTGCTGAATCGGTCATCACATGCTTCCGTTTCAGGAGGAAAGGGGAGATTGATTGATGGCATTGCACGTGGGGGTCTCTGCTCGCTCGCATGTTACGTTTAGAGGTGGGGGGCCTCACCCCCTGATTGGTATGGTAATGGTTAGATGGGATATCACATCCCATGCAAGAGGATAACGATTGATTGGAAATGTCTCCGTATCATCAACTCCTCAGGTCTTCTTCTCCCCCCTTCAATGCAGAGGCGTGTGGGAGTTGGATGCTCATATCCATCATGGGCACCTTCGTGTATTCAAATTGAACGGGCCCTTCCTCAAATGATTAGGATATATATCTCTGTCCTTCATTCCACCACCTAACAAGAGGTTCCTATCGATTGGACGGAGGTTTCGACGCCATCAACAAAGAAACACTGCATTATCGGAGTTGAGTACTTCTTTATACGGAAAATGGCAAAGCATGATGTGTCCACATTCCTTGGATGTGGAAAGCAAAACTTAATCAAATCGTACTGGCTCAATAATAGAAAATAATCATTCTCCGGACAATTAATTTCACGTGCCTACACTGTACTTGATTGATAGGACCGGATCGATCGTCCGTTTCAATTACAAGGGGCCATCCGATGGGAATCAGCCGGTCCTCCTACTAGAGGGCCGGGGATAGTTGTCCCCCTTTGAGAGCCGTCTGATCCCCATCGAACGGTCCCTTGTAATACAACACCTGCTATATTACAGCAGCTTTCGATGCATTATATGTAGATATCCTTGGTTAATGTCAGTCTATGCTCCACCTACGTACAAAATTTCATCCTGGCACCAGATTAACCACGATGCAAGAGTCTTGACCTATAATAAGAATCTCGAAAGTCCTTCAGGGAACTCAAGTTCAGCACAGAAGACGGTGTGATTGCTGGACAGTCATGCACGACGCCTTTGGGGAACAGAACGACCTTCCAAGGTAACATGTGATGTGAGGGACCGTCGCAACTCACAAGCAAAGGCGCAATGAGTTGCAGGTGATACTTACAACCTTCTACGATGGTATTAACCTTACTCCAGGTCACATGAATATAAAGAAATGCAAAAGATGACATAATTTATCAAAGAAATATACAAACAAATGAAAAGAATACCATGTGCACCGTATTCAATTACATCTCACCTTTGAATTTCACATATGAAAAAAACGTTGGATAACTACAGCATCAAATTTAGATCAGGCAGGCATGTTAGGGCTATCCCTAATGTTCCATCTTTTTTGAGTTTGAGATAATGACGGGACATGGCGAAATTTCAGACTGGTTGCAACTGTACAGTAATTGATATAAGGTGAATTGTTCAAAATAAAAAATTGGGTTGAGCAAGTAAATAAAAGGATAAACAATATTTTCTGCTCAAGCAAGTACTAACTCAACATTCTCCATTATTAAAGAAATACGGGTACAGCTATACTTTCTATGGCTAATCTTCCCCCTAAGTTCAACAATACAATATACATTTCATCCATGTCAGAACATGGACGTAATTTTAGAACAGGTGGATTCAGGAGAGCAAGCTGTTCAACCTTTGGATATCTCATGCGCGCCTCTACAGACAAACAGCTAGAACGAAACTTGGAAATACATATACCTACTCGCCCAATAACACTAATACTCGTTAAAATGGATCGCTCCAACTTTCCATACAATGTATGTGGTTGCGAACATGACTGTGCTTATGAAGACGAAAGAAAATGCTATGATCAACAAATCAGATCCCCCAGGGAAATCAAATGTGAGTCCTGATTTTGGCAAACCCCTCTTGCCATCATCAAATAAGTCCCCAGGAGCCTCAGGAAGGCCAGCTTTCTTCTTTCCCTTGTCACTTTCTCGCAATGCATCAAGAATTTTGTTTCCAGACTGGGATTTGGAAGGCTTTGACTCAGTATAACGTGAGAGAACCCTAGCAGCTCTTAGTTTCTCCCTTGCAGTTAGAGGGGCTCTTTTTGATGTATTAGCTGACTGGGTGCTGTTATTTTTATTTAAGTCGATTGTGCTGGACTTAATATCTGAAAATGGCAATTGATTTTCAGTAACAGGTTCAATGACATCTGAAGAGTCTGCACCATTTGATTCTGCAACAATCTCGCTTCTATCTGTAGCAGAGCAAACTCTGCCCCGTCTGAGATGTGTATATCTGCTCGTGAAACCGCGTAACAAAGGGAAGGCTCCAGACTCTATTTTCCTCCTGAAAGATACTGAATAGTGGCGATGCCCATTGAAAGGTACACTGACATCTTGAAGTTTCACCTGCAGGAAAGCATAATTCGAAATTTTGAAATTAATAACCAACTACATTAATACCATCATTGGATAATCCAAAATTTTAAAAGAGTGTAGTAAAAGAGAGCCCATTACATGAATCTCCTGAATCGAGAGAGATGGCATAAGTGGGATGTAGTTTCTAAGAGTCTAAGACTTTATGGTTCCTTCTTTTTTGCAATAGGATTGTCTCACGCAAAGATTAGCACTTTATTGATGGAGAATTATCGCAAGTAAACAATTTAAATTATCCGTGTAAAGTGAGAACCTTTGAATGATGTGGAGACTTTTTGAGTGCAGAAAAAACCATTCATTTTAATGACTGCATTGCAAAAAACAACTATGACGTAATATATGATATTTGTAATTAAAAATAAAATATGGATCTCTGTGCAAAATTTTCAAAGGATAATTGCAAGGTACTCTGCTCCACCTCATTGGAACCATCCCCTGAGCATGCGTGGCTGTGTGTTTGCATGTGTGCCTGTGAGTGTGTATTTTACAAGGATTTATGCATTACAACAGTAATTTTAAATAAAATTGGTGCAAAACTGAGAAGGCAAGCACTTAAAAACTTTTGTATTCACAACTGTATAAATATCAGTATTACAAAGATTAAAGAATTCTGGCATGCTCTAGTAAATTCTCTGCATAAAATTTCACTCCGAAAAATCGCCCCATTTCTCACAAGACAAATTGCCCACAAGATAGCCACCAATCTCATGAGCCAGATGCTAAGCTCTTGCAGAATCTACAATATCCCACGACGGCGCAAGCAACTCCTAAAAGACAGGCTCTCACAACCAAGGTTTAAAAAAGCGCGAGGCGATTCGAGGTGTTTTCCCGAAATGAGAGGAGAGGCATAAGCCTCGAGGCATAAGCCTCTATTTTTTGGAAAAAAAATTAAAATTAATAAAATACATTAAAAATATATGTACTAATGTTAAGTTTTGCTGAAAATATATTCAAAAATAATTTCACACTAGTAAAAGATACCGCACATAAGCGATGAAAGCATTGAAGTTTAGATAAGCTAATATTAGGCATGTGATTGCTTCCACTATTCACAATAAAACACAGTAATTATTTTACTCCGTGGTTATTTTCAACCATGCTTCTTCATATATGTGATAACTATTTTAAGAATAACCAAATAAGAACAAGTTGCAAACTTGCAACTAGTATAAAAGTTTTATTACAATTCAAACACAATCGCGTACATTGTGTACAATAGAACTAGTATGGGTGGATGCAATACGATAAATTGAACATGATGTATACAAAATCATCGAGATTTGCTTGTTTCAAGCAATCTCTTCTCTTCGTATGGACTTATTTATAGAAATATGCAAGGTTTAACATGGAAACAAAAATAGTAGTATAAAAATATATAATGTTTAGGGCAAAGCAAGGCCATGTGCAAGCTCATAACCCAAAAGTAAAAAAAAAAGTCATGTGCTTGAGGCTTATGCCTCAGACTCGCCTCGACGGCTTCACCGCCTCATATGCCTCATAGTAACCTGAGGTTTACGCCTCGGAACTTCTGGGTGAGGCTTAAACCTCGAGGCGCTTTTTCGAAAAACATCTCGAGGCGTGCCTTTTAAAACAATGCTCACAACATCAACAGTGATGCTACCCAAATTCATCGCATCCCAAACATCTCTCGGGTGACATAAGAAATGAGCATGTGATCAATGTCCTCTAGGCTCTCAACACACCCCTAACAATAGCTATCTGTAGCATAGAAAACATGGCAATTTGTGCACCCGTCATCACACAGTCTCTTCACAGTAACGAAAGAAAGATTGTTGTGTTCCGAGCTCAGCCCAGATCATATCGAGAATACTAGCCTTTACAACTTGTTGGCTTGGACCCAACTGGATCCATTGACCACCATCCAAATTTCTTAAGCCCGGGTTGTGAAGTAGTAATCACCCTCTCTATAACTCATTGTCACATATTGTGAGTATTTGATTTTTTTTAGTTAAAACAGGGGAAGTATGCACAGGTGTCCACCCCAGATAGATTAAGTAAAAAATAAATACCAGCATCACAGGAGCTACAACTCGAGGAGAGTCATGCCATGGTGAATTACATTTTCTACATAAAAACGACAAGAGAAATATAATTTCATTACGAGAAAGCAAGATCGCCCAAATGATCGTGAAACAGTGAAGCACTTTTCTATTGGTACGAAATCTTGCTCAAAAAATCGAGTCCTGAAAACTCACAAGATTGCTTGAATCTACCCATTTGAATCCCAACTCGTACCAAACAAATTGTTCTCACATATAAAGAAAAGATGAACTATCAACACCACCTCCTCATCGCAAATTGGATACTTGTTATGACCTCTTGAGAAGTGTGTTGCTTAACGAACTCTATTCAGTATTCTCCCATGATTGCATCATCCAAAGGAAAACTCGAATATGTGTTGATACTTCGAGTTCCCAAATAAATCTGCATATTGAACCAACTCTTCAATCATTGGAACTGATGGTCTATCAAAGGATTTAGGGGCCCTGCGCACCGTGAAATCTCCATCCCTCTAAACCCAGTAGTCCCTCCCCTCTATCGGTCTTGAGGAGCTGAGAGCATCATGGAGCTCCATGAATTCCTCCAAAAGTTTAATCAAAAAAGTGAGCTGAAAGCGAACATCCATGATCCATCCTCTTAATAATCTAATACCGGTGTGTCACGGTTAGAGAATAGAGTAAACAAGTGTGGAAATCGCGACAATAAAGTCCCCTCATCATTCCAATTATCCATGCAAAATGCAAAAGAGCAACCACTCCCTGCCAGAGGTCAGAATAATCAAGGTAACCAAGGTATTAAGGTGCAGATGCCCTTCTAAAAAGTAGACGAGAAAAAAGATTGTCAATGAAGAGGACTAGACGTGAATACCATATATTCCATGGATGAGTCTGCAACACAAGTCCTCGCTGTCTCCTGAATCCTGGCATTCAATTTCATTAGCAAGGCTTCGTTCATAGTCTTCAGATGAGGGACTTTAAGGCCCCCCATCTCCTTAGGGAGAGTAACAATATCCTAGTCAACCAAGTATGTCTGAAGTATCATGGTCGGATTTGCTCCAAAAAAATCTACGCATAATCATCTCTAAATTGTGACAGACTCTCATTGGTAGCAGCTTTTACGACATAAAGAAAAAGGGAGTTCTCGCGAGGATGGTCTTTGCTAACACCAGACAACCACCATGAGAAAGCAAGAAGGCTTTCCAGACAGCAAGCTTTCTCTCCATCTTCTCAATGACGGGGAGCTAGTCTACAACTCGAAGTCTTCCACAATTCAAAGTCTTCCACAATTCAAGGCCAAACCCAAATAGTAATAGAAAGAGAACAACACATTGTGCCCATCAATGCCACAAACCATTGCATCTGCATCTGTGGACCCAAAAGAGTCGACTTGCTCCTATTAAACTGCAAACCAGAGAGCTCACCAAAAATCTAATGCACCACAATCATTCCCACAGCCCCGTCCTTCCCTCCTTCAATGAAGATGGTATCATTTAGATATTGAAGAACGGGAATGAATGTATCTCCAAGAGAGTAACCTACAGTGACACCTTGATGTACCACTTGGTCCACCATACATGATAGAACAAATGCAGCTTGAACAAACAACGTGCAAGAGGGCATCCCTACCAAACCCCTCGTTGCAGCTGGAAGAAACCACCCTTGGGGTGACCATATACAAGTATTGAGTATGACACCATCGTAACACATCTTTTCATCCACGAAATCCATACATACAGGAAGCCTTTTTTCGCAAATGTGAACCATGAGAAACCCCAATCAACAGTGTCATAAGCTTCAGAGAAATCAACCTTCCATGGAAACCCACTTAATCGATGCCTTTTACAATTCACTATGATCTCACTAGTCATTACCATAAATCCATGATGTCACTAATCTACCTCATAGAAAAAGCTAACGTAATTGGTGAGATGATGTCATCCAAGACCTGGCTAAGTCTATTGGCTAGAGCCTTGGCAATCACAAGATAGATGGTGCTTGAAATGGCAATAGAACAGAAATCCTACACGTGCTCTGATACCTCCTTCTTTGGAAGAAGAAAGAGGGATCATGTTAATCCTATCAAATCATGCATTGCATTGTTGCCTATAAAATCTTCCAGCACTGCCATCGCATCATTACCCACAGTGTCCCACAACTCGATACAAAAAGATCGGAGAGCCATCTGGACCAAGTGTACCATCTGCATTTACACTCCAAATCATCGCCTCCACCTCATCACGTACAAAGGACCTCATCAATTGATCAGCTTGATGACTCAAGATATGAGAAGCTTATGCGCTCATATATCTCCAAGGAATGTTCTCTTCTTTATGCGACACTGCACAAAAATATGCAGCTAACTCCTTACCCATCTCCATGTCACCATCAACACGCCTATTGTGGACCACCATGGAGTAGATGAGATTATGTTTCCTTCTTCTGCTCGTAATGATGTAGAGGAATTCTGTGTCCGCGTCCCCTGATCAAATTTTGCTTGAATCTCTGCCTTCATTCTATCACATGATTCGTGTCCTCCTCTATGATAAATTTCTAAACACTGCCCTTTACAGTAGTTTCGTTTCATCCAAGTCTCTCATATCTTCTACTTTATCCAATCCTGTCAACTCAGCTTTCGCAACGGAGCCACGGTCTCTTCATAAGTCATGAAGATCCCTTTTGTAAGCGCAAAGGCATCCATGAAGGGAGGTTGGTTGTTTAGTTAAACGAGAAACAATCAATCCCATACACTCGATAAATGACCGATGATCTACTACCAGTTCTCTAAAGCGGTCCTCCATAAGTCATGACCTCTCAAGCCTGAAGAAGTAACATGACAGGATCCCTCCCCTGAATCTCAAGCCAATGAGGTGTGATCAGATCTAAACTGCGGTCGGGAAGAGGGAGTAGCCAAGGGAAAAGCCCTAATTAGTTTGACAGAAGCTAGGGAAACAACAAGTCTCAATCAGGACCCAGAGTTCCTCCATGTGTAGCGGACATCAATCGCAACAATCACGTTAAACAGGAGTTCATCAATCAGTTCGGCAAAATCAAAAGAACATGGATCGGGCCCCCCAAAGAGATGAAGACGATTTGAAGAACGCAATTCGGACCCCGAGTTCCTCCACAAATAGTGAACATCAATAGCAACAATCACCTCCAACTGCAGCTCATTAATCAGTTTGGTAAAATCACAAGAACATGGATCATGCCCCCCACAAAGATGAGGAGGATCCGAAGAAAGAATTGTTATATTGAAGTCTCCACCGATGAGCAACGCCTCAGCTGGCAACCTCTCTCTGACCTCATGGAGCTAGGACCACATGGAAGACCTCTGGCAAGGATCCGTTGGTCCACAGACACAAGAGATGATTACTGGTAAGTCGTTGACCATTGCCTGAAAGACAACCATCTGCACGAACATACCCTTGAGTTCGAAGATAAAAGAGAACACAAATTTTCCACAAAATAATTGTTCCTCCCACATTTCTGACAGCATCAAAGCTAAGAATCCAGAAAGTATTGGCGCTCCCATGGAAATGTACACAATAAAAATCTAATCATGTATCTTTGTTTCTTGAAGCAAGGCGATATCATAGAACTGCCCAATTAGGATAGATCCTATAGATCTCCACTTTTCCGGGTCGCCCGAACCCCTGACGTTCTAAGATAGCACCTTCATGGAGCAAGAATCACCATTATAAACACCTCATATTGATCTACATCAATTGGACATCTTATTGTCCTTAACCAAGTCAAGTCATGTACATTGTGATAATGAGCTATTGGATCATCTGAAAGTTTATGAATGCATGATTGAGAGGGATCCAATTTCAGCACGAGTTTAAATATGAAGTATGGATACTATAACTTCAAGTATAAGGACCTAAAAATGCCAAGTTCAGAAAATCTAAGAAATTCCAATGAAAATGAAAAAGAAGTTAAATCAGGTAAAGTTGGCACATAGTCTTGATTTGAAGATAACGATAAAAAATTTGATTCTCTTAAATAATATGAATTTTTTGAAAAGATTATGGTTTCTTTTAGTTTTTTTGGTACATTTTTGGGTATAAAAGCTTGGGTTGGGCATATAGGCTAATAGAAGTATATTCTAACAAGAAGCTTGAAGACCAAAAGACGAGATCACTCACCTGCAGCCATAAAGCCTAAATCATAGCAAAAGGAGGAGCACACTCCACCATTCTCCGAAACACCATTGTCGAGCCATTGCTAAGACCCTCTAGGAAGGACCAGCAGAATGCACTCAAGATTGGCCAACGGTATCCCAATCCTGCCTCGAGGTGTTATTTACCTTCCTGCTCAACTAAGCAAAAGGAGCAGCTAGTGTTTCCATCATGTTCCTTTGTCTATAGACCTTCTTGACCAGTCTCCCTCGCCTAAGTAGCCACATCAATATCTTTACCTTGAACGGATCCAAACTCATGGGTAATCCTGGAATAAGCCATCCAGTTGTGGTGGGGCAGTGAGAAAATTCCTGTAAGGAGCGAAAATAGAAGCTCCCCTCAGTCCAATCTTAAGAATGTTTGACTCCGCAGACCCATCTCATCAATCGAGAGAGGAGTCACGGCAAATGCCTTCGCACAACCTCGACGAGCTTATGGGATCTAGTTGGAGCTATTTGAGATTCTAGTTTGAATCCAAGAAGAATAAGATTTTTGCACATCATCCACGTTAAAACCCGAACCAAAGCAGGAATCCAAGATAAGGTCACGGCGAGACGAGTCGTTTATCATTATGATAGGTGTCAAGTGGAAGTGCAGTGAGATAAGCAGTTAAGGCATCCTAACGGATTGAGAGATTTGAACTTTGTTCCTATATGACCTAGTCAATTCAATCAAGCACTCCCGAGTCTCTTGTAGTCTCACACTGATGCCATTCTCACGCCTCGGATCCGATGTCTTCCACTTCATATCCCAGTTTCACAGTGACGAATTGAGACGACAAGGAGTAATCATTTGCATGAGTTGTTTTTCCTTCTCGCGAACCACACCCACCGCTCAAAGGAGCAAAAGCTCATTTTCAAACCAAGTGATGCATCGAAAAACCCATACCTTCGCGAACTAAGTTCAGAATCAACAAGACGTGGTCTCAAGATCGAATGCATAGGGCGTCTGAATTTGCGCAGACTAATGGAAGAAAATTCTCTGCAACTATATATTACGAACAATAGCTGGGACATATGTGCAGGGTTCCTTAGGCCACTTAGTGTTGGTTTGAAAATGAAGCAAAGGGAAGCTCGATCCATTGGATTTTTGCACCACTTCCCATCATCCTATCGTGGATCTCGTAATGGCTAGGGATCCTCCTCTCCTGCTATGCCTTGTCCTCTGTTGAGACCGATGATTCCACGAGCTATGCACAACAGCTTGCACTCAGTAACCTGACAGACAGGCGATGAGATTATATATTCTGGGATAAATATGGTGGCCTCACACACCCCTCCCACCCCTAGGATAGGCTCGAGCTCTCTCTAGGCCAAAGAATTGTCAAGTGTTGCTCCTCGTGGAGTAGATCCCGCATCCAACCAAGCCTTTTTGGATCAAGGAATGAGCTTCCCAAAAAATCAGCTCGAGACGGTGAGATGAGTCGTTTATCAGTATGATAGGTGTCAAGTGGAAGTGCAGTGAGATAAGAAGTTCAGGCATCTAACGGATTGAGAGATTTGAACCTTGTTCCTACATGACCTGGTCAATTTCATCAAGCACTCCCCGAGCCTCTTGTAGTCTCATATTGATACCATTTACACGCCTCAAATTCGATGTCTTCTGTTTCATATCCCAGTTTCACAGTGATGAAGTTATACGAGACGACAAGGGGCAATCGTTGTGCATGAGTTGTTTTCCCTTCTCGCGAACCACGCCCAGCGCTCAAAGGAGCAAAGCTCATTTTTGAATCAAGTGATGCATCAAAAAGCCCATACCTCCGCGAACTAAGTTCAGAATCAACAAGATGTGGTCTCAAGATCGAATGCATAAGGCGTCTGAATTTGCACAGACTAATGGAAGAAAATTCTCTGCAACTATATATTACGAACAATAGCCGGGACATATCTGCAAGGTTCCTTAGGCCAGTTAGCATTGGTTTGAAAATGAAGCAAAGGGAAGCTTGATCCATTGGTCTTTTGCACCACTTCCCATCGTCCTACCGTGGCCCTCGCAATGACTAGGTATCCTCATCTCCTACTCTGCCTTGTCTTCTGTTGAGACTGATGATTCCACGAGCTATGCACAATAGCTTGCACGAAGTAACCTGACGGACTGGCGATGAGATTATATATTCTGGGATACAAATATGGTGGCCTCACACACCCCTCCCACCCCCAGGATGGGCTCGAGCTCTCTAGGCCAAAAAATTGTCAAGTGTTTCTCCTTGTGGAGTAGAACCCGCATAGCCTTTTTTGCCAAAAAATCAGCTCAAGACGGTCGAGGCCAGCATAGAGGGGACGACCCTCCTAAACCCCCTTCTAAAAAGAAGAAAACGTCGGGCTGATAAAAACGGACGTGGGAACTCGAAATTGGATCAGATTTTACAGTTTTTTCTTTGTAGTACCTCGACGTGACATGAGCATGAAAGAGGTTCTTTTTATAATGGCTAAAAACGAATACTTATTTTGGCTTTTTGACCACATATTGTAGGGTGGATCCCGAAAGATATGAAAGATCTCCCTCCAAGTCATACATACGACTTTCATTGAATACAACAAACTTCTAAGTCAATAGCTAGCATTTAGACATGTCATTTGATATTTATTAATGTACTCATTGAACCGCAATTATATAAATCTATATAACTAGGGTTCGGGGGTGGACACTTAGTCCATTTCTCACCTCTTAACTATATAAATCAGGTAGAGCATGGTTTATGATGTGTGGAAGCTTTCTGAGGACATAGAAACTGGGATCGAAGCCTATTATAGAGGGTATGGGCTCGCTCATCTCATATATCCATCGGTCTGCTTATTCTCTGTCCTTCCTGCTTGCATGCATATAGCGTCAATGGTCAAAAAGTAGGATGAGTGTCCTGCATCCATCTCTGACTTTGCAACTTCACAGTGAGAAAGGAGAGAGAGAGAGAGAGAGATTGTTGTTTTGGCGCCTATGTTGAAGAAAGGTTTGGAAGAGTTCAATAGCGGATCTCTCTCTTAGGCAGCTACAACATGAAGCTTGTGGCTCGAATCGGGTGAATAGATATTAGCAAGGCTGAAAAAAAAAGAAAAAAGAAAAGCCTTGCGACTGTTAATATTAATATAGTAGAATGAAGGGTCACGAGTCAAAAAGTAAATAACCACTAAAAAAGATCTATCAATGCTAGTTACGATCGCAAATCGAGTAAAGGTTGCTACTTCT
The DNA here is from genome assembly GCA_037367405.1 of Ottelia alismoides. Taxonomy (NCBI): domain Eukaryota; kingdom Viridiplantae; phylum Streptophyta; class Magnoliopsida; order Alismatales; family Hydrocharitaceae; genus Ottelia; species Ottelia alismoides. The sequence continues at coordinate 561,972 of JAZKJV010001147.1, read as the reverse complement.
CCAGGCTCGTCGACCTTGACCTCCCACCACACCAATTCCATTTAAGGAGCTAGCGAACACATTCTTGATCCTCTATCTCATCGGGAATAGAGAGAAGATCCAACGAGCCTACTCACTCCCTCAAGAGGAGGCGAGTAGACACCATGCCTCTCCCCCAGGGGAGGCCTCAGAGTCGGAGATCGACAATTTCTCTAGACATTCTGAGCCCTCATTCAAGACTATGAGCAACCCACTATCAATAGCTAAGGTGGCTTTGGAGGGGATCTGAATATGTGGATTCAAATACCATGCAAATAGAGGGGCTAGAGCAAAAAACAACCACAATTGCACAATAATCAGAGGGGAGATCCACAAGTATCAAGAAGATCTTCTCCAACTTATGGGTACTTAACCAATCGTCTCGCCAAAAAAGCATTGTCTCCAAGGTTTCATGTGAGAAGCATTGCAATCGGAGAAATGGTCTTTCTTACGCCCTTCATCAAAAGGAATGCTAGCTAAGGAAGTCTGGTACACTCTGCCAGATCAGCAATTGTTCATAGCTGGAAAAGATCACATTGCTAAAGAAGTCATCTTTCCTAGGAAATCTCGAACACACTCAGAATGACCTAGTTCAACCCTCAAGTAAACTCTAGCCACGAGGCCACCCTCTTCCCATATCTCAAACCTAAAAACTAAAGGTATACAACCTACAGTGGTCGCAACACGTCACCAAAAGAACATGCAATTGAGTGAATTAAATCTTCCAGCCACATTAGCAGGTAGCGGGAACATTAAAAGATACTGGATCATAAGTGGTGACAAAACCACCCTGAGAAAAAATGGTCACCCATCCTGTGATGGCACCTTTGACAAGAAACCTTTCTAACGTCTCTCAAACTGCTCCAAGACAGCCCCTCCCAACCCACATTTCTCGTACCAGGAAGTCCCGAGTAAGTGATTGATGGGCCCCAACATGCTTCAAAAGTGCCTCACAATAATGTCAAAAAAGGGCAATGCCAACATAGCAACAATGTCTCGTTATTGTGTCGAACCTAATGGAAATGATTACTTTCAAAACTGCAAAGTTTCTACCAATCCCTAAACGTTAAATAGTGGTTTTACTATCCTATATTTGGCAGCTTAAGGGAAGTTGAGGCATACAGTAGTGTATCATTTTTACCATATGGTAAGTCATTATATTAATATGCCTCATATAATTGTATGGTTTAAGAATTCATGCTACTTAAAGTATTATAGTATACGATAAAAATGGATTGAGATAAAAAAAGATAGATGCATATAAGCATGAGAGATGCATATAAGCATCAAAACCTAAAATTAATTTAAAATTTGACATTAAACTTAGTAATAAAGGAAGTTGCATGTTATAATCACGACACCTTAAAAGTTCACAAATTACTACCAAACAATTTGCAATTTTTAAAAGTTCACAAATTACAACCAAACAATTTGCAATTTGCTAAAAGTTCGTTGATCTAATTTTTATTGTTTTTTTAAGACCAAAAGAGGGGGTAGCACGCTATGGTGCCCTCCCCAATATATTAATTAAAGAAAAAGAAACGAAAAAAGTACAAATGACGAGATCACAAAGATTACCAGGCTTCTACAAAAGCCTTGGAGTGAGATAATACATTTTCCCTACAGAACCTATGGTCCGAGAACACTAAAGCATTTCTTGCCAGCCAAATACTCCAAAGCAAAGATATTGGACCCAACACCTCAGTCCGCGGCCTGAGACGAGCAGACCGGAACGAATCCCAGAAGGCGTCGAAGGATGACGCGTAGACCCAGTCAAGGCCCAGGTCACCCCATGATTCGGCTGTGCACGAACAAGTAAAGAACAAGTGGTCCACCGATTCAATGCCCACCCCATATAGGTAGCAGGAGTCAGAATTAGAGCCAAAAAAACGCACGCATCGGTCCCAAGTCATTAAGCGTTTGCGCCTGAAGAGCCACAAAAAGAATCTGATGCACTCAGGGAGGCGAAGGCCCCAGATCATAAATTAGGGTTTGAGCCTAATTTATATTGTTAATGTGGAAAAAGATGAGAGAAACAATAAAATTGTATTATTCAAGATTTCGAGGGGTTCTTATATAGGCTCAAACCCTAGAGCACTCATAGACGGGACATTACATAAAGAGACATGAGGGTTACAACTAAATGAGATGAAACATAAAAACCATCTCTAATACTCCCCCTCAAGTTGGAACTTGGAGCATACCTATCAATCATGCCAATTTGGAGATTATCCACAAGAGACACTTCTTTGGTGTTGTTGTCACTACTCATGTTCCCCTATATTGTGACAACAAATCCGTTGCATACAATGAGAGGACCAAACACATAGAGATTGGTTGTTACTTTGTTCGTGATGACGTACGAGGAGGGAGGATTATTACTCCAAACATCTCGACAGACCTGCATCTTGCAGACGCATTCACAAAGGTTCTGTCGAGATGTGTGGAATAATAATCTTCCTTCCTCATACGGCATAACGAACAAAATGACAGTCAATCCACTCATGAAATACAGGGTTCGTTGCAATGTATGTAGCGAATTTGTTGTCACAATATAGGGGAATAGGAGTTGTGGCAACAATACCAAGTTTTTATAGAGAGGAGAATAGCCAAGTAATCTCACAAGGTAGCATGAGCCATCGCCATGTATTCTGCCTATGCACTGGATCTAGAAACTACAGTCTACTTCTTGCTTCTCGAAGTGACAAGATTTCCTCCAACCATCATATCATATCCTGTAGTGGAGCGACGATCCTCAGGTGAACTAGTATAATTTACATCAGCATATGCAGCTACATCAATATAGCCATTGGCCCCATAGAAGAGGCCACATTCTGGTGACTCCTTCAAGTAGCACAGAATCTAAAGAACACCATGCCAATGATTGTAATTTGTAATGTGGTTGCCCCATGTAATGGTTGGCTATGCTCATAGAATAGGATATATCCGGTCTAGTGATAGTAAGGTAAAGTAGTTTGCCCACCATTCTTCTGTACCGTATAGTATCTTCAAAAACAGGATCTGCTGAAGTGGAGTGCTTCCTCGGATCTGTAATGATACCATAGGGCTTACATCCAAGTAATCCAGCCTGAGTCAGGATGTCCAAGCAATACTTCTAAGAGAGATGAAGTCCCACTGTACTGAGTATCACTTCTATGCCAAGGAAGTCGCGAAGTTGACCAAGGTCCTTCGTAGTAAAGACCTTCTAAAGGAAAGCCTTAGTCTCTAGTATGCCTTCAACATCACCTGTGACAACCATATCATCAACATAAACAGCAAGTATGACAGTACCAGTGGGCCGTCTTCTGACAAAAACAAAGTAGTCAGATGTTATTCTCTGAAAGCCAAGAGTGTTGATCTCAGTAGTGAGTATGTCAAACCATGTCCTAGAACTCTCATTTAGGCCATAGATTACCTTGCGAAGTCGACACATACACTCCCCCTCAACTTCGTAACCAAGAGGTTGCATCACGTAAATCTCTTCTTCAAGATCGCCATACAAGAAGGCATTCTTCACATTGATCTGAAAGATAGTTCATCTCTTGTTTGTTGCCACTGAAAGAATAATGTCTTCTCAAAAAAAGAATAATGTGAATATAGCCCATCTGTGCTACTGGGGAGAAGGTCTCGAAGTAGTCAACCATATATGTCTGTGTAAAATCTTTAGCAACAATTCATGCTTTCAGTCTGTCAATGGACCCGTCAGGCGACTGTTTGGTCGTGTAGACCCATATGCAAGCCATAGGTCTAGCTCCCATGGGGCATTGTACAAGGTCCTACGCTCCCCTGGATGTGAGAGTATCCATTTCCTCATCCATTGCCTGTCTCCATCCATAATCCGATAAAGCATTGTGATGATCTCTAGGAACAGAAATCTTCATGAGAGCATCTGCAACCCTTCTGGGTGCGAGAATAACCAAGGAAGACACATTTGATCGCTCGGGTGACAGTTTGTTAATAGTATGAAAATTGTGGACGAAAGCTATGCGCCCGAAGATTCTCAGAGGTAACGGGAAGAGTAACTCATTGGGATAGAGTAATGCAAAATGAGTGGACCCTTTTAGGGTCGAAGATGGGACCCTGTTGATAAGATGGACAACAGTAAGAACTACATCAACCCAATATGTTTTTTTAGAAGAAACGAGTGATCTCCCGAGATGGGACTCACCACCCAAATGCATTAAAAATTAAGAGTTATACAAATATACAGGTCGTAATAAGGACCTTAACATGTCCAAGAATATTTTCCGCATAAAAGCGTTGGTTCCTAAAAATATTTTCATTTCGAGCGCACCAAATGGCCTAGAGAAGAGCAAAAGCATGTGACACATCATCTTGATAGTTTCCATAAATACGTCTGATCGAGTCTTAGAACATCGTGTCATTATTAGTCCTCAATCCAGGGATATCAACTCTTGCCCATATTGTAGTCGAGGTTCGGCATCCAAAAAATAAATGAGTCATATCTTCTTGTTCTTCACCGCATTGGTTGCAAGTCAGGTCTCCCGTATGAAGAATTCTATCTCTTCACAGCTTTGTACAAAGATGACCATGCCTAGCAATCCAAAGGAATAACCTTATCCTTTATGGGATTTTACTGCGCCAAATGATTCTTCGGTCAAGATTAATAACATTATGGTTCGAGTGCTGGGTACGTGTGAAAAAAAGATATGCCTTTTTAACAGTGAATTTGCTACTCGCCTAGCACAAGTGATCTCTACCATTTGACAGGCCCCCAACTGACAGGTCCCCACTCAATGCAACATATTCCGTAAGCCGCTGCTCTGAGAAAGCTATGGTACAATAAGGATTCCAGGATCCATCCCCCAAACCTGATTTAGAGTGATGTTAGGATAATCCGTGAGAGCAAAAAGGCATGGAAAACTTTCGCTCAGAATGCCTAATCCCGACCAATCATCCAACCAAAATATGAATAAGCTATCATTTCTTACTATCGGATGCAAGGCCTCCCTTAACCCAGGGAGGATATGAGTGATGCCACGCCAAAGAGAAGAACGGAGACGCATAGTGGTTCCAGCCAGAGAACCCCGAATACCATATATCTTCCGCAGCAGTCTGCACACCATATCATCATTATCGCCCCATAGCCTTAGTACCCACTTAGTCAGAAGGGCCTTATTCATGCATTCAAGCTTCCCCACTCCCAAACCACCAACCTTCTTCGGACTTGTAATAACCTCCCAATCGATAAGATGTAAACCCCGTCTCTCTTATTTACCACCAGACCATAAAAATGCCTCATCGCCTCAATTTTCCCACGTACTCCCTGCTGAAGCAGCCTGGTGGAACAGAAGAAAATGGGGATTGCAGAAAGCACATGCCTAAAAAGAACCAACTTCCCCCCTCTAGAAAGCATTCTTGCCTTCCATCCTGACAAGCTTACCTTACAATTTCTGTGAGACTATCCTCCAATCATATGAACGAAGTCATCCCGCAGCAAGAGGAGACCCAAATATGTAACGGGAAGGCTTGCACATGGGCATTGTAGCAAGGTACCAATCTCCTGAGTCTCAGGTTGAGTGAGACCAAACGGAATGAAGATGGACTTCTCCCTGTTAAGTTGTAGACCTGAAATGTCCCGAAAGATGTCTATAATGTTTGACGTTTGTCGTATATGTTCCATATCACCATCCAGGAAAATAACAATGTCATCTGCATACTGGAGCATGGGAAAGGATATGTCATCCTTCACAAACCCTATGCATAGGCCTCCATTCGTATCCAAACTCATCATGACCGTTAGAGCATCAGCCGTTATCACAAAAAGAAGATGAGCAAGAGGATAACATTGTCGAACCCCCTGATGTGGTTGAAAGAAGCCACCTTCAGGTCTTCCATTCACCAACACAACATATGAAACCTTTGTACTACATCTCTTCATCCAAGTTATCCATTTGTTCCGAAATCCTCTCTTGTCTAGGGATGTCCACAGAATGCGTCAATCCACACAGTCATAGGCTTTGGAAAAATCTACTTTCCATAATAACCCTCTTGCTTGAGATATCTTCCACTGCTCAGGAGAGATGATATCATTAAGAAACATGTGTAATCGATTGGACAGAACTTTGGCAATGATGAGATAAATCCCATTCGATAGAGCTATTGGCCTAAAATCTTCCACTCTGGTCGGCGTGTCACGCTTGGGGAGCAGAAAGTATAATACCTTGTTCAAACATTCAAAACAGTAATTAACTTCCCGGAACTCATGCGAGACAGTAATAACATCATTTTTAACCACATCTCATTCTTTATAGAAGGCTATCGAGAAACCATCAGGATCATGCGCTTCATCCGTAGTCAACTAAAAATCAGCCGCTCTAACATCATCCTCGTTGAAAGGCATCACAAATATTGTCCCTAAGTCCTCGAAATCATCTTCACTCTCGTTCCCCGCCAACCCCAACGAGTCCGGCTTCTACTAAACCCAATGAAATGGTTTTGAAGTGCATGCTCAACCTCCCGATCTCGTTGTACCGTCATCCATCTACCTCAATATTGTGGATGTAATCTCTATGTCGTCTGCCGCTGGCCATAGAATGGAAAAAGTGTGTGTTATTGTCGCCCTCCTTCAACCATTGATGTCTCGATCTCTACTTCCATTCAATCTCTTGCTTTTGGTCTTCCCTGCGAATTTCATCTAAGAATCTGGTCCGCATGTCTATCTCCATTGTCGTCAATTCACATTCATCTTCTGTAGCATCTAGGTGAACAATCTCAACTTGATCAGCGATCCTTCTGCCACGACGTTGTTCCGAATGTTTTTATTGTACTCCATGAGGTGTCAAGAGAAGAGATAATTTAGTAGCCAAATGATGTATAGCCAAACCCTTTGGTTGACATGTATGCCAAAAATCCCCAATCAAATCACAGAAGCCATCCTCCAGAAGCCATACTCTCTCGAATCTAAAGAAGGTCCTCAAGCGTAATTCCTCCCCAGATGACCATAGAAGAGGGGCATGGTCCAAATATACGCGTGGAGAGCCCATGCCCGAGCCAAAGCAAAGAGAATGGACATCTCTGTAGAGATCAAAAACCAATCAATGCACGACCAAGATCTGAAACTTCTCCACGTAAACCTACAGCCACTAGCATCCACAATCATCAGCCCATGCTCGCTAATAAGCATTGACAGATCCCCAGAGCCACTGTCGGTGCCTCCACGCATCCTCGGCCGATCCTCGGGGTGAAGCGTGACATTGAAATCTCCTCCAATAATTCAGGCGGTATAAGGGTGATTCAAGTGTACAACGGATAGGTCTTCAAGCGGCATTGCAATCTCTCCACCATTATTCGGATTGTAAAAATAGTAATGACAAACTCGAAGTTGTCCGTTCCAACAATCTCTCCACCATTCGTCGGAATGCTAAGGTGATCGTGTGTCGTCCAAACAATGTCTAATCGAGTAATTCAAACTTGTCACTATTCCAGCCAATAACCAATCCATCCGTCATTCCAGTCGAGTCGAGCGTGCGAAATTCTGTTTGAATTGAGCCCCCAATACTTTGCCACATCACGTCCATCCCCTGAGAAACTTTGGTCTCCTGAAACATAACAATCTCAGCCTTTGCATCTATAAGAAGATCTCTCACATCCATTCTCTTCTCCGATCTACCCAAACCTTTAGTATTCCAAGTCCAGATTTCCATTTGGGAACAGATTTAGCCCCCTGAGGCAGGATTACTCCCAGGCAGCTCACAAGGTCGTGGTCCACCTCGACGAGTACAACTTGAACAATTTCGTCAACCATCCCCTCCTGTAATGTTAAGGAGCACGGCATCAAACTCCCCCCCCCCTCAACATTAATGTCTAATACTAGTTAGTCCAATTGCATTCTTCCTTCTCGAGATGAGTAGAAGCATCCTAGAGTAGCAAAGCATCTTGACCGTGAGCTTGGTCGTTGAAGCTCGCTGTAGAATGTTCCAACGCATCACAAACCGCAATGCATAAGCGCCGATTGCAATCTTTCGAGGTTCAACTCGAGTATTGTTTTCCAAACCTCCAAGCAGATGAGAGTTTGGATAACAGAGGGCCTCGATCCCCCCTCATCGTCATCTTGGAAGCTCCGATGGATCGTCCTTCAGCAACTAGATCACCTCCCTCGTAATGCAAAGAAGTGGAATCAACCCCCAGCAAGCCCATTGGAGAGGAGATGTCTTATTTCGGGTTACGAGGGCAAATAGACTGTAAAAGATTCGGATTAAAGGAATGCCTTCTCTGAAGCGTTGGACCCGAAGAGGCCCGAATCGAATCCTATTGCGGAGGATCCGATCTGGGAAAGCCAGGAACCGAAGCCACAACACCACCCATTTGGAAGTTTCCAAAGCCTTTGCCAAGTCGTAATTGTTCCCCTTTCCAAGATTTCAGCATGGGAATCACAACTTAAGCGGTCGTTCCGCTTCTTGCGGGACCCACGCTTAACTAGATTCTGCCACCAGCACCGTCGTATATGGTGGAAGCATCTTCTTCAACCTCACTGTTGAAAACCGCCTTTCCAATCCTCAAGCGGGCCTCATAGGGGATCCCTTCGATCTGACAGCCATCTCAACTTTAACGTGGACCCCGACACCTTTCGACAGATCTACGTTGAGTATGGATAGTACCTTGCCATAATCTGCCAGCAGTTCCTTGATCAACTGAAGTCCCGAGCTTGTAGAGGTAATCCTTTCAATGTCAATACCTTATAAAATAACACATGTGATGCGCCGTGTCTCAGGGTTGGCCAATGCCAAGTGACCCAACCTTATTCAAAGTCACATGTGTGGGCTTGCATCAGTGATCGTACCTCCATGTCCGATAGACCACGTGCGCAGACCACTGAGTCTTCTCCAAAATCTGGCCCGATAATAATAGTGATATCAACCATCGCGACCTGCAAGCAATGCTCCTGGGTTGAACAAATGCCAACAAGGACTCCACTAAGAGAACAACGGTGCAGAGCAGCCTATTGACAATTAACCTTCTTCTCTTCCTGGATGAGAAGTGGAACACTGGATTTTCTTCGGGGACAAACATTCCGGTGATGCCCAACTCCTCTACATGTGAAGCGCGTCACTACATTCATGCATATTGCAGCAAGATGTCCGGATTCACCACATTTGAAGCGGGCTCCCTTAGTTTCCATCTTTACCGACTCTAGTCCATCCTTGCCAACACGAACTGGTCTCCACCGAAAATGCGTTGCAGGATGACCAAGAAGTGCTCCAGCCCGACGAGAGGAAGGTCTCGTCTACATGGGTCGCCTCGCTGAAGAGATTAGGAGCCACCCCCTCCTGTTGCAATCTCTATCACTCGCACCATTCTCTCCTTCCAAGTAGTGGGGGTTGTATACAGAATCTGGTGAACTTCAACCCAGTAGGTTTTTGGAACCATCATATGAGTGAGAAGGGATCGAGCAATGCCAAGAAAACACCAAAGTTTCTGTTCCGTTATCCCATTTTGCTGAGAGGTATACGGATATGATGTTTAGTGGATAGTTCCCTGAGAAGTAAAGAAAGTTCATTAAGTCATGTTGTGTTAATTCCAAAGCATTATCAGACCGAAATATTTGATGAACACAAGTGGAGAAAACATTTTTGATGTACTGAAACAAATTCTTGACGATTCTATTGATCTCTAAACGTTCCTTTAACAAATAGACCCAAGAGAAACGACTATATTCATCAATAGAAACATCAAAATATGTGTGTTCGCTCAGAGTACAGATCATACATGGTCCCCGGATATCGCAACAAGCAAGAGAAAAAGGAACTTTGCAACGAGACTCAGCATGTGCAGGAAAGGATACTCAATGATGTTTCCCGAACTGGCGTACCTCGCACTCAAAGAGCTTTAGTGCAGAGAATTTAGGAAACATCATGGAGATAGCCTTGGCAAAAGGGTGTCCAAGACGAAGATGCCAGAGAAGAGGATCATCAGAGATAGATGTAGCGCTGACAAAACTGGAGTCAGACGAATGTCAAGATAATAGAGGCCATTCTTCTCATGTCTCCCATCAAAAATCTGCCTCGTTCGGGTATTCTGAAAATAACAGCATAACTCATCAAAAATAACCCTACAGTTAAGCTTAGTACATAGCTTTTGAACAGATAATAGACTAAAAGGAAAAGCAGGAGCACAATGAACTCCAGACAGTTAGAAAATAGAGGAAAACTCTACAGTTCCAACCGCAGTGACAGGGGAATGGGCCCCATTGGCAACCCGAATTGTCTTCACAGAAGTAGAGGGTGGAGAATAGAAGACTACCTTCCCCCGCCAAATATGTGGATGCCCCCCGAGTAAATAATCCACGTATGGCTAGAGGTGGACACAAAGTTGGCTACTATTCTTGAGGTTATAGCCAGAATAGCAGTAGGAGCAGAAGTAGCACTATCACTGGTGGAAAGGATGGAGTTCTGCAGAAGTTGTCTCAAAAGAGAGTAGGGATGAGCATTGGGCCGGGCCAGCCTGACCCGACCCCCAACCCGAACCCGTTTAGTGTCGGGTCGGGCTTTAAAAATCCACCCATTATTAAAACGGGCAGGGCTCGGGCTTCGTAGAACCCGGCCCGAGGCCCGACCCGGTAGCCCGGCCCGACCCCCCAACGGGCCCAACCTGACCCGACCACCAAACCCCCTCCCCCCCCCCCCCCGACCCGGCCCCCCTCCCTCGAGCCCCATCCCGCCCGACCCGACTCCATCCGAACCCCTGTTAGTAACCACATGAGGGGTAGAACCGTAGAAGTATGGGTTTTGGATGTAAACCCCCAAAGAGGTGGGTAATCTCTCAACTGAACAGTCCCTCAAAGGATTATCCATATGTTACCGGACGTGTTTGCAGTCCCTGATTTTGTATCCTTCTTCCTTTCCAATATACTCTATACACTTCAAAAATTACACTTTAAAAATTACAACGGAAAAAATAGATCCTTTGTTCTGGGGATAAACTCTAACAGGGGTTCGGATGGAGTCGATTTGGAATTAGACACAAAATCAGGGACTGCAAACACATCTCCATATAAACTTTATAAATTAGTTCATATTTATATTATAAACCCTATGAAAGCAATTTTTAAAGACAATATCTTATTTTTTATATAAAAAAAATTATTGTGTCGGCCCGACCCGAACCCGACCCGTTTAACATCGGGTCGGGTTCGGGTTCGGGCTGGCCCATCCAAAAATTAATGGGTCGAGGCCCGGCCCGAAACCCGATAATATTAACGGGCTTGGGTTCGGGCTAAGGTCCAGCACGGCCCGATAATCATCCCTAAAAGAGGGTATTTGAAGGGTGTAAAGGGTGTTAGTGTTCCACCAAAGTGTTGATCAGGCACGTCCTCTGTTGTATCATAAGGTGGCTCATACAAGGTTGTCTCATAGATGTTGTTGGTATTAGGTTGTATACCAAACTTTACCCAACAGCGCTCACTCAGACAGGTGGTTCAATCGCCCATAATGTATGCATGTTGATACATGGAAGTAGTAGAATCACGTCTATGGTGGCAGCCAAAGTCACGAACAGATCCTGATTCGTGGCCGCGACCACGACAAAAGTCACGACAACGTTCTCCCTGGAAGCTCTATCGCCCTTTGTTCCCAGACGATGCATAGTGTGTTGTAATCTCTGTAGATGGCATGTTGGAAGGACACTCAGCAGGTACCTCAAGTTTCTATAGACGACCAAAGATGGTCTCAATCGATGGTTGGGTGTCAACCGTTAGAAACTGGTCCTTCACAGACTCATTTCCTGGATACAGTCTAGAGAGGAATCGATAGACTTTCCATTCAGCACACTCTCCCACCTATTGATCATAACAAGCTAGTTGGAAAATCATGAGCTCCTAAAAAAGCTAGTTAACAGTCTGTAGTACTCGACAAGACTCGAATCTCCCTGAGTGGCTGACCAAATCCACGTGTAAATATCGGAGAGTCGAGATTTGGTTGTCTTCTGGGATTAGGTTGGTTCTAGATTCTCCCACATCGCCTTTGCATAATCCTTGTAGAGAAGATTCATCACAATATTTGGATCAACATTGGTGGTCATCCAAATGATAACATGGCAATTCTCAGCATACCAGGTATCGTAGTCCTTGTTCGTCTCCTTGAGTGGATCTAGTAAAAATATGACTAACCATTGACTAATACCTTGAAGGATCGAGACCAGAGCACGTAATTTTTTGTGCCCTTTAATTTGATAGAAGTGTCATGTACCATCATAGAAGAAGTCGAGTACATGGGCTTGTTCTCGGTGGATGTCATCGTAGTCGCGAAGGTCAAGAAAAAGTGACCTAAAAAGATATGTTGCGTTAATCAAGCATATGGGTGACCTAGGTCACCGTTCAGCCCCTTTCTGGGCTTTCGTAGCAGCCTACAACTCAGACCCTAGCGACGTCGGAAGTTGGCCACAACATTGTAGGAAGGCTACAGGAGGCTAGGGTGATGACGATGAAGAGCCAACAGTGACTAGCGGAGGGCCTAGAGGCCAGGCGACAACAGAGAAAGGGCCGTAGTGGCCTAGCCACACCGGAGAAGGGACGTGGAGGCCGCAGGAGCCTAGCCTCTAGGCCTGACAAAGTCGGAGAAAGGTCGCAGGAGCCTGGCGACGCTGGCAGAGGGCCTGCAATGACCGGAGGAATGCTGCATGAGCCTGGCGATGTCGGAACCGTACTGTCCGCAGACTTGGAGCCATGTGTGGATCCCTAGATGCAATAAGAGGGCTATCGCAAGGGTTGGTGACAGCTACGGAGAGGTGGGGGTTGATGGTGATGGCAGGATCTAGGTCAGAACACATGTCTAGGATCGATGATCTGATACCATTAGGGCTAGCTATCGAGCCTATCGAGCCGAGCCAGGGTTGGGCTCGGGCTCGGGCTCGATAAGACCAACTGGGCTCGGGCTCGGGCTCGAGCTCGATCGAGCCCAACCAAGTTGGCTCGGGCTCGAGCTCAGTGGGATCGAGCCCTTATCGAGCCAGCTGGGGCTCAATAAGTCTTGAGCCGAGCCCTTTATCGAGCCTGAGCCTCTTATCGAGCCTGGTCTGGGCTCGAGCCTATTCAGGCTCGTTAAGAAAAGAGGTGTTTTTTTGGTGAAAAAGTGTATTGCCTGGGCTCGAACCCGAGACTTCTTTTTTTAAAGATCGTCCACCTCACCAGTAGGCCACCATCCGAGTTGTATATAAAAGTTAATTATAATATATATTGTAACATTTCTGCTTGTTAATAAAAAAGAAAAAAATACCTAAATATCTAACTATAAACCTAGATTTAACATAGATAAAAGGTAGAAAATCCAAGTCTACAACATAGTCCACCCAACATTGTTGTTACATAAATAACATAACACATAATCCACCCATTAACAATGTTGCGAAAACTAATACAAATAAAAATAAAAATTATTGTAGTTTCACAAATAGAATATATATATATTCCTTATCGACCTGTTAATGAGTTATCGAGCGGAGCAGGGCTCGGCTCGGGCTCGGCTTGATAAGCTATCGAGCCCAAAAATCTGGCTCGAGCTCGGCTCAATAACTTAATGAGCCAAGCTCACGAGCCCTTATCGAGCCGAGCCGAGCCTGGCTCATCGAGTCGTGACTCAATAGCCAGCCCTAGATACCATGTGGAAAAAAATGAGAGAACACAATAAACCAGTTTATTCAAAAGGCCTAGGGGTTCTTATATATGCCAATTATAGAGCACTCGTAAACGAGAATTACATAAAGAGCTTCGAGGGGTTACAACTAGACTTGTCCAAAGTACAGGCCGGGCTGGGCCATGGGTCGGGCCGAACGGGGCAGGGTCTTACAACCCTTGTTCAAGGCCCGAGCTGATCTGCCCATGGGCCGAATGTAAAGTATTTTTTCTTAATTTTGTAATATAATTTATAAAGATAATTAGACATGATCAATGGGCTGGGAGCCCACCCGTCCAGCCTGCTCATAGGTCGAGCTTGGGCCAAGGGATTTCATGAACGGACCGGCCCGACCCAGCCCGCTCTTTGGCCGCCCTGTCAACTGGGCGGAGCCGTGGACATGTGCCACAAGACTTGGCCAAGCCCAGCCCACACATATAAAAATATGGTTTTAAATTATATTTTAGATATATTTAATATACTATACTTCAAGTTTTTATTTACATTATCAATATTACATCGTATTTATAGTTAACATGTCAAGTAACAACTATTATGGTTACTTAGATTTATAAAGATTAGATGATGCTAAAAAACTTAACTATCTCTATAAATTAGATTTAAAAAATTAAGAAAAAAATATTTTACATTAGCCCATGGGCCAGGCTTGGACCTTAGAGTATGGCTCGTAGGTCGGCCCGGCCGGGCCTTGGACAGGGGGTTGTAGAACCCCGGCCCGTTAGACCCGGACCATGGCCCGACTCGGCCGCCACTTTGGCCAGTCTAGAGATAATTAAATTTTTTTAGCATCATCTAATCTTTCTAAATCTAAGTAACCATAATAGGTGTTACTTGGCATGTAAACTATAAAATACAATGTAATATTGATAATGTGAAATAAAAACTTGAAGTAATATTATATTAAATGTATCTAACATGTAATTTTTATATCCATATTTTTATATGTGTGGGCCGACTGGGCCGGGATGGGTTTTGTGGCATATGTCCATGGTCCGCCCAATTGACGAGCGGGCCAAAGAATGGGTCAGGTCGAGCCGACTTCATGAAATCTCTTGGCCCAAACTTGGCCCATGAGCGGGTTGGGCGGGTAGGCCCCGGTCCATTAATAAGATGAAACATAAAAACCATGTCTATCAGTTAAATAGTATTTTTGGAAGAAATATGATGTCAAATTGAAAATAATGAATAACACATAAAGACTAACAGGGCATAGCTCAACTGATTTTAACACCTAACTTTGACAGGAAAGATCCAGGTTCGAGTCTCATGAATGACAATTAGATATGATGCTAACACGTGAGTTCTACTAGTATTCCCCATGTTTACTGAAAGGTTTCGTTGGTTGCCAACAATAATAATAGCACATAACAAACCAACCAACAAGTCAAGATGCAAGGAAAGACCAGACTGATCATAATCAAATCAAGTTCAATGCGATGGAGAGAAAAGTAGAAAAAATAAGCTTGAAAAAAATACAAAAACATGAAGAAATAGGGAGAAACAACATAGAAGGGGAAAAAATCACCCTCACAAAGTTGCTCTTGAACTCTTCAGATCTCAGACCTGCTACAATAGTGCCATGTCCTTCCATATAGCTTATACAGCCTGAATTTTCTAGGGATATTTACACCCATAACCCTGAGTAATATGGTAATTACCCCGGAAACCCTGCGTAATCACGAATTACACCCAAGACCCTGAATAATGTTTAACCTTTACATGGTATGACCCTGTGTCAAGTTCCGTCTTGATTCTCTGTTAACTTTGACGGGAAAAGTTAAATGTTGACTATTTTGCCCTTCGAAGCACATTATATTTATAATGTGATGCCATTCTTTATATCACCAAAATCATGCCTCCTTCCCCACCAAAGCTGCCCCTCCCGCTTGCCCCGGCAAGCTGCCCCTCTCCGATCTACGCCTCCGCACCCCCCCCCCCCCGCGCTCCCGAGCTCCAGCACCCCTCCCTCCCGCTGGCGAGCTCCTACGCTCCCGCCCCCAGCTCGCGAGCTCCAGCACCCGTCTTCCCTCTGTTGGCGAGCTCCATCCACACCCCCGCCCTCCGCTCCAGCACCCCCCTCTCGCGAGCTTGAGGCATGTCCCTTCCCCCGTCGCTGCCTCTGCAACCCTGTTTGCAAGCCCAATGTGCAGCGGGCTGCACCCAACAATGGAGCCTCACCGCCGAGGTGCAGCGGGCTGCACCCCGTCCTCCCCGACTCCGCTCCTGGAACCCCCCCGCCCCTCCTCCTCCCCGACCCTGCCCGCCCTCCCCGCACCCGATGTCGAGCCCCACCACCGCCCAGCTCCTGCCCGCCCAAGCCCCCACCCCCCCCCCCGCCCCCACCCCTCCCGCGCCGCCCCACCTGCCCGCCCCCCGCCCTTCGTCCCTGCCAACCCCGCCCTCCCACGCCGCCCTCCGAACCCCCCTTGCCCTCCCCGCGCCGCCCTCGTTCGGACACAATTTATTATGACTTCTCCTCAGCTAAACCTTCGTTCTTCTCAACCTCGACCGTAGCCGAAGCTCCACCTCACACTTCGCCACCTCCTCGCATTCGCTTTTCATTGCCGCACCACCTTCACGATTGTCCGTCGCATGCTCGCCTCTGCCCTTGCCTTCACTTTCACCGCACCTCCTCAGAGCTTCTCTTCGACGCCAGGATAAAGCTCCAAGCGGCTGACCTCACGCTCCACCTCTAGTCGGTTGCATCACCTGGAGATTCACTACTTGGGTGACGTAGACCTCCACCTCGCAGCTCCATTCGCATCACCGACCTCCATGATCCGAGTCCGACCCGTAGCTCCACCAATGGAGATCAAGGTTGTCTGTCGACCTTGAGTCTACCGCACCTCGATGCTTCGCCACCTCCAGGCCAGGCCGCCCCTGCGAGCCCTTCTTCCTCATGCACAGATGCGTGCACCGACCTCCAATTTCGCTCACAGTCGCCCCTCCAGCCGCAGCTCCACGCCCACTCGCCTGCACCCCTGCTCGAGGCCACGGAAGTCCCACCCGCCCCGACCTGCACCTGCACAAAGATCAGCCGCCCACGAAAGTCCCACCCGCCCCGACTCGCTACTGGAAACCCCACCCGCCTCGACCTGCACCTGCACGAAGACCAGCCGCCAACGGAAGTCCCACCCGTCCCCACTCGCTACTGGAAGCCCCCCCACCCCCAGGCCTACTCCCCCTCGTGCCGCCCTCCAGCCGGACCCCCGTCGCCCACCTGCGTCCCCCCCGTGCCGCCCTCCAGCCGGACCCCCATCATCCACCTGCGTCCCCTCTGTGCCGCCCTCCAACAAGGCCCCCGCCTGCAATTTCCCGGCATCTCTCCGCCCCCCTTCCATGACCGCAAGCTTCGGACGAAACCCTCCACCGTGGCAGACATCCCTCCTCCATCACCTGCCTTCCTTGACTTTCTTTCTTTTTTTTATTTAATATTAACCATTTGATCCATGTTAGGTTAGATTAACTCGATGATGTGGTTGAGTTAATGGTTGAAACTAACGGAGGGTTATGGGTGTGAGACGGAGTAAGTATCCGAGGTTTCTCATGTAATTCGTGATTACGCAGGGTTTTGGGGTAATTACCATATTACTCAGGGTTATGGGTGTAAATATCCCAATTTTCTATGTATCTATGAAAATGCCACTGAGTTTCATGTGTTGAAAATAATTAGCATGTCGCTTTATATTCCGTCAGCATATGGGAATGAGGCACTCTAGTCATATCAATATGGAAAATGCTGGATAAACAACACCTTCGTGGCATCTGAATCCATACATTCCCTTAAAATTCATATGACATCTGAGTACGGTCAAAATGAAATCCCGATTCAAGGTGTCGGATTTTGTTAAAATTCATTTTCGGTATGAAATCGTGAGCTTCTTTACTTTCCCACATTGTCTCAAAGGCTATCAACCTATCACAAAGCTCTCCAGGATTGAATGCCCTACTATGAACTCGAACTAAATCAATGAGACAACACTTTGTTGTCACCTCCCAAAAATGAGTCAATACCTTGACCTTTATGAGATGAGCAAACCTGGATAGAGCAAGTGGTATCTACTCATCATCACTGGTGGAAATATCATTCTTAGGTAGCGGGAGCATGAATAGTTGATACTATCAAACCCATAGCTTCCCACTATGAACTCCCCAACCACAACCACTACCTCATCTTCTGTTTTCAAAACCAAGGAAAATAGGAAACTTCTCTCCCCTGACAGAACAAAAAAGGAAAAAGCAAGAGGGAGGACATCTACCAAAACCTGACGTACAAAAAGAAGTAAGATGCAAAAACTATAAGCATGTATGATGGAAGTAATTTCTTCTTTGTCCAACGACAATAGCACTTTGACATATATAGGGAGATCTGACTAAGCAAAGCCCCTAGTGGAGGGAATATCTTTGTCTGAGTTAATCAATCTACTTCGCAACCTTGTTAAAATCACAAAGACCGCCACCTTACCTTCAAGTAAGTCCAAAAGTTTTACGTGGAAGATATAAAAAAACCGTCTAGATAAGGGGAACCCTCTTATTTTAATCACTTTGAGCAGAAAGAGACTCTTACGATGAGACTACTTGACTAGTCAATCAACAGCCCATAAGGATAGACTTTTATACCCATAACGATGAGACTCCCACAGGGTTTGTTGTTGATAAATCTTCTAGTGTTCTACCAGTGCTACATCTTTCTCCTTTCACCCAACAATCTCCTTAATTCCTCTGTATCACATTGCTTACATAGAGACGGAAAAAATATGTGACAATGTCACCCTCCTCGAGCCATGTTTACCAGATTGGTTATCTCTAATTGATCTCGATCTTCAGGTTCACCTCCCTTACCACTGTAAGGTCCCTTGCATGAGTTGCAACCTGCACTGTAAGTAAGAAGTTGCTATCATTTAAGGGATCCAACATCGAAACCTCTCCATGCATAGGAGTTAGTCATAATGATCTCTCCTCCCTTAAGTCTACATCAATATCCCAGAAGGAAGAGTCAAAAGAGATGAGTTTTGCAACCAAAGTATAAGTATCAGAGAACTGCACAAGTATGACTCTTAACTACTCGGTTGTAACTCTTGGAATCGGACCTCACACAGCCAAAGACTTCTCAACCTTGAAATAGGGACCATAATTATTACAAACCACGATAGAGGCGTATGATCAGAAAACGTCAAAGTATGGCCCTTCCCTCTGCTACAATGAAGGCCTCTGCTATAAGCAGAGAGATTAGGAGACCATCCCAGCCTGACCAAGTGCGGCAGCAGCAGAGCTCCTTCAAGTAAATGATGGATTGGTATTGTGAAGTCAATGAGGATTAGCTAATTGATAATGTCAGAGAAATCAACCGTGATTAGAGCCTACTTCACTAGCTGTTCGAGCCGGTCCAAGATGGAAAGAGCAATGCTGAAGTCCGCAGACTGCACCCATAATGAGGGGTCTTCCATCTACAAAAATTGACAGCGATCTCATCTATGCTCATAGCTCGGAGTTCAAGACACCGAATCATATAGATATGCACTAGAAAGATGCAGTCCTTTGTCAGTCTCCCGAGAGCTTCCAATGCTAATTTGCTAAAACCATGGATCTTGATCCTAACCAAGAAGATTCAAAGTGACGCCCGAAGTCTTCCACACCCTCCAGAAAGGAAAAGGGAGTGGCATCATAAACTAAAGCATCTTTTATAGCCCCCATGCTATCACCTTCAGGCTTCATCTTTTGGACCAACAAAATGTCCATCTCCACTCCCTGATGCACTTGTCATTGCAACGCCACTTATTTGCCTCCCCCAAACCCCTTGTATTATATCTTAAGTATCCACAGGTTGATAGCGAAAACTCCACCAAGCACTTCATTTGTTGCACCACCCGCATAGTGGATAAAGATAACTTACCTTCCAACTGACCCATGATACAGCTCGTTGAACCCTACAATTGCCACGAAAATTTGGCACAAACTTATTAGAAGCATCAAACTACAGATGTTCACATCCCATCACCGTCTTTGCTCATGCAAAGACACTAGATAAGTACAATGAGGTTTTGAGAGCTCAACAATCGCACTTGCCCTACCCAGGAAGAAAAGATGAAAAAAATAATTGCCGTACATCGTACGAGAGACAGTTACACACATGCATGCATGCACGCGCACCACCATGCAACTTCAACTACCCCAAAGGAAAACCCTTGCATCATGGATCTCATTCTTAGAAAGAGCAAATCGTCAAAAGTAGCAAAGAGATCGCACAAGCATAGGCACAAACCGAGGTGAAACCCTATAGTCAGGGCTTCGAAATCAGATCTAGCAACAAGTCACAAAGCTATGCCCATTTCCAGTGAGTCAAGTCACGTTATGCAAGACATAGATCCCTCCAAAATGATGGCGGAGCCTTCTATCCTGCCAAAAATTCCGACAAGCAAGCTTGTAAAAATCAGCCGACTAATCGGTCCGATTAATTGAGTCGGGAGGTGGCCGACCCGACTAGGCCTAGTCAGTCGGTCGATTTTATTTTTTTAATGGCATTTTTTTGTTTCTCTATTCTCGTTATTTTTTTATTCAATTATTTATTCTCATTATGTATATTCTTAGTAACTTAGTATTCATTGTTGGTTAGTAGTTAGTAACTTAGCATATCATTCTGTCTCTTATTTTTTATGTTATTCTTTTGTATCTCATGTTTATATTATGTATTTAGTTCATGTTATCATGTTGTATAATAGTTTACGTTGTAAATGTAACAACATATCGAATCAAAGGTATGATAGCAACAAAGGAGGGGGAGATATCAACTGCGTTCAGCAGAACAAAATTCAAGGCATAATCAATAATTCATGTTATTCAGTTTTGTATTGATGTTAATGCTAGTGCTATTGGTTACTATAAAATATACATAGTGCTGATTTATTTTTATATGCTATTCTTTAACTCAGCCACGGTCGGTCTCAAACCCGGGTAAATTGAGGAGGGTTGTGCGTTAGGTAGCCAACAGCCAACGCAAAAGAGACAAATTCCTAAATAGTGTTCTTTTTAAGAACACTATTTAGGAATTTATCTCAAAATAGTTCGGATCTTTTCGACATGAATTTAAGCAAACATTTAGATTTTGTTGAGGTGTTCCCTACTAGTGGTGTGTTGCATCGCCCCGTATGCAATGAAAAGTTGGCAAGGACCGCTACATCGTTATCCGGATGTTTAATTAAAATTTTCCAAGGGTTCTAGCAGGAGAAACGCACGTGAGTAAATAAGTTAGTTCTGATGCATCACAGCCCGAATGCAGTCAAATTTACAAGGGTTCTCGCATGAAGGCATAGTCGGCAATACCGTGATATGTTGACGATATATCGACGATATGTCAGTATCGACAAGATGTGGGTACCAATATTCATATAGATATCCTTTCCAGGATATTGGCCAATATCTCGCGAGATATCGATGATATATCACCATGTCGAGCCATATCGCTCGAAATTGAATGGTTTCAGTACAAAATTTCTCGGATGTCGAAAGATCTCACCGATATTTCGTTGATATTTTTATATGCCAATGATATTATCATTGTAAGCTTGATTTCACTCCTAATTTTGATATCTATATATATCAGCGAGACCCCCGTCTGGTAGGGTATGGTGCTACAGCGGGTGCATACGACGGTTCTTCAATTGATGGATGTCACCCTTGTTGACCATGGCCTCAAATTTCAGCGAAATTCGGTTGAATTTCTGTCGAATATCGATAGCCACTCAAAATCGAAATTCGACCGAAATGGCCAAAATGACCGAAATATGGGGTCCCTAGTTCAAAAAATGACCGAAATGATCGAAACTTCAGTCGAATTTCGATTGAAATTCGACCTAATTCCATTTCGGCTCGGTCACCGAAATGGTGACCGAAACGGACATTTAGGACCTTGTCGTTGACAATAGAGATGAAAACAAGTCTAATGCTGATCAAGTTAGAATCACAAGTTCAGAATACAACTCAGCAGTCAGCTCAGTTGTCAGCATTAACAACCAGCGATTTGTGCGATATAATGTGTATCATGGCCTCAAATTTCAGCGAAATTCGGTCGAAATTCTATTGAATATCGATATCCAGTCGAAATCGAAATGCGACCGAAATGACCGAATATGGGTGTCCTATACAAAAAATGACCAAAATGACCGAAATTCCGGTCGAAATTCCACCGAAATTCTGTTTTGGTCGATACCGAAATGGTGACCGAAACCGACATTTAGGGCCTTGATGTGGATTACTGTGTTGAATACACCTCATTCTTGCATATAAATGTGTATTTGTATGCTATTTATTGTTTTAATAATTAAGATGATCTTAATTCATGAAAAATCGTTTTTTACGTCATTTTCGACTAGGCTGATCGATACGATATCAATATCGATATTTCCTACCTTGCCCTCCATAGAACTCTTGGTTATAAAGGTAATATATTTTACAATAATGCATTAATTTACATTTTTTTCATTATTTTTTGTAAATAGATAAATCTTTATACCACAGAAACATGGTCTCATTAATTATTATGTACATTTTTTGAATCAAATAACTCATCTCAATGCCATTCAGTATCTTCCATGAACTAAACATGTGTTCAAAGTGTGCTTAACTTAGCTACTTTAATTTCAATTCCAATATTTATTAATCACCAATTAACATTAACAAGGATATGTTCGATATGACCGATATGTGCGATATAAGGGCCATAAATGATCTATATGTGTCATCTAAGTGTATACTTGCAAGTTATTTAATTTTATAAAAACTTGGATTAAATCCATTTCCAGTATCTATAAATCAGCAATCAGCATTAACAATGATATGTTGGATATGGCTGATTTGTGCGATATATGAG
The DNA here is from genome assembly GCA_037367405.1 of Ottelia alismoides. Lineage (NCBI taxonomy): Eukaryota > Viridiplantae > Streptophyta > Magnoliopsida > Alismatales > Hydrocharitaceae > Ottelia > Ottelia alismoides. The sequence goes on along the minus strand of JAZKJV010001147.1, from coordinate 539,439 downwards.
GCATAAATGACTGATAAGTGTGATATAAGTGTGCATTTGTAGATTATTTGTTATTTTAATATCTTGGATGCTCTTAATTTCTGAAAAATGGTAAAAAAAATAGCTTTTTTGAGCCATTTCCGATATTTCCACTGATATCATCGATATACCCTGACATATCCTTTTCGGGGCGAATCAATACAATATTGTTATTTCCTACCTTGCAAGATGGACGCATGCGAGTAAAAAAGTTAGTCAAAAAGAGGTGTAAAGGAAGTTGTGGATAGGTAGTTGGAATATTGGCACTTTGACTGGCAAATCGATGGAGATAGTAGATACAATAGAAAGAAAGAAGATTCAGATACTGTCTCCAAGAAATAAAATGGGTTGGAGAGAAAGCAATGGAAATCGAGAAGACAGGCTTTAAATTTTAGTATTCATGTAAAGATAAGGACAGAAATGGTGTTGGAATGGTTGTTCATAAAGATTTGAAGGATTGTTTGATTGAGGTGCAAAAATCAGGGGATCGGATTGTTTTGCTAAATTAGTGCTCGAAGAAGAAATTCTGAATATCATCTCAATTTATGCACCGCAAATTGATATAGATGAAAGGATTAAACAAATTTTTTGGGAGGATTTGGATAAGATTGCGCCAGGAATCACACAAAGAGAGATGATTTGTCTTGGTGGAGATCTTAATGGATACGTGGGAAAGGATGCTTTAGGGTATGCTAGTGTCCATGGAGGTCGTGGCTTCGGGGACAGAAATGAAGAGGGAAAAGTCATTCTGGATTTTGTAACGTCTTATGATATTTTCATATTAAACACTCTGGTCAAGAAAAGGGATGAGCATTTAATTACTTATAAGAGTGACCCGACTAGAACACAGATAGATTACTTTGCATTGAGCAGAAGAGATCGGTTGTGTTGCAAAGACTTCAAAGTAATCCTATGAGAAAGTTTGGCAGCCCAACATCGCTTGTTAGTCATGGATGTGCAAATGAAAGGGCTGGTAAAGAAAAGGAGGCAAAGATCACTAGAAATAAATGGTGAAATCTTCAATTGCAGCAATCAAACTTCAGGGAGAAGATTTTAGAAGATTTAGTTGGGATTGTAGCGGAAGTGCAAATGAGATGTGGGAGGCGGTAGCATCTTGTATTCAAAGGATAACCAAAGAAATACTAGTCGAGTCAAAGAAGGAGCTGCATGCCAAAAGGAGGATTGTTGGTGAAGTAAAGAGGTGCAAGAGAAGTTCAAAATTAAAAGAGCATGATTTAAAGCTTTGTCTAAGGATAGAACAAAGGAAACTACCACAAACTACAAAATAGCGAAGAAGGAAGCAAAGAATACTGTAAGCAAAATAAGTCAAAAGCTTGTGAGGTCTTATACAAAAATTCTGACTCTAGAGAGGGGCCTGAAGGATATATTCAGGTTGACCAGAGCAAAAGAAAGAAAGACCAAAGATCTTTCTCGGGTGAGATACATTAAGGATGAGGAAGGTCACGTGCTTGTTACTCAAAAGGATGTAGAGACTAGATAAAACAGTATTTCCATAAGCCTTGTTATTGGGGAAGGAAATAGAGAGATCACTTTGGGAGATCTAGCTAGTAATGAAAGTTACTTGAATCGTGCAAGCTATAGAAGAATACAAATGAAGGAAGCAAGGAAGGTTTTAAAGGTCATGAGACCTGGAAAAGGCATAGGACCTAATGACATTCCTATAGAAGTATGGAGAGTTTTAGGCAATGTTGTAAAAATCCTCCGATTAGCCCGATTAGTAGGTCCGACTGCAATAGTCAGTGGGATGGCCGACCGAGTATTGACTAACTCCGACTAGGTCGACTAGTCGATCGATTTTTGCTTGGAGATACCAAATTTTTTATTTTATATACTTTTTTAAAGCAAACTTATTCTAATACGCTTAATATTTTTATTTAACTTCAATTACTTCATTTCTTTCATTATGATAATATAAAAAATGTACAAATCTATGTAAATATATAAGAATATACATATAAAAATGATTTATATATTTAAAATAATTTAAAAATTCAAAGACAATTAAAGCCCGACTAAATCCGATTAGTCGCCCGACTGTCGATTAATCCTTAGTCAGTGACCCAACCGACCGAAAACCGACTACCGATTTTTGCAACCTTGGTTTTAGGGAGCATAGTTTGACTTGGCTTACAAATTTATTCATTGTTATTTGACAAAGCAAGAAAATGTCTCATGATTGGATGAGAAGCATTGTGGTGCCTCTTTATAAGAACAAAGGAGACATTCATAATTGTTCAAATTACAAAGGTATCAAGATGATAAGTCACACTATGAAAATTTGAAAAGTGTTATCGAAAGAAGGTTGAGGCAAGTTTCCAAAGTAAAAGAAAATCAATTCGGATTCATGTCCGGTCGCTCAACTATTGAAGTCATCCACTTGCTGAGGAGAACAATGGAGATGAAGAACCGACATGTGGTTTTTATTGATTTGCAGAAGGCTTATGATTCTGTCCTACGGAAGATATTGTGAAGAGTTTTGGAGAAGAGACAAGTACATGTCCTATACATTAACCTCATATAGGATATGTATGATAGGGTTTCATCTTGTGTAAGGATCCAGTCTGGGAAGACTGACTATTTTGACATCAACATTGGTCTACATCAAGATTCAACTTTGAACCTATTCCTTTTTACTGTGATTATGGACAAGTTGACAAATCACATATAGGATGAGATACATTGGTGTATGTCATTCACTAATGATATTGTGTTGATTGATGAGACTAGAGATGGAGTAATAAGAAGCTTGATATCTGGAGAAGTGCATTGGAGACTAAAGGATTTCGTATAAGTAGGGCTAAGACTGATATATGGAGTGCACTTTTGATGGAAGCAATGGTGAAGGAATCGAGATGAAGATTGGTGAGATAGCATTCAGAAGAGAGGTTCCTTTAGATATTTGGGATCTATTTTGCAACATGATGGGGAAACTGATGAAGATGTTACTAATAGAACAAATGCATGTTGGCTAAAGTGAAGAGGAGCCTCTATTGTTCTTTGTGGTAAGAAAATTCCTTTGAAAATCAAAGGAAAGGTTTACAAAGTAGCCGTGAGACCTGCTATGCTTTATGGATCTAGATGTTGGCCTATGAACCATAGACATGTGCAGAGAATGGCAGTCGCGGAAATGAAAATGCTAAGGTGGATGTATGTACACACCAATGTAAAGATAGGATTCGAAATAATGCAATAAAAAGAAAAGTTGGTGTAGCTCCAATCGAGGATTAGATGCGAGAAAACTGCTTAAGGTGGTTTGACCATTTGCAAAGGAGGTCAACTGATGCATCAATTAGGAGATGCGAGTTTTGGGATGTTGAGCCGGCTAAGAGAGGGCGAGGAAGGCTCAAGAAATGTTGTAATGAGACTATACAAAGGGATCTTAGTTTCTTGGATATAAGACTGAGAATGACCCAAGATAAATCAAAATGGAGGCAAAAATCTATGTAGCCGACCCTACTTAATGTGGGAAAAGGCTTTGTTGTTGTTGATTCATTCACTGCTAGTAATGTAATTAATTAATATATTTATGCTATTCATTTTTATGAATTTTAGTTTTTTTAATAGGTGCAATATTCTTGTTTATGAATGCATTAAAACATTGAAAATGTCTAAATGTATGTGTTGGGAAAAGTGAATGAGTTGTTTATTCCATAGCCCTAGGCTCTCTTATATAGGAGAGTAGCCTATGGGTAAATTACATAAAGAGGAAAACAAGAAAATAAAATAGCAAAGAGACACAATAACTAAATATGCGTCAACACTCCCCCTCAAGATGGAGCATAGATGTCAATCATGCTCAGCTTGGAAGCACACTTCTGAAACGGGCCACGTAACAATGCCTTGGTGAATATATCTGCAGTCTGGTTCTCTGAAGTAACATGGGATGTGGTAATGAATCCTTTCTGTATCATATCACGTATGAAGTGGCAATCCACCTCAATATGCTTGGTCCGTTCATGAAATGCAGGATTGTTTGCAATGAACAAAGCAGCCTGATTATCACACTCCAAGTTCATAGGAAGTGGTATATCTAAGCATAAATCTGTCAGCACCGCTTTCACCCACATCATCTCTGTAGTAGCCTGGGCCATAGCCCTATATTCGGATTCAGCACTGGATCTAGCTACCACAGTTTGCTTCTTGCTTCTCCATGAGACTAGGGCATCTCCAACATAGACAGCATACCCTGAGGTGGACTTCCTATCCTTAGGACATCCTGCATAGTCTGCATCTGCGCATGCTGAGACAGAAATCCCCTTTCCTTTCTTGAATAGCAGACCTTTACCTGGAGAAGATTTGAGATATCTATGTATCATGCGTATTGCATCCATATGTACCTGACGTGGCTGCTCCATGAACTGGCTCACACGGCTTACTGCAAATAATATATCTGGCCTAGTGATCGTGACATATAACAATTTGCCTACCAGCTCTCTGTATCTTCTCCTGTCAACCTCCTCTGTGTCATCACCATACAGCTTCATGCTAGGGTCCATTGGTGTCGTAGCAGGTCGACACCCTAGCATACCTGTCTCACTCAGTAGATCTGTGACATACTTCCTCTGTGACATGACTAATCCATACGGATTTCTGGCAAACTCCAGCCCCAGAAAATATCTAAGGACTCCCAAGTCCTTGGTGACAAACTCGGTCCCCAGCCTTTCCTTTGCCTGCTTAATGCCCTGGTCATCATCACCTGTAATCAAGATATCGTCAACATAAACCATGATTACAACAATACCTCTTGCCGTCTTCTGTACAAACAAGGAATGATCAGCATTGGAACGTTTATATCCTTGTTTCTCAAAGAGGTCTGACAGCTTCTGAAACCATGCTCTGGGGCTCTGCTTAAGGCCATAGATAGCCTTATGTAATCTGCAAACCTTGGAACACTCCCCCTCAACAGCAAAACCTGGTGGTTGTTGCATGTAGACTTCCTCCTGCAGGTCGCCATACAGAAAGGCATTCTTCACATCCAGTTGATAGAGTGGCCAGTCCCTAGTAACTGCAACTGATAAGAGGATCCGCAGAGTGGAATGACGAGCCACCGGGGAGAACGTGTCAAGGTAATCTACTCCATATGTCTGTGTGAATCCCCTTGCAACTAGGCGTGCCTTGTACCTGTCAATTGAGCCATCTGCATTATGTTTCACTGTAAATACCCACTTACAACTCACCGGGTTGACATCCGGTGGTATAGTAACCAAGCTCCATGTTCCTCTAGACTGAAGTGCCGCCATCTCTTCCTCCATGGCTAGCCGCCATCGAGAATCCTGCAAAGCCTCATGGTGGTTCCGTGGAATATCTGTAGCTGAAAGTGCCAATGCAAACGTCCTGAATGGTCCAGATAGCCTCTCAAACGAAACTGCTGCTGATACTGGATACTTGGCACAGCTTCTCTTCGGCTTGCGTAGAGCGATTGGAACATCCAGATCCTCTGTGATATCACCATGCTCCTGTAATGCACCCTGCTGAGAAATGTCGTCAGATCCATCAACATTAATATTTTCATTACATACCATAGGCGAGCTAGTTGACTGGTCAGGACCATGAGCTTGATTCGGCCGCCGGGTGTAATGGAATGGTAACGGGGATATTATTGGTGGCGGTGGTGGTGGTGGTGGTAATGGTGGTGACGGCTGTGATGTTTGTGGTGACGGCTGTGATGTTGGTGGTGCCATGAATACGGTATCAGGAGATAATGGTGGTGGCTGCATGTTCCCGGATTCTGAAAAATACATAATGGATTCAAAGAATGTAACATCTGCACTGATCATATACCGCCGACGCACAGGGTCAAAACACTTGTACCCCTTTTGGTTTCTGGGGTACCCCACAAAGACGCACTTGACAGCCCTAGGAGAGAGCTTGTCAGTACCGGGCGACAACTGATGGACAAATGCGACTGAACCAAACACACGAGGAGTAAGAATAAACAAATCCTTGTCAGGGTAAATAAGTGAGAAAGGAACTTGTTCATTCAGGACAGACGAAGGCATACGGTTGATAAGGTAACATGCAGTAAGGACTGCATCACCCCAGTAGGAGTACGGAACATGACTCTGAATAAGAAGTGACCTTGTAACATCAAGTAGGTGACGGTGTTTTCTTTCGGCAACCCCATTCTGTTGAGACGTATGAGCACACGATGTTTGGTGAATAATCCCTTTTGAGGAGTAGTAATTGGCTAGAATGTTGGTACATAATTCCAAGGCATTATCACTTCTCACAATCTTGACAGATGTACAAAAAATATTTTGAATTTCATTTAGAAAATGGATAATAATATTTCCAGCTTCAGATTTATTTTTCATCAGAAAGACCCATGATGCTCTAGAGAAATCATCCACAAATACAATATAAAACCTGTGTCCCTGATGATCGGGAACACGACTTGGACCCCAGACATCGACATGAAACAACTCAAACTTGGAGTTACTACTCCGACCTTGACTACTGGGAAAAGACGACCTGTGATGTTTTCCCAACTGACACGCCTCACACTGGATAGGTGTGTGAGAGAGACTATAGGGTAGGACTAGACGCAACTTCTGAAGCGGTAAATGACCAAATCGCAAATGCCACAGGAGAGGAGATACTTGTTCAGCAGGAGAGGATGTGGTTCCAGCAAATGGGGTCTGGTTCAGACGGTAAAGGCCTCCTTGCTCATAGCCATGACCAATCACGTTGCCCGTACGGATGTCCTGAAAAATCAAAGAAGATGGATCAAAAATAGCTCGACAGTGAAGATCCTTCGTGATCTGACTAATCGACAACAAATTCATAGAAAAATGTGGTGCATGTAGGACATTCTTCAGCTGCATAGAGGGTGTCAATCTAATCTCCCCCTGACCAGTGATAGGGGAATGCGTACCATCAGCAATTACTACTGTCCGTCCTGGAGGGATCTGGGTGTATCCTGTAAGTAGACTCTGGTCGCCACATAAATGATGTGTGGCGCCCGAGTCCATGATCCATGGCAGTATATGAGATCTACTACTGTGGAGTGCAAGTGTACTACCTGAAGTACTGGTAGATGCAGAAGCAGTGGCAGAGGCAGCAGTATCAGTATGGCTCTCCGTCGACGGTGCTGGGCCAGACGGTGGTATAATGCCCCTAAGACGGGCAACCAGATCATCAAATCGCTGATCCAATGTAGCTGCAGACGGGGGCTCTATCTGCTCAGCAGCTCGTGCGGATGCAGGAAATCCATGCTTTGAGTAGCATGTATCTTCAGTATGTCCGACTCGGTGACAATATGAGCACGTTGGCCTAGTGCGACCACCCCTTCCTCGGAGAGTACGTCCACGGCCCTGGTAATGTGAGCCACGGCCTCTGTTGGCCGCCATGGCTGAGGGATTCTGACTCGCAGCTGCTGAAGGTACCGTGATCCTACTCAATCTGTGAAAAGCCTCCTCCATGGGAGGAATAGTCGAGTCTGCCAAAATCTGTGAACGTGCTGCCTCATACTCTGGATCAAGTGCAGCGAGAAACACACCCACCATCGTCGCATTTCTATATGTCTTCTGCTGTTCTGGCGTGGCGGTAAGAGGCATGAAGCTGTAGAGCTTCTCAAACATCCCTCTCAATGATGTATAGAGAGAATGTAAAGGGCGGCCATTCTGCTTTATTGTGAATATGTCATGTTGTAACTGCAGGATCTTCGTTTCATTCTTCGCCTGAGAATACGTTGCTGCCAGGATATCCCACATGTCTTTGGCTGTAGGTTGATGTAAAATGTCATTGGCGATTTCAATGGCCAATGTGCCAGATAGCCACACCTTGGCATAAGCATCATCAGCCTCCCATGAGGCATGAACTCCAGTCTTCTCTGCAGGCTCGGGTTCGGTAAGAATATGCTTCTTACCCGTAGACTTCATCATACTCATGAACTGCATTGCCCACAGTTCATAGTTCGTACCATCCATCTTGACAATTGGCGCTGGACCACGGAATGCGCCCATAGATGGGATATCTGCCTTGCTTTCTGACATACTGGAGACGGAAGACTGGAGTGACCGAGAGAAGATAATCTTTGTCTACACTGACATAGACGGGATTAGTTGCTTGTGTAGACGTCAAGCAACTAGCCCCATGTATATCACGATGTGTGTGTGCCCTAGGGTTTTGGGCTTAGGGCACGTAGGCCCGTGCAAGGAGCACACGCACAACTGGTGCACTTGACGCACAGCACGAGAGGCGCAGCACGAGAGGTGCGCTGAGAGGATCGCGCAAAGGAGATGCGCAGCAGATGTGCAGCAGTCGCTAGGTAGGCGCACGCGCAGATCGCGCAACTGCGCAGATGCGCGTGAGATGCGCAGATGCTTCAATGCTCACAGATCGTGCAGATGCTTAGATCGCGCGTGAGAGGAGCATGCACGTGAGATGCTCAGATGCGCAGATGCGCGCAGATCGCGCAGAGACGCGTGGGATGCGCTCTGCGCAAGGCGCGCTCGATGCGTGATGCGCGCCCACTGCGCGAGACGCGCTGGAGCTCCTCTGGCCGGAGGCTAAGGTCGACGGCGCCGAGTGGAGAGAGAGAGAGAGGCGGCGGCGCCGAGTAGAGAGAGAGAGAGGCCGGCGGGTGGGGTTAGGGTTAGGGTTAGGTTTCGAGAACTCCGGTCTAGGACCGTCGCTCTGATACCATGTTGGGAAAAGTGAATGAGTTGTTTATTCCATAGCCCTAGGCTCTCTTATATAGGAGAGTAGCCTATGGGTAAATTACATAAAGAGGAAAACAAGAAAATAAAATAGCAAAGAGACACAATAACTAAATATGCGTCAACAGTATGCAATATGTATAAAAATCATAAAACATTTAAAATGATAAAAAAATTCAAAAATTGATTAAAGCCCGACTAAATGCGATTGGTCGCTCGATTGTCTGCCGATTAATCCTCGATCAATGACCCGACCGACTAAGTACCGACTTCTGCAACCTTGCCGACAAGCGAAGGTAATGGGATATATATGGCATTAGGCCAAGAAAGGGGAATTACCAACATTATCCATAAAGGCAATCATAATAAAATAATGAAATCTTTCCCTAAGAGGTGGCATGATAAGCACTCATCATATAACAGTTGCCTCGAAGGGAGCATCACCCAAGCCATCAACGACTCCATTGCACTGAGAACTCATAATAAAATAATGAAATGCTTCCCTAAAAGGTGGCATGAGAAGCGCATGTGATTCAACCCTTGACTCGAAGGAAGCATCACCCAATCCATCAACGACTCCATTACACTAAGAACTTCATCTAATTTCCTACTATATTGAAGACCAAGTCCGTCACCCCATCCCCAAGTTTTAATATAGTCATCAACACGAAATTGCAAGCTCTATCATCAACGCAATATGTTCCTAAAGCCACCATAGGATTAGCACAGTAGAGGATCCTTCTTATCCATCAACGCTTGACAATAGAACCAGGAAGGAAATCCTACAGACATAAAGCATAGTGTCACCAACAAGGTGAGGCCTCCAATAGAACGTTCCATGTCACATAGGGAAAAACCACCTTCACTAGTTTATCGACTTCGGAAATCAAGGCCATAACGGAGGCCAGATACTGTCAACACAATGGGACCCAAAAAGGACAAAAAGCATGTGTTTGACTGAAGTCTCGTCCCGAGCCAATGAACTGTGCTATTAAATAATACTATTCCCCAACACTAGAGTATGTAGTTCGACCAACACGCCCCCCACCCCTTCCAAGGGGTATCAACTGGAAGACATCTAATGCCGAGAGAACCATGGAAATTGCATCAACCACTGCATCAATTTGTGGCTCCACCCATGAATCAACATCAACCAAACATCATGTGAGATTCCTGCCAAGACCCTCGAGAGCAGTGCAACTAACATGCATTGGACCCACTAAATGGGCAATAAAGGAGGAATTCAAGTTGGTTGACAGACACCACCATTAACGGGCACCCTTATGATGGAAACAGAACACTGGGTGGTAACAATTGCATACGAGATGCCTAAGTGACCCTTACTAGATTCACCATATACCAAAAGAGGCTTTCAACATACGGACAAGGTAGCCTATCTTCAAATAGCATCCCTTCCATAACTTCTCATCTCCACCCATCAACGATGTATTTTTTCGTTTGAACTACCCTCCCCTGTAGATGTTACCCCAACTCTATGCTCCTCAATGCATCATCCCAAGTTAAGGCATTATTCCTCGGCATCACTCTCTCGGTATTGTCCCCCACCCTTCTCGCTCTTCTATGTCTTCCTCTACCCATCACCTCCATCTTGCATATTCTTCCTCTTTCACACATTCCAGTGTTGTAAACGTCGCCCGACTGGCCCGACTAGTAGGTCCGACTAGTCTAGTTAGTGGGATGGTCGACCGAGTACCGACTAATTCCGACTAGGCACACTAGTCGACCAATTTTTGCTTGGAGACACCATATTTTTTATGTTTTACTTTTTTTATAAGCAAACTTATTATAATATGCTTAATCTTTTATTTAAATTCAATTACTTCTTTTATTTTGTTATGATAGAATAAAAATGTACAAAATCTATGTATAAAAATGAGCTATATATTTAAATAATCATAAAATTCAAAGCCAATTAAAGTCTGACTAAATCTGATTAGTCGCCCGACTGCCGATTAATCCTTAGTCAGTGACCCGGCCGATCGAGTACTGACTACCGACTTTTGCAACCTTGAAACATTCTCCATTTTCCAGGTGTTCATAGACTCAAAGGTAGTTTTTGCGAATTTAGAATCTTTAGATACCTTAAAAGAAACATTTTTAATGTCATTATTGTAAATGGTAGTATAGAAGACAAAAATATACAAGGGAAGTAGCAGCAAATGATTTACCTACGTCTAGTTTATTTGTATTATGAGTGAAGACGCTGAACACATTTTCTTCTTTAGTTAAACCAGCTGCCTTTAAGAGAAGTTGTGTAGCATCTTGGACTTAAACTTGAATTGTTATCAAAGAAAACTGACCCTATCAACTTGTAGGGATTGAGCCCAATCAAATTTAATACCAACTAGTCAAAATACTAAAACTCAAATTTTAAAGTAATAATCCTCCAATCTAATAACTGACTCACTCTACCTTTGAGTTTTCCTAAAAGAAACTACTTTAGGATGTCAAACTATTTTAAGATGTCTACGATGCATGAGCTTTCATTACTAATTGGAAGGTCTAGTATGGAAAGCCTAGACCGACTTTTTCTATAACTCCCAGGAAAGGTTCAAGCCAGCTTACGTAACTTGTCCTACTTATATTTGCAATATCCTCGTTGCAACATATTACTTGTCACTTATTCCTATAGTGATGACTTCATGTTCTCTGGTAATTATTTTCTCCCAACTCTTAGAATAGGTGACTCCAACTCTCAAATACACATTTTCACCATGAGAGGAGACTCAATCTGATACAATTCCATAACATTTTGGGCCGAAACCCGAGTTGTTAAGGAAACTATTCTTGCCAACTTCTTGAGCTTGACCAATTTGACATGATGACAACCATATAAATTGCTTAAAACAAATTGTAAGTAGTAATCTTCCACCTTATAACCCACTCTCACATCTTGTGAATTCTCCATGTAGGATGATTTCAATCATAGTAAGTCATACCGTGATATATCGACGATACATCGATATCGACATGTGATCGATATATCACCGATATGGCCAATATTTGACAGTGCAAGGCTATTTTCTTCAAAAAAAATCAGTTCGATGTCAGCGATATGGCGTCAATATATCGACAGTATATCGTATCGACATGGTATACTAATATCGATACTGCCTACACTAATTTCAGTATACTACACATTGTGACCTCGTCTAGGTTATTTCTTCATATGTGATATTCTGATGACAGTCCAGAAGACACGATCAAAATCAAGATCACTAAGAAGCCACTTGGAGTTCTCTAGATGATTTAAGGTAGCAAAGTTGTTTGTCTTTTGGAAATAGAGAAAATACTTCCATTAATAACAAGAGCCTATATCAATCCATAATCGATGGATTTGAATTATTTGTAGTCCTAATGAAATTAAAGATGATACTAGATATATATCCACCTCTAATAAATGCCATCCCCTTTTTAAAAAACTCACATTCAACAATGAAGGACACTCATAGACGCCTACATTAGTCACAACCCTGCCTGAGATTAATAGGTCATCTTGTTGATACAATCATGGTTCGGAAATGCGGTCCATGTGGTCGCATATGCGGCCGCATATGCATATTCGGTCACTTGACCGAAGCGCATATGCCATATGCGGCAATATGCGGTCAAAATGCATATACGGTCCGCATATGCGGCATATGCAGCCGCATATGCGACCGCATATCTGATAGGATTTGTGTTAATCCATGACATGTTGATGACACATTAACTCGATTTTTTTTCGAGCAACTCTTATATCATCATTTACATTGATGCATCTTTTCATTATTCTTACATATGTTGCATTTGGGAATATAATATTTTTTAAGAGTAATTTGGGAATATAATCTATGGTATTTTTTATCATATCCATTTTTCTCATTGTTCTCAACACTTATTAGTGAATTATTTAATGCTTTTTGAATTTTATATCTAACGAAATTCATTCTAGTTCTTCAAATCAAACATGAAATAATTGACTAACAGACTGGCACTTTACATTTTTGTGCTTCTAATAAATTTTATATTTGAAAATACAATTTTCCCCTATATTTGTGTCAACATGTTTTGTCCAATTTTGGGTGTATCATTTGTATACCTATGACTATTCTTTAGCTTTTGTTATCTATAGGATCTAATATATACATTAATGATTTTCTTATAAAATTCATGTGTTCCCTGTTGAATCCAAATTTGTATATGTATATATAATGCATTAAATTCAAATACACACTAAAAAATAATAAATTAATAATATCATGCTTATATATCTTATTAATGATATTATCGTATTTGAAATTTTTGATTTGGGATTTTTTAGATCATCAAATTTTTTATATAATCACATTTTATTGTTAAAATATTATAAACCGCATAAACCGCATATACGTCTCTATACTCCTCCGCATATCCGCTTACTCGCTTTAGACCGCATGACCAAACGAATACCGCATACCGCATTTCTAAACCTTGGATACAATTGCACTAGCAGACAGAGAAAACAATAAAGAAGAGCACAAAAATATCAAGTTGTGAACTGCTATACTTGAAAAATTTTAATGCTTTTCCAAAGCAAGACTAGCCCCGGGCAATTGGTATAAAGGGTAGTACCAGCAAATGATCAAAAACATGTATTGTGATGGTGATACTAGAAGAAACTCCACAAAAGAGGAGCTTGAGATAAAAGAAGTAGGTGAAAGAGGAGAGGTCACTCTACATCTTTACATCCTTACCATCTGTAATCTTACATATACCTGGGAGAGAGTATAGTTGAAATGTTTCAACATTGAAATCCGTCATATCTCAATCATGAATCTGAGATCATGATCATGTAGGAAGCTTTATTCCAGTGCTGCAGTGAGAAATGACAGATTTGTCCCTTACCACACATCGACACGTGGCAAACTCGAAAAGGGTCCAGTGTGACTCCATTACAAGAACATTGTAATCAACCAAGAATGCAATTGCAATCTAGTATGACCCCTCCTCTTCTCAATCTCTAGAATGCAAATCTATCAAACAATACAATATGGACACAACATGGAAGAAGACCCAGTTGGGACGAGCCTTGCATTAGGGATAGGTTGGCAGCAATGCTCCCACAACAGACTCTCCCAAGCACATGCCACATTTTTATCCAAGTAGCAAATCTTCTAGTTACACACCAAGGCACGCATCACTGCCTTATCCCATGCTCCAGGAATAGTCATTCATAGACACCAGGAGACACCAGTTGCTCGTAATCACGAGCTCACCTTCAGCATACACGCATGCCGAAAAAGAAAATTTCGCCCACAAATCGGATCACTCCAGAAACAAGGTAAACGAAGCTTGTTTTGAGGTTGAAAAGAAAAAAGATGAACCTGCGGGAGAAGGAGGCGGCGAGAGGGGGGCGGAGCACAGTGGTGGACGACGAGCCGCGAGGGAGAGGGCGTGGAGGCTGACATGGCGACCGGCAGAGAAGGGGCCGCGAAGAACGAATGGAGCAAAGTGTGGATGGGGATATAGTGGTGGGGAGAAGCCCGCCGGATCCCCGCCCCATGCAATCCGCCAGGATTTCGGGTCGGGTGGATGGACAAGTTTTATATCGTCTTTATTTATGTTATTGGATATAACCTTGTCGGATCTGTTACCACGTTTCGTATTATACCACTTTGGACTAGGGGTGTACATGAATCAGATAAAATCCATAATCCGATCCAATCCGATGTTATGGGATTGGATTGGTTTGATTTTGTCATCCTAATGGATTGGATCGGATTGAGATTTTGAAAATCCGTCTAATTATGGATCAGATTGGATCGTTACCCAAATCCGATCCGATCCAATTCGTTAATCCGTTAACAAATAAACAAATACTATATATAATATTTCCTTCTTATCATTAGTGCAGATTATATAGTTAAATATATTTGAAACCCCGTTTTCATTTCTAAATATCCAAGACCCTCGCTTTTTGAATCCCCAAATTGCCCCTTACATTTCAACATACCCGCCTAAAATTAGACTCTACACACTTTTCAAAAATCAAATCCCTAGTAATTTCCTAATTCCCACACGCGAGTCCCTCCTAAATTCCAAATCACTCCCCCCGCCATGACCTAAATTCTCCCCAGCAGCAGCCCACAGCCGCAAGTCCCTTACCCTCCCATCCGTGACCTAAAGCTCTCCCCTAGCAGTAGCCCGCAGTCGAAAGGTATGAACCCACTCTCGACTGGACGCTATTTCACCATCTCCCTTGCGTGCGCGTGTGACAAAGCACCATCTCCCTCGGGCATGCGTCGAAGCACCATCTCCCTTGCATGTGCGACGCTCTCACGGCGCAACACAACCTCGACACCTCCCTCCTCGTGCGCCACCGTAGTGCCGCCTCCCTCGTGCATTGTTGTGGAGCTATGGTACGTTCTCCCTCCCTCGAGTTATCTCTCTACTTTTTAGTCTTGCAACTAATTTTTGACCTTGTTGCATATCCATTCTATCCCAGACTACATGGTTACAAGTGAACGATCTAACTTGGAGATTGTTAATTTGTTATTATCACAAAGAATATCTGAAAATTCTGACTGTTTCAACCACCTTGCATTAACTCTTTTAGAGATATTTTTATTGCTCCTCTACACATTAATAGGAAAGCAATATCTAAAAGTGCCCATCAGTATATAGGATATCCAAGCTTTATCCTGTCACATCTTCAACTTGTTGTAGAAATTAATTCCATATAGTTTATCTTGATATGTGCTTAATTAATATCTCGATTAACTTAATGTGTGCTTAATTAGTATCTCAATTAACTGAGATGGTTCAATTGTTTACATGAGTTAAACACATGAAATGCGTCTATTTTCTTTATTTTGTTTGATCTTATTAGTATCTCATTTCAGAATTATATGGTGAGATATAATCTAATTTTTTTGCCTTTAAATATTTATATCATTTTATCTATTTGATTTCATTAGCATCTAGTTTATTATATCGCATAGGAACTATGTCAGCCATTAATGATATTATTGATGCCAGTTTATGTGGTGACAATATGTGAGTATTAAAAATCCGATCCAATCCGTAATCTAATGAATTGGATTGGATTTATGTTTTCAATGGATCGGATCGGATTGGAAAAATCTAAAATTCGTTAAGAACGGATTGGACACGGATTAAGCTAAAATCCGATCCAATCCAAACCATGTGCACCCCTACTTTGGACCATTGTGTTTTAAACTGGATATAAATATGACTTGAGACAGTTGGTTAACTCACATCTTTTGATTATTAGAGTTAATATGATCCATCAACAAAATATATTACTCACTATTCTGAGTTGAACAAATTTACAAAACAATACCATCCCCATCCTTCCCCCTACCCCCTACCCCGTACCCCAACCACGTGTCACCGCCTCCTCACTTTTGCCACCTCCTCTGTGTCCTCCGCATCTCCTCCTCCTCATATCCTACGCCACGTCCCTCGCCTCTCCTCTGTTGCACCTCCCCCTTGTCGCATCCTCACCTCTCCTCCTCTGGGCGGATGCATCCTATGTCTCCTCTCCCTCGATTGTCACCTTCTATGTTTTCTCTCACTCCATCGAAAGCTCGAGCGTCCTTCTCTCCCCCTGATAACCACTAGAGTCGTCGAGGGATACTAACGTCCGATTTTAGAAGGTCTGCGGTATCTGACAAGTTGAGTCCAGTAATCACTGTGTTGATTGCTCTCTCGGCTTTCTGATATCAATAATCAAGTGAATCAACAATTAACCCACAATAATGATCAAGCAATAAATAAGATGAGCTAAAATGTATTATACCCTACAAATAAGTATGTATAGTACACAAAAAGTGTAGGTGTCGAATCACAAAGGAGCAACGGGTAGCCATAAGAGTTGACAAACTATGTAGAAAATCTACAAATATTTTTGTGTGTTTTATATGGTTTTTCTAATTTTATGGGTTGTTAATATTTTATATTTTTACTTTTAATTTATATTTTTTATTTTCAATTTAATATTTTTTAGTTTCTTTTTATATTTTTTCTGATTTTTTATTTTTCTTTCTTTTTAATATGTAACAAGGAAATATATAAGTATATATACAATATGTATAATATCATTACTATATAAGATATAAAATATAATATGTGTATAAAAATAAGAAAAGTACCCTTAAGTATAGTCATTTTTATTTTTAAGTTTTTGGTATTTAAGTTATTTATAATAATAGTATTAATATTAATAAGTTTACGAATGTATATAGATATATATATAGTCAATATAGACCTTTAAATTTAAAAATATAGATATATTAATCAAAAATTTCAAATAAAATATTTTTGTTTTTTATATTTTTCTCTATTTTTAAAAATTTTCTTATGATTTTTGCTAATTTTTTATATTTTTAATTGATTAAAAATGCCAAAACATGGACTAATAAAAATACGTCGAATTATTTTGGAATTTAAAAATATATAAATATTTCAAAAATTCTTAAAACTTTTTTTAATATATATTTATAATATAGATAAAATTCAGAAATTGAAATAAATATTTTCAGATTTTTAAATAATTTTTAATGGTTTTTATAAGGCTTTAGGGGTTTTTAATTTTTAAGAGTTTTTTTATAATATTTTTCAAAAATAAAAGTCATAAAATCAATTATGCATAAATAAAAACATAGGATTTTTTGGATTTTTTTCAAAATATTTTTTTAATTTTTATATATTTTAAAATGCAAATAGGAGAAATGCACTATTTTTATTTTAAAAATTGTAAAATACTTTTAATTAAATCAAGAAAAATATATGTGATTTTAATGTTATTCCAAGTACTTAAAATAATTTTCCTAAGATTTTCAGATGCAAAATGCTATTTTTAATAATCAAAAATAATAAATAAAATTACATGTACTTGTAGGGACTTAACTATAACTAAAATAAAGTTACAATGTATTTCTAAACACTTTACAAAAGTCCAAGGGCATCCATGAGAAAATACCTGAATATTCAATAACAAACGTGCTAGTAGGGGTATATTTATAATACTAAAAAGATACAGGTCCTGATGCTTTTTTTCTCAAAAATAATACTGCTATATAAATTTCTTGGACTAAATAATAATATTATGACCATGAGTCGAAGATTTCTTTTGTGCCACCGGTGTCCTATTTTATCTACACATATATTTACCCGGTAGCAGACATCCGCCTGATTGCTTATCTGGGTGTCACCATTCATACAGTTGACCATGTTGTTGTTCTCACATGAAGACAACATCGATGGTACGATATTCACATTATGGATGTCGTCCTGAACCTTGATACTTCATTATCCTACCCTTTGTGCCCAGCTAGGGGCGTAAACTCTAACGCTTGTTGAGAGGCACCTCAACAATGTCTACCTTGTATATAT
The DNA here is from genome assembly GCA_037367405.1 of Ottelia alismoides. Lineage (NCBI taxonomy): Eukaryota > Viridiplantae > Streptophyta > Magnoliopsida > Alismatales > Hydrocharitaceae > Ottelia > Ottelia alismoides. Next base: position 521,341 of record JAZKJV010001147.1, on the reverse strand, counting down.
GTGTTCCATCTTGATTTTCTCCTTCCTTTTTCCATTTATCGTTCACCTCTTGTCTGTATCTGTGTGCTATACTTAGGATGTACTCAATATGGGGGTGTATGATTTGAGTTATTCATATTCTATTATGTTCATCACGCATGTTGTTGCTTATACTTAGGGATACTCTACCCTAAGTATAGGGGGAGTGATGTCGTTCATATCATCTCTTTTGTGTTTTTATTCTTATGATCTCTCAATTGTCCCCCAACTTGTTGATATTTATACTTAGGGCTATTTTACCCTAAGTATAGGGGGCAAGACGAGCTGTTGAGTCTGTCAATTCTTTTCCTCGATTTTTCTTCTTGTAGAGTCTTCTATACTTAGGATTAATTAATCATAAGTATAGGGGAGATCACCGAATTCTATTCATTCTTTGAGTCATTGTTGTATAGTGTTCTTTTCACTTTTCTATACTTAGCACGAGTTATATCTTTCTTTGCAGCTCTTTGATCAATATGAGGTCATAGTTCAAGCTAAGTATAGGGAGTGTCGTATATATCATATATATACTTTAAACATAACTTGTACTTTTAAAAATGTGATTATTTTTAGGATATGTATATAAATGCGTAAAATCCACGTGCGTATATATACTTTGGTCACCTTCCATTCTTTAAAAAAACACAAAACAACACAAAATACGAAAATTTTAAAAAAAATAAAATAAAAATAAAAAAATTGTATAATTCATGTATATACTTGTATATATTTTACTAACCCTTTTTCTCTTAAAGAATTAATTGACAAATCTCTCTCTAAAAAAGTTGCTTTGTATATATTTGTTGCATTTACAGTACATTTTTCAGCATAATATTGTCATTTAAACTAAGTCTGGAATAAAATTGAAGAATGGATCTTAGTTAGACCTTAATCCACTTAATTTTAGATGAACTTTATAAAAAAATATAATTAAGACTTTTCAGGCCCTAGCGACTTAATTCTTTGAGTTCATAAGACTATGGCCACATGTTGTCTTGATTAGTCTAAGTAGAATATTTAACAACACACACATGATTCTTCTAGACCATGGCTTATCTTAGACAAGCACTCTACACATAGCTCTTCGCAGAGGAGGTAGTGAGGAGGCAGAATATTTTGGCTTGGGGTAGCACACAAGTATGTAACAACTAGTGGGGATATCTGTCTTCCTCTAGGGAGAGTAGTGCGTCTCAACCTGATCTAGTAGCATTGAGCTCTAAAGACATGATGTTGTGGGGTTGCAATTATGCTTCAAAAGAGGGATAGTCTACTAGTTCAAGACGGAAAACCCCTTATCTACATGATGCACCTTGTATATATTTTCAAAAAAAAAGAGAGAAAAAAATGCAGGATATCAAAAGTGGGCCGGCCTGATTGAAAAGTAAAATGCTTGTCGGAGTGTACATACAAGTATAGAAAAAAATTAATAAGAGCTTCAAAGTCAAATTTTTGTAAGCTTGCAGCTGGATGACTTGACTACACTGGTCATGCATCCAAGGATAGGTTGCTACACTGGTTACCATCTATTCTTTTCTCCATCTCCTCTTCTTAAGCTGGTTATACTTGAATTTAGAAGGAAATATCCCCACTCCATAAGGAAAGAGTTGATAGATCGGGGCACTAGAGTTACCTTGTTCAGAGAGGTTGTTTCTTTGCTACTTTTGAGATGAGGAGCTATATTTTACTTACATCGTACAAGTAAAGATTCATAGTCATACGAATTTGTGTATGTAGACTTGTTCTGACCTGACTTTTGAGGCGACCTAAATAAGAGTATTGTGGAACTTAAATGCTGATAGGTTTTAAATCCATTTCCCATTAAGGTTTCGCCACACTAATAATCCAAAGGTATGACAAATCTCCATACTACAACTTTATGAAGATAAGTTTAATATTCAAAATTGTCCTGATTTCTTTATATTTTTCCTTTCTTTTTCTTTTATTCACTTATTATTTCAAATAAGTGTTGCTAAGGGACTAGCAAAGGTAAAGCATAGAGGGATGAATCTGCATTTCATCATCTTTATTCATTGATTTTAGCTTAAAATCCTTTATAAAACACCTTTATATATTACTAAATCCATATTATTATTAACATGCATCTGTGTGTAAAAATTGTACATTTAAACTATTTAACCAAAAATACATAAATAAATAAAGAAAATAAAGAAAATAAAAGAATATATATATATATGTAACAGATACAGGCTGACCCAAACCCCGAGAGAAGGTCAAGACTTGACATGATCGATAAGTAATAAAGTAGGGAGAGATGGGGTCTTTAATCAGAAAATTGAAAAAAATGTTTTTTAAATACTTCTCATTCTTTATTTATTCTGTGTATATTTGTATAAAATTGGCACTATTTTATTTTTTCATAAATTGACCTCAAATTAAATAATTTTCTTAACTAAAATTGTAAATAAAAATGTTTCCTAAATAATAAAAATACTTGTAAAATAAAATCATGTACAGAATAAAAGTAATCACACTCGAAAAAGCCGTAAAGCAATAATTGAAAGACCAATTCCGGCTTCATATGAACTCAAATTGAATTAAACTCACTTCGATTGTATCTTAAATTAAATTATTTTTAAAATGGTAGTGGTTTCATAATTTTTGAAGTTACGATTTGAAAGATGGTTTCTGGGGGTGGTTTTTATAAATTTACAATTTATTTACTGTATATATTTATCCATATTTATTTTTATACATAATGTACTTGTAAATAATTGTAATTTTTTTTAATTTAAAAATAAAATAAAAAAATTATAAACATAAAATAACATAATTCCCTCATTTAGCTATGTATATAATGTACCCTATTTATATTATATGTATATAATTAATTTCCTTAAATAACCACCACACAAAAATAAATAATTAAAATTTATTATTTAAATTAATAAAGTAACTAAAATAATTTATTTAATTAATTAATAATTTAAATAATATCATATGTATATAATTTAATTAATTCTTAATTAACCCACCATTAAAGTGGCTCATTAAGTTATTGGTATTTACTATTATTTTAATTAATATAATTTCGAAAATTATTTAATTAATTTATTTATTTTATTAATTCCACCATTAACATCCTTCCTTTTTTCTCCATTTAAAATTTGAAATTCAAATTTATTATTATTATTTATTTGGCTCATCTTCTCTCATTTTCACTTGACCAATTTTTTTGTGAGAGGAGCCTAATCTCCGAGAGTATTCTTGTTGTAGAAAGGTACCCATCCTTCGAGCCATTCGGTGATAGCGAGTCGATCCTCATTGAGGCCATCATGGCATTAATCCTATCCGGATTGGTTAGATCCAATCCATTTTCTGTATTTTAATTAGTTAATTTAAGGATTAATTTTAGTTTATTTCATTGTCAATTTTCAATTTATAGACCTTAATTTCCCATCGTAATCATTATTCTTCATCGATTTGATCCGTTCCAATATGACATCCACCTTCGATCTCCCATCGTTTCTTATCTACCTTGTGTTATCTATCACCTTCGGCCACATACAGTGCTCGAAGACTCGGTTCCAATCCATCACCTCCGATGGAACCTCCTCGCCCACTCATCCCCGTTTGATTTTTTTTCGAACCGTGTCGCCGTGCTTGAGTTGTTGTTTTACCTTTTTATTTTATTACAGCTACAAGAATTTCAAAAAAAAAGAGATATTGCAGTTGTTGTTCGTTCAAAAAAATAAAAAAATACAAAAAAGAAAGAATTGTCTCTATTTTGCTGCTTTCCAAAAAATAAAATAAAATAATAATCTAAGCGGCAGCGCTGCCGCCGCTTTTTGTTCCTCATCGCATCATGTTCCGCCTAGAGCCATCGCACACCTGTGCAAGAAGCGACCTTTACTCCCATCGTCATCCATGCGAGTCTCCAGTCCGACCTCCTTCGCATGGGGTGGAGCTACACCGCCCTCGCGTGATTTGCCTACCACTACCATCGGCAATATGGGACATGTGTCGCCCTCCATCGAATCCGCAGCACTGTCCTCCTTCGCGTTGCCAGCCGCGCATGGCCGCCATCCCATCCCTATCGCCATCTTCATCGTTCCCCACCACTGATCACCCTTCTCAACCCATCCACCACTCCTCCGCTCGCACAGAGGAGATGCCCACCACCTCGCCGCTGACGAACAGAGTCTCCACCCCTTCACAACTCATAGAAGAACACAACACCCTCGTCCGCAGTCCGCTATCTCCACCTGAAGAGCCCCTCCACCGATCCAACTCTGCCCGAACGCCACCGCCACCATCCAAGGAACCTCTCTGTCGCTCCTCCACCCGTACAGAGGAGAAGCGCCATCTCTAGATCCAACCCTCCGCGCGAGCAGCCGACCATCTCCGTCGATCGAAGTCGCCAATCGTACGACCTCGAACTGCGTGCTCGTCTTTACTTGGAGAGGAAGAAAGGGGTAACACCCTTTACCTTTACAAGAACGAAGAACAAGAACCTACGCACGTACGTAACACTTGATTATTTTGGGTAAATTGCTTTTCCACCCTCTGATATTATTGTATTTTCAAACTGATCCAGTTGCTTAATATCACGTGATCTACACTCGTGCAACCTGTGAAAATTATAGAACCCCCTTACTATATTTTAATGTTATAATTTACGTGGAAATATTTCAGAAATTGCAATTCAATCCTTCATTTCGAGAATAAATTTCTTATCTATCTTGCATAAAATAAATAATTCTATTGCTCCAAAAATTCCCCTAAAAATGAGATTAACTTCTTGTTGTGTTGTTCTTCATAGAGTAATTTTTATTTTGTAAAATTGTTTGATTTTCTATTTTTAATAACTCAAAATCCATCTAAATTTGTTCTGTTTACCTTAAAAAATTTATAAAAAAATGAAAATAGTTTGAAAATTCCAAAAAGATTATTGTAGATGTGTTTTGACTTATTTTAACTCATGTATAAGATGTGTTTGAAAATATTTTATATAAACCTAAAAAATTATATATTATGGAAAATTTAAAAAAAATCATATAAATTAAAGGAAATATCATAAAAATATATTTTTGATCTATGTTTGAGACTGAATAAAAAACTTTTTTTGTGAAAATTTATTTCCTAGATTTTTGCAATTATTTTATATTTTAGAAACCCAAAAACAATATTTTGTTTTTTTGGTTTGCTTTATTCCATGTTTTTATTCATTTTGAAAATCCTAAAAAAACTAAAAATCTCTAAAAAATTTACAAAATAGTAAAAAATCATAAAAAACACAATAATTTTTATTTTACTTTTCTGGACATTTTTATCATATTTAAAAATTTTAAAAAATTACATTTCTTTCGTGTATAAATTTGCATTGAAAAGTTAATTATTTGAAACTAAAAATTTTCAAAGCTAAAAACCAATAAAATTTAAAATCAGAAAATAAAAATATAAAAATAATAAAAATAAAACTAAGCATAATGTACATCGAGATTGCTTATTCTTTTTATTGATTTTCAGTTATTAGAATAACCCTCGGGATTTGTAGCCTCCCTGAGTTCGATCTTGTAGCTATACTTGTTAATTAAATAGTAATTTTCTCTTGCTACAATTTTGTAATTAATTTAGTTTGAGAAATACATAAATTTTTTGTTGACGATTGATTGGGTTGCGACGACATCACTTGTACATTTATTCATAAATAAAGAAACCGGTAAAAGCTTGCTGAACAATGCACACATTCCTTTTCCTGAAGCCGTTAAATCAAAAACACTAAAAAATTGAAAAACATGTTATCTAATCATGGCATTATGAAAATTTTGCAATATATTATGCTTCAAATGCCATTTCTCAAGGTCGTGGAGTACATGTCTATTATGAAAAGGGGATTAAAAGAAGCATGTACAATGAAGCGGCAACCCTACAAAACCAGACGCATGAAATAGGAGAAGCACATTCTCACCATGGTCACTGTGAATGCCATCAACAATCTCCTGAACAAAAAGAAAGACACTGGAGACCCTCTAGTCAGATGCCAAATTTTCAATCAAAAGTTCGAGCGCATATTGCTCAACAGTCAATCATCCATCAATTTGTTACCTTCATCCGTGCTCATCGAATCTAGGTTGGGACCGCTCAAACCGACCAAGATGATTCTGCAATTTGCAGACAGATCAATTAAGCAGCCCAGGAGCATGTTGGAGGGGGCATGTTGGAGGATGTGATCGTCACTGTTCAAGAGATGCAATTCCCTATTGATTTCATTATATTGGATATAGACACCTCCACACCTATGCTCCACACCCGGATTATCCTTGGTTGATCGTTCCTTCGATCAACCAAAGTAGTAGTGGATTACAGCACTAGAGAGATCACTTTCTACTTTAGTAGTGACAAATCGTAGATACAGATGGTTCTAGAGCCAAAGCTAGCAGAAGTAGTATCGGTGATGAACGAGCTTGTGCCGCATGGACAAGAAGACTGTGTCTTTTTAGCTGAGATCAGAGACACAAATTTGTTCTTGGATGACAAAGAAACACATGAATTCCTCTCCTTTAAAAAAGTACTAGACCACATAGTCAAACTCATCGTTGTCTTTGCTCATGAGATTTATGCTGATGAATATGCTAAATTTATTGAGCAGTCATCCTTATCTGAGCACGAAGAATTCCTTGTAGATCTGTGTGATGTTTTGAATTCAGACAGTGAAAGTTCAATAGTGGGCAATCGACAAACGAAATATCTAACACCTACCACAATTGTTGAGGTTGCCAACAAGTTGATTCCCACCTCACTAGGGCTCAAGCATTTTCCATCAATATAAATTATGCCTTTCTTGCTGGTGAACTTGATATGTATCAAGTCATTATAAATTCCTATCTTACCATAGAACAAGAATCTCATCTACTTGATGTTCTTGAAAGAAACTGCAAGGCGATAGGCTGGAATATAATGGATCTCCAAGGGACAAATCCTTCACTTTTCCCGCATGACATTTACCGTGAAGAAGACAACAAGACCTCCAAGGAATTCTAGCACAGACTGAACCCTAACATTCGGGAGGTGGTTATGAAAGAAATTACTAAATGATGTGATGTGAGATTTATCTATCCCATCTCCGACTCCAAGTGGGTGAGTCCCCTGCATGTAGTGCTGAAGAAATCTTGGATCACATTATTATCAATGACAAAGGAGAGGAGATTCTGACCAGAGTACCAACTTTTTGGTGTGTCTGTGTGGATTGCAGACGCCTGAATCTTGCAACCAAGAAGGACCACTTTCCACTTCCCTTCATCGAACCGATAGTTAAAAGATCAGTTGCAAATGAATATTTCTACTTCTTAGACGATTACTCTTGATATAATCAAGTCACCATCGTACCTGAAGATCAATAGAAGACTTCCTTCACCTTTACGTTTGGGACTTGCACCTTCAGAAGAATGCCCTTTGGATTGTCCAATGCATCCACTACATTTCAAAGATGCATGTTGGCACTTTCCATTGATATGGTTGGTAGTTTCCTCAAAGTATTCATGGACAACTTCTCTATCTATGGTGACAACTTCGATCAATGTTTGGGATACTTAGACCGAGTTTTGAAGAAGTGCTATGAAGTAAATCTTGTGCTCTCGTGCGAGAAGAGTCACTTTATGGTGACTGAAGGCATTGGTTTGGGTCACGTCATCTCCGAGCGTAGCATGGAGGTTGACCCAACTAAGGTGGAAATGATTTCTAAACTTGAGCCATCAACAAATTTGAAGCAAAACCAATCATTTCTGGGGCATGTGGGATTCTACCAAAGATTCATTAAAGACTTTAGCAAAATTGCCCGATCACTGACTAAGCTGCTTGGAAAGGAGACTGATTTTATCATTGACGACTGGGTGTCCTTCAATCTGTTGAAGGACCTTATCTCACATGCTCCTATCCAACAACCACCTAATTGGTCTCTTCCTTTGGAGATCATGGCAAATGCCTCTGACTATGCAATCGGTACTGCTCTTGGACAAAGACATGATGGGATCCCATTTGCGATTCATTACGCTAGCAGAACACTTGATGAGGCCCATAAGAATTACACTATCACAAAGAAAGAGCCCTAGTCGTAGTTTTTTGTACTGGAGAAGTTCATATCACACTTATTGGGATCTAAGGTGATTGTTTACATAGATCACTTTGCCATCAAATACCACCAAGGCAAGAAGGATGTCAAGCCTCATCTGATTCGATGGATCCTTCTACTTCAAGATTTTTATCTAGAAATTCGAGACAAGCTTGGAGTCAAAAATATGGGGGCAGACCATCTTTCCAGAATCATTGAGGTTGAGACTTTTGAGTAAAATTCATTTCCGATCGAAGAGACCTTTCTGAATGAGGCAATTTCGTCTGTCGCCTCACTCCCCTAGTATGCTGACATACTAAATTACCTTGTCTCCAAGAAGAACACGTCTGATTGGCCGAAGATCAAAGTTGATAAATTCTTGTCAGGCATATATTTTTACCAATAAGAGGATCCTCATCTATTCTGTGAGGGAGCAAATTTCATATGGAGGAGGTGTATACCTCATGAGGAAAATGCAGGTGTTCTAAAACATTGCCATAAACTTGAAGCAGGAGGACACCGTTCTAGAAAGAGAACGGTAGCTAAAGTGTTTTAATGTGGCATCTAGTGGCCAACATTCTTTAAGGATGCATCTGAATATGTAAAAAGATGTACAACTGTCAGAGAATGGGTGGCACAACCAGTTCAAGAGATACAATGCCTCTGAAGTACATTCATATATCAGACGTCTTTGACATATGGGGTATTGTCTTTATGAGCACGTTCCCTAACAGCTAGGATTTTGAATACATCCTGCTGGTTATTAATTATGTGAGTTGTTGCATGGATGCTATCCTCGCTCGAGCAGCTGACAATCGAACCATCTGCCAATTCCTCAAAGACAATATCATCTCACAGTTCAGAATACCAAAAATTCTGATATCTGATGGGGAAGCCACTTCATAAACAAAGAGGTCAAGAAACTGACCAAAGAATACGACATTGTACATTGTGTTGCAGAACCGTACCGCCCATAGTCAAATGTCTTAGAGGAAGTTCAAATAGAGAGAAAAAGACTATTATGTAGAAACTTGTAAGACCTGATATGAAGAACTGGTTACAGTTGCTCAACTAGGTTCTTTGGACTTACCGAACTGTGTGCAAGTCTCCCCTTAGCATGTCTTCCTACTGCCTCGTCTATGAAAATCCATGTCATCTATCCGTGGAATCATTCGTAAATCCTTATGGGTACTCAATATGCGTAACTTGGATTCTAAGAAAGCAGGGAAGAACGGAAAAGTTGATCTGAACCGCCTGCTTGAATTTAGAACTGTGCGTACAACAATAACATAATGTGCAAGGAGAAAAGGTCAAGAAATGGCATGACAATCACATTCGTAGGAAGACTTTCAAACCTAGGAAGAAGATGTGGTTGTTTGACACAAAGTTGAAAATATTTCCAAGCAAGCTAAGGAGCAAGTGGATTAGGCCATTCTTAGTGAGAACTATGTGACAATGGAAGCCTACTAATATCCGAATTATCACCTGACGTAGAGCCTATTGTGGTAAACAGATAGTTGCTGAAGCCATATATTGAACAAGACACATTTCTGTCCGTGGTAGACTCAATCCAAGTGGTATTTCAAGAAGAGCTTACAGATACCAATGGAACATATACTTAAGCTAAAAAATCACATAAAAATTGATTTTCTTCTTTTCTCATTTTATTCTTTTCCTTTTCTCATTTCTAATCCTCCCGAAAAGCAATTGTCCCTTTCATCATTGTTATACTTAGTACATACTTTATCATAAGTATGGGGAAATGGGTGCCCGAGTTGTTCATTCTTTAATCCCTCACTTGTCTCTCAACTTGTTGATATTCTTTCTATACTTAGGGATATCTTACTCTACGTATGGAGGAGTCAGGTCGAGCGGCCGATTTTGTAAATTCCCACCCTTGACCCTCCACATCTTTTGTAAAGTCGGCTATACTTAGGACTACTTGATCCTAAGTATAGGGGGGACGGTCGTCTTCTCATTCTTTCATTATTTAGCCGTTGAAGTATAAGCCTTTCCATACTTAGTACGAGGTATGTCTTCCTTTTCTCTCTGATTTATGAGGACCTCAGGCTAAGTATAGGAAGGTCGTACATACGTTGTATATACTTTATCCATAACTCATACTTGCATATTTCAATAATATGACTAATTAATAAAGTACACATAATTCTTTGTAAATATATATAATAAACCAGTTACAAATGTTTTATAAAATGATTGAAAAATATCTTGTAAAATCTTTTGAAAGACATTTGGAAAATTTTTGCAAAATGTTTTCAAACCTTTGTAAAAACTTTTTGTTTATAAAAATCTTTTTTTATCTGTTTGGATAATTTTTTAGAAAATTTATTTACAAATGATTTGAAAATGGTTGTAGGAATATTTTGAAAATTTTGTTTGAAAAATCTTCGCAAAAATGATTTTCAAATGTTGTACATGTTTGTAATAATATTTATCAAATTATTTGCAAAAATAAGTTTTCAAAATATTTGTGAAAATGATTTCATTTTTTTTGAGAAACTTTTGTAAATTATAGATCAAATAAAAGTCCTTATTAATGTTGTATAAAACCTATATATAGAACCTATAAATAACCACTAACATTCAACTTATAAATTCTCTATGTAAAAATACATCCTAATTTTTTGTAAATATAGAAGCGCTCACGTGTGCACATACTCCTTTCACTAACCTTTATTCAAAAATCCCTAAAAACTTGCAAAAATTGAAAACCCCATTTGCAAAAATCTTTTAAAAAATATGCATAAAAATTTGCAAAATTTTCCCCAAAAATTCATAAAAAGCTAAAATTTAAAAATAATTTCACAAAAACATTTCTTTTTCATTGAACATGGCATTTGCATTTTTCAGAATGATCAAGACAATTGAATAAGTATAAAACAAAGTCTGAAGATTAGAGCTTGGTATAGATGTGAACCAACTTAATTTCAGAGGAACTCGTTGAGGACTGGGATTGGGATACTTCAGGTCACTTTGACTTAATTCTTTAAGTTCCATAGGACTATGTTCATGAGTCGATTCAATGTGTCTAACTAGAACCCTTCATAACATCTGCAAGACTCTTGAGACATTGGCTTGACTAGAAACCTTGCACTTAACTCTTAGCTCAACCCAAATGGATTGTTGAAAACTGTTGGAGTCTAAGTCGGGACGATGCTAGGCCGCTTTTATCAAGGGTGGCTCAGATACCATTCTTGGAACTTTTCTCTAACCCGCTTATTCTGGTAGCCATGATATCTAAATACTGGAGGCTAGATTGAGACAATGCTTCGGATGAGGAATGATCTACTGGCATAACTTTTTCTAAGACCCCAAAATATGGCCGAACCAAAAGATTCTATATCTGTCAGGGCACAAACAAGAGTGCAGAGCAATGCAAAGTCAAATAAATTATCTAAAAGAAACCTACACCAAAAAGTTCTACAAAAATATTGAGCTTCCAGAAAAAGCCCGCTTCTTGGCGAAGACTCAGTTACACTGATCGAGCTTCACAAGGGAATGAAGACTACACTGGTCCATTCCCACTTCTTTTCCGATTCTTCTAGCTTCTTCCATATTTTGGTTGTGAAACTAGCATTACCCGACCTTAGAAGGGGATACCTGTCTCCGTGAGGATGAGCTACCAGAGGAGCATATTTTTTATAGTTCGGTAATTTGTCTAGGATGTCATTTCAAGGTTGCGAAAGTATGCGACTGAGAGGATGGTTCTGTCTAGACTGTAGATTGAATTGGATAATATGATTATGGAACCTAAGGGTTGTTGTGTCACATTTCCTAACTTTGACGTGGTTCCAAACAAATCACGAATCCAAAGGTCCTAACTGAGCTCCAAACTTTGATTTTAATAAGACAAGTTCAAGAGTCTAAAATTATTCCAAGTTCTTTCCTTTCTCTTCATTATTTTCTTTTTCTGCACTCATAGGCATAAGTGTTTGATAGGGACTAGCAAAAGCAAGAATATGTGGTAATGAATCTCCATTTCATCACCTTTATTCTCTCATTTTGACCTTAAATTCCTAGTTAAATGCATGCGAATAGCATTAAATAACATAAATAACACTCATTATCTATACTATAAATATTGTGTAAAATACCACATTTAACGCCAAAATAAAAGAATAAAAGAAAGAAAAGAAAAAAGAGGGGAAGTGTTAAAGATACTGAGTGACCCTGAAACCTGAGAGCCAGTCAACATGATGACTTGGTCTTGAGACTGAGTGACCCTGAAATCTGAGACCCAATCATCATGATGATCTTGGTCGACAAGGAATAAAGTAGGGGGAGATAAGGGCCAAGAAGTATATAGAAACCCTAATTTTTAATTAATCAATAATAGGTCTTGGGACCTATTTTATTTTCCTATTTTTATACCTCAAATCAATAAACTTTGAACGTGAACATTATACATAAAAATCCAAAAAATACAAACTTTATTTCATTAAAAAAATAATGCATAGTATGTCCGGGACACCGAATAAAAAGCTGCAAAGAAAACTTCCCAAACATGTATCTTCTCCACACAAGCTCAAAATTCACTAAACTCACTTTATTGTTCATAAAATTAATTTATCTACTTAATGAAGATAGTTTCATTCAATTTGGAGCTAAGATGCAAAAGGTGGCTTTTGGACCCTTATTGTGCAATATATTTGTATAAAATAATCAATATACGTATTCCTTATATTTTTCACTTTCTTATATTTTATAAAGTTGCAAACATTATTTAAAATGCATATATACAATAAAAATAAATTAAAACCATCAAAAATAAAATAAAATAAACACTATACTTTAATATATATTTAAAAATACCTATATTATACTTATATTATCCATATACCTATTTATTTAAGTAAATAGATAACTTCTGAAAAAAATTAAAAATATATGCATATGTATTTAAATAAGTTATAAATATAAAAATCATGTACATAAAATAATAAAATATAAAGTACAAAATAAAAATAAAATACATAATATATAGGTAAATAAACCTATAATTATACATGTAAAAATTAACACCTAATAAATTAAATTATAAAAATAAATAAAAATTACAATAAAATATTACATAAAATAATAAATATTTTTTATGTTTTGACAAAAATAATAAAATCATTTATTATTTTAAATTGATTTAATAAGTGACTAACTCCCTATTTTGTTTTTTTTAGGCCTACATGGACCAATAAGGAGCGAGTTTGAGTTGACCTCCGTCAACTCCCCGCCCCTCATAGGTCCGCTTCTATATGTACCGACTACCTCTATTTTTCCAATTTTCTCCAACCAAGACTTTCACCCTTTCGGCTTGAGTCCTCTTTAACTCTTCTTCCTTGACCACTGGCCTTTCACGGGCGCATCATGCCTCGATCGATGGATCAATTAATCAAGCCAGAGCCCTCGATCAAGAGTCGCATGTATATATACCTGTCCTACTCCTCCATTTGAATTTGATCCATCTTCAACCCCTTTAACCCTCATATCCTCTATCCAGATAGGTCGAGTTGGGCGACAACGATATCCTCGCTGATTTGCAGCACATAAAAGTAGGTGGAGACGCGATCCAAGCCCTTGTCGGACCTCCGACAGTGCTCCATGTGCTCCCGACCACCCCATGACAGGTGAGCTCCTTTTTCTTTGCATTTTTGATTCGTAGAATTAGCAATAATCTAGGTTAGCATTTTATTTCTTTTAATTCTATCTAGTATTTTGTAAAATCCAAATCAAACTTTGTTGGAGCTTCCAGCTCTGGCCACTATTTCCCATAGTTCTTGCCTTCGTTCTAACCAGTTGACTGCCCCATCTCCATCTCCTTCACGTTCTCTACATCCCCTGCACCTCCATTCACCCTGATCGAGCCCAGATCAGGAGATTAGGACTCCACCTCCATCGGTAACCTTCGTCACACACCACCCTCTCCCATTTCACCTCCTCAGTCCTCGAAAACCTTCGCCTTTTTGCATTTGAGCTAACCATGCAGGTCCTGAAGGCCGAGAGCCTCGTTTGAGGTGCTTCTGTCCCAAGAACAAGCTCCAGGTTCCCCTCCTCTGCTCCGACATCCAGGGCTCCATTGCTGGGCTCTAGACCCTTTTGGAGGGCACTGGCAGCTGTCGATCATCATCAGGAACGCAGAGAGAATCTGAGAAGCTTCAGAGGGGCTCGAAATAAGGAGGAATTGCAGGTCGAAGCTCCACTGTTCAGCTATTCTTCCATGTTCTTGGGAAAGAGCAGTGGCTGTTGGATCAACGACCTCCTCTAGTTTTGATCTTAACCGTAGGATCGAGAGCACCTGTCACCGTTGGATCCGCCAGCGAATCTAATCTCAAGCATTCATCCACAAACCGACATCCACCGTCCAGCATCGTTCACGTGTCTAAGTAAAGAAGCCTCGACCGTTGATCAACGCATGAGGGGTATTTTGCACACTCTACCCTTGCATTTTTATATTTTATTTTTAGTCCATAAACATTCATCTGCAGTTCAGATGTTTCTATAATATTTACATTTTCACGGGTTACACATGTGTAGATCACGTGATATTAAGCAACTTGGACCAGTTTGGAAATACAATAATGTCGTATGATGGAAAAGCAATTTATCTAAAATAATCAAGTGTGGGCACACACGTGGGTTCTTGTTCTTCGTTCTTGCAAACGTAAAGGGGGTGCCACCCCTTTCTTCCTCTCCAATTAATGGTGGGCATGCAGTTCGAGATCGCGTGATTGGCATCTTCGATCAGCGGAGGTGGTCGGCTGCTCGCACGAAGGGGTGGATCAAGAGGTGGCACTTCTTCTCTGTGCGTGGTGGAGGAGTGGTGGAGAGGTTCCTTGGATGTATGTGGTGGCCTTCGAGCGAAGTTGGATCAACGGAGGGGGCTCTTCAGGCGGTGATGGCATACTGCGGACGAGGGAGATGCTTTCCTCAAAGAGTTGCGAAGGGCGCTGGAGACTCTGTTCGTCAGTGGCGAGGTGGTGGGATTCTCTTCTGTGCGGGTGAAGGAGCAGTGTATGGGTTGAGAAGGGTGATCGATGGCGGGGAACGATGAATATGGCAATGACAGTGGGATGGCGGTCGAGCACGGCTGGCGATGTGAAGGCAGACGGTTCTGCGGATTCGACGGAAGGTGGCATACGACCCTAGTTGCCGATGGAGGTGGTAGGCAACTCGTGCGAGGGCGGTGTGGCTCCGCACAAGGCAGAGGAGGTCGGGCTGGCAACTCACGGTGGATCTAGAGTAGGGACAATGGTGGAGTGCAGGTCGCTTCTTGCATAGGTGTGCGATGGCTCCAGACGGATCAGGATGGCGGTGAAGAACGAAGAGAAGTGGCAACACTGCTGCTCATATTATTTTTATATTTTATTTTTTTAGAAAGCAACAAAATAGAGATGTTTCTTTCTTTTTTTCTTTTTTTGAATGAACAACAACTGCAATATCTATTTTTTTGAAATTCTTGTACCTGCAATGAAATAAAAAGGCAAAATAACGACTCAAGTACGATAGCTCGGTCCGAAAAAATCAAACGGGGGTAAGTGGGCGAGGAGCTTCCGTCAGAGGTGATGGATTGGAACCGAGTCTCCGAGCATCGTACGTGGTCGAAGGTGATATATAGTGCAAGGTAGATAAGAAACGATGGGAAATCGAAGGTGGATGTGATATCAGATCGGATCAAATCGATGAAGAATAATGATTGCGATGGGAAACTAAGGTCAAAAAGTTGAAAATTGACAAGAAATAAAAACTAAATTAATCCTAAATTAACTAATTAAAAGATAGAAAATGGATTGGATCTAACCAATTGAGATCAGATTAATGCTGTGATGGACTCGATGAGGATCGACTCGCAGTCACCGGACGACTCGGAGGCTAGACACCTTTCTACAACAAGAATACTCTCGAAGATTAGGCTCCTCTCACCAAAAGATTGATCAAGTGGAAATGAGGGAAGAGGAGTCAAATAAATAATAATAATAATTTTGAGTTTCAAATAATGGAGAGAGAAAATGATGGATGTTAATGGTGGAATTAATAAAATAAATTAAAAAATAAAATAATTTTCGAAATTATATTAATTAAAATAATAATAAATACCAATAACTTAGTAGGCCACCTTAATGGTTGGTTATTAAAGAATTAATTAAATTATATACATATGATATATTATTTACATAAATAAATAAATAAATTATTTTCGTCACTTTATTAATTTAAATAAAAAATGTTAATAATTTAATTTTTTGTGGTGAGTATTTAAGGAAATTAATTATATACATATGGCATAATATATAGATAATTAAATAAGGGAATTATGTTATTTTATGTTTTATAATTTTTTTATTTTTATTTTTATTAAAAAATAATTACAATTATTTATAAATAAATTATGTATAAAAATAAATATGGATAAATATATACAATAAATGAATGGTAAAATTGCAAAAATCAACTCAGAAAATCATCTTTCAAACCGTAACTCAGAAAATTATGAAATCACTACCATTTTAAAGATAATTTAATTTAGAATACAATGGAAGTGAATTTAATTCAATTTGAGTTTATATGGAGCCAGAATTGGTCTTTCAATTATTATTTTATGGCTTTTTCTGAGTGTGGTTACTTTTATTTTGTACATGATATTATTTTAAAAGTATTTTTATTATTTAAGAAACATTTTTATTTACAATTTCCGTTAAGAAAATTATTTAATTTGAGGTCAATTTATGGACAAATAAAATAGTGTTAGTTTTATACAAATATACACAACATAAATAAAGAACGAAAAGTATTTACAAAACATTTTTTCAATTTTCTAAATAAAAACCCTATCTCTCCCTACTTTATTCCTATTTGATTAGGTCAAGTCTTGACCTTCTCTCAAGGTTCGGGTCAATCTGTATCTATTACATACATACAGTCTTTTATTTTCTTTATTTTCCTTTTATTTATTTATTTTAGGTTAAAATAGTAATAAATGTACAATATTTACACAAAGATGCAGGTTAGTAAGAATATGGATTTAGTAGTATATATATACATGTGTTTTATGAGGGATTTTAAGCTAAAATAAATGAATAAAGACGATGAAATGCAAATTCATCATACATCAGAAAAAGTTCATTCTATAAATTTGTGTCCATATCTTTGTGTACAGGTAGATGGCAAAAAGGTATACATTCATCTACATCTATTGGACCAAAATGTACTACAGATTCGGCTCCATCGACCGGCTCTGGTTTGGCTGAAGGATCTTGCTTCTCTATTGATGGCATGACTTCACCTTGGCTGCTGCCATATTTTTGTATTTCTTCATTTTTTGTATTTTTGTATCCGGTGCTCCATCAAAAAGATCTTCGGCCCTATCTGTTGGTTTGGTTGACGACTTACCATCAGATGCTTTCTGCTTCCACATTGTCGTAGTTGCCTGGAATGTCATACTACTCCTGAGAGTTATAGAATTAGATAAAGCAATATTATTTTTGCCTAAATCGAGTGGGGCACTATAGACTACCTGCTCCTTATGAGAGAAGTTGTTCGAATTTGCCTCAACCTGAGCCAGGATGACAATCTTGGTGGTTGTCAGGTCGTCAATCTTCTGACTCATCTTGACCATGTTCTTGATGAGCTGCACCAAGCAATCACGGGTGGGGTTCACAGACGTAGCCTCATATGATTCAGCCTGATGTGATCGATGAATTTATTGGTATGGGGGAGGTTGCTACTGGTAACCCTAAGAAAAGTGAGGAGGAAGAGAAGTATATTGTTGTTATTGGGGAGAGGAGTACTTATTCTGATAGTGAACAACCACATGCTGTTGATACTGTTTTATGTACCCTGATTGCTGATAATTCTGCCTCCATGTGTATCCATGCTGCGGAGGCTACTGGTGATGCAGCTAGATGGGCTGGAAGTTCCTCCTCTTTTTGTTGGTGGAATGGCCAGAGGCTATATTTCTAACCCTGGGAATGTCCCTGAGGACGGATTAACGATTGATCATTGTTCCATACACCATTCACCTCATGAATGTGTGGTGGAGGTGGGGAACATGGCTCAATGTACAGGGGCTAGTACTCGGGCTGGTAAACAACCATATGTGACTGTGATTGTGACAATGGCTACTCGGGTGCCTGCACTAGTATACGTGTTGGACTTGAGGTGACTGGGACTCAGTTGAGGCTGATGTTGCATGGTGGTCTCCTTCTGCTCAGCAGGAGTGTCTAGGCTGGCTACTGTGGAGTTACAAGCACTGATAGTGTTCACCAACAGCTCGAGTTGCTTGGTGATTGTGTCCAACTTGTCCAAGTCCTTCATTATTTGTTCGATCACAACTAGCTTCTCTAGATCATGTGATCATTTCTCAATAATGTCTACCTTGGATAGGTGACTGCTGATGATGCTGAGATCTGAATTCTCGCATATGTCCATTTCATGAGTGTCTGCTATGTAGACAGATTTGCAGAGGATCTGTGGTTGAACCTGGAAAGAACAAGAAGAAGAGAGTGCAACCTCTCCATCGGCCATCTCCTCAAAGATCTTACATATTGCATCCTCTTCTTTGTTAAAATATGATCCTTCACAGGTGTTGGTCTTAGGGATATCGTGGTGGAGGCACTTCTCAATTAAATCACTTAATCTCTCCTAGATCTCACGAATGGACTCTTGTGGTCCTTGGGAGATGCGGACAATCTTGGAACGCATCATATTGAGATGATCAAGTGGGTAGCATTTATGCAAGAAAGCGAACTTCAACTCTTCGTACGTCATCATCACTTTTCCCAAATATATGATCCAGTAGAGTGATTTGCCCTGAAGGCTAAAAGTAAAAGCGGTCATCTTGACTACATCCAACGAGATATTGAGGTAGTATGTTGTGATACAAATGCGCCCAAATTATTATAGATGGATGTAAGGTTATTCATTGGGGTTCCCAAGGAAAGTGGGGAGGAGAGAAAGGATATGCAATTTCAGCTCAAAGTACCTGTGGATCGGAGGAATCTGGATCCACTCAGTAATCTGGTTGATATTAAGGTTGTATGTTTGCTTCAGTATGGGCTTGGGTCGACCCCTCATTCCCTCTCCCTCGCCTCTGCGAGATCCATCTACAGAATGGTTGTCTTCATCCTCACAATGGAAATCATCACCTTCTCCTCCTCATGGTTCTCTATCTCTTCTAACCTCCTCCTCAGGTCATTCAATATATCCTAGAAGACGACCTGGGCAAGAGATTGACCAGTCAACATCTATTAAATAGCCTAGATAGAAGCTATGAGTTGATTGTTCCCTTCATTTTGATTCATGCCCTGTTCTGTGTTCTACCCAATGCTAGAAAGTTGTGGTCCCTTTCCCTTGCCTATAGGAGCCATCTCAAAATCTGACTGTGACTGCTCAGGCTCCAGATCGGGTTCTTGATCTGCAATAGGGAAAATACCTTGATCAATATACATGCAAACACAGGCTGTAGAGAATAATTCAGAATTAGGGTCAATCCTGAATTTTATTAATGATGGAGAAGTGTAAGGAGTGAAATCAATGTCCATTTAAAAGGACATAATCCATGAAAAGAGTTTTCCTGGTCCTTAGGAGGTCCAAGAAGCGGAGAGTCTTGAGGATGGTTCGTAAAGTCCGAACCAATCACTTGAGAATCACCCCGAATTATTGTAGATGTTGCACTCATGGAAGCGATGTGGGTGCCTGTAGAGTCCCAATTAATCCATCCAAGAGTCGACTTCTTGGAAGCGAAAGAGAAATATATGAGGAGAAAAGAGATGACAAAAAGGCTCAAAGTGAGCGACTCAAAAAAGAAATGCAAAAAAGAAGCAAAGACAAATAGTGCAAGTCTGCGGGACTGATCTTTTAATCCTAACTAGATCCATACAAATAGTAAACAAAATTAGGTTCACCAACTCAACACATGTTAACCTGTGAAGGATCATCTACTTTTATCTTTACAATTTTATTGTTATTTCAGGCAATATTGTGAGATGTCCTTATCGTCTAGCCATAGAGGAAAGTGAGTACTGCCAGAAAAGTATCATGTACCTTTTTCACTTCCTTTGTATCCTGTGATATGCACTTTTTGAGATCCTCGATATCGGGCCTAGGGGGCTACTCAGCCAAAGAAGAAGAGAGGAAGTCGATAAGTGAAATCACTACTTCCCTAAAAAATGAGGTACTCGAACATAAGACAATGAGACAGACACACCCGTGAGGGCATGTCCTATGTTCAATACTTCAAACCAAGTCAGATGTTCTACACAAGGTATGAAAATCGTCTTCAACAAGGCCCTACTCGCCTACGTACGATAGAAGCGCCAATACTTCTTCGGTCCTAGGTGATAATCGAGGCATCCACAGGTCTGATTTTTGACTCTATTCCTTAAGGATCGTGCCTCGCTCTGTCGAATGTACCTGAATATAATGTGGGCTTTGTGAACCCCAAACAATGATGTCCGTTAAGAATTTTAATTAGGGTCAAAGTTTATTAGTAGTCCCCTTATTTTAATTTTTAGGTTTTTACTTTTTTGAGTATTTTTCAGAAATAATCACCTAACAATTTTTTTGGATTTTCTTTTAAGTCTAAGAGCTCAAAAATAGAGGGAGATAGCGACAAAGCAATGCAAGGTGACACTAGGATGGAAATCTCACCCTTGTGTCAAAAGTGATAATGGTGATAATAATTTTCATCTAAATATACATGAGCCCCATATGAAATCCTAGCGAGAGAAGAAAACCCAGTGTAAGTAGCGTAAGTAACCTTAGTTGAAAATTGTTCACCTACACATAAAGTTGGCATCATTATATTGATGAAAGCCTTCTTGGTTTAGGAGCAAAACAATATCATATTCTAATATAAAATACAAAGAATGTAGATCTCACTTAATATAGGTATGCCTCTAACTCTATATGGCTTCTCTTGCAATACGGATTTTTTTAATGAAATTTTCTCTTTTTTAAGCACTTTAAATGGATATTGATACAATAACATATGGAATATGCATGTATCCATATTCATTTGCATTAGGAATGTTCACATTAAAACTTTAAATTATATATTTCCCCTAATATCGTGTTACAAATGGAAGAATCTTGATTTCAATGTAACTATTGATATTGTTGAGAAGAGGAATGAAAGAGATGTTTATTCCATAGAACGAGGGTCTTTTATATATAGAGAAAACCCTAGAGAGTACAAGAGTTACGGAACCCGAAGGGTCACGAGGGGTTACGGAACTCGAAGGGTCACAGAGGATTACGGAATCCGAAGGGTCACAAGGTGTTACGGAACCCGAAGGGTTACAAATATAAATGTAAACATAATAACTCTAACACTTCCCCTCAAGCTGGAGCCGAGAAACCTGCAGCTTGTAACAAAAAAAGTACACACCACATCTTCACATGAAGTATCATAAGAACATATGTCCGCTGCTGGTAGAAGACCTCGCTCGAGGACGGGTCTGCGGCTTTCAGGTCACCGGAACGTATCTCTGTCATGTTTGTAGAGTGACTGCGATATCAGGTCACCGGAATGTATCTCTTTCGTATCTGCAGGTCACAGGAACATATCTTTGTCGTGCCTGGAGAAGAATCGTTGTAGAAGAAATCCAACGCGGAGTAGTAGTCGGTTGTAAAAGAAGAAGTATATGCCTTGACGAAGAAGTCGATGCTCGGTGAAGATGGATGATCTGAGTAGTAGTTTGGAGTGTCAGTCTATCATCATGGTAGGGCAATAGACTTCTTGAAGAATTATTTCTGACTCACCCTTTCTCCCATATTTGATAGAATAAAGAGTATGGAACATCAAGTTGGGAGAAACAAGTCGTTGTGAAGAAGGGGTTATTGGAGGGGGGATCCAGGTGGTGCTGGCGACGTTGGAGGTGCGATTGGAGCTGTTAGAGCATCGGGTGATGCTTTAGGTGCCATTAGAGGTGGCAGATGGTGTTGTTGGGGACTCGGACTGCCTTGCGCAGGACCATCGAATCCACGAGCGATTCATGAGGTCCAGCCTTTTCTCCATGTTGAGAAGAGGAATGAATGAGATGTTTATTCCATAGAGCTAGGGTCTCTTATATAGAGAAAAAACCCTACATAGTACAAGAGTTACGGAACCTGAAGGGTCACGGGGAGTTACGGAACGCGAAGGGTCACAGAGGGTTACGAAACCCGAAGGGTTACAAATATAAATGTAAATATAATAACTCTAAGAGATACATTGTATTAAATATGTTTAACATGTGAAAGAATTAAGTCCGTGGATAACAATTCTATTTTTCTTAACAAAATATAAAAAAAGAAGTTAACTTCTTTCATTTGCTTCCTCCTATCAAATATTCTTATTAAAAGTTTCCATTCTTAATGTGAACCAAACAATGGAATGGAAAGGCTAATTCTTCTCCATTCCTTTTTTTATTCCATTCTTGACTTGATTTAAGCAAACATACAGATTTCGTTGGGGAGTTCCTTACTTGCGACGTGTTGCATCGCCCAAATGCAATGAAAAATTGGCAAGGGCCGCTACATCGCAGCCTGTATGTAGTTCAAAATTTGCAAGGGTTCTCGCATGAGGAACGCATGCGGGTAATTAAGCTAGTTCCGCTGCATCACCACCCGGATGTAGTCCAAAATTTACAAGAGTTCTCGTATAATGGACACATGCAAGTAAAGAAGTCAGTCCAAAAGAGATTGCAATGGAAGTTGCGGATTGGTAGTTGGAATATTGGCACTTTAACTGGAAAATTGATGGAGATAGTGGATACGATGGAAAGAAGGAAGATTTATATACTATGTCTTCAAGAGACTAAATGGATTGGAGAGAAAGCAATGGAGATCGAGAAGACATGCTTTAAACTTTGGTATTCATGTAAAGATAAGGGTAGAAACGGTGTTGGAGTTATTGTTCATAAGGATTTGAAGGATTGTGCGGTTGAGGTGCAAAGATTTGGGGATCAGATTATATTGCTAAAATTAGTGCTTGAAGAAGAAATTCTGAATATAATCGCAGTTTAAGCACCATAAATTAGTTTAGATGAAAGGACTAAACAAGCTTTTTGGGAGGATCTAGATAAGATTTTACAAGGAATTCCACAAAGAGAGATGATTTACATAGGTGGAGATCTTAATGGACATGTGGGAAAAGATACTTCAGGGTATGCCAGTGTTTATGGAGGACATGGTTTTGGAGAAAGAAATGAAGAGGGAAAAGTCATCCTGGATTTTGTAACGGCATATGATCTTTTCATAACAAACACCCTCTTCAAGAAGAGGGAGGAGTATTTAATTACTTATAAGAGTGGCTCAATTAGAACACAGATAGATTACTTTGCGCTGAGGAGAAGAGATCGGTTGTGTTATAAAGACTACAAAGTAATCCCCGGAGAGAGTTTGACAACCCAACATCACTTGTTAGTCTTGAATGTGCAAATAAAAGGGATGGTAAAGGAAAGGAGGGTTCCTAAGATCACTAGAACTAAATGGTGGAATCTTCCACTGAAGCAATCCAGCTTCAGGGAGCAGGTTTTAGAAGACTTATTTTGGGATTGTAGCAGAAGTGCAAACGAGATGTGGGATTCAGTAGCATCTTGTATCCGAAAGGAAGTCAAAGAGATGCTAAGCGAGTTAAAAGGAGGAGCCCAGGTCAAAAGGAGGCTTGGTGGTGGAGTGAAGGGGTGCAAGAGAAGCTAAAAATTAAAAGAGCATGCTTTAAAGTTATGTCTAAGGATAGAACAGAGGAAACTGTCACAAACTACAAAATAGCGAAGAAGGAAGCAAAGAAGGCTATAAGCGAAGCTAAGTCAAAAGCTTATGAAGTTTTGTATAAAAATCTCGACTCTAAGGAGGGCCAGAAGGATATATTCAGGTTGGCCAAAGTAAGAAAAGAAAGACCAAAGACCTTTCTCAAGTGAGATGCATTAAGGACAAGGAAGGTCATGTGCTTGTTACTTAGAAAGATATAAAAACTAGATGAGAGCAATACTTCCATAAACTTTTCATTGGGGAAGGAAATAGAGAGATCACTTTGGGTGATCTAGCTAGTAATGAAAGTTACTTGAATCGTGCAAGCTATAGACGGATACAAAGAAAGGAAGTAGAGGAGGCTTTGAAGGTTATGAGACATGGGAAATGTGTAGGACCGGATGACATCCCTGTAGAAGTATGGAAAGTTTTAGGTGAGCGCGGTTTGACTTGGCTTACGAATATTTTCAATGTTATTTGGCAAAGGAAGAAAATGCTTGAAGATTGGAGGAGTATCGTGGTGACTCTTTATAAGAATAAATGAGACATCCAAATTGTTCAAATTACAGAGGTATCAAGATGATGAGTCACACTATGAAAATTTGGGAACGTGCGATCGAAAGAAGGTTGAGGCAAGTTACCAATGTAAAAGAAAACCAATTCGAATTCATGCCAGGTCGCTCAACTATTGAAGCCATCCATTTGCTGAGGAGAACAATGGAGATCTATAAGAGCTAAAAGGAAGAACCTCCATATGATCTTTATTGATTTGGAGAAGGCTTATAATACTGTCCCACGAGAGATATTGTGGAGAGTTTTGGAGAAGAGACAAGTCCCGGTCTTATACATTAACCTCATAAAAGACATGTATGATAAGGCTTTATGGACCTCGTCTGGGAAGACTGGCTATTTTGACATCAACATTGGTTTACATCAAGGTTCAACTTGGAGTCCATTTCTTTTTACTTTGATTATGGACGAGTTGACAAGTCACATTCAAGATGAATTACCTTGATGTATGTTATTTGCTGATGATATTGTGTTGATTGACGAGACTATAGATGGAGTAAATGAGAAGCTTGAGATCTGAAGACATGAGTTGGAGAGTAAAGGATTTCGTATAAGTAGGGCTAAGACAGAATATATGGAGCGCACCTTTGATGGAAGCAATGGTGAGGAATCGAGGTGGATATTGGTGATGATAACATTCAGAAGAGAGATTCTTTTAGATATATGGATTCTATTTTGCAACATGATGGGGAAATTGATGGAGATGTTACTAACAGAATAAATGTAGGCTGGATAAAGTGGAGAGGAGCTTTTGTTGTTCTTTGTGATAAGAGATTCCTTTGAAAATTAAAGGAAAGTTTTACAAAGCAGATGCGAGACAGGCTATGCTCTATGGATCTGAATGTTGGCCTGTGAACCATAGACATGTGCAGAGAATGGATGTAGCAGAAATGAAAATACTAAGGTGGATGTGTGGACACACACATAAAGATCGGATTCGGAATGATGCAATCAGAAAGAAAGTTGGTGTTGCTCCGATCAAGGATAAGATGCGAGAAAACCGCTTAAGATGGTTTGGTCATTTGCAAAGAAGATCAGTTGATGCACCAGTTAGGAGATGCGAGCATTGGAATGTTGAGTCGGCTAAGAGAGGGCAGGGAAGGCCCAAGAAGTGTTGGAAAGAGACCATACGAAGGGATCTTTGTTTTGTGGATATAAGCCCAGGATTGACCCAGATCTGAATGGAGGCAAAGAATCCATGTAGATGACCCTCCTTAATTGTGGGAAAAGGCTTTGTTGTTGTTTTCTTGACCTGATCCTATTCCATTGTAATTTTATTTCACCAAACAAATGGGGCCTTAGGGTAAGGATTCTATCTTTAGGATGGGGAGCTTAACTACTAAACCACTTCAGTGGGTGGTAAACACAGAGAAAATCTATTCGTGTCATAAGTGGGATGAACGAATGGCAATAACAAAGAAAAGGACAATATTGTTGTTTATCTCAGCAAACTTCTCCTGTGCTCCCTTGCTCTCATTCTTGTCAGGATGATACTGGAGAGAGAGCCTGCAAAAACAAACCATGGAACACGAGCACAAAGAGCACAATCGCCAGAGTATACATGAAAAAACAGAATCCACAACCAGTGCATACTTGTGGAATGCTTTCTGGATGTCTCAAACTTAAAGAAATGAGCACTCAAACTTAAAAACAAACTTAAAGAAATGATCAACTCCAAGAACCTGAAAAAAATGAGCACTCAAACTTAAAAACAAACAGATCCGATAACTTGAAGATTGTCGGAGAAAGCGATCTATCTTTGACTTTTAGGAACATCGCAAACATTCCCGATTGGAGAAAAAAGATGGCATTTTTCTTTTTTTGGAAATGTGACCCAAATTTCTCATCGAAAATCTAGGTTTCGCAAAAGTTCCCATGCCAATACCTTGTAGAGATCAAGGGGCTTCTTGGCATGGGCGTCTCCGGCGGGAATGGCGAGGACGGAGAGGAGCAACCAGAGAAACCGAACCACCTTCATCTTTTGATATCGATGCTCAACTTCTCCCAGTAATATTTTCTTGATCTCAGATCGTTCATCAAACAATTTCTCGATCACAAAGATCCTAGCAGATCGCAGATAGCGAATACAATGAGATTTTGATTGTTCAGATTCGGGGGAGCGGGAGCAGCCGAAGCGGCGGTTTGATCCTCGCAGGTTGCAGCCCTGGGCGCACCTCCTCCTCGAGCAGTTTGCAGTCCTTGAGCTGTTCACAGGCCCTTGCGGCATACAGGAGACTCCTTACACAGGAATCCTTTCAGAGTGTCCTCCTCCAATTTCACACGATTCATCCCTCTTCTCCAAGAACTCAGAAGTTTGTAGATTCTCACTGCTACGGGATGAACCCGCAGTTGGTGTACTCACAGGTCATCCAGGGATTTTACTCTAGATAAGCTCACAGTCACGGACACAACCTGTTCGACAGAATTCCCAGCAGAAGAAACATCTTCCACAAGCCCGTCCTTGCTGTGTACCATCTCTCCCTCCTGCATTATTAAGTCATAGGAGAAAAATTCACGTGTGCCCCTATCTGAGAATGTTTTTCGCCATATGCGGTGAGGATTTTTTATTTTTGTTAAGTACCGTATGGAAGCCGCCTCTTGAGATTCAAGAGGCAGCTTCTAACAAAAGCCGCCTCCTCAAAAGGCGGCTTTGGCTTAATATTAGTCAGGAGCGCGACCCGTCGCCCCCACGCTTCCAGACCGCAGTTTCCTCTCCCAGCCCGCGCTGCCCGTCGCCCCAGAGCTCCGCCTCCGTCGCCGTCGACTCCTCCGCCCCCGTCGCCTCTTCCATCGGACGGATCCTCTTCGTCCACTCATGAGCTACGTAGCTCATCTTCACGCATCCTCGGGTTTGTCAACATTGACCTATGGTGAGCCATTCATCCATATTAGTAACCCTATTTCGAGATTGTGTATAATGTGTTCGTCTCTCGCTACATATAGCATGTCCATGGATATTTTGTGCTTTTGTCACTTTGGAGGAACGATTATTACTTCCGGGAAGGACACAACCTATGAAGGTGGTCGTATGAAACCAATGAAGATAGCTCCGAACATGAAGTTTGATGTCTTGTTGGAGAAGATCGTATCGGTGTTCCGTCTCGACCGTACACGTTACGTCGATTTGAAGTTGTTTCACAGAATGGAGGCGAATGGTAGTAGTTATTTGGCGAATGTTGAGTACGATGATGACATACAATATGTTGTTGACTATGCAGGAATGATGGGTTCATCATATCTCCAATTTTATATGTAACCCATCAAGAGGAGTCATCACAGAATGTCACCCGAGCCTCTACACCAGTCACCCGAGCATCTTCACCTCTAACTCGTGCTCATGGTGTTGCCACCTTTGATATGAATGATACAATTACTCAGGAAATTGACCGCGTGAGTACCGATGAAGAGTTAGATTTAAATGACACGAAAGATGAAATGGAGCTGGAGAGGAACTTAGTCTTGCAGAGGAGTTGAGGAGCAGGATGACCTTTAAGTCGAAGGCTGACTTGGTCTACTCTGTCAAGATGTTTCACATCAAACGATATTACAATTTTCATGTGCACGAGTCAGATAAGTCGGTTTGGGTTGTCTACTGCAGCGAGAAAGAAAGAGGTTGTAAATGGCGTTTGCGAGGTCACCGGCATCCACTAGATGGTCAATTTATGATTTCTAAGGTGGATGCGCCCCACACTTGTTTGCATCGTGTAGCTAATCAAGATCATCCTCAACTTGATTGTAATTTCATGGCCCAGAAGTTTCTTAACCAGATAAAAAATTCACCATCCGTAAGAGTCGCAGTTTTACATGGCATGATTTCTGAGGATTATGGCTACATGGTCAGTTGCAGAAGGGTTTGGGATGCTAGACGCAAAGGAATAGAGATTGTCTATGGGGACTGGGCCAAGTCCTACAATGAATTGCCATACCTTTTCAGTGTATTTGAAATTTGTATTCCAGGTACTGTTACAGATTTGGATACCACGGCTGTTGATTCTGGTCTAGTGTTTGAGAGGGCCTTCTGGGCTTTTGGACCTTGTATCAATGCCTTTAGGCACTGTAAGCCTGTAGTTAGTGTTAATGGGACCCACATGTCCGGAAGGTACAAGCAGAAGATTCTTATTGCATGTGGATGCGATGTTGCCAATCACATTGTTCCTCTAGTTTTTGCATTTGTCAACGAGGAAGATGAACCCAGTTGGGCGTGGTTCTTGGAGAGGTTGCGAGTTCATGTTTTTAGGGATCGTCCAGGGCCTATTTGTTTGTTATCTGATCGTGCACCTGGTATTCGTGTAGCCCTACGTAATGATGTTGTTCAGTTTCATCCTCCATATGTGTATTGGAGGTTTTGCCTACGTAATAATGTTGTTCAGTTTCATCCTCCATATGTGTATCTATTATGTGTTGGCTACCACAGTCATCGGCCACAGAGGTGATGATGTATCTGGAGATTACATGGCATGGTACAACCGCATCACACGACGGTTTATAGGGAGACATGGATGCGTACTGGATATGGTGGTATGTTAGCGTCACTTCCGTTGAAAACGTCTCATTTTTATGTAGTGGATATATTGTCATATTTTTTCATTTTGCAGGTGACACTATTAGATCGGATTGTTCATTTTGTGAGACCTAATGAGGATGTGATCCGGTTGGTGACAGATACTCAACGCCTTCTCGATGACTCCATCCAGCGACAATTCAGAGATGGACTCCAAGATGATGAAGACGAGGAGGAGGGAAGACCGACCGAGGGTACATCTTCACAGAGATATGTACGTGGTAGAGGACATGGACGTGTACGCAGAACACGAGGAGGACGAGCTCATCCCCATGTCGATGATGTACAAGCTTCGGAGGTGGAATATCAAACTCCAAATGTTGAACGTGAGTCCGATAGAATACAAGAAATTCCACCTGCACTGATGAGAGAGAGGCCACAGACTGAGCCTGGACCATCGCATCGTCATTCACCATTACCTCCTTTGGACTATGATGTAGTGGTTGATGAAGAACTCTCGCAAATTGAGCATATTGATCGTGACAATCGATTGTCTTCATTTTCAGATGAGCCAACTACGACACTTCCTCACGAAGCACCTGCACAAGATCAATATGTTCGAAGGAGGCGACACATGTGATGTTAGGACTTGTTATTGTGTTAATGTTGTCTTTCTGGGGTTCATATGAGTGTAGCTTGTCGTTTGAACATTTTATTTATGCTTGTTGTACTGTGTTTATGTAACTATTGTAACTCTCTATCTTGTTGTACCTTATTTTGGATTTATGTAATTTCTATCTGGGGTTCATATGAGTGTAGCTTGTTGTACCTTATTTATGATTTATGTAATTTTTAAAGATAAAAAATGTTGTGTAGATAGCTCGAAAAACAACAAGCCACATAAAACAGTGGCTTACTATTTTCTGGGTTACTGCACTTGGAGCCGCATTTGCAAGAGGCGGCTTTGGAGCAAAGCTGCCTCTTGAGAAGGCGGCTTTTGCTTAGCCAAAGCTGCATATTCAAGAGGCGGCTTCCATACGGTACTTAACAAAAATAAAAAATCCTCGCCGTATATGGCAAAAAACATTCCCAGATAGGGGCACACGCGAATTTTTCTCGTCATAGTATGTCCGATCTAGAAGAAGGAGAAAATCCTACGGATGTGCTTGGTGCACCGAGCCGTTAACTACCTTTTTTGTGCCCGTCTGAGGAAGGGATCTTATTGCATCCATTCCGGGATTTTCATTGTTTTCTGGATAGTAGAGAGGGTACTAAAGTTTCTAGAGGTTTCATCTCTCATATCAAAAAAGTACATCTCTTTAGTAAAGAACGTTGTACCTTGTTGCGGGGAGCTCTTCAACGTGACTTATTTCTTGATGTGGATAGACCTTGAAGGTCCTCGATCATTGGTTATATTGACTGTGCATAAAGGTACAAGCAAGGAGTCGTGCTTGCCATCACGATGATGGTATCACTCAGGACACTAATGAGACTGGAGAGATTGAAAGTCTCTTTGTTAACATTCTTAAGCCTCTCCAGAAGAGTCTTGAAATATATATTGATATGGATGGACTGATCTTTGATGTCGATCTTCTTGATCGGATCTTTAGAGCACCTATCTTGACAATGAAGAGCATCCCTCATTGATTTTGACTTTCCTTCTCTCAAGCTTTGAAGACAACTCTTTATAAAGTGATTGATGAGCCAGGATCAATTCTATATGGGTGATGTTGTTGCTTCTTCCACGTAAAACTGTGCAGGTGTTCCGTCCTCAAAATAGACATGATTGTAGGTCTGGTAACAAAAAAATCTATACAACAATGCCTTATCCTTAGATCACTTTCTACTTGGGAAGAAGCCGACAACATTGCTAAGCTAGTGGATCAGGTGTTAAACGCTCATGTGCTTGAGGTTATGGACCATAATGGTAGATGCTCTAAGGAAAGAGATAAAAAAATTAAATCCCAACATTAGACAATGCCTTCGCAAGGTTGCAGATGATCATTTTATAGCAGCAATAAAAGTTTTATCTTCCTCTGGTGTGACACCTTTCATTGGAGATACAATTAAGGAGTTGGAGGTGAAGCACCCTTGCAATCCACCTCCATCCCTGCCAGATTATCCCCTTTCTGCAGAAGTTAACACCGTTCTTGGGTGTGTCAAGTCTTTCCCTAAAGGAACTTCCTGCATTCGAGATGGGTTGAGGACCCAAGACCTCCTTGATTCTATGTGTGGAGATGGGTCTGTCGTGACCATGGACCTTTTACATGCCATCACTCTTATGGTTAATTTATGATTGGGAGGAAGATGTCCCTTGTGCTTGTTAGAATTTATAGCATATGTACTACGTACACCATTGCTTAAGTCAGACAATAATATTTTCCTATTGCAGTCGGTACTATTTAGAGGCTGCTACTGTCTGAAGTTGTTATGGTAGGAGTAAGTAAAGATATGACCAAATATCTGAATGACTTCCAGTTCGGAGTGGGGGTTTGTGGTGGGGCTGAGTCTATTCTGCATAGTGTCAATATAGTGTTGAACGCCCGTCATAGTGACGGTTCTCTTTCCATGCTCACAGTGGATTTTTCTAATGCCTTCAATATGGTGGATAGATCTGCCTTATTACACCAAGAGAGCAAGATTTCCATCTATCTCTTTATGGGTGGAGTTCTTATATGGTCAGTCTTCAAGGCTATACCTTGGAGACAAGCATATCTAGTCATCTGTTGGAGTGCAACAAGGTGACCCTCTAGGGATGCTCCTTTTTCCCTCGTTCTACACCCACTTATCCATTATATTAGGGACAACTACAAGCTACTTCTTCATGCTTGGTATCTTGATGATGGTACTGTTATTGGGGACATAGATGATGTGGCTAAGGTTTTGGCTATCATCCAGCAGTGTGGGCCAGACTTGGATCTGGTCATAAATATTCATAAAACTGAACTCTTTTGGTCTACATGTGATGGCAGGAAGCTTTGCAAAGGATTATTCCCAGCAGGTATTGGGAGACCTGTATTAGGCGTGAAGTTACTTGGTGGGGCGGTTAGTATGGATAAATTTTTTATTGAAGGCTTGGCCTTGAAGAGGGCTGCTAAAGCTGTGAAGTTGATGCATCTTCTTCCTCCGTTGGGTGATCCATAGAGTGAGCTTCTTTTACTCCGTTCATGTATGGGTATAGCAAAACTTTTATTTGTCTTGAGACTTGCCAACCTATGTACATGGAGGAGGCATCATTATTATTTGATAAAGGCTTATGAGAGTCTATTGAAGACTGTGTTGTTTGCGGAGGCTCCATTTTTGGAGACTTCCAATGGAGGGTGGCACCTTTTCCCATTCGGCTTGGCAGTTTGGGGATACTTTCAGCAGATGATGCTTCATATGCTTTTGTGGCTTCCAGGGTGCAGTCTTGGGAGCTTCAGAATCATATTTTGTGAGACAGCGAGATTTACAATATGGACTCTGTTTTTTATCATGCTCTTCATTGACTTCATGACACGATTCCCTCATTTGACCTTAGTTGTTTCTCTAGAAAGGACATTATCTCTCCAAAGACCTAAAATGTTTTAACAAGTATTTTTTTAACAAAATAATTGAGGAGATGGTGGTGAAATTTGACATGGTTGTTAGACAGAAGACGATTTTTCGATATTTTCAAGTTGATCATGCTCAAAATTATCCCCCGGCTATTTCTATTGACGGACTTGATTTGTACATATCACAGGTAGAGTATTGCAGTATCCTCAGATATCGCTTCATGATTCCTTTATTTCTAGCTTATGAGATATGCCCAATTTGTTGTAAGGCATGCTTGGACACTTTTGGAGATCATGCAATTTACTGTAGAGAGCTTTCGGATTTTAAATACATACACGATCTTGTAAGAGACGTTTTATTTGATGTACTCGGACGTGCAGGTGTTGCTGCTAAGAAAGAGGCGCATGTGAACTTTTTAGCCGATCTACGGGAGGGAAGATCCACACTTAGACCTGTTGATATATTGATTTTTGGATAGGTCGGATGGAAACATGTTTGTGCAGATTTTGACAGGAGTTTCTTCACTAATGGGGTTGAAGAGCAAGATTTCATGGCCTTGGTCTCCTCTGCCTCGAGTCATTACCCTTAAATGTGCATCAGCAAAAGTGATGAAGCACGAGAAAACGTGCATTGAGAATCAACATGCCTTCATCGCTTTTGATTTTGATACTTTTGGCTTCTTAGCACCATAAGCTATTGAGCTTTTGAAGTGGATCCAAAAAGTATTGAACAATAATGTTATGGTTCCTAGGTCTATGGATGTAGTGTTTAAAAGAATTGGTTTTGCAATTCAAAACGGACTAGCGGCGGAGCTTGTTGCCCACTTGTCTCCTATTTCGATGTAATCAATGTAGAGGTAGTTTAAGCAAAAGTAGGATATGATATTCTTTTATTGATTTTCATTGATCACAAACGAACATGAGGTGCGGCGGTTTGGGAGGGAAAAAGTGGCATTGGCATCTGAAGGTTATGAAACACGTGGCATGTTTATACGTTGTCCATCAATGGTGGCCAATTGGATTTCGGCAGTTCAGCTGCTTGCATCAAAGGCGATGACATCTCTCACTCTCCGCTTCGCTCTCAAGGTTTTACTGCCTATTTTTTCCATATTAAAATTGTATATTAGACATGAATTTTTTACATACATGTCGAAAGGCTCAAAACCAAGAATTTGTTGTGGGTGAAGTCAACTTTTTAAACCATTATCGTTGCTCTATTTGTCTTCTCTCCCCCTTCTTTCGTCAATTCCCCTCATTTTATGATATCAACGTCCCCCTCCTCACCACAACTACCTTTATCATCGTGGATATAGGGAAGGGTGTGACAATCAATCGAAGGCACTCACTAGGGAGAGATGGAGGAGGGAATGACTCGAGGCGGAGGAGACCAAGGCTCGAGGTCGAAAGGCTTGGGTAGAGGGGGATTTGATGTGTAGGAGTCTAGAGCGATGAGGGGTAGGAGACATCGAGGGCTGGAGCAATAGAGGAGGTCAAGGATAAGTGATGGGAGATTACATTAGAGGGGTAGTGGGCATATAAAGGAATAAGATGATGAGGAAGAAAATAATGCAGTGATGACATATAATTACATTTTTACCCTCCTTTTCTCATCGTTTATGCTTGTGATCAAGATTTAGCATTGGTTTGGAAGGAGAATGGATGACAACTAAACCCTTGGGTATAAATGTTATTAAGTAATTTTTTTAGAAGTACAACTATAATTACAAAATATTATGAGCATAAATGTAACAACAACAACTCACAAGGGAAAAAGAGTAAAGATCTCTTTTATCGATGTTTGTGTGGAATTTCTTACGCTTTTCCTAGCAAATATTTTGTTATAACTATTGTTTATTCTATAATTATTCATATTGATCCTATAAAACTATAAATACATTTACCTTGAATATTAGAAAGTAAAAAAATAATTACAAGTAAACTCTTAATAAACATGTATTTTGTTTTTGCATCATCTCTATTCTTCGTTCGTTATTGTGACCATCTTGTTTTCTTATTCATGCTCCCTAGACTCTAACTTTCCCTCTTGTTCATCTTTTCTGTCATTACATTATTCTTCTCATCCTTGCTGTAGTGTCCTCCTCCAAAACTATAAATAACAATTGCTTGCCTCATAGTTAAGATCTTTTTACACAAAAATCATGAGAAGTTATATATGCATGCTCACACCTCCAAGCATTTTCAATAGAAAACAATATATGTAGGGTTTTATCACGTTTGCCCTTTTTAACTATTGTAATATCAGTTATACCCTTTCCTTTTTTGTAATAGCAGTTGTGCCCCTGACTTCTTACAAATATCACAATTCTGCCCTTTTATAATACCATTTATGCCATAATGTACATTAACGTAAATGTAGAACTACGAATTTTATAAGAATTCAGGGGTACAACTGATATTATCAAAAAGGAAGGGGCATAACTGATATTACAGAAGTTAAGGACACAAGTGATAAAAACCCATATATTTATATCTAAAAATTAAAAATTAAAGGATTGGGAATAAAATTCTCAAAATTACATGAAAATAAGTATGTTTTTATTTTTATAGAATAAAACTGCAAATTAAAATTAATATGAGAGAGATGAAAATTTTATAAAAGCATGGGCACAGGTGCAGAAAGTCCCAAGCAGCTACCAAACCTCCGCCCTTCCTTTTCCACTACGTGCACAACAATATTCTTGTCAAACTTTGGGGATAAAATCCAGTATTAATGAAGGTTCTTTGAATGGTTTAAGGATCATATTAGTTCCAATGAGAGTTACAACAAGTGATGGTCTTTTTTTCTTAGAATCAATTACATGCCTTTGGATCAACGTGAAGGTGAACATGGACAATGAGATGGCTAGAACTTCCTAGGATATGGAGATTCTACTCCATATCTGAGTTGAATCTCTAAGCAACAAGCAAGTAGGAATTTTGGGTAGATGAAAATTAGATAGAAATATCATATCAGATTATGGTTTATTTATAGCCAATTCGTAGGGCTTTTGGAGTTGGAGGATTGGGCTTTCAAATGAGATGCTTGAGAAGGCCAATATGGCAGCCAAGATTAAATATGTAATAAATTAAATTGTAATAAAACATTATGAACTTTGATACTTGAGTTAGATTTGAAATACATTAAAGGTTATGATTAAGCCGATCTTGATATTAATCAAAATCTTAAGACGAGATCTATTGAATGACATTCAGTTACATATATGATATGAACTTGGAAATCAAACTCACAACTAAGGCATCCATTAGTGGGTTGAACTAGAATTAAAATGAAACAAGATGGAATAGCTTCAGAGTGTTTACATGATACACAAAGGTATATGCAATCGACGAGTACCCTTTAGTGTCTTTTAAGAAAAAGACAACTAAATGAAAGTTATTCGAAATATTACTTAGAACATTGTTTTCCAAGCAGAATCCTTTCTAGTTTGGCTTTTTATTAATAGTTAGGTTTATTCATATCATAATATACATTTATTTACACGTACAATTTTACTTATTTATTTATTCAAATATTTTACATATTTTTATATATTTTATATATGAATACATTAATGATATATAATAACAATATAAATAAAAATTAATTTGTTTGTATCTATAAATAAAATTATATAAATAGCAAACCTTAGAAGATGAATGTTTAATCTTTTATTTTATTTATTTTTATTATTTTATAGATACTATGAAAATTTGGAAATGTGTGATCGAATGAAGATTGAGGCAAGTTTTCAAAGTAAAAGAAATATCAATTCGGATTCATGTCAAGTCATGCAAATATTGAAGCTATCCACTTATTGAGAATTATAGAGCTAAAGAAGAACCTTCATATGATTTTTATTGATTTAGTGAAGGCTTACGATTCTGCCCCATGGGAGATATTACGAAGAGTTTTGGAGAAGAGACAAGTACTTGTCCTATATACTAACCTTATAAAAGATACGTATGATGGAGCTTCATCTTGTGTAAGGATCCAATCTAGGAAGATTGACTATTTTGGCAGCAACTTTGGTCCTCATTAAGGTTCAACTTTGATTCCATTTCTTTTTACTTTGATTATGGATGTTGACTAGTCACGTTCAAGATGAGATACCTTGGTGTATTATTCACTGATGATATTGCATTGATTGATGAGACTAGAGATGGAGTAAATAAGAAGCTTGAGGTTCGAAGACATGCCATAGAGACTAAAGGATATCGTATAAGTAGTGCTAAGATTGAATATATGGAGTGCCCATTTGATGGAACTAGTGGTAAAATGAATCAAGGTGAAATTCGGTGACAATAACATTCAGAAGGTTCTATGTGATAAGAAAATTCTTTTGAAAATCAAAGGAAAGTTCTACAAAGTAGTCGTAAGACCTGCTATACTCTATGGATCTGAATGTTGGCCTGTGAATCATAGACATGTGCAGAGAATGATAGGAGCATAAATGAAATGCTAAGATGGATGCCTGGTCATACAAGTAAAGATCAGATTTGAAATGATACGATCAGAAGGAAAGTTGGTGTAGCTCCGATAGAGGATAAGATAATAGAAAATTGCTTAAGATGGTTTGACCATTTGCAAAGGAGGTCGGTCGATGCACCAGTTAGAAGATGTGAGGTTTCCGATAATGAGTTGGTTAAGAGAGTGCGAGGAAAACCCATGAAGTGTTGGAGTGCGACTATATGAAGGAATCTTAGTTTTTTGGATCTAAACCCAAGAATGGCCCAAGATAGACCCAAAAGGAGGCAAATGATCCATGTAGTCGACCCTACTTAATGTGGGAAAAGGATTAGTTGTTATTTTTATTGTTTATACTTGTTAGCATAACTTAACTATTTATGCATTATTCTTGTATTTACATATAAAACCTATTTGTGAACAAATATACTTATTATGTTGGAATTTAATATTTATATAGAATATACTTGGGTATATTTTTTGTATTTTTGTTCCTTGTTAATTATTTGGTTTGTTTTTAATGTCAATTTATGATAGTTATGTTTTTATCTCAAATGTGAATTGACACTTATTTAATGTATTTGCAATGAGTTATGAAGGTGAATTGGTAGTTATCTTCCCATAATGCTAAAATCTTTATATACCCCTTGTCTAACAATTATTCGAAAATAATGTATAGAAATATGATAAATGCATATGGACTAAATATAGTTGAATAAGTCAAAATTAAAGATCAAGTTGAGGCGATTTGATCAAAGGAACTTGTAAAAAAAGTAAGGGAAATCTCTTATGAATAGGTACTTGAGATATTGTGAGGATTTCACTCTCTTATGATATACCAACATAAGCATGTGATATTAAATATTGATTATGCATCCTACAATTAATAAAAATGGCTAATATGAGATTGTTTAAGCCCTAATCCTCACTTCCAGCTCAAAGATGGATCTCACCCCATCAATTATATCTTTAATTGTCAACTTCATAGAAGTAGAACTATGGAATAAAAGAATTATGCAGTGGAGGTAGAATTTAATTTGTATTTTTATTTTAAAAACTCTCATTATGCAAGGGCTCGCTCTAGTGCCTTTAAACATTATGATATATAAGAACTTTTTACATGGTCTATTCTATGGTGAAGAAAAGGTTTTACCCTAGCCAGTATTCCCTCATTAGTCCACTCTAGGCATTTCAGAAGAGAGAATGAAGATATTATCCTCTTGATACATCTAATTGGATGTATAACATATGCTAGAGGGGTCCGTTCCAACAACACTCCTCGTGCACCATCTTAAAGAGATTTCCCTCTTTTGCCAAAATGGAACAAGAAGAATCAGTTATTATATTTAGGGTAAATTACAAAAAAATGTATCAACTATGTGTCAGTTCCCAATTGATGGATTCATTTTTCAATTGTAACAAAGAGGGACGTGAAGGCCCTAAACATTTAACTTTAGGATTTAACACCAATAAAAAGGGTTCTGGAAGCTTACAGAATATTGTATTTGAGATAAAGAATAAGATCAAGCCATCTCTTTGTCACATTTAAAAATGAGATCCTTGATTGGGAATCGACACATAGTTGAGACATTTTTGTGATTTATCATTATGGTTATAGTGCAAACCAGTTACATGAGTTTGTCAAAATAGAGAGGTAGCATTACTGTTGTAATAGCTTAATTGTTGGCACTTAAATCTCATAGGGTGATGCCAAAATACTTACATCCTCGAAAATCATAAGATCAATTTTTTATGTTGAGATATCAATGTACCTACATTAATCAAACTTGTGACTCTTCACTTTCTTGGTAATCATGTAAGTGAAGTATTGGTCGATTAATTATATAACTTAAAGATTCTGAATGGGAATATTCTCACATATATCCAATATCCCAAGGATTGAATGTTTTATGTAATGTCATAGGCCCTACACCAAGTCTGTTATCGAGGAATATTGGTCCAGACAACTTGTTAGTCTTGGACCCCACTACAGCCCTTGACCACAACCGAAAATGCTTAAGCTCATGTTGTCTGGTAGTAGCCCCCACTACTTATAAGTTACTACCATACTTTGTGATTATTAGATGTGTATATTGGACATGTGAGCCCACAATGAGCCACTATGCAATAAATATTATTGCAAATCATTCCCTGATCTGAAATGAAGAATAACCAATTTTCATAATAGGTCCTTTAGTACAATTAGGGTTATGTACCATGGCCATCTTAGTGATCATACAACTGTTGATTTAAATGTTGAATCATAGAGGCTGGTGCTCGGATGATATCTAAAGAGTTAGATTGAAGACTCATCAAGCATTGTCAAATGATTGTTAAGAGAGGATCTCCAGCTTGAGAAGAAAATGGCAATTCTTCTCTAAAGGTCGGTATCTAACTAACTTCTTGATGCATGTCCTCTGCATAGGAATAGAGATTCGGAGGTGTTAGATAAGTTAGGTTAAAGAGTTGAGTTAACGAGATTGAGATAACCAAGACCTATGTCATATACGGTCATGATATAGGCACACATCCCTTGACCGGAGACAAATGTGTTACTATATGTTTGAGTATGTACATTTGAAGATCGATATGTTGATGACCTATTCAAGGTCTATACACCGGTGAGCTGATGTTCATACAAGGACATATGAGTAATACGATCTCTCAAAGGGATCATACAGGTTCATTACTAAATCGAAAGATATGAGCTTGATAAATCAACGATTCATCATCTCAATATATTGATCTTAGCAAAATCCTTGATTAAAATCTCAATAAATGATCATAAAATCAATAAATTAACAAAATAACTCTTGTAAATAAAATACACTAATTATTGTATATTATATTGTATTAAATTAATAAATAACAAAAAACCATAAAATAAAGGAGTTTTTCACTTATAAATAGCTCAAAACTTAATGTATTTTTAATAATTTTATTTCAACTCCTTTTCGGTTAAATATTTCTCTGACTTGTTTATAAAAATATATATAAAAATATAAAATTAATCTTACCTTTAATAAATACTCCTAGATCCCAACGAGAAAAAGCAGTAAAGTCTAAATTCCCGGCCAAATTCTTGCTCTGTATGAACTCCAAATTCACCAAACTTAATTTTAAAGTTTAAGTTAGAAAATTATCTATACAATGAAAGTAGTTTTATTAAAATTGGAACTCATTTGCAATATGGATTTTGGGACCTAGGTGTACATTGTATATAATTTACATACTTTTCTTTTCTCATTTCTCATTTTCTTTTTTCTTAATTATTAGAAATCCAAAAAATCATTTTTGTGTTTTATTTTATTTTTTAATATTTTATTTTATTTTATTTTTATTTTGTAAATATCTTTTATTAAAATACAAAAAATAAAATCAGAAAAGTTAAAAAATGATGTACATAGTGCTTGTTTGCTTTTTT
Source organism: Ottelia alismoides (assembly GCA_037367405.1). Classification (NCBI taxonomy): domain Eukaryota; kingdom Viridiplantae; phylum Streptophyta; class Magnoliopsida; order Alismatales; family Hydrocharitaceae; genus Ottelia; species Ottelia alismoides. Next base: position 481,015 of record JAZKJV010001147.1, on the reverse strand, counting down.
GTGATATGCTTGTGCAAATTTTCCATTTCTTTTCTTTTTATTTTTCTCTCTTTTTAGTAGATAACTTTTGCTTTTTTATTTTATTTCTTTATTTATTTTTTCCCTTTATCTACAATAACTTCCTTTTTCTTCCAATAACCTCCCATTCCACTCCATATCCTCCACCACTTTTCCAACTCCTTCATCATCTTCTTCCATATATTCTTCTCTTCTTTTTCAATTCCCTTCATTCGCCATTCTTAAAGAAAAAGGAGAGAGCTTAGAGTGTTCTGTTGGTGACAGCAGCTGAACATTCTCCTCAAGCGACAATCTCCTTCAGGCAAGATCCGCAACGACCATCATTGTCGTGTCACGAGCTTCCCATCAAGCTCACATAGCTTCTCCGATTTTTATTTCGTCAATCAGCCCGAGGCCACGACAGGAGTCTAGTTAGCTGCTCCACAAATCCGGTGAACCTCAGGTAAGTATTTTTCTATCTCGACTTTTTTATCTAACATTTTTTGTGTCTTGTTCATCTTCAAATTCCACCACTTCTTCCAAACCACATCACCATCATCCACCTCCCTCATCTTTATTCATCACTCCCACTTTCCATTTTTATTTCCAATTAAAAAAAATAAAAAAATATTAAAACAAAATAGCAAAAAATCAAAAAAAATTTAAAAAACAAGTAGGTGGTTGGCCCCCTTCCTCCACTGCTGGCCACTGCCACAACCGCTGGCCATGCCTCCGCCCATGGCACCCCATGGCTCCAGCCTCCAGCCGCTGGCCACCTACGCTGCCGCACCATGCCCTAGTCCTCCTCCAGCGCTGTCCCATGTCGTCGCTTACTCGTCATGCCCACACAGCCGCAGCCCACCACCACCCACCTTCCACTACACAGAGCTACAACCCCCTCGGCCCACCTTCCTCCGCACGTGGCCACGTGACCTCCGCACCGCCATCACTCTGCCGCTTCTCCAGCCACGACCGTCTCTTCGCCAAGCGGTCGTGCGGCCTCCGCCGCCCCTCCATACAACTGCCGTGCCCCCAAGTCGAGCGCTAACAAAGAAGAATGTCTCTTTTTCTTTATTTTTATTGGAAAAATTACATTTTGTTTTCGTTGAATTTTTGTAATTAGAAATAAGTCCATGTGAATGTTTCGGTTGTTTAAATTCATTTCTGTATTGCACGGATACCCTTGTGTTTGCATGTTAATTTGGACGTCTTTATTGCATTATTTAATTTAATGAAAAATGTCACGATGTTGAGCAACTAATTATCTATCATTTGGATATTTATTTGTTTTTTTCGAATTTTAGGTAATTAATTAAAATGTTTAAGTGAAAAATTGCATATTTTACCGATTGTATGGTCTTAAATTCATATTTAACTCATGATTGCTCCAAAAATTCTAAGAAAATCAGAAATGACGCATTGAAATGTGCCTTAATTACTGCCCAAATGTCATCTTAATTGGAGTTGTCATGTGCCTTAAATAAATTATATAGTGAATTTCGTAACTGGTTTTTAATTAAATCCATACACATTATTTTTGTGAAATTCCAACTCTCCTGGATTGCTTATATAAATTCCTTTTTGAGATAATTTGCTCTTTGGATGAATTGATAATGTAGATTTATTAGAAATAAATACTCACTATCACTCTACTTCCATTAAAAAAATTCTTAAAAATCCATATATTGTAAAAAAAAATCCAAAAAAAATCTGTAGTCTCATTTCATCATGTTTTAGTTTCAGTATTTTTTTATAATTTTTGCATTCTATTTGTTTGAAAATTTACGTAAAACGTATAAAAAGTATGCATTTTTTATTGTTGTATTTTAAACTTTAAAATTCCAAAAAAAGTATGTTCATTCCTCATTGAATTAACTTTCGAGGAAAAATATAATTTGGCTAAAGTGGATTAATTTCATATTGAAATTAATTTGGCTAAATTGTGCCTTCTTATTAATTCGATTCAAACACATTTTGCATTTGCATTCATATTGCATAAAAAATACAAAAAATATGCATTGGAAACCTAGAACTAATTAATCTGAATTAATCCAAAGTTGTTCCTTTGCCTCCATGTGTTCGACCCCGGACTTACCAGGGATATAAATTTAAGACGAGTCCTCTTCACAGAGACATTTGATTGGGTTATGCATGATTCTATAAGTACCTGTATTACAACGAGTACAAATTATATCACGTATTTAGCGGTTTGTCATACGACGCCATTGTCCGGGAAGCAAACGACTTAGGAATTAATTTAGAAAATTAGATTTAGGTTTTCTCTCACTCGGATAATCTGACCCCCGAGCCACCTTATAATTAATCCATATTTTTTCTTTTTTTCTTGTAATTATTTTTCTGCTCATTTTTGTATATATTTTGTTGTTCATCTCTCTAATACAAAATTCATTTTCCTTGCAAGGGTCCGGTGGACTTGTAGTGCATCGGAGGTCGACGGACGTGACGCACGCCAACTATTGAAGATCACAGAATTTTTAATTTATTTTTGAGTGCATTTTCATTTTTGTAATTTTTTTTAATTATTGTGTTGTAATAATTTAGGAGTTTTTCTCTTTACAATGGCTTTTGTTTGAGAGCTCGCGCTTGTATCAGGATTGGACATTTGACCCGTTTGTGGTCGTGTGGTTGATTGACGTAGAATAAGACTTGCACTCACAACTCTTAGAGCATTTTTAGTAGAATATTTTTCATTGCTTGTGCTCATAATATTTAGGACCACACATCACATTTAACGAGACACACTTAGACCACAGAGCTATTAAACCAAATTAAATTGTTCATCACTCGCTAATAGAGATGCCTGTCTAGGAATAGTTTTCTTGTTTGCATCTCATATATTGTAAAATTTCAATTCTACGTTGCATCCTGCATGTAGAGCGCGAGGATCACTATAATTCTTTTGAACTGGGAATGCATCATTGATTTCACTATTAATTGCATCGGTTTTTCTCGACTCCCTTCCCCTTGGTTTTTAAACTTAGGTTAAAAGGAAATCGGACTGATCGTTAGACGTGTTGTGTTTGGTGGATTAATCAAGTGATAGTCGAACTTAAAATTGGGACTGGTAATCAGAGTTTATCATAAAAATTGATTAAAATTAACACTTGTTTTTGGGAGAGCAAAACCCTCATTGTATGCTTGTGCTATTGTGATTGTTGAGAGGTGAGGACACATCCCTAGGATAGTGCCCAAAATCTACTTTTAAGACTTGCGTAATTAAACATGTATCTTGATTTATCACCTAATTAAAATTAAAAAGATAAACGATCGGACTCTTGCGACCATCACTGTGTTGAGTAGGTGAACTCGGGGTTTGCTCTTGTGTTTGTCTGTTTGTGTGTCATTCGGTGCACTTGCACAATTTCTTCCTCGATCTGCTTCATTCTCCCGTCTCTCTTCAAAGATGTTGGAATATCTATCTTCATATCCAGGTCATTCTTCTTCAACCATATTCCGATTATCTCCACCCTCTTATTCCTCCTCATACCCACCCCGACCACGAAGTCATAACTCCAACTGACTTCCCCGCTTCTTCGTACTTCTCACCTACCCCACATTCTTACACCCATGATCCGCATCCATGCTGGATTGACTCACCATATTCTCGTCTGCTTGCTAGAATCAAGGAACAAATCGAAGAGCAAGCCACTGCTGAGATGAATGATTGGCAGAATCAGTTGTCCCCGCAGATCTCATTCTCACCTCGAGTTGGGACCGGACAACAATTGACCTATACACATCCCAACTTGACCTTAGGGTACAACATGGTTGACCAAAAAAACCGAATGGAGAGGCTTGCACTGCATGATCTTCCTAATTTGATTGACTTGAGTGATCAAGCCCACATTGACCAGCCTTCATATCACCCATTCGGAGAGCCGACATATACAAGGGATTGTATTCATGTAACCAATTTACAAACCCCCTATCTACTGACTCCATCTTATGAGGCTCTGATCAACATATGCCATACATATGGACTATACTCAGCCCATCACTACATGCCTGAGTCAAGGTATGTTGAGTATAAGAACCCGAGTTCTCAGTAGTACCCTCCAACTGAGCAGACTTCTCTCATGATGTGTCATGAGAACTTATTGGAGGATGACATTTATACAATGATAAAGAGTCTATGCATAAAAGTGGATAATGGATTTCGCAGATTGAATTTTTAAAATTTGGAAGACACCGGATTGACAACACGTCATGTACAGCTGGAGTCCCTTCTACCTCCCTCTTATACTAACCACTTTCCCTCCAAACTTGAGTCTGTACATTCTCCTATTCCTCCCTCACCTATCAAAAAGACCAAAAAAATTTGAAAACCCAGACAACACCATAAAAATTGAAAATGGAAAAGATCTAAAAAAGTTGGACCCTATAGTTAGGGAAGCGATTGATAGAGAGTTGATTTTTTCGATTCCTTTAATAATGATCATTGAATACTTTCCCGACCTCAAAAGATTTGTGAGAAGTAAATTAATGCAGAAAAGGTCGGGCAATAAGACGATAAGGATTGAGAGACACATAGTGTCTATGGCCACCTTTCTGATGATAGAGAGAAAAATCAAGAGCCGTAGAGTAAAGCGGTTGCCTAGATTTGATTGTGGAATCAAAGGCACTACCTTCACCCATGCAAGAATCGATGATGACTCACCGATAAATATCCTCCCGACCTCCATATTTTCCAAGCTCAAACTCGAATCTGCCAAGAAGTCAAGAGAGATCGTTCAGTTGGTTGATTGGTCCATTAAACGGTCGGGAGGAATCATTTCAGTCATTATTACTTTCCAAGGTGCTCTACTCCAGGTAGACTTCACAATCATTGACATTGAGCACCGAGGAGAGTTCACCCAGTCTTTGATCATTCTAGGTTTTCCATTCTTAGCCTTATCTAAGACAACTATAGATTGCGAGACTCAAGAGATCGATTTCACTGCATTGGGAGCACTCCAACCTCACCCAATCTTTGAGGACACACGATATTATAAGGTAACCCATGAAGTTGCAAACATCCGTGATCTCCGAGAGACAGTTGAGTCCCCGTCTCTCTACTACACCAGATATACCAACTGTCCAGATGATCATTGGTTTAGAGACCCCCTAACCTCCACATCACTCGCTACTTGCATCACCACCACCATGACAGCTTCTAGAGAGGACTCACAACCATAAGCTGCCCCCGAGTCGGACACGATCATTTCTGATTTCCTTGACTTTTTAGATGATCTGACTCATGAGTTGACCGATGTCAAGCCAACTGAGAACACTGCCATACCAGAGATGTGTGATGACCCCGCATGAGTACTACAATGCATATGGTGACTCATCTGATGATGAACCTCTGGTCAGCACCTCACATACACTACATCCAGGACCTACACCAAAAGAGACAAATGGGACCAAATTGACCAATCTCGATAAATCGATTGCTCCATCCTCTTGTCGGTCATCTGGTAAGAAGAAGAAGAAGAGTATTTATTCCTCGAAGTGTTCTCCCGAACTCCTCGAGACATATCACTCTCTTCTTCCTCTTGATGTTTTAGGTTCTAGAAAACCGGCTAAGAAAGTTGCCTTCGACATACCAGAGAATGAATTTTCTGAGGAGTCTTCATCAGGTCTGGATGAGGTGATCTATAGAGTGAGCTCAGTTCGGTTGTTCTTAAGCCATATTTGAGCAAGCAACCGTGTGTCGACCATCATTGGATGTTCCCAACCCCTCACTATTATTCTTGTATATTCTTACTCCTTTTATTTTTTTTCTTTCTTTTATTTCCTTCCCTCCCCCGTGATTTGCATCACTCTCCCTAGTTCCGTATCATTTTCATTTTGTGGCTATACTTAGGATGACTAGATCCTAAGTATAGGGGGTGAGTGACTCGAGTTGCTCTTTCTTCCTGTTTCTTTTTGTATATTCTTTCCCATCCTCATCGGTCCCCCAATCTTGTGTTATCTCCAATACTTATGCTGACCAGAGCCTAAGTATAGGGGTCCGATGCTCGTTGTGTATTCTCCAAAGCCCTTATATTCTTCTTCTCTTCTATTCTTTTCACTCACTTATGCTTAGTACGAGATATGGATTTTTGTCACCTAGTACCATGAGGACATGGCACATGCTAAGTATAGGGAGCTTGTATATATTACATATATACTTTACCTATAGCTCGTACTTTTACTTGTTTGTAATTAAAATAAGAAGTTATGGGTAAATTGTTGTAAATAAGAGTTATAACAAAAAAAACTTTTTCATAAAACAAAACTTTTTCAAAAAAACTAAAAACTCTCCTTTTCCAAAAAAACCTTTTTGAAAAAAATAAAAAAATATTTTCAAAAAAAATCTTTTCAAAAAAACTTTTTTAATAAAAAGGTGTGTCCTTTCTTATTTACCTTCTTTTCTAAAAAATCCTTTTGAAAAAAAAATAAAAACCTTTTTTCTAAAAAAACTAACTGATGAGTTGGTTTAGTCCATGTCACTTTTACATTCACACAAGACTAGTGAAGTTCAAGAACACTTGGTTTATGAGGTCTTGAGATTTTGAGTTAACCAGCCTTAGTCATCAGGGTCTTTGACTTAATTGTTCATGTTTCCCTAATTTAAAAGATTTGTGTGCTATATTGCATGCGTGGTCTCTACCTTAAGAATATAATCAACACCTCACATGCAAGACTGCAGTTGTGATGAGATGAGTTGAAATTTCACTTAAGGAAATAGGATGAGGGATTTGAGTTTGGACCTGATTTAATGATGCTTGAGGATGGGATAAAATCAATGAAGGCTTCATGAAACCTGAGTATCAGCACATTTAGCCAGTATAAGAACATGGTTCTTGTACTATCTCTTGACATTGTGATGAAATCTAAAAAAATTGATGATCATGTACGCCAACTTTTGGTAAAAGCAGTGGAGCTAGCCAAAATTTCAAAAAAAGGAAGAAGAAATGCTGAAAGAAAAACTCTTACCTTACAAAGTCAAATATCAAAGAGCTTCCACCAAAGGCGAGCGCTACCAACCATTTGAAAGTGTCCACTTGGACCAAATGCTATTAGGATCAAGGAGTTGGGATAACACTCAAAAAAGGCTCTACATCGTATAGAGATATAAGTCTGGGTGTCGAAGGTATCTTAGATACTTAAAAGAGACACACCCCGGTGTATTCCTAGAAAAACAACTGCAGACGACTCCAACTTCTTTTGACGGACACACTGATCAACAACCAAAAAAATACATGTGTTGAGTTAATAAGGCACTCGAGAGGATCTTTGTTCCAATGAGAGGGAGAAAGAAATGACACAATCATATACCCTCCATCAACTGGCCTTCCATATACACTTTTAAGTCTGATAACTAAAGAGACGATGGATTGGATGCAAGAAATGATTTATTCCCTAGTGTTGAGGATCGGGTTCTTAGGAGAGTTTCTTGGACTGGAACCTTGGGTGAAGTTGCAACTCTACTCTTGTAACTGCAGTCCACACTTAATGTCATATCCATATTATATATATATATATATATATACAGAGAGAGTCAGGTGATTAGGGAAATTTGATGCCTTTTGACTAGAGCTTGGTCCAGCTTAGAATTTTAGGATCACTAAAATCGAGAGTTCTTTAACAGATCAAGTCTTGTATTCACATACACAGTCAGGGGTTAATACAACTTATTCATTCTTTATTTGCTTGAGGACTAGCAAAGTTTAAGTATAGGAGGGTGATGAATCCACGATTCATCATCTCAATATATTGATCTTAGCATATTCCTTGAGTAAAATCTCAAATAAATGCTCATAAAATCAATAAATTAACAAAATGACTCTTGTAAATAAAATACACTAATTATTACATATTATATTGTATAAAATAAATTAATAATAAAAGGCCGTAAAATAAAGGAGTTTTTCACTTGTAAATTGCACAAAACTTCATGTATTTTTAATAACTTCATTTCAATTCCTTTTTAGATAATTCTTTCTCTGACTTGTTTATAAAAATGTATAAAAATATAAAAATATAAAATAAATTTCACTTCAAATAAATACTCCTAGATTCCAAAGAGAAAAAGTCGTAAATTCCAATTTCCCAGCCAAATTCCTGCTCCGTATGAACTCCAAATTCACCAAACTCACTTTTAAAGTTTAAGTTAGAAAATTATCTATCCGATGAAAGTAATTTCATTAAAATCGGACTCATTAGCAATATGGGTTTTGGGACCTAGGTGTACATTGTATATAATGTAGATATTTTTCTTTTCTCATTTTTTATTTTCTTTTTCTTAATTATTATAAATCTAAAAAAATCATTTTTATGTTTTATTTTATTTTTAGTATTTTATTTTATTTTTACTTTGTAAATATATTTTATTAAAATATAAAAAAATAAAATCAGAAAAGTCAAAAAATTATGTACACAGTGTTTGTTTGCTTTTTTGTGATATGCTTATGCAAATCTTCCATTTCTTTTCTTTTCATTTTTCTCTCTTTTTAGTAGCCAACTTTTGCTTTTTCATTTTCTTTCTTTCTTTATTTTTGTCCTTTCTCTACAATAACTTCCTTTTTCTTCCAGTAACCTCCCATTCCACTCCATCTCCTCCACCACTTTTCCAACTCCTTCATCTTCTTCTTCCTTATATTCTTCTCTTCTTTTTCAATTCCCTTCATATGCCATTCTTAAAGAAAAATGAGAGACTATGGAATTTTTTGTCGGTGACAGCGGCTGAACATTCTCCTCAAGCGATGACCTCCTTCAAGCGAGATCCACGGCAACCATCATTGTCATGTCATGAGCTTCCCATCAAGCTCGCATAGCTTCTCCGATTTTTACTTCGCCAATTGGATCGAGGCCACGACTGGAGTCTAGCGTAGCTGTTTCGCAAATCCGGCGAACCTCATGTAAGTATTTATCTATCTCAACTTTTTTATCTAACGTTTTTTTTGTGTCTTGTTCATCGTCAAATTCCACCACTTCCTCCAAACCACATCACCATCATGCACCTCCCTATCTTTATTCATCACTCCTACTTCTCTATTTTTATTTCCTATTAAAAAATAAAAATATTAAAACAAAATAGCAAAAAATCAAAAAAAAACAAGCAGGTGGTTGGCCCCTCTTCCTCCACCGTTGGCCACTGCCACAGTCACCGGCCACGCCTCCGCCCGTGACGCCCCACAACTCCAACCTCCACCGCTAGCCACCTACGTCGTCTCACCCTATTGCGTTCCTCCTCCAGCGTCGCCCCTGCCTTCGCGTACCCGTCCTGCCCACGCAACCGTGGCCCACCACCACCCCCTTCCACCGCGCGCAGCCACGACCCCCCTCGGCATGCCTTTCTCCATGCATGGCCTTGCGACCTCCGCGCCGCCAGCGCTCCGCTGCTCCTCCAGCTGCGGCCGTCTCTCTGCCAAGCGGTCGTGCGCGACCTCCGTAGCTCCGTCACACGACCGTCATGCCCCATGTCAAGCCGTAATGAAGGTCTCTTTTTCTTTATTTTTTATTGGAAAGATTCATTTTGTTTTCGTTAATTTTTTGTAATTACAAACAAGTCCTTGTGCATGTTTTATGTTGTTTAAGTTCATTTCTGTATTGCACAAATACCCTTGTGTTTGCATGTTAATTTGGACGTCCTTATTGCATTATTTATTTTAATGAAAAATATCATGATATTGATCAACTATTTGTCTATCGTTCGGATATTTATTTGTATTTTTGTGAGTTTTGAGTAATTAATTAAAATTATTTAAGTGAAAATTGTATATTTTACCCACTATATAGTCTTAAATTCATGCTTCAAAAATTCTACGAAAATTAGAAATGAAGCATTGAAATGAGCTTTATTTGAAGGATATGGTGAGATCCTTGAGCACATCACAGAAGCATGAGGATCGCATCGTATGCGATCGGGAGTGACTAGTAGTACTAGTCGCTCGAGGCAGCGGAATTTTTAAAAAACTCATGCGACGAAACCACATGATCCAAGAACACTTCTTGGATCATTTCATCTAAACCACAAACAAGTATTAGGGTTACCTCTGGAAGCGTGGTTGTGATGGAGTCTCTAAATGAAGAGACCTCCTGTCTCAAGTCCGATCCGACGGAGCAGATGCTTGCGAGCGCGTTGATGAAATGCTTGCTCCTCGTAATCCATGTTGATGATCCAAGCGACGAATCTCTAGATCTCGTCACACGAGATACAATGTCTTCTTCATGAGTGAGGTGCATTGAAGGAGACATATATCCACGAGTAAACAATCCGGCAGCATAACGACGACGTTGCGACAATGGCGACTCTCTCTAGGGCTTCCATGGTAGACAGCCACAATGAGAGAGGGAGACAAAGGACGTGTAGAGAATGAGATAGAGATAGAGTTGTTATTCACAACTTGTGTGTGTGTGTGTGTAAAGAAGAGCAAAGGGGGTGCCTCTCCTTTTATAATATTTTGGGATCCATGGATCTCAATCCATGGATAACTCAAATCCAATGGCTCACACTGATTTGTGTTTCTTTTAATGGATATGATCATGTTGCTAAAAACACAATAACAATTGATTTAATTAAGATTAAATATATATTGAAAAAACAATATAATTCAATCCCAAGTTAAATCAATCAAGCATGGAGATTATTGAATGAAGATTGCCTCCTTCCATAATATGGGAGTTGGTGACAATCTTATGTAATCTCATGAGATTACATTATTCCATGGAAATCTCCAAGATTTACAACAACACTTGTTGTAAATTATTCAACAAAAATAATTCATAATTATTTTTTGAACATTGCAACCATGCCACTGGAAAATTGTGAATCACATTCACAACCCCAAATAAAATGTAAATTACATTTTCAATTAAGTGTCCAATGTGAATCCAATTCACATCAACATTTAATTAACAAATATAAGTTACAAATACCTCTCTCTTATATATTATAAATCACGTTTATAATACATATGATTAATATGGATAGTGCTATCCACAATATTCATATCCATGATAATTAAATCACATTTAATCATCTTGAATGTCTATTCTTATGTGCCCAAATTATATGAATCACATTCACATTATTTACATATGTGATAATTAAATCACATTTAATTATCTTAGATAACTCTCCATATAATGTGAATCAAATTCATATTATTCATGATAATTAAATCACATTTCATTATCTATTTTCTCAATGCTTGGATGCATATATCAACAATGAAATTATCCTGAACTCTTTCAAGGATAATGCGCTTTCTCCGCGGATACTTGGAGATAAGGACATGGCAATTGTATTGTTCCATGTACAGTGACTTGGATATTGAGATCACAACTCAAATCCAGATCTTGTGGACCTCTCATAGATGCTTTATTAAATCAAGACCACAAATCTAATCTTCTCATTGCATCTGAATCACATTCAGATCAATGTCCAACATTTGGACCAAGATCAGTTTACTTCTCTACAGAGAGGAGTCACTAAAATCCTGACTCGTTTCATCATTCCCTAGGAATGGAAGCGTCATGGTTATACAATCGTTTATGATCACATCACCATCAGAAATTCCTAATACATGTACGTCCTGCATACTAGAAGACCCAGAATAATCCCAAAGTATAAGATCAATTTTACATTGTCTACCTCGTTGACTTATCATTAAGTTTCTCATTCGATCATTGGGAGTTGGTATCGATCATATACTTTCCAAAAGCATATATCATACCTAGGTGTTGATCATATACTTTCTAAAAGCATATATCAAACCTACAAATTCAATCAAGCTTCCAAAGCAAGATAACTGTGCACAGAATTTGATCTTCCCAATATCTCATGAGTGAGGTCATGTCTTCCGGTTCAATAATGAACCTATATGATCCCTTTGAGAGATCGTATTACTCATATACCCTTGCATGCACACCAATGCGTCGGTGTATAGACCTCGGTTAGGTCTTCAACCTATTGGTCTGCCAAATGTACATACTCAGACATATAGTAACACATATGTCTGGTCAGAGGATGCATGCCAATATCGTGGCATCGTACGATATAGGACTTTGGTTATCTCGATCTTGTTAAGTCAACTTTTTGACCTAACTTATCTAACACCTGCGAATCTCAATTGCTATGCAAAGTACATGCATCAAGAGGTTGGTTAGATATCGACCTTTAGAGAAAGGATTGCCATCTCCTTCTCAGGTTGGAGATCATCTCTTAATAATCATTAGACAGTACTTGATGAGTCCTCAATCTAACTCTTTAGATATGCATCCGAGCACCAGCCTCTATGATTCAATAATTGAACCAACAAGTGTACGGTTATTAAGATGGCCATGGTACATAACCCTAATTGTACTAGGGGACCTATTATGCAAAATAGTTATTCTTTATTTCAGATCAGGGAATGATATTTGCAATAATATTTAATGCATAGTGGATCGTTGTGGGCTCTCATGTCCAACAATCTCCCACTAGCCCAAAGACCATTAATGGGCTAATCATTTAAACCCACACTCATGTGACAATCATAGGCTATTTAGAAAAATAATTAGGTAAGCTGATCAATCACTCTGTTCCTAAGGGACTACGTCAAGTCCTTTTTCGGCACTTGCATATCCCCCAGTTCAGTACTCACATCCAATGCGAATGTTGCATCTTATGCAATAAATACTCAATCTTGTTTAGTTATAGTGTCCTTGACACTACAGCTCAATAATTATTATAATCAGTTGGTATTATCCTTATCAGAATACCCTTATTCTTGGAGATCTATATCTCCTAAGTTATCTGCAATTAAGACCTTTTAGATCACTATCTATAAAGTCTTAATTTCTTGAAGATAAGATTTAGAGATCACTATCTCTAAAGTCTTGTTATCTTTAAAGATATAGTTATTACTGCAACCAAGTGTTTTATCTCCATAGTAGGATTAGTAACAATTTACTACTCCCACCGCATGGTAGACGTCTGGCTTTTCTACACATTACACCCGTCTTTTCATAACCGATGCACAAGGGCAAGCAGTTTTAACATTCACTTCCTCAACTCCTTGAGGTGTTATCCCTTTAGATAGGTCAGTACCATATCTTAAGGGAAGGAAGACTTTCTTGGATTTTTTTAGAAAATGGAACATGTCCAATGTGTAATACTAATGCGACGGTTCCAATGTCTTCTTTTCTTTGCTTCTGAACAAATTCAGAACAAAGATCTAAGTGGTATCCTTGAGATCATATCTCAAGGTATGGAATAGACATAATATAAAACACTCATTATTATACTTATATCATTCCAAATGATTAGGATATCATCTACATTTAGCACGATGAATACAATGACACTCCCACAAGCTTCACATGGTTCATCAAGATTTTATCTGAAATCATAACATTTATAATTTCATCAAATCTTATGTTTCAATTACATGAAGCTTATTTGAGTCCATAGATGGATTTCTTTAGCTTGCACATCTTGCTTTCCTCAACCATGAAGCCTTGGGGCTACTTCACGTGAATATCCTCAGAGAGGTATTCATAAAGGAAAGCAGTATTGACTTTTATCTTGAAGATGTCAAAGTCAAGATGTGTAGCTACAGTTAGCAATATTCTGATGGGTTAAAGCATGGTTACTAAATAGCAAGTCTCATCGCAAGTGATGTCTTCTCTTCGGTGTGTAGCTCACGGTTACGAGCTGTGCTTTGAAGGTCTCTACCTTCTCATCAGGTTCCCTCTTTCTCTTGAAGATCTATTTACTCCTTAATGGGTCTTACCCATATAGGTGGATCCTCGCGGGTCCATATACAACACTTGTATATGAAGTCTACTTTAGACTTTATTGCGAACCTCCATCTTTCCATGTCATGATCCTCATAAGCTTCATCACATGAAGCCAGATCATTGTTAGACTTAACTGACACATGGAATACATCCTCAAACTCATTTGAAGAGGTATTGGCGTTTCATCTTTAATTATCCTTTTAGTTTCCGATTTTAGGAGCCTTATTATCTTCTCAAGACTTAATGAGTTCCTTTACTTCATTTTCATCTTGATTCTCAAGAGTCTCAACCTCTAATACTCATATCCTTAGAGATGAAATCCTTTAAGAATCTCAAGGTAATAAAGTAGGTATCCAATACCATCCTTTATTTTCCTAATGAAGCAGCACTCTCTGATGACGGATTCTAGCTTACTTGCATGGAACCTTATTAAGGATATATATTGTAGTCTCTACTACATATATACCTGGAGACTAAGAGGTAATTATGCTAAGATTAATCATTGATCAAATCATATCAGACATGATCCATTGTATCTCCCTATAACTCTATCGAGTTTAGGTGTAATAGGAGGATTGAGATAGGAATGATATTCCTTTCTCCATAAGGTATTCCATGAATTCATCTAATAGGTACTGACTACCTAGATTAGATAAAATTCATTTCTTCTTCCTTCAAAATTTGGTTCTAAACCAAAATTGTAAAATATTTGAATATTTCAAAGCTTTCTAAGGTGAAGGGAAGAAATCTCATATCACAAATGATCATCAATGGATATCACATATCATTAATGTTTACTTTGATATAGATGATCCACATACATCAATATGTATGAGATCTTGAATACCTCGGCATCTTACACCATTCCTAGAGAAGGGTGCATTGGACATTTTTACTTTGAATACAATATTCACAAGTATGTAAGATTTAAAATTTCAGACATTCTAAAGTTTCATCTCTTACTAGTCCATTGATCTCATCAACAGACATATGTCCAAGACTTGTCAAATGATATTCATCCTCTTATTGATCTTTTAAGGTTTAAATTTTCAGTATTAGAAATGTTAATGAACCATTCATTAATTTTCTAATTTAGTAGAGTTGACTAGATGTTAGATTACTATCTGAAATATATCCATCATAACTCTTTATAATAGGTTTATTCTAGAATTCATGTTTATTCCCAACATTTAGAAATAAACAATGAGTGTATTCTAATATCTAGCTCATAGAGACATTCTCTAAGACTAAGGGCTTTCCCATTAAAAATATGAAGTCTATCTATCCAATAGAGATTATTGCAACAATTACATCAACATCCATGTGGATGACTATTAAATCTTATGATCAAATTTTCTAATCTTCTAAAACATAGGCAACTGATTGCAAGTATTACTAGAAGAATGAGATACAATTATTATACTTCGATCTTATTTAATAAGAAAGTCTATTTCAATGACGATATGTAGATATAGATTATACAGATGCATTATCTGGGTCCTTCTCTAAGGATCCAAGATAATCTAGATAGTCATACTATCAGAACATCGGCTTACTAGAGTATTAGCATTCATCCAGCTCTTTGTATGCCATATGGAAGTCATAGAAGTACAATCAACTCCTTGAATTTCCTTCTCGCTTGGGTCAGACCCATGCTTCCACTGCGCTCCCTTCATCTATAAACACCATTGCTTAAGACAAAGGATCTCTTATGTTGAACTCAAAAGAATTCAATGTAAGAGTATTTCAACATTTATACATGCTTCATTCAATTCATACAATATGAATATTATAAAGCATCATGGATGACTTGAGTATAGACAGTAGAATGATGACACTCATCGTATCTACATCCATCTAAACTCTGAAAGATTTTTGGTTCAGATAGGTACTCAAACATTTTGAATACATCATCTCTTATAGAGCCACCATTCTGCATGATGCTGTGAACCATGTCATTAATGATTAAATGTTGAGAGAACATATGTATGCCAAAACATCTTCTTAGATTTTATAAGGATTATTTGACAATTACGATCATCATCGACATGTCGCTTCCAAAGTACATTCGATGAGAGATCAAGAGTACAAAGACATACAAACCCTAGGGTTGTAGTCATATTGTCTATTTAATTGTCATTCCTCATTATTATGAGGAAACTTGCACATTGCAACCACATACAGTATGTATCCAACTGCAAGTACACTATCTTGATCATGAATCCAATTAATGAGAATTTACTGGTTATTATTGAGTATAACATTAAGTAGGTTCAATCAAGGATTATCTGAAATAAGAAATTTGCATAAATAAATATAAATATATACTTTACTTTGATTCAAGAATTTTTATATCAAAGTTGTCTTGCCTTGTCAACACTGAAAGTTCATTCCCTTAATCACTTTCAATGTAAGAGATATACTTATCATTATATCTCAAGCATGATTTGGGATCTCCTTCCTTATCTTTGTCACATCCCAATAATATGAGAAACTATAACTCAGATAAAAACAAGCGGGAACACATTCTACCTTGCAAGTCCAACTTGCATTCCCAATTCGGTCTTTAATACCCGGGCCCACCACCCCTAAGGTGATGTTGACCCATCATTAATTGAACCAACCATCAACAGGATTAGAACCCGCTGTGTGCAATCCAATATCGCCCCAATAATATGAGGATCTGATATTTGGGTCACTACGCATATGGCCTTTCTCTTTCGAGAAGCAAAGAGCCCGATCCAGATGCACTTGTATGCAGGAGCTGTCACTTTGGACAAGTGTCTCCTACATGCAATCCATGGCGACGGGACCCTTCTCCTTGACGGGAGACCATGGATGTCACTTATGTGATCCTCCACATCATGTTCAAATTCTAGTTAATTATTATGAATCATATTCACATAATTAATTCTTCCAAGGAAAATAACAATTCTATTCTTAATAGAGTGTTTTAATTTTAGTTGTATTCCAATTAATCTAATCACATTAAATCAATGATTCAATTGATATCCAACAAGTATTCTTTATTGTTACTTGAATTATGGTATTATATCAAATACGTATCATTTTGAATTTTAATAATTAGAAAATACAACATGATCTCTCCAGCATTATCCCTTCACTACCCTCTGTCATGGCTAGTACCGACGGGAGCGGGACAGACCGTACACGGTGCAACCTGCTACTCCAACTCTCCCCGACTAGACACCATATCCACCTCGGGTCAGGATAATGCCAAATTGTTCATTATGTACTTGAGATGATAATCGGTTTTTCAACCGAAGTTATACCATATAGTAATAATCAAAAAACATTTTTTATTATAAGGAAATTTGCTAAACAAATTCCCAATCTATTCAAGCAACTTTATTTGTTGGAAAGTAGATTGAGTAACTTATTATGATCTATATCATATCTAATCAATTATTGGCTAAGGCAGTATCATTTAAAGAAATAATCATCATAAAATATTTCAAAAATATTTATCCATAATTATTCTAGGAAAATAAACCATTTAGTTTCATTAAATGATTAAATAATAATCACAAGGTTCTTGATTATGAAAGTAAATTCCAACAGTGACCCTCACTTATTAAAATTAGCATATCTCAATCAATTTAAATTCAAATCATGCAAAATAAGTTTCCAAAGTTTGTTAATTTGATTTACAATAGAACCTAATGATTTGCACACATATCAAGGTGTTTAAAAACAGTAATTAACTCCTTAATTACGTCAAGATTCACAATTCCCCAAACAGTGGATACATGTTCACTAAAATGATCATAACTTGAGCAATCGAATTCCAAATCACGCAAACTCAAATCCCATGGTTCTTATTTAATGGGAAACAAAATCAAAGTGATAATTTCATGTTTAAACAATTTAAATAGAATACAAAAATCACACATAATAGGACTGCATGAATAAAATGCAATAAAATTTCACAAACCCTAATGAGCCCAAATCGTCTTAGGTTTATGGATCATATCTAAAACCTCCGACCTATGGCTCTGATACCACTTGAAGTATATGGTGAGATCCTTAAGCGCATCACGGAAGAGTGAGGATTGCATCGTATGCGATCGGGAGCGACTAGTCGTACTAGTAGCTCGAGGTAGTGGAATTTAAAAAATTTCGTGTGACGAAACCACATGATCCAAGAATACTTCTTTGATCGTTTCATCTAAACCAGAAACAAGTATTAGGATTACCTCTTGAATCGTGGTTGCGATCGAGTCTCCAAACGAAGAGACCTCTTGTCTCAAGTCTGATCCAAAGGAGGAGATGCTTGCGAGCGCGTTGATGAAATGCGTGCTCCTCGCAATCCATGTTGATGATCCAAGCGACGAATCTCCAGATCTCGTCACACGAGATATGACGTCTTCTTCATGAGCGAGGTGCACCAAAGGAGATGGAGATCCACGTGCAAATAATCCGGCAGCATAACAACGACGCTGCGACAATGGTGACTCTCTCTAGGGCTTCCATGGTGGAGGACCACAATGAGAGAGGGAGAGAGAGGGAGTGTAGAGAATTAGATAGAGAGAGAGAGAAATGTCGTTCACAACTTGTGTGTGTAAAGAAGAGCAAAGGGGGTGCCTCTCCTTTTTATAATATTTTGAGAACCATGGATCTCAATCCATGGACAATACAAATCCAATGGCTCACACTGATTTGTATTTCTTTTAATAGCTATGATCTTGTTACTAAAAACACAACAACAATTGATTTAATTAAGAGTAAATAAATATATATATTGAAAAATCAATATAATGTAATACCAAATTAAATCAATCAAGCAAGGAGATTATGGAATGAAGATTGCCTCCTTCCATAATATGGGAGTTGGTGGCAATCTTATGTAGTCTCATGAGATTACATTATTCCATGAAAATCTCCAAGATTTACAAAAACACTTGTTGTAAATTATTCAACAAAAATAATTCATAATTATTTTGTGAACATTGAAATCATGCCATTGGAAAATTGTGAATCACATTTACAACCCAAAATAAAATTTAAATTACATTTTCAATAAATTGTCCAATGTCAATCCAATTCACATCAACATTTAATTAACAAATGTAAGTTACAAATAGATCTCTCTTATATATTATAAATCACATTTATAATATATATGATTAATATGGATAGTGTTATCCACATTATTCATATCCATGATAATTAAATCACATTTAATCATCTTAGTCTCATGTGCCCAAATAATATGAATCACATTCACATTATTTACATCTTTGACAATTAAATCACATTAAATTATCTTAGATAACTCACATATAATATGAATCAAATTTATATTATTCATGATAATTAAATCACATTAAATTATCTATTTTCTCAATGCTTGGATACATATATCAATAATGAAATTATACTGAACTCTTTCAAGGATAATGCGCTTTCTCCGCGGATACTTGGAGATAAGGACGGGGCGATTGTATTGTTCCACGTATAGTGACTTGGATATTAAGATCACATCCCAAATCCAGATCTTGCGAACCTCTCATAGATGCTTGATTAAATCAAAACCACAAATCTAATCTTCTCATTGCATCTGAATCACATTCAAATAAATATCCAACTTTTAGACTAAGATCAGATTACTTCTCTACTGAGAGGAGTTACTAAAATCCAGACTCGTTTCATCACTCCCTATGAATGGAAGTGTCATGGTTATACATGAAGGATATGGGGAGATCCTCAAGTGCATCATGGAAGTGTAATGATCTCATCGTATGCGATCGGGAGCGACTAGTCGCACTAGGTGCTCGATGCAGCGGAATTTAAAAAAAAATTTAATGTGATGAAACCGCATGATCGAAGAACATTTCTAAGATCATTTCATCTAAACCACTATTAGTTATTAAGGTTACCTCTTGAAGCGTGGTTGTAGTCGATTCCCTAAACTAAGAGACGTCCTGTCTCAAGTCCAATCCGATGGAGGAGACGCTTGTGAGCGCATTGATGAGGCGCGTGCTCCTCGCAATCAATATTGAAGATCCAAGTGACGAATCTCCTGATCTCGTCACGCGAGATTCGACGTCTTCTTCACAAGCGAGGTGCACCGAAGGAGACAGATATCCACAAGTTAATACTCTAGCAGCATAACGATGATGCTGCAGCGATGGCGACTCTCTCAAGGGCTCAATGGTGGACGGTCACAGGAGAGAGAGGGAGAGAGCATTTGGTGTGTAGAGAGAAAGGGAGAGAGCATATGTCGTTGTCATAAAAATGTGACTCGAAGAGTAAGCGGTGCCTCTACTTATATAGAGTTTTTGGAGTCCATGGATCTCAATCCATGGACAACACACAATCAATGGATGAGATTGATTTGTGTTTCTTTCAATGGCCATGATGTTGTTATAAAAAACACAATAACAATTGATTTAATCTAAATTAATATATATTGGTAAATCAATATAAATCAACTCAAAATTAAATCACTTTGACTATTCTTGGAGATAATGAGGAGATTGACTATATCCCTTAAAAAGGGGGGAACAACTACTCCTTTGAGATGGATAGGCCCATCTCCTGAAAATCTCATGAGATCTCATTATCTCATGAGATCTCATTATCTCATGATATATCCAAGATTTACAACAACATTTGTTGTAAATTATTTCACTAAAATAATTCATAATTATCTTGTGAACATTGCAATCATGCCATTGGAAAAATGTGAATCACATTCACATCCCAAAAAAAATGTAAATTATATTTTCAATTAATCATCTAATGAGAATACAATTCACTAAATAATTAATTAACAAATATAAATCACAATATGATCTCTTTAATATATTATAAATCACATTTATAATATACCAGAATAATATGGATAATGCTATCCACATTATTCATATCCATGATAATTAAATCACATTTAATCATCTTGGATCTCTATTCTCATGTGCCCAAATAATATGAATCGCATTCACATTATTCACATCTTTGATAATTAAATCACATTTATATATCTCATATAACTCTCGTAATAATATGAATCAAATTCATATTATTCATGATAATTAAATCACATTTAATTATCCATTTTCTCAATGCTCTGATACATATATCAATAATGAAATTATCCATGAACTCTTTCAAGGTTAATGCGCTTTCCCCGCGAATACTTGGAGATAAGGAAAAGCCGATTGTGTTGTTCCACATATAGTGACTTGGATATTGAGATCACATCTCAAATCCTGATCTTGCAGACCTCCCATAGATGCTTGATTAAATCAAGACCGCAAATCTAATATTCTCATTACATCTGAATCACATTTAAATCAATGTCCATCAATTGGACTAAGATAAGATTACTTCTCTATGAGAGGAGTCACTAAAATCCAAACATGTTTCATCACTCCCTTGGAATGGAAGAATCATGGTTATAAAATCGTTTATGATCCCATCACCCTTAGGGATTCCTAATAGCTATACATCTTGCATACTGGAAGACATAGAACAAACCCGAAGATTTAGATCTCTTTTAGACTATATCCTTTAGGGTTTTATCATTAAGGTTCTCATTCGATCATTGGGAGCTGGTATCGATCATATACTTTCCAAAAACTTATATCATACTAGATGTTGATCATATACTTTCCAAAAGCATATATCAAACCTTCCAAATTCAGTCAAGCTTCCAAAGAGAGACGACCACACGTGGAATTTGATTCTTCCCAATATCTCATGAGTGAGCTCATGTCTTCTGGTTCTGCAATGAACTTGTATGATCCCTTTGAGAGATTGTATTACTCATTTGCCCTTGCATGCACACCGGTGTGCCGGTGTATAGACCTTGGTAAGGTCATCAACCTATTGGTCTGCCAAATGTACATACTCAAACATATAGTAACACATCTGTCTCCAGTCAGAGGATGTGTGCCTATATCATGACAGCATACGACATAGGTCTTTGGTTATCTCGGTCTCGTTAAGTCAACTCTTTGACCTAACTAATCCGACACCTCCAAATCTCTATTCCCATGCAGAGAACCTGCATCAAGAGGTCGGTCATATATCTGCCAAATAAGAAAGGATTGCCATCTCCTACTCATGCTGGAGATCATTCTTAACAATCATTTTATGGTGCTTGATGAGTCCTCAATCTAACTCTTCAGATATTCATCCAAGCACAGGCATCTATGATTCAATAATCGAATCAACGGTTGTATGATCATTAAGATGGCCATGGTGTATAATCCCCGGTAGTCGAGTATCGGGGAAACCCACCCCAACTCTATCTTCCTTATCAGTGAACCGGAAGATAGTGCATAGGTACTCTTCGATGCTGCGGGTCCTAATTATACTAAGAGACCTACTATGCAAATTATTTATTCTTCATTTCAGATCAGGGAATGATATTTGCAATAACATTTATTGCTTAATGGCTCGCCGTGGGCTCGCATGTCCAACAATCTCCCACTATCCCAAAGAGCCATTAATGGGCTAATCATTTAAACTCGCACTCATGTGACAATCATAGGCTATTTAGAAAAATAACCATATAAGCTGATCAGTCACTCTTTTCCAAAGAGACTACGCTAAGTCCTTCTACGATACTTACATATCCCCACTAACAGTGCTCGCATCCAATGTAAATGTTGCATCTTATGCAACCGATACTTAATTTTGTTAGTTATGGTGTCCTTGACACTACAGCTCGATAATTATTATAACTAGTATGTAATTTCTATTATCCTTATCTGAATACCCTTATTCCTAGAGATCCCTATCTCCTAAGGTATTCACAGTTAAGACCTTTCAGATTTCCAACTATAAAGTCTTAAGCTCTTGAAGATAAGACTTGGAGATCACTATCTCTAAAGTCTTGTCATCTATGAAGATATTGTTATTACTGCAATCAAGTGTTTTATTTCCATAGTAGGATTAGTAACAGTTTACTACTCCCACTGCATGGTAGACGTTTGGCTTTTGTACACATTCGACATACATCTAGCTTCTCATAACTGATGCTAGCTTCTCATAACTGATGCACAAGGGCAAGCAGTTCTAGCATTCACTTCCTCAACTCTTTGAGGTGTTATCCCTTCAGATAGGTCATTACCACATCTTAAGGAAATTCATTTCTTGGAATTTTCCCAAAAAAATGGAATATGTCCAAGGTGTACCACTAATGTGACGGTTCCAATGCCCTCTTTCTCTTTGCTTCTGAACACTTTCAGAATTAAAATCTTAAGAGGTTTTCTTGACATCATAACTCAAGGTATGGAATAGCTAGTCTATAAAACACTTATTATTATCCTTATATCATTCCAAATTATTAGGATATTATATACATTTAGCATGATGAACACAATGGCACTCCCACTAAGCTTCTCACGGTTCATCAAGATTCTATCTGAAATCATAACATTTATGATATCATCAAATCCAATGTTCCAACTACAAGAAGCTTATTTGAGTCCATAAATGGAATTCCTTAGCTTGCACACCTTGCTTTCCTCCATCATTAATTCCTGAGGCTACTTCATGTGAATATCATCGGAGAGGTATTCATAGAGAAATGCAATCTTGACTTTCATCTTGAAGATGTCAAAGTCAAGTTGTGTAGCTATAGTTAGCAATATTCTGATGGGTTCAATTAGGGTCACTGAAGAGCAAGTCTCAACGCAAGCGATGTCTTCTCTTCGGTGTGTAGCTCATGGCTACGATCTATGCTTTGAAGGTCTCTACCTTCTCATCAGGTTCCCTCTTTCTCTTGAAGATCAATTTACACCTTAACAGGTCCTACCCTTATAGGTGGATCCTCGAGGTCCATATACAACACTTGTATATGAAGTCTACTTTAGACTTAATTGCTAACATCCATCTTTCCATGACATGATCTTCAGAAGCTTCATCACATGAAGTTCGATCATTGTCAGATTTCTCTGACACATGGAATCCATCCTCAAACTTATTTGAGACAAGAGGTATTAGTGTTTCTTCTTTAATTGTTCTTTTAGGTTCCAATTTCAGGAGCCTCATTATCTTCTCAAGATTAAATGAGTTCCTTCACTTCATTTTCATCTTGAATCTCAAGAGAGTCATCCTCTAAGAATCACATACTTAGAGATGAGATCTTTTAGGAATATTAAGGTCATAAAGTAGGTATGCAATACCATCCTTTATTTTCTAATGAAGTAGCACTCTCTGGTGCATGATTTCAGCTTACTAGCATGGAACCTTATAAGGATATATATTGTAGTCTCTACTACATATATACCTTGGAAACTAAGAGGTAATTATGCTAGTATCTACCAAAAACTCTATTGAGTTTAGATGTTTTAGGAGGAGTGAGACGGGAATGATATTCATATCTCTATAAGGTATTCCTTGAATTCATCTAATAGGTACTTGCTACTCAGGTTAGAACAAATTCATTTCATCTTCCTTCAAACTTTGGTTCCAAACCAAAATTGAGAAATCTTTGAACTTTTCAAAGCTTTCTTAGGTGAAGGGAAGAAATCTCATATCACTAATAATCATCGAATGATATCTCAAATCATCAACGGTTATTATGATATAGATGATCCACATACATCAATATGTATGCGATATTGAATACCTTGACATCTTACACCATTTCCAGAGAAGAATGCATTGACATATTTTACTTTTGAATACAATATTCACGAGATTTGAAATTTTAGACAATCAGGAGTTCATCTCTTACTAGTCTATTGATCTTATTAATATACATATGTCGAAGGTCTGATGTCAGATCATTGTCAAATGATCTTCATCCTCTTATTTATCTTTTAAGGTTTATTTTTCAGTATTAGAAATGTTAATGAACCATTCATTGATTTTCTAATTTAGTAGAGTCCTCCAGATATCAGATTACTATCTGAAATATATCAATCATAACTCTTTATGATAGGTTTATTTCAGAATTCATGTCTATTTCCAACATTTAGAAATAAACTATGAGTTTTTTTTTCTAATATCTAGGTCATAGAGACATTCTCTAAGACTGAGGACTCTCCCACTGAAAATATGAAGTCTATCTCTCCAATAGAAATTGTTGCAACAATTGCATCAATATCCATGTGGATGACTATTAAATCATAAGATCAATTTTTCTAGTCTTCTAATACATATGCAACCGATTGCAAGTGTTATTAGAAGACTGAGATATAATTATTAGACTTTTAATCTTATCCAATAAGAAAGCCAATTTCAATGATTAAGTGTAGATTATTCCGATGCACTATTCGAGTCCTTCTCTAAGGATCCTAGATAGACAAGATTGTCACGCTATCAATACATCAGCTTATTGCAGTATTGGCATTCATCCAACTTTTTGGATGTCATATGGAAGTCACTGAAGTACAACCAACTCTTTAACTTTCCTTCTTACTTGGGTCCGACCCATGCTTTCACCGCGCTCCTTTCAACTATAAACAACCATTGCTTAAAACAAAGGATGTCTTATTTTGAATTCAAAAGATTTTAATATAAGAGTATTTCAACATTTATACATGCTTCATTTGTTCATACAATATGAATATTATGAAGTTTCATGAATGTCTAGAGTACATATAGTAGAATGATGACACTCATCATATCTGCATACATCTTAACTCTTAAAAACTTAGGTTCAGGTAGGTGCTCAAATATTTTGAATACATCATCTCTTATAGGGCCACCCTTCTACATGATGTAGTGAACCATGTCATTCATGATTAAATGTCGGGAGCACATATGTATGCCAGAACATCTTCTTTAGTTTTTATAAGGATTATTTGATATTTACTATCATCATCGACATGTCACTTCCAAAGTACATTCGATGAGAGATCAAGACTATAGAGACATACAAACCCTAGGGTTGTAGTCCTATTATGTATTTAATTGACATTCCTCATTATTATGAAGAAACTTGCACATTGCAACCACATACATTATGTGTCCAACTGCAAGTATAATATCATGATCATGGAACCATCCCATGATATTTTACAGGTTATTATTGAGTATAGTACTAAGTGGGTTTACTGAAGGATTATCTGAAATAAGAAGTTCGTACAAATATATATATATATATATATACATATTTTACTTTGATTTAGGAATTTTATATCAAAGTTTTCTTACCTTTTCATCACTGAAAGTTCATTCCCTTAATCACTTTCAATGTAAGAGATATACTTACCATTATATCTCAATAAGATCCGGGATCTTTTTTCTAACTTTGTTGCATCCCAATAATATGATAAACTACAACTCAGATAAAAAGAAGCGGGAACTCATTCCGCCTTGCAAGTCCAACTTGTATTCCCAATTCGGTCTTTAACACATGGGCCCACTACCCCTAAGGTGATGTTGACCCATCGTTAATTGAACCAACCGTCAACAGAATTAGAACTTGCTATGTACAATCCAATATAGCCCCAATAATACGAGGAACCGATATTGGGGTCACTATGCATACGGCCTTACTCTTTCGAGAAGCAAAGAGCCCGATCCAAATGTGCTTGTATGCAGGAGCTGTCACTCTGGACAGGCGTCTCCTACATACAATCCCTGGCAACGGAATCCTTCGCCTTGACGGGAAACCATGGATGTTACTTATGTGATCAACCACCTCATATTCAAATTCTAATTAATCATTATGAATCATATTCATTTTGATTAATTCTTCCAAGGGAAATAACAACTCTATTTATAATAGAATGTTTTAGTTTTAATTAGATTCCAATTAATCTAATCATATTAAATTAATGATCCAATTAAATCCAACAAACTTTTTTTAACTGTTACTTGAAAAAATGGTATTATCTCAAATACATATTATTTCGAATTTTAATAATTAGAAAAATACATCATGATCTCTCAAGCATTATCCGTTCCCTACCCGCTGTCATGGCCAGTATCGATGGGAATGGGACAGACCGCACACGGTACAACCTGCTACCCCAACGCTCCTCGATCAGATACCATATCCACCTCGGGAAAAAATAATGTCAAGTCAATCACTTTGTACTTGAGATGATAATCAGTTTTTCAAATCGAAGTTATTCCATATAATAATAATCAAAACCATTTTGATTAACATTATAAGAAGATTTGCTACGCAAATTCTCAAACCTATTCAAGAAACATGTTTGTTGGAAATTGTATGATGCAACCAATTTGTGATCTAGATCATATCTAATCAATTATTGATTAAGACAATGTAATTTAATGAAATAATTATCATATTTAAATATTTTGCAAATATTTATCAATAATTATCTCAAGAAGTTAACCATTAATTTTTATAAAAAATAAATGATAATCACAAGGTTCTCATTAAGTATGTTATTTCCAACAGTGACCCTCACTTACTAAAATTAGCATATCTCATTCATTTTAAATCCAAATCATGCAAATCACTTTTTAAAGTTTGTTAATTTGATTTAAATCATAACACAAGTGATTATCAAGCATTTCTAGGTGAGTCAAAACAGTAACCAACACTTTAATTACGTCATGATTCTCCTTCACCGAAACAGTGGATATATGTTCAATAAAATGATCATATCTTGAGTTATCGGATTCAAACTCACACAATCTCAAATCTCACGATTTTCTTAATTAATGGGGAATATATCCAAATGATATTTTGTGTTTAAATATTTTAAACAAGGCCGAAAATATTCACAAAATAGGGCTACGAAAATTGAAATGCGATAAAACTTTCACGAACCCTAATGAGCCCAAATATTCTTAGGTTCATAGATCGAATACAAAACCTCCAACCTGGCTCTGATACCACTCGAAAGATATGGAGAGATCCTCAAGCACATCATGGAAATGTGATGATCGCATCGTATGCGATCGGGAGCGACTAGTCGCACTAGTTGCTCGATGCAGCGGAATTTAAAATTTGTTTAATGTGATTGAACCACATGATCCAAGAACATTTATCAGATCCTTTCATCTAAACCACAATAAGTTATTAATATTACCTCTTGAAGCATGGTTGTGATCGAGTCTCTAAACTAAAAGGCCTCCTGTCTCAAGTCCTATCGAACAGAGGAGACGCTTGCGAGCGCGTTGATGAGACGCATGCTCCTCGCAATCCATGTTGATGATCTAAGCAACGAATCTCCTAATCTCGTCACATAAGGTATGACGTCTTCTTCACGAGCGAGGCGCACCGAAGGAGATGGAGATCCACGAGCGAATACTCCGGCAGCATAACGACGATGTTGCGGCGATGGAGACTCTCTCAGGGGCTCCATGGTGGACGGACACAAGAGAGAGAGAGAGAGGGAGAGAGCATTTAGCGTGCAGAGAGAGAGAGAGAGAGAGAGAGAGAGAGAGAGAGGAGAGAGAGCATATGTCGTTGTCGTAAAAATGTGACTCGAAGAGAAAGGGGTGCCCCTTCTTATCTAGGGTTTTGGGAGTCCATGGATCTTAATCCGTGGACAACACACAATCAATGGATGAGATTGATTTGCATTTCTTTCAATGGCCATGATGTTGTTGTAAAAAATACAACAACAATTGATTTAATTGAAATTAATATATATTGACAAATCAATTCAAAATTAAATCACTTTGACTAGTCTTGGAGATAATGAGGAGATTGACCATATCCCCTAAAAAGGGGGGATGGATAGGGGTGTAAACGAGCTGAACCTGAGCGAACCAACCTAGGCTCGGTTCGATTCGTTTAGCGTTCTTTCAGGCTCGGGCTTAGTTTGGCTTGATAAAATGAAAATTGTAATCAGGTTCGGTTTGGCTCGGGTAAGGTTTGTAAAGGTTCGGTTCGGCTCGTTAAAGGTTCGTTTAAGAATAAATGTTGTGAAGACATTTCTATTCAAAGGAAAAAAACCGCAGCTGCAAGGGAGGGTTTTCTGGGGTTCGAGAATAGAGAATAGGGACTTAGGGAGTGGATTTCTGGATGGGTTTGGGAAAATACATGAATGCTCTTATGTTAATATAGAATGTATTTTTTTCTTATATATAGAGAATATGTATGTATATATACTTTTATTTATGTATATGTGTATATAATCAAACTTTTAATGAACCGAACCTGAACGAACCTATGTTTTTGAGGTTCGGTTCATTTATTTAATCGAGCACAAACTCGTGTTCAGGTTCAGTTCGTTTATTTTCGAATTGAATCTGAATCGAACTTTTAGCGAGCTGAATCTGAGCGAATGTCAAACCTGAGAATTTTCTGACAGCCCTAGGGACGGCTACTCCTTTGAGATGCAATAGGTCCATCTCCTCAAGATCTCATGAGATCTCATTATCTCATGATATGTCCAAGATTTACAACAACATTCGTTGTAAATTATTTCACAAAATAATTCATAATTATCTTGTGAACATTGCAATCATGCCATTGGAAAAATGTGAATCACATTCACATCCCAAAATAAAATGTAAATTATATTTTCTATTAATCATACAATGTGAATCCAATTCACATCAATAACTAATTAATAAATATAAATCAAAATATGATCGCTTCAATATATTATAAATCATGTTTATAATATACCTGAATAATATGGATAGTTCTATCCACATTATTCATATCCATGATAATTAAATCACATTTAATCATCTTGGATCTCTATTCTACTGTGCCCAAATAATATGAATCACATTCACATTATTCACATCTTTGATAATTAAATCACATTTAATTATCTCAGATAACTCTCCTAATAATATGAATCAAATTCATATTATTCATGATTATTAAATAACATTTAATTATCCATTTTCTCAATGCTTGGATACATATATCAACAATGAAATTATCCATGAACTCTTTCAAGGATAATGCGCTTTTTCCGCGGATACTTGGAGATAAGGACAAGGTGATTGTATTGTTCTACGTATTGTGACTTAGATATTGAGATCACATCTCAAATCCAGATTTTGCAGACCTCCCGTAGATGGTTGATTAAATCAAGACAAAAAATGTAAGATCCCGTAGATGCTTGATCCTACATCTGAATCACATTCAGATCATTGTCCATCAGTTGGACTAAGATCAGATAACTTCTCTGTGAGAGGAGTTACTAAAATCCAGACCCTTTTCATCACTCCCTTGGAATGGAAGCGTCAAGGTTATACAATCGTTTATGATCACATCACCCTCAGACATTCCTAATACCTGTACATCCTGCATACTGGAAGGCCTAGAACAAAACCAAAGTTTTAGATCTCTTTTAGACTGTCTCCTTCAGGATTTTATCATTAAGGTTCTCATTCGATCATTGGGCGCTGGTATCGATTATATAATTTCCAAAAACATATATCATACCTAGGTGTTGATCATATACTTTCCAAAATCATATATCAAACCTTACAAATTCAGTCAAGCTTCTAAAGAAAGACGACCACACATGGAATTTGATTCTTTCCAATATCTCATGAGTGAGCTCATGACTTCCGGTTCAACAATGAACCTATATGATCCCTTTGAGAGATCATATTACTCATATGCCCTTGCATCTACACCAGCGCATCGGTGTATAGACCTTGGTTAGTTCATCAATCTATTGGTCTGTCAAATGTACATACTCAAACATATAGTAACACATCTATCTCTGGTCAGAGGATGCATGCCTATATCATGACAGCATACGACATAGGTCTTTGGTTATCTCGATCTCGTTAAGTCAACTCTTTGACCTAACAAATATGACACCTCTGCATCTCTATTCTCATACAGAGGACGTGCATCAAGAGGTCGGTCAGATATCAGCCAAATGAGAAAGGATTTCAACTCCTACTCAGGATGGAGATCATCTCTTAACAATTATTTGACGGTACTTGATGAGTCCTCAATCTAACTCTTTAGATATTCATCCAAGCACTAGCCTCTATGATTCACTAATTGAATCAATAGTTGTATGATCATTAAGTTGGCCATGGTACATAACCCTAATTGTACTAAGGGACTTATTATGCAAATTAGTTATTCTTCATTTCAGATCAGGGAATGATATTTGCAATAATATTTATTGCTTAATGGCTCATCGTGGGCTCGCATGTCCAACAATCTCCCACTAGCACAAAGAGTCATTAATGGGATAATCATTTAAACCTGCACTCATGTGACAATCATAGGCTATTTAGAAAAATAGCTCGGTAAGTTGATCATTCGCTCTTTTCCAAAGAGACTACGCCAAGTCCTTTTATGGCACTTGCATATCCCCAGTAACAGTGCTCGCATCCAATACAAATGTTGCATCTTATGCATCCAATACACAATTTTTTTAGTTATAGTGTCCTTGACACTACAACTCGATAATTATTATAACCAATATGTAATTTCTATTATCCTTATCCGAATACCCTTATTCCCAGAGATCTCTATCTCCTAAGGTATATGCAGTTAAGACCTTTTAGATCTCCATCTATAAAGTATTAAGCTCTTGAAGATAAGACTTAGAGATCACTATATCTAAAGTCTTGTCATCTATGAAGATATTGTTATTACTGCAATCAAGCGTTTTATTTCCATAATAGGATTAGTAACAATTTACTACTCCCACTGCATGGCAGACGTCTAGCTTTTATATACATGATGAATCTTAGATTCATCACTTTAAAAATGATGAATCAAGCTCAAATCCCTAAAAATCATTGGCATTTCTTCATTTATTCTTCATAATTAGCATTCATGCATGTTTTGATAAGAATTGCATTTTATCACATATTATTGCACAAAATAAGAAACCAAAAATCCCAGTCAAATTGACATGTAAAATAGCCTAACTTCCTTGATTTTTAAATAATTCATGCTAACTCCAAATGACCTGAAACCACATCCACTATGTACATAACACTAATAAGAATTAATGAAAAATATAAAAAATCACTAACCTAAATAAGTGGACCAAAAACCCAAACCCAAGTTCTAGGATTTCTGGACTAAAATCTTGATATCTTCCCCATCCAGTGTCAATTTTGATCCTACTCACTTTTGAACTAATATATATTCAAATACCTTCAAAACAAGACCAATTTCAAGTGAATCAGAGCTCATATATGAAAGTTGTATTTTGGGCCTCTTTTGTACATTTTGTATTTAGCGGTTTTTGACCTATTATTTTATGTACATAATTGACTCATTTTTTATTTATTTTTATTTATTTTCTTTGATAAAAGTTTTACTAAAATACGTAAAAATCCAAATCTAAACTGAGCTTAAAATCAAAGAAACTAATTGAGTCCGAGTCTTCACTAATTATCTGTACAAAAATTGTCATTTTCGTATTTTATTTATTTCTTCTTTTTCTTTCATTAATAAAAAACCAAAAAATTAGATTAATGTGTTAATATTTATCTTTGATTTTATCATATTTTTCTGATTTTTTATCTGTTTTAAAAGTGACAAAAAAAGATATAAAACCCAAAAATCAATGTATTCTATGTACATGGGATACCCCAAAAATATCACTTTGTGCAAAAGATCGATTTTGATTTTGGTCTCTTGATAAACTTGTAGCTCTCATCAAGACAAGCAACTTTCGTGAAAATTTTTTTTCGATCCGAGGTCATTTACTATTTTTTACGTATTTATTATGGTATTTATTTTGCAATTTATGTGGGGCTGACACGTGACAGCTCCTGGAGCCGCCACATATCACTCATTTTTTGATTTTATTTCCATTTATTTTTATTAAAAAAAATTATTAATTAAAAATATATTAAAATATAAAAAAATAAATTAAAAAAAGAGCCACGTGACATCTCTGGGACCGTCCGATCTCGGCTGATCGGATAGCCTAGAGATCGCCCCTTCCTCTTCTCTCCTCGCTGACACGTGGCAAGATAAAGACCGCCCGATCTCAGCTGATCGGACGGTTCCTGTACCTCATCCTCCTCCTGTCCCACTTTCCCCTTTGGGGGCGACGCTGTTGCCCCTGCAAAATCTTTGCCTGCCTAATCGGGGCGCGTCCACCTCCTTCCATCTAGGGCCGACCGCCGCCCCGCGAATCCCTCCGCCCTCTTTCCCTCTCAGGCCTGTGGCCAGATGAAACCTCGTCAATCTTCGATCTCAGCCAAATCCTCTGCGATCTCCTCATCAATCGCCTTTGACTTTTCATCTCCAGCAGAACCCTCCAGACCTATTTAACTCCAGCGCTGCCCCCTTTCCACGATCATCTGTCGATTACTCAAGGAAAGAGAAGACTAGGCGGTGACAGCACCGGTTCCCTCTTCCTCGACGAGATCTGAGGCACCTTGTCCTCTTTGTAGTGCTGCATCTTCTATGCGTGACTGCCCCAGCTCGGGTCTCCGTCGAGCCAATGACCTCTACCTGCATCATCTCCATCGGAGCTCGGCTCCAACGCCAACGAAGTTTCCACCTCCGCGCGACAACACCCTATCAACTTCATCAATGCCGCACCATTGTTCTCCACTTCCAGGTTCAACGACGACACTCGCTAGCCGTCGACAACTGCCAGGAGATTCGCCATCCTCAACGCCGCTCGCCAATCACCGCAACTCTGCCGCATCATTGACACTCCGCCAGACCCTCACCGCCCCCTGTTGTGCAGCCTACTGTTGAGTATCCTCCACCAAGGCTCCCCTGCGAGCTCTGTCGTTTATCAGTTGTCCCTGCGAGCCACTATGTGTGAAGCTTGAGGTCCTCCCACGTGCATTGCACATGCTGACAAAACGCCAGCAAGAGAGCCACCCCCGCTCATGTGATACACACGTACGGGGTGAGTTAACTGCGATCACACCCTTGGAGCTTCCCTCATTTGCCACTAGGTCCCACCAGCTAGAGGTCACGTGCTATGCACGTGGTCCTTTGGAAATTTTGCAGAATCTCTCCTCGAACTTTTGGTAATTACAAGTTAGTCCCTGCTCTGCATATTTTTATTTTATTTTTGTAAAATTGTAGATAGGCCATGTGTTCCTCTTTTATTTTGAACCTCTACATTGCATCATTTTTTTTATCAAAAATAGGTATTTTGTTCTACTTTAAATTCTCTACATCATGGCATGCTTGTGATATTTTTGTGATCTATGGTTAATTAATAATTAATTATTTTGTAGAAAATTATATATTTTGCCCATTATGTGCTTGGAAATTCATAGGTGATTAACCATTGCTCGGAAAATTGCCAAAAAAATCATCGATTGTAGAATTAGTTTTATGTTACATCGTGCTAAAAAAGAATTGCATTTGAAGCATAGTTTGCTCTGTAAAAATTATTTTGCATATTTTAGTCTTTAATTTTTAATAGGTATTAAATCCAAGATTTTTAAGATTTAGGATTTTTCTGAGATCAATCACCTAGTGATAGATCTTGATAATTTTATCTCTTGGAAATAATTAGGGTTAATATTTATTATAATTGATTATTGAAATTCATTATGTTTGCATTCATAAATTCATCAAATATTTATCTTGCATCAAAAAATTCCAAATATGGTACACTACATTCTTTTCATCATAATTCATTCCTCGACCAAGTTTCATATTTTTCGGACATTGTTTGATTGATCTTTAAATTTTAGTCCCTAAACTTGGCTTAATTTGCATGTTTGCATCCCAAATTGCATTAAAAATACCAAAAAAGTCCGCCTCGAAAATCGTGCTTAAACTTTGATAGACAGAACTCTAGGTTGTTCTTTGCCTCCTTGAGTTCGACCTTGGGACTTGCTCAAGTAAAATAAATAAAAAAACCACGAGATTAAAAATTAAATTAACTAATTGTGGTTATTTCTTAACCGATTCCGATTGCCTGCCCATAACAACACATTGAACATTAATTTAAATGCTTGATAATTCACGCAAATTAACATCAGCTATCTCGAACTCGTCAGATGGCACCGTTGCTGAGGAGGCAAATGACTTAGTTTTTTTTTGTCTAAAAAATTTTTTTGTTCGGTTTTCCACATTCGTGTAGTCTAACCCCTGAATTTTCACTGTAAAAATTTCATATTTTTCCTGCATTTTTTTATTTTTATTTTTTTTCCGTATTTATTTTCTGTCTTTATTTTTTATAAATTTTTGAGTCACTCTCTTACATTCTCTCTCTTATTTTTCTTACGAGGTGCCCGACGAACGTGGAGCGGTTTCTCACAAAATCGACGCATCTTCACCAATGTCCGAAAAGATGCAATTAAATTAAGATCGAGTCGAGTGGTGAAAGAGCATAGAGTCTAGGATTTATTTTCTGTAATTTTTAAATTTTTGTAATTAATTGCTCATTTCTAGCGATGTCAGTTTGGACTCTCGCGTGTGTAACAAGACCTTGAACTTTTTCTTTGGTGTGTCATGACATGTTTCACTCTCCAGTGAGGGTGGGCCCGACTTGAGTGGCGCTTAGGATAGACCTACACATACGGTTATTAGGGCTTGTCAAATTTATTATTTGTGCTCGTAGAACCTAGGACCATACTGCACATTAATTGAGACGCACATTAGCTCGTTCAACTTAGTCAAAAAATTCAAATCAATTCTTCCCCACTAATAGAACTTTCTGCTTGGTACGGTTTTTATCGGCTTTTCATTTAGAATAATCTTTCAATTCTTGTATTGCATCCCACATGGAGATTGTGAGGAATCACTATAAGTCTTCTATCTGAGCATACATCATTATTTGCATCAACTTTTCTTGAATTTCTCCCTCCTATTTTGTTACATAATTTTAAAAGGAAATTGGGACTGGATGGTAGACGTTTATTTGTGCTCACTTAATTTTTCAGTGATCGCCTAATTAAAATTGAGACTGCTAAACATAGTTGATTTTAATTAATCCATAAAATCAAGAATGTTTGCGAGAGAGAAACCCTGACCTTAGATGCATTTATTTGTCTAAGTGAGCGAGAGACGACACTTAAGGTTAGAGCCTGGCTCCGAATTTTTCATTCAGAATACTGATTATAAAAATGATTAGCTACTTCTCAGTGAGGATCTACAGGTAGCCAGTAAACAGTCCAGATTTCCTTGGCAGAGTGGCTGGTTTAAAGGACATTGTATAAGGCTCCATCCTTAAGTAACACGGGTAGCCGTTTTATGATCTGTACTTACACCTAAACTGTTGATGAATCCATGATTCATTAACTTTTCTGTCGCATTTTGTCTTAAAACCCTTAACAAATACATATAAATACTCACTAATTCTCATATTTTAACAAAACTCCATTCATGTGTAAATATTCACTTTTAACCACAAAATTCATGTAAATAAATAAAGAACCAGAAAAAAAGAAAGAAAAAGGCATGTGGAATATATGTATATATGTAACATGACTTAAGCTATAAATATAACTGTAAGATATATTTATAGCCTAACCCCCGAGACCAAGTCAGCATGGATTGGTCGACAAACCAAAAAGTAGGGGGAGATAAGGAAAGAAAACCCTATAAAAATAATCTATCACATGTATATACATTCTTCACTATTTATAAATAAATACAAAACTTCAGAGAATTTTAATTATTTCATCTTAACTTATTCTTCACCAAATCTTTCTCCTAATTATTCATAAAAATGTAAATAAAAATATAAAAATAAGTTAAAAATATTACCCTGTAAATATGCCAAGAAATCCAGCTTACAACTTGTCAAAATCTCAACTTCCGAACATCATAACTTCCTCATACGAACTCCAATTTCACTCTAATCACCTTTAAAGTTCATAAAATAATATTATCTAATTAATGAAGGTGGTTTCACTGAATTCGGAGTCCGTTTGCAAAAAGTCGGTTTTGGGACCAAAAGACAAAGGGGTTTCTGGGCTATTTATTTTATGTAACACACCTTACTTATTATTTTCTTAATTTTATAATTTTTTAATTATTTCATGATCCTCTAGTTTCATCATAAATTATTTCATAATTTTTGGAGACTATTTATTATTTTTATAAAATCAAATACCCTAAAATATAGGTATATTTGACCTATAGAGACACTTCCTCTATTTATTAAAATATGTAAATTAATTCATAAAAATCCATAAAAATTTGTATAAGTCTTATTTAATGCCCTAATAATTAAGAAAATATAAAATTAATTTTTACTTAATTATTTATTAAATTAAAAATACAAAACCTATTTATTAATACATATTTATTAATAAAATATTTATATTTGAAATAATATTTATTATTTATTAAAAGTAATTATACTATAATTTAGAAGATAAAATTATTTACATTTCTTGTATTTATACCTAATTAAAATAACGTCATTTACTAATTTATATTTAATTTATAAGTAATTATAAGGTTTGGGCCAACCAGGTGCTGACACGTGTCAGCACCTGGAGCTTCTTCTCCAAGAAGCTGTTCAGCCAGAATCTGTCCCAACCTCTCACCTTCCCCCATTTTTCCCGCTCACATCTCGAACCTTCTGATCGATCTCAACCCTCCAACTCCTACTCCTAACAACCCTCTACATCGCCGACCCTCCGATTAACCTTGGAGCCCACGCCAATCATCTATATAAAGCCTCCAAGTCGCCATTAACAACATCATCTTCTTCCACCTTAAGCTTTTCAGCTCCAGGTTGTTCGACCACCCCAACTTCCTAGCCTTGTTCCCAACCACTCGAGCGGTGACAGCGCCGGAGGAGGAGCTCGCGAGGAAGAGGAGTCGAAGGAGAAGGGATCCAAGGTGTACAATCACCTTGCATCGCCGCCAAGCGCTGCGTAGAGCTCCGACGAGGTCGACCGTCGAGCAGCTTCTTCCAGGTCATACACCCGGATTTTCCATAGACCACTTCCTCCATTTCATGATTTTGTTTCTCAACAATAGAGCCACGATTAGCGTGGCTAACCGCGTTTTTAAGTAGACTAATCATCATTCTTTAACGCCACTTCAAAACCTCCCTTCGATTCGCATCCATTCGATTCAAATCGATTCACAAAATCGCCATCTTCATACGTTCTGGTTGTTTGGCTGAAGTTTATGTGATTTTTCCTTAACTTTGGAGATCTATATCTAATAATCTCGGCCGATTCAATTTGAATCGAGCATAGACATACATTCCTTGCAGATCCAGGTATCTCGCGAAGCAATTACATCGGAGTTTGGGCTTACGACATCATCGATCTTGGATCTTGAAGTCGGAGCTCCAGAACTGAACGAAGCCATCTCCGCCGAAACCCCCACCTTCGTAGAGCTTCCGCCGCCGCTCGGAGCGGCGCCACCGCCATCTCCACCGCGGGCGAGCTCGAGGGGTGGAGGAGCCACCCCTCTGGCCCCGCAGGCGAGCCCAAGACGCCGGAGGACAGCCGCCAAAAGTCGGAGAAGAAAGCGTCGCCGCCAGGAGCTCCAACCGCTCAAGAACGCTCAGGCTACAATTTGCTGACACGTGGCACCACGACGAGCGTCGGATCGCGCCAGCGCGTTCTAATCTCTGCCGTTGATCGCGAAACGGTGGGAAAATTGCATAATAAACCCAGCTGAAGTTCCAGAATTCATTCCCGCCGCCCAAGTTTTGCATAATTACGTTTAGGTCCCTCCGCAGGGACCTAAGTGTAAGAGTTTGTTATTTTTCTTGCAGAACAATCCTTTTTGGACCTTTTTGAGAACAAATATTAATTAGTTTTTTTACGCTTATGCCCCTGGGCTGTAGGGGCTATATCTTGTTCGTTTGACCTCAGATTCCGACGATTCTTGAGGGGTAGTTACACAACTACCCCAGCTATATAGTATAAAGTTTTCGCGGCTTTTCGACGAGTTTTTAACGTGATTTGATTTTCTCGAAAACCGCATCGTTTTGATTTCTTTTCTTGTGCAGTTCGAGTACGCGGCTCGAACATCGTTCACCTATACTATATAGTATCACCTATACTCTATCCACCTACTATATAATAAATAAATCTTTTGCAAAATATCCCTTTTTGAAAATTAAATAAAAATTTGAAAAGAATAAAATCAAATAAAAATTACAAAAATAAAAACCACTAAAAAGGCATTCTGACTTGGAGAAGAATTAAAATAAGATTACGAAAAAGAAAAATTAGGGAATATATTCTGCCTCCTTGAGTTCGACCCAGGAACACTTGCCTGGTAAAATATTAGTGAACGGTTTTCCGACAGGAAACCGTAAATTTGTTTGATAGGTTTAAGAACCGAATTTGTTTCGCGGCTTTCTGCTACAACCGACACCTCATTCTCTTCTTTAAATAAAAAGTGAAAGCCGCGAAACTCGATTTTTAGACGCTTATCAAAATGGCGCCGTTGCCGGGGATCGAACCCGGGTCACCCGCGTGACAGGCGGGAATACTCACCACTATACTACCCGCGTGACAGGCGTGACAGGCGGGAAGGCTCGCGAAACGAGGCTTATCAAAATGGCGCCGTTGCCGGGGAGGCGTTAGATTCCCTTGATTTTTCGTTTTTCGTGATTTTATTATTTTTCTTCTCTTTGTTTTTCGTACGGTTTTTCGTACAGCTTTTTCGTGTTTTGTTTTCCTTTCTTGTTTTCTTTACGGCTTTCTCGGCTTTCTCGATATTATTTTGTGCTAATCATCTTTGCAGGGCCTGCAGAATCAACCGGTTTCCTCGGAAGCCGAGTCAGTTGAAAGGGCAGAGGTCGGCTCCTTCTTCACGAGTCGACTGTAGAGGGCAGAGAATTAGTATCCTTTTATTTGAGTGAGAAAGGGAGAGAGTTGTACTAGCTTAATAAAATTTTCATTTTTTTTAGGGGCTTGATTCATCGGATACCGTGTATCTGGTGAATCAGGGCACCCACCGCGGCTTTTATCGCTTATCGGTTTTCTGCGGTTTTCTAGATGCTTGCTTAGGATTTTTCGCTCTATCTGCTTGTGCCTCGTAGCTAGTTTTAGGACTTGCAACCTAGGTGCTTGCTCTAGGGTTTTAACAAAAAGAAAAAAATAGACGTTGTTTGAAAATACATAAAAATTGCAAAATTAAAAATTGGGACTGCTAAAAATATCTGATCAAAAACCGTAAAATCGATTCAATTGATTTGGGGAGAGTAACCCCCGCACATTTCTCAGAGTGCGCGAGTTGAGAGCCGACACTTAAGGATAGAGACAGAATCCCGTATTTCTTGCGGGATACTACTGGATCCATACACCTGATCGCTGTTCCTCAGTGGGTAAGCTCGGGTAGCCGGAAACGGTCCGGGTTTACTTAGCAGAGTGGGAGGTTTAGAGGACACTGCGCAAGGCTCCGTCCTCAAGTAACACGGGTAGCCGGAAACGGTCCGTACTTACTCCCATACTGGCTGAGTGCGAGTGGTCTCGCGTAAGGATTCGGGCCAGTGTCTTGGAGAAACTATCGGGCTCCTATTGGCTTGCTCAGCCCGCGTAATCGCAACGATTGATAATCACAACCCTAAAACCGAAAAAATAAAAAGACCGAACTCTTACGGTCTTCATCAGGGTTGAGTTGGTGAAAACGGGGTTTGCCTTGTGTTTGTTTGCGGGGCGTGAGTTTTCCGCGGCTTTCGCATTCCTTCTTCTCTTGAATCGTACACGTGCTCTCCCAATCTTCTCTTGACATCGAAGATGACGTCTCGACGGCTTTTCGGCTCAGACTCTGTGAGCTTTCAACCGTCCACCGTCGAGCGTATGTCTTCACAGGCTCGGGATGACCCTCTTCCCGAGCTGGTCCCATCCAATCTCGAGGCGAGTCAGACCCAGACTCCCTCGCCTCCTGGCCAGATCATTGTGGCAGACCTTCGCCTCAACACAGAATCCAAATCTCCTGAGTATTTCTCGATGAGTTCTTACGAGAGTTTTCATTTTCCAGACGATCAGATGGCTCGTGGGAAAGCACCGGCAGCAGATGAGAGGCCAGCAGCTGAGGATCATCCGGAGGGAAGAGCAGATCTAAACGGAGATGTCACGACAGGTATTCTCGACACACTTCAGCAGATGAATCTACAGATTCGAGAACAGTTTAGAGTTCAGACCGAGTTTCAGGCTGAATTAGCCGCACTTAGAGCAGGGGCCGGGAACCAGTTACCGCCTGCGGTTCCCGCTACTTTACGGGACGAGTATGACCCGGGTGCTAGAACGCTCCATCACTGGATTCGGCTACCGCCGAATCAAGGGCCATACGAACTCCGACCGTCCTTCATTTCTTTGCTTCCCAAGTACTATGGGAATGCCGCAGAGGAGCCGTTCACGTTTCTACAGCAGTTTGAGATGATCTGCGGAACGGCCTGCTATCCAGGAGTGACACAGGAAGCCGTGCGCTTAAAGGCTTTTCCTTTTGCCTTAGCCGATAAAGCCCTTTATTGGCTAAGCCATCTAGGGAGAGAAATCTCCACTTGGGACGACCTGAAGTCCACCTTCCTGCGCAAGTATTTCCCTCTAGGAAGGACGAACATGATGAGGAGTCAGATCTCCAATTTCACGCAATTATCGAACGAATCATTCCATGAGGCATGGGATCGATTTAAGGACCTGACGGAGAGATGCCCACATCATGAGATACCAATGAAGGTGCTAGTACAGAATTTTTTCGGAGGACTCCAGCCGGAAATTCAGGGGCTAGTTAGTGCCGCATGTGGAGGCAGTTACTTGAACAAAGATGCCGAGTCAGTTTGGACCATCTTCGAAGGGATGGCCGAGAACTCGAGAGTTGTAGACTCTACTCGGGCATATCAGAAAGCCCCGCAGCCACCACATCACCGAGAACATCACAAGGTGGCGAATATAGCAGACTCTGAATCCAACACCAACATGAGCTT
The DNA here is from genome assembly GCA_037367405.1 of Ottelia alismoides. Taxonomy (NCBI): domain Eukaryota; kingdom Viridiplantae; phylum Streptophyta; class Magnoliopsida; order Alismatales; family Hydrocharitaceae; genus Ottelia; species Ottelia alismoides. The sequence continues at coordinate 439,547 of JAZKJV010001147.1, read as the reverse complement.
CATTGGTGAGAAATTAACATTGGTGGATGTGATTCACAAGCAAGTCCAGGACCTGCAACCGCTGCGAGAGTTGGAGAAACTCTCATCTCTACCTCAGCAGCTGAGTGATCTTTCGAAGAAGGTCTCTGATCTTCAACTTCAGTACCAACAGAGTCAGACTTCTTCACAGCCAGCACGGAGGATCGCACCCGCTCCACCTACCCGTCAGATACAATATGTTCAGAGCGAGTCCGAGATTCCGCAGATTGATTGGCATGAGGATCAGTCTCATGCCAATGCTGGCCAGGTCATCAGCACTGCAGCGATGGAGGTGGAGCCGCAAGCCACTTTCGAGATCAATGGGATTTGGTATACTCCAGTTCAGCAGCCGAGTATACCGAATCATCAGCAGCAGCAGCCGTACGGTCATCCGCAGCATGGACGTCCGCAATTCCAGCACCGCCAGAATTTCACGCCGCCGCAGTCTCATCTGAACGTCTACCATCAGAGACCGCAGCCTACTTATCAGCACCCTGCGCAGTTTTCACCGAATTATCCTTTTCAGCAGCCGCAACAATCTTCCTCTACACCACAGCGCTACTCCCAGCCGTCCACTTCTCAGCACTTCACGCCAAAGCAGGAGAGAGGAGCAAGCCAGGGCCACCATACCGAACCAGAGATGTCTTCACAGGCCCAGGCGCTCAACCAGATCATGGACATGCTCAACACGCTCCAAATTGCACATAAGACAGAAATGGAGCAGGTTAACCGTCGTCTGGACGAGTTAACCGTGCCGAAGACCACTCTCCCAGCTCAGCCTCAGATGAATCCGAACAACAAGAGGAGGCATCCAGATCAGGTAGATACTACAGGTAAGATCTCGTTTCCTGAATTTTTGTCTAACTTCATTCGTCTCAGGAGCGGTAGATCACCGCAAACACCTACTGGAGAGGAGAGGGAACCAGAGGAGCACGAGCATGATCCGAATGCCGAGGAGGAGGAACCGCAAGAGGATGAGGACGTACAGTCAAGAGACGGGAGCAATGCCAACAGTTCAGATATGGATACTGGCGACTCAGATGACAATATCACGCCAGATCAGGCAGAATCCCCAGAAAAAAAACATTTCTTCCCCTGTCTTAGAGAGTTTTGTAAATAATTCTGAGACTCTCGATGTACAAGCTGATTCCAATGATTTCAATAAAAGTTCTGATTTTCTGAATCCTGACTTTATTCCTTTTCCCGATGCTTTGTTTGGAAAAGGAAAGAAAAAGACCAAAAATAATCCTGAATCTCCACAATTTGAAAAGTTGCTCAAAGATCATATCTTTTTGAAGATCCCGCTCCACGATGCCTTAGATCAATTTCCTACGCTTAAGAATCAATTGAAAAACAGATGCACCACGCGTAGGAAAAAGAGATCCCGAATAGAAAAGCATGTATTGACTAAGGCAACATCCTGTGCGATACAGAATAAGCTTCCAAAGAAGAAGAAAGACTCAGGTGCACATTATGTCAGATGCGAGATCGCAAAAGCCGAATTCGATCGCACTCTATTAGATAACGGTTCCTCGATCAATCTGATACCCGCTTCCTTACTCGAGAAGCTCGAGTTAGGTCCTCTTTACAAATCCCGCGCTATTCTTCAGTTTGCTGATAGATCCGTAAAGAGACCTAAGGGTATACTTAGGAACGTTATCGTAACCGTGCAGGGTCTGCAATTCCCCGTAGATTTTACGGTTCTAGAAATGAATTGCCCTGCACAGTTGCACCTTGCCCCGATCATTCTCGGGAGGCCTTTTCTAGAGACCGCAAAGGCTCTTTTCGATTATGATACAGGGAAGGTATCTTTTCGCGCCGAGGGTGAAAAGGTACATATAGAGATGGCGAGAGAATCGAACAATTCCAGTGATGCATCTTCAGATTTTCTGAGTTCTTTAGCCTCCTGTGATTACATGGATGAGGTTTGCTTTGACGACCTCGAAAGATACCAAGTAGAGACCCAAGAATGTTTGACAGAGGACGGGTCTGAGACTTTAGGAGGTAGCTCTTCCGATGGGACTTTATATTTTAGTCTGGATGATGATGAGCAAAGGGATCAGACTTTTGAGGATATTAATGCAGATCTTTCAGAATCAGAGAGTATACATAATTCCTCCATCTCAGATGAATCAGAATTTTATCTAGTTGACTTATTCTCTTCTGATCATTCTGAGGAGTCGGATGATGTCTCGAACATCTTCTGTAGTCCGACTTTAGAGCACATTGAGATGGTGAATAATCAGAATGCAGACACATCACCTACCGACACAAATCCCCATACAGATATAGATGATGTTGCAGCAGATCCAGATAATACCTTGACAGAACTCAAGACTTTGCCACCAAACATGAAATATGCCTTCCTTGCGGGTCCACATCAGCAGTTTCCGGTCATTATCAGCTCAACTTTGACCGATGATCAAGAATCTCGTCTGATGGAGATTCTAGAAAGAAACCGCAAGGCTATTGGGTGGACTGTATCCGATCTCCGCGGGATTAATCCTGCTTTGTGTTCACATCACATCTATCTCGATCACGACAGCAAACCCTCCAGAGAGTTTCAGCGTAGGCTGAATCCGGTTTTACGAGAAGTTGTTAAGAAAGAGATCACGAAATGGTGTGACGCAGGGTTCATTTATCCTATCTCCAACTCCGAATGGGTTAGCCCATTACATGTTGTCCCGAAGAAGTCGGGAATACAGATGGTGAAAAATGAGAGTGGAGAGGAGATTCCAAAGAGAGTAACCACGTCGTGGCGAGTATGTGTTGATTACAGGAAACTTAACACCGCGACGAAGAAGGACCACTTCCCTTTGCCCTTCATAGACCAGGTCATCGAACGGTTGGCAGGGAACGAGTACTTATGTTTCCTTGACGGTTACTCCGGATACAACCAGGTATCAATTGCTCCAGAAGACCAGGAGAAAACCACCTTCACTTGTCCGTTTGGCACGTATGCCTTTAGACGGATGCCCTTTGGATTGTGCAACGCTCCCGCAACTTTCCAGAGGTGCATGCTCGCTATTTTTGCGGATATGGTCGGTGATTTTCTAGAGGTTTTTATGGATGACTTTTCGGTCTATGGTGAGTCATTTGACGATTGTTTAGTGCACCTAGACCAGGTTTTGAAAAAGTGTTGTGAGGTAGATCTCGTTCTGTCATGGGAAAAGAGCCATTTTATGGTTACTCACGGGATCGTGTTGGGGCACGTCATCTCCCAGCGAGGCATGGAGGTTGACCCTGCCAAGGTGGATGTCATTAAGAAACTCGAACCACCATCCAACATCAAACAGTTACGGTCATTTCTGGGGCACGTCGGCTTTTATCGACGGTTTATTCAAGACTTCTCCAAGATTGCCCGACCGTTAACTGAATTGTTAGGCAAAGACATCGAGTTCATTTTAAATGATAAATGTCTTCATGCCTTCCTCACACTTAAAGAAAAGATAATCAGTGCTCCTGTCCTACAGCCGCCTGATTGGTCTCTACCCTTCGAGATCATGACAGATGCATCAGATTTTGCGGTCGGGGCTGTATTAGGGCAGAGGAGGAATGGACTTCCCATATCTATACACTATGCCAGCAAGACCTTAGATGATGCGCAGAGAAACTACACAGTAACAGAGAAAGAGATGTTGGCAGTAGTGTTTGCACTAGACAAATTTCGATCTTATTTACTTGGCTCCAAGATCACAGTTTATACAGACCACTCAGCTATCAGATTTTTGATGGAAAAGAAGGATGCCAAGGCACGCCTTCTTAGATGGATTCTTTTACTTCAGGAATTTGATTTGGATATTAAGGATAAACCTGGAGTAAAGAATGTGGTAGCTGATCACCTCTCCTGATTACAGTCAAATCAGCCTTCAGATAAGTACACGCCAGAGATCGCAGAGAGATTTCCAGACGAGAGTATCTTTGCGGTGACAGAACTTCCGTGGTATGCAGATATAGTGAACTTTCTGGTCACACAGAAAAGTCCTCAAGGTTGGCCGAGGAACAGAGTTGAGAAACTCGTTTCTGAGTCACGATACTACCATTGGGAGGATCTGATTCTTTTTCACGAAGGACCGGATTGCGTTTACAGGCGATGTATTCCTCAGGAGGAATACAATAGTGTCCTCACTTTGTGTCATTCTCTAGAATCAGGAGGATATCATTCAGGGAAGAGGGCAGCGCAGAAGGTACTACAGAGCGGATTATGGTGGCCGACTCTTACCAGAGATGCTTGCACATTTGTGAAGAGTTGTCCAGAGTGTCAGAAAGCTGTAGGGACAGTCAGTGCCAGAGATGCAATGCCGATGCGACCCGTCATTATATGCGAGATCTTTGACGCATGGGGCATAGATTTTATGGGACCATTCCCTTCTAGCAGCGGCTTTGAGTACATCCTTCTCGCTGTAGATTATGTTAGCAGATGGGTGGAGGCTATACCCGCAAGAACCGCAGACAGTAAGACCGTTTGCAAGTTCCTAAGGGAACACATCATTTCGCGGTTTGGAATCCCTCGTATTCTTATCTCTGATGGGGGTAGCCATTTCATTAATAAGGAGGTGAAAAAGCTAGTGAAACAATACCGCATCGATCACAGAGTAGCTTCTCCTTACCACCCACAGGCGAATGGCATGGCCGAAGTTTCAAATAGGGAGGTAAAATCTATTCTCCAGAAATTAGTACGACCAGATAGAAAGAATTGGTCACTTCTTCTAGACCAAGTTCTGTGGGCATATCGTACTGCATATAAGACTCCCTTAGGTACTTCACCATTCAGGCTAGTTTATGGAAAGCCGTGCCACTTGCCCGTAGAGATCATGCACAAATCTGAGTGGGCAATCCGAGAAATTTTGATGGATATGCAGAAAGCAGGAGCCAAGAGGAAGATAGATCTGAATGAGCTGGTAGAAATCCGCAATCAAGCATATGAGAACACACTGATCTATAAGGACAAAGTGAAGAAATGGCATGACAGACACATCCGACACAAGAGCTTTGTCCCTGGGCAGAAAGTCTGGTTGTTCAATGCAAGGTTGAGAATTTTTCCCGGCAAATTGAAAAGCAAGTGGGAAGGACCGTACATAGTCAGAACGGTGCACGACAATGGTAGTATTGCGATATCAGATGTGTCACCTGGTGCAGAACCGTTCGTGGTTAACGGGAAGATGCTGAAGCACTTCGTAGAGACCACTGATCATCTGGCCCGTACTGAAGTGATCTATTTTGTACAGGAATCATAATCATTCTTTTACTTCTTTCTGTACAAATCCTTTTGAGCCATTCGGGAGATTCACAACACTTGTATATCCTTCATAGACCACAATCGTCCCCATTTTTGCTCGTCTTCTATGCTTAGGATACCAGATCCTAAGTATAGGGGGGACTGATTGCCCGTTGATTCACGTTTTATTTTTGTACTAATTCTTTTGTATAGCCATTCTTTTTCACGAATCACTGATCCCCAATTTTTGGCTACATTCTTTTTATACTTAGGATGCCTTATCCTAAGTATAGGGGGGACCGAGTGATTTCGATGATTTCGTATTCCTTCCTTTTGATTTCTTCGTTATTTATCTTTTTCATTCAGTCATCCCGTTTTTGCTCTCTCATAATACTTACGATGACCAGATCGTAAGTATAGGGGGGGTTGACTGACTTGTCATCGATATCCCTTTTTCATCCACTTTTACTTAGCACGAGTTATGCCCTCCTTTTTCTCTTTTGACGCTATGAGGACATAGCTCAAGCTAAGTATAGGGGGGTGCGTATATATTGTATATATACTTTCGGTCATAACTCGTACTTTATGTATTTTCTATACCTATAAAATCCATAAAAAGTGGGTACGGGTTAATTTAAAATACACTCTCTTATTTATAAAATTTTGATAAATAAGTAAAATATGCTTAAAACTTGTAATTAAAACTTGTAATTAAAAATATTATCTGTATAATACTTATTTAAAATCTTATTTAATAAAACTTGTATAAAAATCATTCAACCCTTGTAAAATACTCTGTAGATAAAATTTGTAAAATACATTAGACATTTAACTTAAATAAAATTTATCTTGTAAAAATTGTGAATAAAATCTTGTTTATAAAAATCATAAAATCCATAAAAAATACAAAGTCCTAAAATTTGTAAAAAATACAAAATCCTTAAAATCCATAAAATAAGTAAAATCCAGAAAATATACTTCACAAAAACATGGTTGCATTTGCATTCGCATTTTTCAGAATAAGTTTGATTTCTGGGACTAAGGACTGAGTCTAGTCTAAAGGATGGAGCTTGATTACGGCCTTTAACTCTCATTGTAAGGAGCCTGATTAGGAACTGGAATTCAGACTCTTCAGGTCTGGTGACTTAAATCTTTGGGTTCCGTAAGACCATATTCGTGAAATCAAGTCATCTGAGCTTAAGTAGACCACTTGGAGTCATCCGTACAACTCTTCACCAATGAACTAATCTTGAACACATGCACTCTGCACTTAGCTCAACTCGCATGGAGTTCCGAAGGACAGTACATCTTGGTAGTGCATTTCTATCCTTATCTTTGCGGCATTGACGTCTAAAGATGGGAGAGATTGGGGTTGCGATAGTTGCTTCGGATGAGGGAAGGATCTGCTGACACAATTTTTCTAAGACCTCAAAAAATGGACGGATTAAAAAGATTCTATAACCGTCGAGGCACAAAAGATGAATGCAGTGCAAGCAAATTACAAAGTCAAGTAAAAGCAGAAGCCACCAAATAAGACCAAACGGGTCAAAGCTTCCACCAAATATGCCTGCACATCTTAGTGGAGACTCAGCTACACCGGTTGGGCTTCACAAGGAGATGCGTCTACACTGGTCGCACTCCACTTCTTTTCTCATTCTTCTAACCTCTCCCTATATTCGATTGTGGACATAGCAGAACTGAACTCAGAAGGGAATACCTCCCTCCTCGAGGAAAGAGTAGCAAGATGAGGAAGTCATAGGAGTGTATAGCCGAGATTGACGGTTTCTTCGGTTCTCTAAGCAGGAAGAGCTAAATCAATTCACACACTGTACAAGTTGACTTCAAGGATGATAGAGTTTGCGATATGAATAAGTGAGTCTGAACTAGCCGATGAAGTGATCTCGAGTAAGGATTATGGAACTTGAAGACTGTTGAGGATGAAATCCTAATCCTAGTTAAGGTTCCGACAAAATGCTTGTTTCAGGCCCGATCAAGCTCTGTCCTTTGTTTGTTCTCATGAATTGGTTTAGGAAAACAAATTCATTCTAACTTTCTTTCTTTTCACTTACTTTTTCAAAATAAGTGTTTGCTAAGGGACTAGCAAAGTTTAAGTATAGGGGGTTGATGAATCCATGATTCATTAACTTTTCTGTCGCATTTTGTCTTAAAACCCTTAACAAATACATGTAAATACTCATTAATTCTCATATTTTAACAAAACTCCATTCATGTGTAAATATTCACTTTTAACCACTAAATTCATGTAAATAAATAAAGAACCAGAAAAAAAGAAAGAAAAAGGCATGTGGAATATATGTATATATATGTAACATGACTTAAGCTATAAATATAACTGTAAGATATATTTATAGCCTAACCCCCGAGACCAAGTCAGCATGGATTGGTCGACAAACCAAAAAGTAGGGGGAGATAAGGAAAGAAAACCCTATAAAAATAATCTATCACATGTATATACATTCTTCACTATTTATAAATAAATACAAAACTTCAGAGAATTTTAATTATTTCATCTTAACTTATTCTTCAACAAATCTTTCTCCTAATTATTCATAAAAATGTAAATAAAAATATAAAAATAAGTTAAAAATATTACCCTGTAAATATGCCAAGAAATCCAGCTTACAACTTGTCAAAATCTCAACTTCCGAACATCATAACTTCCTCATACGAACTCCAATTTCACTCTACTCACCTTTAAAGTTCATAAAATAATATTATCTAATTAATGAAGGTGGTTTCACTGAATTCGGAGTCCGTTTGCAAAAAGTCGGTTTTGGGACCAAAAGACAAAGGGGTTTCTGGGCTATTTATTTTATGTAACACACCTTACTTATTATTTTCTTAATTTTATAATTTTTTAATTATTTCATGATCCTCTAGTTTCATCATAAATTATTTCATAATTTTTGGAGACTATTTATTATTTTTATAAAATCAAATACCCTAAAATATAGGTATATTTGACCTATAGAGACACTTCCTCTATTTATTAAAATATGTAAATTAATTCATAAAAATCCATAAAAATTTGTATAAGTCTTATTTAATGCCCTAATAATTAAGAAAATATAAAATTAATTTTTACTTAATTATTTATTAAATTAAAAATACAAAACCTATTTATTAATACATATTTATTAATAAAATATTTATATTTGAAATAATATTTATTATTTATTAAAAGTAATTATACTATAATTTAGAAGATAAAATTATTTACATTTCTTGTATTTATACCTAATTAAAATAACGTCATTTACTAATTTATATTTAATTTATAAGTAATTATAAGGTTTGGGCCAACCAGGTGCTGACACGTGTCAGCACCTGGAGCTTCTTCTCCAAGAAGCTGTTCAGCCAGAATCTGTTCCAACCTCTCACCTTCCCCCATTTTTCCCGCTCACATCTCGAACCTTCTGATCGATCTCAACCCTCCAACTCCTACTCCTAACAACCCTCTACATCGCCGACCCTCCGATTAACCTTGGAGCCCACGCCAATCATCTATATAAAGCCTCCAAGTCGCCATTAACAACATCATCTTCTTCCACCTTAAGCTTTTCAGCTCCAGGTTGTTCGACCACCCCAACTTCCTAGCATTGTTCCCAACCACTCGAGCGGTGACAGCGCCGGAGGAGGAGCTCGCGAGGAAGAGGAGTCGAAGGAGAAGGGATCCAAGGTGTACAATCACCTTGCATCGCCGCCAAGCGCTGCGTAGAGCTCCGGCGAGGTCGACCGTCGAGCAGCTTCTTCCAGGTCATACACCCGGATTTTCCATAGACCACTTCCTCCATTTCATGATTTTGTTTCTCGACAATAGAGCCACGATTAGCGTGGCTAACCACGTTTTTAAGTAGACTAATCATCATTCTTTAACACCACTTCAAAACCTCCCTTCGATTCGCATCCATTCGATTCAAATCGATTCACAAAATCGCCATCTTCATACGTTCTGGTTGTTTGGCTGAAGTTTATGTGATTTTTCCTTAACTTTGGAGATCTATATCTAATAATCTCGGCCGATTCAATTTGAATCGAGCATAGACATACATTCCTTGCAGATCCAGGTATCTCGCGAAGCAATTACATCGGAGTTTGGGCTTACGACATCATCGATCTTGGATCTTGAAGTCGGAGCTCCAGAACTGAACGAAGCCATCTCCGCCGAAACCCCCACCTTCGTAGAGCTTCTGCCGCCGCTCGGAGCGGCGCCACCGCCATCTCCACCGCGGGCGAGCTCGAGGGGTGGAGGAGCCACCCCTCTGGCCCCGCAGGCGAGCCCAAGACGCCGGAGGACAGCCGCCAAAAGTCGGAGAAGAAAGCGTCGCCGCCAAGAGCTCCAACCGCTCAAGAACGCTCAGGCTACAGTTTGCTGACACGTGGCACCACGACGAGCGTCGGATCGCGCCATCGCGTTCTAATCTCTGCCGTTGATCGCGAAACGGTGGGAAAATTGCATAATAAACCCAGCTGAAGTTCCAGAATTCATTCCCGCCGCCCAAGTTTTGCATAATTACGTTTAGGTCCCTCCGCAGGGACCTAAGTGTAAGAGTTTGTTATTTTTCTTGCAGAACAGTCCTTTTTGGACCTTTTTGAGAACAAATATTAATTAGTTTTTTTACGCTTATGCCCCTGGGCTGTAGGGGCTATATCTTGTTCGTTTGACCTCAGATTCTGACGATTCTTGAGGGGTAGTTACACAACTACCCCAGCTATATAGTATAAAGTTTTCGCGGCTTTTCGACGAGTTTTTAACGTGATTTGATTTTCTCGAAAACCGCATCGTTTTGATTTGTTTTCTTGTGCAGTTCGAGTACGCGGCTCGAACATCGTTCACCTATACTATATAGTATCACCTATACTCTATCCACCTACTATATAATAAATAAATCTTTTGCAAAATATCCCTTTTTGAAAATTAAATAAAAATTTGAAAAGAATAAAATCAAATAAAAATTACAAAAATAAAAACCACTAAAAAGGCATTCTGACTTGGAGAAGAATTAAAATAAGATTACGAAAAAGAAAAATTAGGGAATATATTCTGCCTCCTTGAGTTCGACCCAGGAACACTTGCCTGGTAAAATATTAGTGAACGGTTTTCCGACAGGAAACCGTAAATTTGTTTGATAGGTTTAAGAACCGAATTTGTTTCGCGGCTTTCTGCTACAACCGACACCTCATTCTCTTCTTTAAATAAAAAGTGAAAGCCGCGAAACTCGATTTTTAGACGCTTATCAACTGGCTGAAAGTAGGTGCAACTAGTCATAAGAATTCAGGACAGTCTTTAAGAAAATCTCCGATACCTAACTGCTTGCTAATTATTTTCAATATTGATTTATCACCAACTAAAATAGAAAAGATAATTGTCGAACTCTTGAGGCTTCATTGTGTGAGATGGTGAACCTGGGGTTTGATTTGTGTTTGCATTGGTGTGCGTGAACCAATTTCAAAGATCAAAAGTGACACATTTGTGCCATCAATCTCCTTGATAAAAATTTCTTTTGAATATCCTGTGCACTTGCATCAAGATCAACCATGTCAATTCATCATCAACCTCCTTAGACAAAAATAGGACAATGGTCCGAGTACCTATCTGATCTATATTATGAAAATGAATTTGTCTCGATCAGGCCCAAATCATCTAAACCCTCTTCTCTTCAGAATCCTCCAACATTTGCGAGAGACTTTCATTCTCGGATGAATTCGGGCCCCTCGATAAATTCCAAGACACTCTACTCGAATCATCCGATCAAAGTCACCACAGCCTCATATTTTTCTCCTCGACCACCTGAGCAACTGCCATCCTGAACTGAACCATCTTATTCCCGGTTTCTCGCTAAAACTAATGAATAATTTCAAGAACAAATCACTTTTGAGACTCATGATCGGCAGAGAGACCAAACCCGATCACACCATATGGCATGGAAGGACATATCGATATCGATATCGTTTCGATATCGTGTCGATATCGATATATCGTCGATATATCGCCGATATATCGCTATATCTAGGAATCTTTCTGAAGAAAATGCCTGAAATCGGATATATCGATATATCGATTTCGATATCGGTCCCATATCGATATGGATATATCGGCGATATATCGTCGATATATCGGGATACAGCCTTCCATGCCATATGGAGAGGCTTGCATCTAATGATCATCAATGTTGGATTAACCATGATGATCACATCTGCATTGACAACCTTGAATACCATTCCTTTGATCAACCCACACATACAAAGGACCAGACAGATGATATCGACACATATGCACCCTGTATGACTCCATTATTTGGGGAGACAATCAATCATAACCATGGAAGTAGACTCTACTCAAACCAGCATTGCATGCCTGAGTCACGACATGTTGAGTATGATACCTACAGATTCCCACAAAATCCTTCCACTGAGCAGACTCCTTCCATAATTTTTGATGAGAAATTTTAAGGAAATGACAATCGTATATTGGATATTTCAAGAGAATCTCTTCTCATCTCATATAGGAAAATAGAAGAAGAAATTACCGAAACCTGAATTCAAAAACAAGAACACACACCGACTGCTCCCATGATTGATCATGAAAAGATTATGGAAGATGACATTTCGAGGATAAATAAGAGATTTGAGTTAATGGAGGATAAATTTAGAAAGTTTACCGACCGACTAATTTTACTCTCTGGTAGCTCGGATATAAAAATGGATGAGAAAAAGATTGAAGGATATAGGATAATCCTCAAGCGCGTCATGGAAGCGTGATCGTCGTATCAAATATGACGAAGAACGACTAGTCGCACTAGTTGTTCTATGCATCGAAATTTAAAAAATTTTCATGCGACGAAACCACATGATCCAAGAACACTTCTCGGATCGTTTTGTCTAAATCACAAATAAGTAATAGGATTACCTCTTGAAGCATGTTTGCAATCGATTCTCTAAACGAAGAGACCTCCTGTCTCAAGTCCGATCCGACGAAGAAGATGCTTGTGAGCACGGGGATGAATCGCGTGCTTCTCGCAATCCATGTTGATGATCCAAGCGGCGGATCTCCTAATCTCGACACATGAGATCCGACGTCTTCTTCACGAGCGAGCCGCATCGGAGGAGACAGAGATCCACGAGTAAATGATCGGGCAGCATAACGACGATGCTGCGGCGTTAGATAACTTCTCTAGGGCATCCATGGTGGACGACCATGAGAGAAGAAGAGAGAGGCATGACGGTAGAGAGAAAAGAGAGAGAGAGACTTATGTTCTCATTGTGTAAAGAAGAACAAAGGGGTGCCCTTCTATTTATAATATTTTGGAATCCATGGATCTCAATCCATGGGCAACACAAATCCAATGGCTCTCATTGATTTGTGTTTCTTTTAATGGCTAAGATTTGTGTTGGAAAAAACCAACAACAATTAATTTAATTCATATTAAATCTATATTGATAATCAATATAAATCAATCCCAAATTAAATCAAGCAATCATGGAGATTATAGGAATGAAGATTGCCTCCTTTCATAATATGGGATTTGGTGGCAATCTCTTGTAATCTCATGATATCTCATGAGATTACATTATTCTATGGAAATCTCCAAGATTTACAACAACACTTGTTGTAAATTATTCAACAAAAATAATTCATAATTATTTTGTGAATATTGAAATCTTACCATTGGAAAATTGTGAATCGCATTCACAACCCAAACTAAAATGTGAATTACATTTTCAATTTAATGTTCAATGTGAATCAAATTCACATTAACATTTAATTAACAAATGTAAATTACAAATAGCTCTCTCTTATATATTATAAATCACATTTATAATATATATATTTAATATAGATAGTGCTATCCACATTATTCAATATCCATGATAATTAAATCACATTTAATCATCTTGGATCTCTTTTCTCTTGTGCCCAAATTATATGAATCACATTCACATTATTTATATCTTTGATAATCAAATCATATTTAATTATCTAAGATAACTCTCTTTATAATATGAATCGAATTCATATTAATCATGATAATTAAATCACATTTAATTATCCATTTTCTCAATGCTCGGATACTTATATCAATAATGACATTATCCTTAACTCTTTCAAGGATAATACGCTTTCTCCACAAATACTTGGAGATAAGGACATGGTGATTGTATTGTTCTACGTATAACGACTTGGATATTGAGATCACATCTCAAATCCAGATCTCGGGCCTCCCATAGATGCTTGATTAAATCAAGACCGTAAATCTAATCTTCTCATTGTATCTGAATCACATTCATATCAATGTCCAACATTTGGACCAAGATCAGATTACATCTCTACTGAGAGGAGTCACTAAAATCCAGACCCGTTTCATCACTCCCTAGGAATGGAAGTGTCATGGTTATACAATCGTTTATGATCACATCACCCTCAGGTATTCCCAATACCTGTACATTCTGCACACTGGAAGACCTAGAATAATCCCAAAGTATAAGATCAATTTTACAATGTCTACTTCAGGGATTTATCATTAAGTTTCTCATTCGATCATTGGGAGTTGGTATCGATCATATACTTTCCAAAAGCATATATCATACCCAGGTGTTGATCATATACTTTCCAAAAGCATATATCAAACCTACAAATTCAGTCAAGCTTCCAAAGCAAGACGACCGTGCATGGAATTTGATTCTTCCCAATATCTCATGAGTGAGCTCATGTCTTCCAGTTCAGTAATGAACCTGTATGATCCCTTTGAGAGATCGTATTACTCATATGACCTTATATGCACACCTACGCGCCGGTGTATAGTCCTTGATTGGGTCATCCCTATTGCTCTGCCAAATGTACATACTTAGACATATAGTAACACATCTGTCTCCGGTCAGGGGATGCGTGCCTATATCATGACAGCATACGATATACGACTTTGGTTATCTCGATCTCGTTAAGTCAACTCTTTGACCTAACTAATCTGACACATCCGAATCTCTATTCCTATGCAGAGGACCTGCATCAAGAGGTCGGTCAGATATCAGCCTAACTGAGAAAGGATTGCCATCTCCTACTTAGGCTGGAGATCATCTCTTAACAATCATTTGACGGTACTTGATGAGTCCTCAATCTAACTCATTAAAAATTCATCCAAGCACCCGCCTCTATGATTCAATAATTGAATCAACAGTTGTATGATCATTAAGATGACCATGGCACATAACCCTAATTGTACTGAGGGGCCTATTATGCAAGTTATCTATTCTTCATTTCAGATCAGGGAATGATATTTACAATGACATTTATTGCATAATGGCTTGCCGTGGGCTCGCATGTCCAACAATCTCCCACTAGCCCAAAGAGCCATTAATGGGCTAATCATTTAAACCCACACTCATGTGGCAATCATAGGCTATTTAGAAAATAGCTAGGTAAGCTGATCAGTCACTCCGATCCCAAGAGACTATGCCAAGTCCTTTTACGGCACTTGCATATCTCCTAGTGACAGTGTTCGCATCCAATGCGTATGTTGCATCTTATGCAACCAATACTCAATATAGTCAAAGCAGTTATAGCGTCCTTGATAATACTGCTCAACAATTATTATAACCGGTATTCCCTTAATCCTTATCAGAATACCTTTATTCCTAGAGATACCTATCTCCTAAGGTATCTATAGTTCATACCCTCATACATCACCATCTACAAGGTCTTAAACTTTTGAAGATAAGACTTTGAGATCACTATCTCTAAGTTTCATCATCTATGAAGATATTGTTATTACTGCAATCAAGTGTTTTATTCCATAGTAGGATTAGTAACAGATTACTACTCCCACTACATGGCAGACATCTGGCTCTTTTGCACATGTAGCATACACTCAGCATCTCAGAACTGATGCCCAAGGGCTAGCAGTTTTAGCATTCACATACTCAACTCTTTGAGGTAATATCCCTTTAGAGAGGTTAGTACCATATCTTTGAGGGAAAGAAGCCTTTCTTGGAATTTTCCAGAAAATGAAAATGTCCAAGGTGTACCATTAATGTGACGGTCCCCATGCCCTCTTCTCTTTGATTCTGAACAACTTCAGAACTAAGATCTAAGAGGTATCCTTGAGACCATATCTCGAGGTATGGGACAACCAGATTATAAAACACTTATTATTATCGTCCTTAGATCATTCCAGATGATTAGGATATTATCTTTATTTAGCATGATGAACACAATGGCACTCCCACTAAGCTTCACATGGTTCATCAAGATTTTATCTGAAATCATAACATTTATAATTTCATCAAATCATATGTTCCAACTACAATAAGCTTATTTGAGTCCAACGATGGAGTTCTTTAGATTGCACACCTTGCTTTCCTCAATCATGAAGCTCTAGGGCTACTTCATATGAATATCCTCAGAGAGGTATTCATAGAGGAATGCAATCTTGACTCACATCATGAAGATGTCATATTCAAGGTGTGTAGCTATAGTTAGCAATATTCTGATGGGTTAAAGCAAGGTCACTAGAGAGCAAGTCTCATCGCAAGCGATGTCTTCTCTTCGGTGTGTTGCTCATGGCTACGAACCGTGCTTTGAAGGTCTCTACCTTCTTATCAGGTTCCCTCTTTCTCTTGAAGATCTATTTACACCATAACGGGTCTTACCCATATAGTTGGATCCTCGAGGGTCTATATACAACATTTGTATATGAAGTCTACTTTAGACTTTATTGCTAACTCCATATTTCCATGATATGATCTTCAGAAGCATCATCACATGAAGTCAGATCATTGTCAGATTCAACTGACACATGGAATCCATCCTCAAACTTATTTGAAGAGGTATTAATGTTTCATCTTTAATTGTCTATTTAGCTTCCGATTTTAGGAGCCTCATTATCTTCTCAAGATTAAATGAGTTCCTTTACTTCATTTTCATCTTGATTCTTGAGAGTCTCATTATCTAAGAATCACATTCTCAGATATGAGATCTTTTTAAGAATCTCAAGGTCATAAAATAGGTATCCAATACCATCCTTTATTTTCCTAATGAAGTAGCACTCTCCAGTGCCAGATTCCAGCTTACTCACATGGAACCTTATTAAGGATATATAATGTAGTCTCTACCACATATATATACCTGGAAACTAAGAGATAATTATGCTAAGATTAATCATTGATCAAATCATGTCACACATGATCAATTGTATCTCCCTACAACTCTATTTAGTTAAGGTTCATTAGGAGGATTGAGATGAGAATGATATTCACATCTCCATGAGGTATTCCTTGAATTCATCTAATAGGTACAAGTTACCTTGGTTAGATCAAATTCATTTCATCTTCCTTCAAACTTTGGTTCTAACCCAAAATTGTGAAATCTTTGAACATTTCAAAGGTTTCTTAGGTGAAGAGAAGAAATCTCATATCTTACATAATCATCAACAAATATCACATATCCATAATGTTTACTATGATATAGATGATTCATATACATCAATATGTATGAGATCCTGAATACCTTGACATCTTACACCTTTCCCAAAGAAGGGTGTATTGGACAATTTTACTTTGAATACAATATTCATAAGTATGCAAGTTTTGAAATTTTAGACATTACTTGTCCATTGATCTCATCAACAGATATATGTCCAAGACATGATGCCAGATCATTATCAAATGATATTTATCCTCCTATTGATCTTTAAAAGTTTAATTTTCAGTATTAGAAATCTTAATGAACCATTCATTAATTTTCTAATTTAGCGGAGTCCACTAGATGTTAGATTACTATCTGAAATATATCCATCATAACTCTCTATGATAGGTTTATTCCAGAATTCATGTTTATTTCCAACATTTAGAAATAAACTATGAGTGTATTCTAATATCCAGGTCACAGAGACATTCTCTAAGACTAAGGGTTACCACTGAAAATATGAAGTCTATTGATCTAATGGAAATTATTGCAACAATTGCATCACTTCCGACATGGATGACCATTAAACCTTAAGATCAAATTTCTAATATTCTAATATAGATACAACCAATTGCAAGTGTCATTAGAAGATTGAGTTACAATTGTTAGACTTTATCTTATCAAATAAGTAAGTCAGTTTCAATGATTATATGTAGATTATTCTGATGTACTATCCGATTCCTTCTATAAGGATTCTAGATAGATTTGATAGTCATACTATCAACACATCAACTTATTATAGTATTGGCATTCATCCAACTCTTTGGATGTCATATGGAAGTCACAGAAGTACAATCAACTCTTTGACTATACTTCTTACTTGGGTCCAACCCATGCTTCCACTGCGCTCCCTTTATCTATAAGCAACCATTGCTCAAGACAAAAGATCTCTTATGTTGAAATCAAAAATTTCAATATAAGAGTATTTCAACATTTATACATGCTTCATTCAATTCATACAATATGCATATTATGAAGCTTCATGAATGAATAGAGTATAAATAGTAGAATGATGACACTCATCGTATCTACATCCATTTAAACTCTTAAAACTTAGGTTCAGGTAGGTACTCAAACAATTTGTATACATCATATCCTATAGAGCCACCATTCTCTATAATGTAGAGAACCATGTCATTCATGATTATATGTCGAGAGCACATATGTATGCCAGAACATCTTCTTAGATTTTATAAGGATTATTTGATAATTACGATCATTATCGACATGTCACTTCAAAAGTACATTCGATGAGATCAAGACATAGAGAAATACAAACACTAGGGTTTTAGTCCTATTATCTATTTAATTATCATTCCTCATTATTATGAGGAAACTTCCACATAGCAACCACATACATTATGTGTCCAATTACAAGTACAATATCTGGATCATGGGTCCAATCCATGATATTCTACTAGTTATTATTGAGTATAACATCGAGTGGGTTTAATAATGGATTATCTGAAATAAGAAATTTACATAAATATATATACATACATTTTACTTTGTTTTAGGAATTTTTATATCAAAGTTATCTTGCCTTGTCAATATTGAAAGTTCATTCCCTTAATCACATTCAATGTAAGTGATATACTTACCATCATATCTCAGCAAGATCTGGGATCTCCTTCCTTATCTTTGTTACATCCCAATAATATGAGAATCTGCAACTCAGATAAAAAGAAGCGGGAGCACATTCCACCTTGCAAGTCCAACTTGCATCTCCCAATTCGGTCTTTAACACCTGGGCCCACCACCCCTAAGATGATGTTGACCCGTCATTAATTGAACCAACCGTCAACAGGAATAGTACTCGCTACGCGCAATCCAATATCACCCCAATAATATGAGGATCCGATATTGGGGTCACTACACATACGGCCTTACTCTTTCGAGAAGCAAAGAGCCCGATCCAGATGCGCTTGTATATAGGAGTTGTCACTTCGGACATGCGTCTCCTGCATACAATCCCTGGCGATGGAACCCGGGAGACCATGGATGTCACTTATGTGATCCTCCATATCATATTCAAATTCCAATGAATTATCATGAATCGTATTCACATAATTAATTCTTCCAAGGGAAATAACACATCTATTATAATAGAGTATTTTTAATTGGATATAATTAACTTAATCATATTAAATTAATTATCAATCCAATTCAATCAACAAACTTGATTTTACTTGAATATATGTTATTATCTTAAAGTACGTATTAATTCGAATTTTAATAATTAGAAAATACGTCATGATCTCTCAAGCATCATTCGTTCCCTACCCGCTATCATGGCCAGTACCGACGGGAGTGGGACGGACCGCAACCGGTGCGACCCGCTACCCCAGTGATCCCATACTAGACACCATATCCACCTCGGGAAAAAATAATGCCGAGCCAATCACTTTGTACTTGAGATGATCATCGGTTCTTCACCCGAAATTATACCATATAGTAATAATCAAAACATTTTTTATTATAAGGAAATTTGTTAGACAAATTCCCAATCCTATTCAAGCAAGTTGTTTATTGATTGTGTTTCCAATTTTGATCTAGATCAAATTTAATAAATTTATTGGTTGAGGCCAAGTCAATTAAGGAAATAATCATCATTAAATATTTCTCAAATATTTTCCATAATTATTTCATTAAATTAACAATTAATTTCACTAATTGACAATCACATGGTTCTTGATTAGGAATGTAATTTCAACAGTGACCCCTACTTACTAAAATTAACATATCTCAATCAATTTAAATCCAAATTAGACAAAATCAATTTTCAAAGATTGCTAATTTTAGTTCCCACAACAGTGAATACATGTTCATTAAAACAACCATATCTCGAGCAAACGGAATCCAAATTACGTAAACTCAGATCCTATAGTTTCCTTATTTAACGGGGAACAAAATCCATGTGATTAATTCGTGTTTAAACATTTTAAACAGGGCCGATGTCATTCACTAAACAGATGTGCGAAAATCAAATGCGACAAAAACTTTCGCGACCTTAACGAACCCAAGTCATCCTAGGTTTATGGATCATATCCAAAAACTTTCGACTTAAGGATCTGATACCACTTGAAGGATATAGGATAATCCTCAAGCGCATTACGGAAGTGTGATCGTCATATCAAATACGACGAAGAATGACTAGTCGCACTAGTTGTTCTATGCAGCGGAATTTAAAAAATTTTCATGCGACGAAACCACATGATCCAAGAACACTTCTCGGATCGTTTCGTCTAAACCATAAACAAGTAATAGGATTACCTCTTGAAGCATGGTTGCGATCGAGTCTCTAAACGAATAGACCTCCTGTCTCAAGTCCGATCCGATGAAGGAGACGCTTGCGAGCGCGGGGATGATTCGTGTGCTTCTCGCAATCCATGTTGATGACCCAAGCAGCAGATCTCTTGATCTAGACACACGAGATCCGACGTCTTCTTCACAAGAGAGGCGCATCGAAGGAGACGGAGATCCACGAGTAAACGATCGGGCAGCATAACGACGACGATGCGGCGATAGAGAACTTCTCTAGAGCATCCAAGGTGGACGGCTATGAGAGAAGAAGAGAGAGGGATGACATGTAGAGAGAAGAGAGAGAGAGAGAGAGACTTATTTCTCATTGTGTAAAGAAGAGCAAAGGGGTGCCCTTCTATTTATAATATTTTGGGATCCATGGATCTCAATCCATGGGCAACACAAATCCAATGGCTCTCATTGATTTGTGTTTCTTTTAATGGCTAAGATTTGTGTTGGTGAAAACCAACAATAATTAATTTAATTTAGATTAAATCTATATTGATAAATCAATATAAATCATCTCAAATTAAATCAAGCAAACATGGAGATTATTGGAATGAAGATTGCCTCCTTCCATAATATGGGATTTGGTGGCAATCTCATGTAATCTCATGATATCTCATGAGATTACATTATTTCATGGAAATCTCCAAGATTTACAACAACACTTGTTGTAAATTATTCAACAAAAATAATTCATAATTATTTTGTGAATATTGCAATCTTACCATTGGAAAATTGTGAATTACATTCACAACTCAAAACAAAATGTGAATTACATTTTCAATTTAATGTTCAATGTAAATCCATTTCACATTAACATTTAATTAACAAATGTAAATTACAAATAGCTCTCTCTTATATATTATAATCACATTTATAATATATATGATTAATATGGGTAGTGCTATCTACATTATTCAATATCCATGATAATTCAATCACATTTAATCATCTTGGATTTCTTTTCTCTTGTGCCCAAATAATATGAATCACATTCACATTATTTACATCTTTGATAATCAAATCATATTTAATTATCTAAGATAACCCTCTTTATAATATGAATCGAATTCATATTAATCATGATCATTAATTCACATTTAATTATCCATTTTCTCAATGCTCGGATACTTATATCAACAATGAAATTATCCTGAACTCTTTCAAGGATAATGCACTTTGTCTGCGAATACTTGGAGATAAGGACATGGCGATTGTATTGTTCCACGTATAGTGACTTGGATATTGAGATCACATCTCAAATCCAAATCTCGGGCCTCCCATAGATGCTTGATTAAATCAAGACCGCAAATCTAATCTTCTCATTGTATCTGAATCACATTCAGATCAATGTCCAACATTTGGACCAAGATCAGATTACATCTCTACTGAGAGGAGTCACTAAAATCCAGACCCGTTTCATCACTCCCTAGAAATGGAAGTGTCATGGTTATACAATCGTTTATGATCACATCACCCTCTGGTATTCCCAATACCTGTACATCCTGCACACTGGAAGACCCAGAATAGTCCCGAAGTATAAGATCAATTTTACACTGTCTATTTCAGGGATTTATCATTAAGTTTCTCATTCGATCATTGGGAGTTTGTATCGATCGTATACTTTCCAAAAGCATATATCATACCCAGGTATTGATCATATACTTTCCAAAAGCATATATCAAATCTACAAATTCAGTCAAGCTTCTAAAGCAAGATGACAGTGCATGGAATTTGATTCTTTCCAATATCTCATGAGTGAGCAAATGTCTTCCGGTTTAGTAATGAACCTGTATGATCCCTTTAAGAGATCGTATTACTCATATGCCCTAATATGCACACCAGCGCGCTGGTGTATAGACCTTGATTAGGTCGTCACCCTGTTGGTCTGCCAAATGTACATACTTAGACATATAGTAACACATCTGTCTCCGATCAGAGGATACGTGCCTATATCATGACAACATACGATATAGGACTTTGGATATCTCGATCTCGTTAAGTCAACTCTTTGACCTAACTAATCTGACACCTCTGAATCTCTATTCCTATGCAGAGGACTTGCATCAAGAGGTCGGTCAGATATCAGCCTAACTGAGAAAAGATTGCCATCTCCTACTCAGGCTGGAGATCATCTCTTAACAATCATTTGACGGTGCTTGATGAGTCCTCAATCTAACTCATTATATATTCATCCAAGCACCAGCCTCTATGATTCAATAATTGAATCAACAGCTGTATGATCATTAAGATGGCCATGATATATAACCCTAATTGTATTGAGGGACCTATTATGCAAATTATCTATTCTTCATTTCAGACCAGGGAATGATATTTGCAATAACATTTATTTCATAATGGCTCGTCGTGGGCTCGCGTTTCCAACAAAGATTGGATCTCATGTTGAAAATTCTATGGATATTCAGAAACCCCTAGACTACGATCACCCTAAGGACTACTCTGACAACGACACTTCAACGTATTACTCCCCTAGGGATGACTATAACTCAGTCTCTTACTCAGAACATCAAAACCCCTTCTCATCTACAGAAAACACCACATCACCACACTACATAGAAAATACCAAAAATTTTAAATATTAAAAAAACACCCAAAAAAATAAAAATCAAGAAAAATACATAAAAATTGAAACTGAAGAAGATCTAAAAAATTAGGATCATGTTGTACGAGAAACGCTGGAGAAGAGACTGATTTTGAACTTCCCTTTATACACGTGATAACTGGGGTTTTGCGAGGGTCACAATAATATATGTATAGTGTCGCTGAGGCGACCGCTCACAGAACGCCGGTTATACAACAATTAACCCACAATAAAAGAATGAATGAATTAAGTCCAAAAATGTGAATTAATATTTATTACTCTACCATAAAATGTATAGTGAACAAGCATGTAGAGGTCGAACCATAGAGAGCAATACAAAAATGCATAAGCCTATGATGTGCATGTATCACAGAGTCATCCATGTGTGAAGCCTATTTTTGTGGGTTTTTATCTTTTATATTTTTTTAATTTTTATTTTAATAATATAATTAGGTAATATATATACATATATATAATTTTTAGAATATAAATATATAGATCTATATGTACCCATAGAGGGTGAGTATATAGCATATAATACATACATTAGATATATATAAATAATAATATTTTTTTTAATTTTAGGAGTTCATATATTAATAAATATATATATATAGATGTCTATATAGATATTTTTTTTGTTCTCTCTTTTTTTTTTAAAATAGGGAGTAGATACATATATATAAAGGGGTGCTATAATACTTATAAAACTATACAAAAAGAGTCAAAAATCCAGAGATATAGTCTTTTTGGTATTTTCATAATTTTTTACTGTTTTGGTGATTTTTGGGTATTTTTCAAATTGTTTTTGGTATTTTTAAAAGCTGAAATAGAGGAAAACAATGAAATAGATACTGGCTGTAAGTAAAATAGGAATCAAAAATAGCAAACAGCCACAGAATTCTTCCACACTATTTTTCTAATAAAGATAATAAAATATAGAAGAAATAAGAACTGAGTTCAGATTTTTCTGATTTTCTTTGATTTTAAATATTTTTCTGAAGTTTTTGTGCATTTTTGAATTTTTAAGGTTTTCCTTTTGAGATTTTTAGGCATTTTTGGATTGACACTAAAATAGGTCAAACTACACACTAGGGAATTTTTTTAGAATTTTTCGAGGTCTTTTAATATTTTTTTGGAATTTTATAAGTTAGACAGTAAATAAAAGGCATGTTTTTGATTTTTAGTAAATGCAAAAATACAACAAAATTGAAATCCAAAATATGGCGTGCAAGGGTACACTAACAGGAGCTTATATCCATTTTTGCAAGATTTTTCAAATTAAAAAGAGGCACAAAATAAATAGACAAAGCATTCAACAATATATGGCCTGGCAGGGGCATTTTTGTAATTAAAATATTTATCAGGGGCATCCATGCAAAAATTACAACAGAAATAAAAATTTATTTTTATTTTCGGGCCATTTTACAAATACTAAAACCCGACGGGGTTTAAGTGCAAAAATCACGTGCCTCACGTGGGTGCTGCACGTGAGGCGCGGAGGGACTAATATGTAAAGACATAAACTACAGGGGGCGGACTGCAACTTTTACACTTTATTTACAACATGGCATTTTATTTTTGGCATTAAACTATAAATACAAAAAGCGGGGGGAGGTGTTTGAAATTTACCCCCTAAGGCGCTTCATCCTGCGGTTGGTCTTTGCCCACTCATCCACGTGTCGCGCATCTGACGGTGGATACTGGTTCGTCGATGAAGGGTTCGGATTAGAAGCTCCTCGCGGATCTGACGGTTGGCGCGTGTCTTCATCGGACGGCTCCTGTGCGATCTGGGCCGGGCCTCCTGATCTGACGGCGCTGGAGCCCCCTGGAAGAACAGGGAAGAAGCTCGCCCCTGGCGAGCTTCGATCGAGAAGCTTGGGCTCCTCCAGGGATCTCCCGCGTATCTGAGGTGGTCTGCACGTAGCTGGAAGCCTCCCGCGTCGGTCGGCGGTCTTCTCATGGCTCCTGGAGGTCCGAGGCGCTGGGACGAGGTCGGGGAAGAATGGGACCTCCAGAAACCTCTTCCTGGTTTGATTCGAGCCCAGATGGGCTTCTTTCGTCGCTGAACCTGCATAGGAAGAACCGGGGGAGCGAGGGCTACCTCCTCGACCCCGAGTTTTGAAGCTTCGCAGCAAGATGGAGTGAGGCGGAGGGGCTCCGGCGTACGGCGGAGGGGCTCCGGCGTACGGCGGAGGTGGAGCCCCGATTCGCGAGGATCAGAGGTCCTCGGTTGGACAAAGGCGATAAATCGATGGAGAATACGATGAGGAACGAGATGGAGTGAACAAGGCGGTCGGACACAGTTAAGACCACGGTGGAGAAGTCGCCGGAGCGGAGCTCCGGCGAACTTCGAATTTTTGATTTTAAGCTACGATGATTAACTAAAGGCTAAACTAACAACGGGAATGAAAAGCTAACATTAAAACCTAACTAAAAAGCGATAAAGGGACAGCTCTTATACCTGGGGGCCACCAGGGAGCAAGACGTACGCCGGAGCTCCGCCGCGACAAAATTGCCCTTCCTCCGGCCGATTCGAGGTGCTGGATCGCTCCCCCTGTCACGAGAAACGTCCCAGGAACGAAATCAAGGCTTTTGGATGGGTTAAAATTGGCCAAATTTGAGGAAGGGGGCGGAGCTTCTTATTTAAAGACAATGGCCTGGAGCCTTATTGACCGGCGATTATTGCTTAATCCAATGAGTATCGGGTCGATCCAAGTTATTGGCGGGTATCACGGATGATCAGAGATCAATTCTTGTGAAGGAAGCGAGCTCGATCGATGGACGGGATGGCCGTAAAAAAGGGAAGAAATCCAGGGAGTTGACAGTTCAGAGACGCCAGGTCCCAGATGGGACAGTTGACCAGGCGGTCAACAAGGGCTGGCGCCCCATTGGTCCACGTCGGCCGCTAGACGCCAAAATAGGAAATCTTTTTAGAAATTGATTTATTTAACCTAGTAAATGATTTGATTAGAATTTTATTAAAAAATAAAAAATGTGTATTATTTCATGTAGTATTTATTTACGATTTTTATTGAATTTTTTAAAATGTTTTATTATAGTTTTATTTTAATAAAGTGTATATGTGTGTATTTACAAGTATTTTGTATCTTTTAATTTTTTAATTTTTTATTTTATTTTATTATTTTATTGGCTTATTTTATAAATTTATAATTTATTTTTGTGAGTATAAAGGTATTTTTATTTAATTTTTATGAGTTTATTTTCATTTTTAAATAAATAGGTGTATGTATGTGTAGGTATTCTTCTTGGTATTTTACCTATGTATTTTGTGTACTTAATGTATTTTCTTGATTTTTATTTTGGATTTGCATTTTTAATAGGTTATAAGTATTATTTACATTAATATAAAAGAAGAGAAAAATTTAAGAGTGTTTTCCCTCTTTATTTATATACATTCTTGGTTATAGGTATTTTGCCTACTAACTTGCATAGGCTTATTTTATTTTATTAATCCTTTTTAGTTTTAGTCTAATTTTAGTATGTACATGTATTATATACATTATTCACAAAATTCTAAAAATATAATTTGACAAGAATAATAGACAAGGAATATATTGAATATTTTAATCAGGCAGGTTGCCCAATGGGGGCCAAAAACCTAACTTTTGTAGATGGACTCCAAAAATCAAGAAACCAATTTTATTAAATAGTTCTTGGAAAGCTATATACAATTAAAGGTGAGTTTGATTGATTTGGAGTTTTTATTTGCAAGATATGGGTCTGTGAAGTTGAGATTTTGGCTTTTTATTCTGTGTATAAAATGTACACTGAGTATTATTTTTACACAAACTCAATTTTGTATTTTTATTTACATTATTATCTACAACTTTCATGAACAAAGTTTCTTTATTTGATGAATAAATAATTATGTACAAAATAGGTGTCAAAAATGCATAAATAAATGCATAATTAAATGAGGTATTTATTGTATACTGGCCCTTATCTCCCCCTACTTTATTCCTTGTCGACCAATTCCATGCTGGCCTTGGTCTCGGAGTTTGGGTCATAAAATATCTTCAATATTTTATTCCTTTTTCTTTTCTTCTCTTTATTCTATAATTTTGGCATTAAACACATTATTTAATGTATAATTAATACAATGAATGATGAATGCTATTATGTACAATTTGATGCTATTTACATGCATTTGCTGGGGTTTTTGAGGCCAAAATGATAGAATAAAGGTGATTAAATGGAGATTCATCAACAAGACATTGAACACTTCCCCGACCTGAAAGGATTTGTAATGAACAAATTAATGATGAAAAAGTCGGGTAGGATAAGAACAAATACTGAAAGACATATCTTTTCAATAGCCACCTCCTTGGTGTTGAGGAGAAAAATCAAGAGCCGCATAGTGAAGCGGTTGCTCAGATTTGACAGTGGAATCAAAGACACAATGTATACCCATGCTCGAATTGATGACGACTCACCAATTCATATCCTCATGACCTCTGTATTTAACGAGCTCAAATTCGGACCTATAAGGAAGATATGAGAGATCGTTCAACTGGTTGATCGATCAATAAAGTGACCGAGAGGAAACATTTCTGTCATCATTACATTCCAAGGTGCTCCGCTCAAAATAGACTTCGTGATCATTAATATTGAGCATCAAGGAGAATTCACCCAGTCTCCAATTATTCTCAGAAAGCCATTCTTGGCATAGGCGAAGGAAATTATTGAGTGTGAGACTCGGGAAACCAATTTTATAGCATTGGAAGCACTTCAATCTCACCCAGTCTTTGAGGAACCATGATTTTCTGAGGCAACCCACGAAGCCCTCGATAGCTGTAACCATCAAGCGGTAGTGAGCCCTACCCCGTTGATACATCTGAGATAGTGGTTGTTGATGAGACTATTGGTTTAGAGAGTCTTCCCGCTGTTCTATTTCTCGCTGCTCTCACCATGGAAAATCAAATATATGACTCATATGATCCTGAGACATATGCATGGGCTCACCCTGAGTCGGTCGGAACCTTCTCTGACTACATTGATCAAATCAACCCGACACAGGAATGCTCCAACATCAAGTCAATTGAGAACGAACATCCAGAGACTCTCCCCACTATTTCATTCCTCGCTGCTCTCACCATAGAAAAATGTTTCTTATATGATCCTGAAACATATGCATGGGCTCACCCTGAGTCAACCTTCTCTGACTACCTTGACCAATTCATCCCAACTCAAGAGTGCACCAACATTAAGAAGAGTAAGAGCAAATATGTGGGACGCGCATAGACCAAGGAGAAAATTTCAATAGTTATTCATCTAGAGACTCAAGTGTCAACACCTCACTCCCAGAACCAACACCTTCACAAAACAAGCTGATTGCTCCTTCATCTAAAAAGAAACTCACCTTCGACCTTTCAGAAGAGAAATCATCTGATGATCCCTCATCAGGTATGGAAAGAGTAATCTACATGAGCGAGGTCTGTTCGGCAGTCCTAAAACCTTATCTTCGAAAAGATCCAAAATTCCATTCCCGTTGGATGACTTCCATTCCTCACTATTATTCATCCAAAGCCGATTCTCCAGGTCTCATCAAATATACTGGAATAATTTCTTATGAGCTGATTGAGACTGATGCTTCAGAATATTCATCATCCAAGGAAGAATCGCTTGATCCTAAGAAGGAATGAATTCTAAGGAAAAAACTAAAGAAGCTAAAGAATAAGAATATCTGGAGTGCCTCCACTTTCAAATACTATTCTTCTGAGGATAACTCCGATGATGGTTATCTTTCATCTAATTCATACGCTTCATCTACTCTCCAGCATGATTTCTCTGAGGATAATACTGACAATGGTTGGGAATCATATGCTTCATATCCGTCTTATCATTACGACCTCCCACCACAGGCTCACAAAAAGATCGGCTGAAAATCGCCTTAACCATCAGCTACCCACCCTCCCTCCTGACCCCATCAGTCTCCTTGTACATCTTCTTCCTCTACTTAAGCCAAGGCCTAAGTGTAGGGGGGACCGATGCCATCTGTACATACCATTCTCTCCACCCTTCTTCTATACTTAGGCTGACCAGATCCTAAGTATAGGGGGAACCGATGTCCATATGTATATACTCTCCTCATTCACATATCCCAACTGCCTCATTTTCACTCTTCTTCTCTACTTAGACTGTTCACAGCCTAAGTATATGGGTCGAGTCGATCTTTCTTTTTCTTTTTCACTCTCTTACGCTTAGCCCAAGCTATGTCTTCTCCATGCTTCTTGTGCTCTGAGGATACAACACTCTCTAAGTTTAGGGGGTGTATATATACTATGTATATATTTTACCCATAGCTCGTACTTTCACGTAAGTCTATATGTATTTACGGGGTAGGTAACTAACTTGAAAAAAAAACAAAACACACAAAAAATAATAAAAAAACAAAGCAAAAAAATTTTTGCTATAACATTGACTATGTCCAACTAAATTTGTTTGAAAAATGGCTTCTTATTCATTTTTGCATAAAAACGTTTTCAAAAAAAACATCACAAAAGTCAAAAAAAATTGTGTCTGCATTTCACACACCTACACTTCATCCAGCATTACATGCATTTTCACTCCTTTAGTATTTAAACCGAGTTATGAGCAGAAATCGAGAGTGGTCTGGACTTGATCTTAATCCACCTAATTTTCAAAGGAACTTCACCGAGAAATTGGATTTTAGAAACTTTGAGTCTTTGACTTAATTCTTTGAGTTCCACATGACAATATGCATCGTTTGACTCTTAGTGTCTAACCTAGTCTCTTCATTCTGGGTACGACTCTGGAATAAGGATTTAATTTGTACTCTCGCACTATGCGCTTAGCTCAATTCAGACGGGGTGTTGGAAGACTGTGTAAGTTTCTTTTCTGGTAGCGTGGACATCTAAATACTGGAGTACGAGTTGAGATAAAGCTTTGGAAAAGGGATGGACGACTGGGCATAATATTTCTAAGACCCCAAAACATGTACGGAAAAAAAGATTCTATATCCGTAGGGGCACAACAAGATCCATGCAGAACCACAAAAAGTTCAAATACAAAGAAGCCACTACCAAATAAACATTTGACCAAAAAAAGGTCCAAGCTTCAAGAAAACCTATAGATCTTGGTGGAGACTTGTCTAAACTGGCCTGCTTCACAAGGAGAGGTGGCTACACTGGCCACCCTCCAGTTCTTTTCTCCTTCTTCTAACTTCTCCCTCGATTCAATTGTGAACAGAGCATGATAGACCTTAGAAGGAAATACCTGACTCCCCGAGGACGAGTTACTGGAGAGGAAGTTTGCATGGTAGTCCAGCATTTTGAATGGGAAGAGATAAAACCTTTCACACACATGAGTAGATTATTCAGTATTCATAGGGCATGCTTAGGGAGGAGGATCGATCTAAGATGACTTCTGAGCCAAAATTGTGATAATGATGTTTAGAACTTGAAGGTTGTTGATTTTAAAATTCTAAATCTCACAAAAGTTCCGCTACACTAATAATCCAAATGTTAGGTCTGGTTCCATTTTCACCTTCTACTCACGATCTTGATATGGAACCCAATCTCATTTCACCCCATTGCATTGCTTTTGATGCTAAGGGATGAGCATGGTTTAAGTGTAGGGTGGTGATGAATCTCAAATTCATCGCTCTAAAAATGATGAATTAAGTTCAAATCCATAAAAATCATTAGCATTTCTTCATTTATTCTGCATAATTAACATTTATGTATGTTTTAATAAGAACTGCATTTTATCACTTATTATAGCATAAAATAAGAAGCCAAAAATCCCAGCCAAATTGACATGTAAATAGCCTAACTTACCCAATTTTTAACTAATTCATGATAACTCCAAATGACCTGAAACTACCTCCATTGTGTACATAACACTAACAAGAATTAATGAAAAATACAAAAAATCACTAGCCTAAATAAGTGGACCAAAAACCCAAACCCTAATTTTAGGATTTCCTGACTAAAACCTTGATATCTTCCCTATCCAGTGTCTATTTTGATCCTACTCAATTTTGAACTAATATACACTCAAATACCTTCAAAACAAGATCAAGTTCAAGTGAATCGGGGCTCATATGTGAAAGTTGGGTTTTGGGCCTCTTTTGTACATTTTGTATTTTAGCGGTTTTTGACCTATTATTTTATGTACATAATTGACTCATTTTATTTTATTTCTTTTTTATTTATTTTATTTGATAAAAGTTTTTCTAAAATACTTAAAAATCTAAATCCAAACTGGGCTTGAAATCAAAGAAACTAATTGAGTCCGAGTCTTCACTAATTGTCTGTACAAAAATTGTAATTTTCGTATTTTATTTTATTTCTTATTTTTCTTACTTAATAAAAAACCGAAAAATAGATTGATATGTAAATATTTATCTTTGATTTTAACATATTTTTTCCGAATTTTATCTAGTTTAAAAATGACAAAAAAAGTTATAAAACCCAAAAATCAAGGTATTTATGTACATGGGATACCCCAAAAATATCACTTTGTGCAAATGATCGATTTTGGTTTGGTCTCTTCATGAAAGTTGTAGATCTCATCAAGATGAGCAACTTTCGTGAAGAGATTGTTTTCGATCCGATGTCATTTACTTTTTTTTACGTATTTATTATGGTATTTATTTTGCGATTTTTGTGGGGCTGACACGTGCCGGCTCCTGGAGTCACCACGTGTCAACCATTTGTGGATTTTATTTTCGTGTATTTTTATTTAAAAAATTAATTAATTAAAAAAATTATTAAAAAACATAAAAATTAAATTAAAAAAAGAGCCACGTGGCATCTCTGGGACCGTCCGATCTCGACCGATCGGACAGCTTAGAGATCGCCCCTTCCTCTTCTCTCCTCACTAACACGTGGCGAGATCAGGACTGCCTGATCTCGACCGATCAGACGGTTCTTGTACCTCGTCCTCCTCCTGCCCCACTTTCCCCTTTGGGGGCGGCACTGCCGGCCCCCGTGAAATCTCCGCCTGCCTTATCGGGGCGCCTCCGCCTCCTTCCATCTAGGGCCGACCGCCGCCCCACGAATCCCTCCGCCCTCTTTCCCTTTTAGGCCCATCGCCAAATCAAACCCCGTCAATCTTCGATCAGCCAAATCCTTCGTGATCTCCTCATCAATCGCCTTTGACTTTCCATCTCTAGCAAAGCCCTCCAACCCCTTTTAACTCCAGCGTCGCCCCCTTTCCACGATCATCCGTCGATTACTCAAGGAAGGAGAAGACCCAGCGGTGACAGCACCGGTTCCCACTTCCTCGGCGAGATCCGAGGTACCTCATCCTTGTCGTAGTACTGCATCTTCTCTGCATGATTGACCCAACTTGAGTCTCTGTCGAGCCAACGACCTCCTCCTACATCATCTCCATCGGAGCTCTGTTCCAGAGACAACAACGTTTCCATCTCCGCGCGACAACACCGTATCGACTTCATCAATACTGCACCATTGTTCTCCACCTCCAAGTTCAATGACGACGCTCGTAGCCGTCGACAACTGCTAGGAGATTCACCATCCTCAATGTCGCTCGCCAACCAGCGCAACTCCGTTGCATCGTTAACAACTCCGCTATACCCTCACCGCCCCCAGTTGTGAATCCCACCGTCGAGCATCCTCCACCAAGGCTCCCCCGCGAGCTCCATCGTTCCTCAGCCGTCCACCACCCCACGAGCCACCGGGCATGAAGCTCGAGGCCCTCCTACGTGCGCTGCACGTACGGAGTAAACGTCAGCAGGAGAGCCATCCCCGCTCATGTGATACGCACGTACGGGTGGGTTAATTGCGATCACACCTCTAGAGCTTCCCTCATTCGCAACTAGGTCCCACCATCTAGAGGTCATGTGCTACCCATGTGACCCTCTAGTAATTTTGCAGAATCTCTCCCCGAACTTTTGGTGATTACAAGTTAGTCCTTGTTCTGCATATTTTTATTTTATTTTTGTAAAATTGGTGATAGGCCCTTGTGTTCCCCTTTTATTTTGAAACTCCACGTCGCATCATTTTATTTATCAAAAATAGGCATTTTGTTCTACAATTAAATCTCTACATCATGGCATGCTTGTGATATTTTTGTGGTATATGGTTAATTAATAATAAATTGTTTTGTAGAAAATTGCATATTGTGCTCTAGGTGATTAACCATTATTAGGAAAATTGCCAAAAAAACATCGATTGTAGAATTAGTTGTATGTTACATCGTTCCCAAAAAGAATTGCATTAGCATGCATAGTTTGCTATATAAAAATCATTTTGCATATTTCAGTCTTTAATTTTTAATAGGTATTAAATCCAAGATTTTTAAGATTTAGGATTTTTCTGAGATCAATCCCTAGTGATAGATCTTGGTTAAGTTTATCTCTTGGAAATGATTAGGGTTAATATTTATTATAATTGATTATTGAAATTCATTGTATTTGCATTCATAAATTCATAGAATATTTATCTTGCATCCAAAAATTCCAAAAAAATACAGTTCATTCATTTCATCATAATTTATTCCTCGACCAAGTTTCATATTTTTCAGACATCGTTTGATTGATCTTTACATTTCAGTCCCTAAAATTAGCTTAATTTGCATGTTTGCATCCCAAATTTCATTAAAAATACCAAAAAAGGCTACCTCGAAAATCGTGCGTAAACTTTGATAGACAGAATTCTAGGTTTTTCCTTTGCCTCCTTGAGTTCGATCTTGAAACTTGCCCAAGTAAAATAAACAAAAAACCACGTGACTGAAAATTGAATTAATTAATTATGGTTATTTCTTGACGGATTCCGATTGCCCACCTATAACGATACATTCAACGTTAATTTAAATGCTTAATAATTCACGTAAATTAACATCGGCTATCTCGAACTCATCAACACATCCGGCATACATCTAGCTTCTCATAACTGATGCACAAGGGCAAGCAGTTCTAGCATTCACTTCCTCAACTCTTTGAGGTGTTATCCCTTCAGATAGGTCAATACCACATCTTAAGGAAAAGAAGCCTTTCTAGGATTTTTTTCAAAAAAATGGAATATGTCCAAGGTGTACCATGAATGTGACAGTTCCAATGCCCTCTTTCTCTTTGCTTCTGAACACTTTCAGAACTAAGATCTTAAGAGTTTTTTTTGAGATCATAACTCAAGGTATGAAATAGCCAGTCTATAAAACCTTTATTATCCTTATATCATTCTAAATGATTAGGATATTATCTACATTTAGCATGATGAACACAATGGCACTCCCACTAAGCTTCACACAGTTCATTAAGATTCTATCTGAAATCATAACATTTATGATTTCATCAAATCCAATGTTCCAACTACAAGAATCTTATTTGAGTCCATAGATGGGATTCCTTAGCTTGCACACCTTGCTTTCCTCAATCATGAAGTCCTGGGGCTACTTCATGTGAATATCCTCGGAGAGGTATTCATAGAGAAATGCAATCTTGACTCCCATCTTGAAGATGTAAAGTTAAGTTGTGTAGCTATAGTTAGCAATATTCCGATGGGTTTAAGTAGGGTCACTAAAGAGCAAGTCTCATCGCAAGCGATGTCTTCTCTTCGGTGTGTAGCTCATTGCTACGAGTCGTGCTTTGAAGGTCTCTACCTTCTCATCAGATTCCCTCTTTCTCTTGAAGTTCCATTTACACCTTAACGGATCCTACCCTTATAGGAGGATCCTCGAGGGTCCATATACAATACTTGTATACGAAGTTTATTTTAGACTTAATTGCTAACATCCATCTTTCCATAACATGATCTTCAGAAGCTTTATCACATGAAGTTCGACTCTGACACATGGAATCCATCCTTAAACTCATTTGAGACAAGAGGTATTAGTGTTTCATCTATAATTGTTCTTTTAGCTTCCAATTTCAGGAGCCTCATTATCTTCTCAAGATTAAATGACTTCCTTCACTTCATTTTCATCTTGACTCTCAAGAGAGTCATCCTCTAAGAATCACATCCTTAGTGATGAGATCTTTTAGGAATCTCAAGGTCATAAAGTAGGTATCCAATACCATCCTTTATTTCCTAATGAAGTAGCACTCTCCGGTGCATGATTTCAACTTACTAGCATGGAATCTTATAAGGATATATATTGTAGTCTCTACTACATATATACCTTGGAAACTAAGAGGTAATTATGCTAATATTCATCATTGATCAAATCATGTCACACATGATCCAATTGTATATCCCGACAACTCTATTGAGTTTAGGTGTTTTAGGAGGAGTGACATAGGAATGATATTCATATCTCTATAAGGTACTCCTTGAATTTATCTAATAGATACTTGCTGCACAAGTAAGATCAAATTCATTTCATCTTCCTTCAAACTTTGGTTCCAAACCAAAATTGTGAAATCTTTTAGCATTTCAAAAAATTCTAAGGTGAAGAGAAGAAATCTCGTGTCACTAATAATCATCGAATGATATCACATACATCAATGTTTATTATGATATAGATGATCCACATACATCAATATGTATGAGATCTTGAATACCTTGACATCTTACATTATTCTCAGAGAAGGGTGCATTGGACATATTTTACTTTTGAATATAATATTCATGAGATTTGAAATTTTAGACAATCTAAACTTTCATCTCTTAGTAGTCTATTGATCTTATCAGCAGACATATGTCCAAGGTCTGATGCCAGATCGTTGTCAAATGATCTTCATCCTCTTATTTATCGTTTAAGGTTTAATTTTCAGTATTAGAAATGTTAATGAACCATTCATTAATTTTTTAATTTAGTAGAGTCATCCAGATATCATATTACTATCTGAAATATATCCATCATAACTCTTAATGTTAGGTCTATTCCATATCTCATATCTATTTCCAATATTTAGAAATAAACTATGAGTGTTTTCTAATATCTAGGCCATAGAGATATTCTCTAAGACTGAGGGCTCCCCCACTGAAAATATGAAGTCTATCTCTCCAATAGAGATTGTTGCAACAATTGCATTAATATCCATGTGGATGACTATTAAATCTAAGATCAAATTTTCTAGTCTTCTAATACATATGAAACCAATTGCAAGTGTTATTAGAAGATTGAGATACAATTATTAGACTTTTAATCTTATCCAATAAGAAAGTCAATTTCAATGATTAAATGTAGATTATTCCGATGTACTATCTGAGTCCTTCTCTAAGGATCCTAAATAGACTAGATAGTCACACTATCAATACATCGGTTTATTGCAGTATTGGCATTCATCCAACTCTTTGGATGTCATATGGAAGTCATAGAAGTACAGTCAACTCTTTAACTTTCCTTGTTACTTGGGTCTGACCCATGCTTCCACTACGCTCCTTTCATCTATAAACAACCATTGCTTAAACAAAGGATCTCTTATGTTGAATTCAAAAGATTTCAATACAAGAGTATTCTTCGTTTATACATGCTTCATTTGTTCATACAATATGAATATTATGAAGTTTCATGAATGACTAGAGTACAGATAGCAGAATGATGACACCCATCATATCTACATACATCTTAACTCTTAAAGACTTAGGTTCAGGTAGGTACTCAAACATTTTGAATACATCATCTCTTATAGGGCAACCATTATGCATGATGCAGTGAACCATGTTATTCATGATTAAATGTCGAGAGCACATATGTATGCTAGAACATCTTCTTCGGATTTTATAAAGATTATTTGACAATTACTATTATCATTGACATGTCATTTTCAAAGTACATTCAATGAGAGATCAAGACTACAGAGACATGCAAACCCTAGGGTCATAGTCTTAATATCTATTTAATTGTCATTCCTCATTATTATGAAGAAACTTACACATTGAAACTACATACATTATATGTCAAACTGCAAGTACAATATCTTGATCATGGATCCCATCCATGATATTTTACTGGTTATTATTGAGTATAGTATTGAGTGGGTTTAATGAAGGATTATCTGAAATAAGAAAATTTCACAAATATATATATACATATTTTACTTTGATTTAGGCATTTTATATCAAAGTTGTCTTGCCTTGTCAACACTGAAAGTTCATTCTCTTAATCACTTTCAATGTAAGAGATATACTTATCACTATATCTCAACAAGATCCGGGATCTCCTTTCTAACTTTGTTGCATCCCAATAATATGAGAAACTAAAACTCAGATAAAATGAAGCGGGAACTCATCCCGCCTTGCAAGTAAGTCCAACTTGCACTCCCAATTCGATCTTTAACACCAGGGCCCACCACCCCTAAGGTGATGTTGACCCATCGTTAATTGAACCAACCGTCAACAAGTTTAGAACTCACTATGCACAATCCAATATCACCCCAATAATATGAGGAACCGATATTGGAGTCACTACGCATACGGCCTTACTCTTTAGAGAAGCAAAGAGCCCGATCCAGATGAGCTTGTATGCAGGAGATGTTACTTCGGTTAGGCATCTCCTGCATACAATCCCTAGCGATGGAACACTTCGCCTTGACAGGATACCATGGTTGTCACTTATGTGATCCTCCACTTCATATTCAAATTCTAATTAAGCATTATGAATCATATTCATTATGATTAATTCTTCTAAGGTAAATAAAAACTCTATTTGTAAGAGAGTGTTTTAGTTTTGATTGGATTCCAATTAATTTAATCATATTAAATTAATGATCCAATTAATATCCAACAAATATTTTTTTATTGTTACTTGAAAAAATGGTATTATCTCAAATATGTATTATTTTGAATTTTAATAATTAGAAAAATACATCATGATCTCTCAAGCGTTATATGTTCCCTGCCCGTTGTCATGGCCAGTACCGACGGGAGTGGGATAGACTACACACAGTGCAACCTGCTACCCCAACGCTCCCCGATTAGACACCATATCTGCCTCGGGAAAAAATAATGCCAAGTCAATCACTTTGTACTTGAGATGATAATCGATTTTTCAACCGATGTTTTACCATATAATAATAATCAAAACCATTTTGATTAACATTATAAGGAGATTTGCTAAGCAAATCCCCAAATCTATTCAAGCAACATGTTTGCTGGAAAGTGTATGATGTAACCAATTTGTGATCTAAATCATATCTAATCAATTATTAGTTGAGACAATGTAATTTAATGAAATAATTATTATATTTAAATATTTCACAAATATTTATCAATAATTATCTCAAGAAATGAACCATTAATTTCTATAAAAATTAAATGACAATCACAAGGTTCTCTGTGATAAGAAAATTCCTTTAAAGATTAAAGGAAAGTTTTACAAAGCAGCCGTGAGACCTGCTATGCTTTATGGTTCTGAATGTTGGCCTGTGAACCATAGACATGTGCAGAGAATGGCTGTAGCAGAAATGAAAATGCTAAGATGGATGTGTGGACATACACGTAAAGATCGGATTCAGAATGATGCAATCAGAAAGAAAGTTGGTGTAGCTCCGATCGAGGATAAGATGTGAGAAAACCGCTTAAAATGGTTTGGTCATTTGCAAAGAAGGTCAACTGATGCACCGGTTAGGAGATGCGAGTGTTGGGATGTTGAGCCGGCTAAGAGAGGGCGAGGACGGCCCAAGAAGTGTTGGAAAGAGACTATACGAAGGGATCTTAGTTTTTTGGATATAAGTCCGAGATTGACCCAAGATAGATCTGAATGGAGGCGAAAAATCCATGTAGCCGACCCTACTTAATTGTGGGAAAAGGCTTTGTTGTTGTTGTTGTTGTTGTTGTTGAATCACAAGGTTCTCGATTAAGTATGCAATTTCCAGTAGTGACCCTCACTTACTAAAATTAGCATATCTCATTCATTTTAAATCCAAATCATGCAAAATCAGCTTCTAAAATTTGCTAATTTGATTTAAAACGGAATATAAGTGATTATTACGCATTTTTAGCGTGTAAAAACAGTAACCAAAACTTTAATTACGTCATGATTCGCCATCCCTGAAACAGTGGATATAGGTTCATTAAAATGATCATATCTTGAGTTACTGGATTCCAAATTACACAAAATCAAATCCCACGATTTCCTTAATTAATGGAGAACATTATCTAAATGATATTTTTATGTTTAAGTATTTTAAACAAGGCCGAAAATATTCACAAAATAGGACTGCGAAAATTGAAATGCGATGAAGCTTTTACGAACCCTAATGAGCCCAAATCATCTTAGATTTATGGATCGAATCCAAAACCTCCGACCTGGCTCTGATTCCACTTGAAGGATATGGGGAGATCCTCAAGCGCATCACGAAAGCGTGATGATCATATCGTATGCGATCAGGAGAGACTAGTCGCACTAGTTACTCGATGTAACAGAATTTAAAATTTTTTTAATGTGATGAAACCACATGATCCAAGAACATTTCTTAGATTGTTTCATCTAAACCACAATTAGGTATTAAGGTTACCTCTTGAAGCATGATTGCGATCGAGTCTCTAAACTAAGAGACCTCCTGTCTGAAGTCTGATCCGACGGAGGAGACGCTTGCGAGCGCGTTGATGAGAAACGTGCTCCTCGAAATCCATGTTGATGATCCAAGCGACGAATCTCCTGATCTCGTCACACAAGATCTGTCGTCTTCTTCACAAGCGAGATGCACCAAGGAGACGGAGATCCACGAGCGAATACTCTGACAGCATAACGACGATGTTGTGGCGATGGCGACTCTCTCAAGGGCTCCAGGGTGGATGACCACAAAAGAGAGAGGGAGAGAGCATTTGGCGTGTAGAGAGAGAGGGAGAGAGCATATGTCATTGTCGTAAAAATGTGACTCGTAGAGCAAGGGGTGCCTCTTCTTATATAGTGTTTTGGGAGTCTGTGGATCTCAATCCATGGACAACATACAATCAATGGATAAGATTGATTTGTGTTTCTTTCAATGGTCATGATGTTGTTGTAAAAAACACAACAATTGATTTAATTTAAATTAATATATATTGATAAATCGATATAAATAAATTCAAAATTAAATCACTTTGACTAGTCTTGGAGATAATGAAGAGATTGACCATATCCCATAAAAAGGGGGGCGGCTACTTCTTTGAGATGGAATAGGTCCATCTCCTCAAAATCTCATGAGATCTCATTATCTAGTGAGATCTCATTATCTCTTGATATCTTCGAGATTTACAACAACATTTGTTGTAAATTATTTCACAAAATAAAATGTAAATTATATTTTCAATTAATCATCCAATGTGAATCATATTCATATCAATAATTAATTAACAAATATAAATCACAATATGATCTCTTTACTATATTATAATTTACATATATAATATACTTGAATAACATGGATAGTGCTATCCACATTATTCATATCCATGATAATTAAATCACATTTAATCATCTTGGATCTCTATTCTCATGTGCCCAAAAATATGAATTACACAGTATTCACATCTTTGCCAAAAAATATGAATCACACATTATTCACATCTTTGATAATTAAATCACATTTAATTATCTAAGATAACTCTTCTAATAATATGAATCAAATTCATATTATTCATCATAATTAAATCACATTTAATTATCCATTTTCTCAATGCTCTGATACATATATCAACAATGAAATTATCCATGAACTCTTTCAAGGATAATGCGCTTTCTCCACGGATACTTGGAGATAAGGATAGGGCAATTGTATTGTTCTGCGTATAGTGACTTGGATATTGAGATCACATCTCAAATTCAGATCTTACGGACCTCCCCTAGATGCTTGATTAAATCAAGACTGCAAATCTAATATTCTCATTACATCTTAATCACATTCAGATCCATGTCCATCTGTTGGACCAAGATCAAATTACTTCTCTATGAGAGGAGTCACTAAAATCCAGACATGTTTCATCACTCCCTCAGAATGGAACCATCATGGTTATACAATCGTTTATGATCGCATCACCCTCAGGCATTCCTAATACCTGTACATCTTGCATACTGGAAGACCTAGAACTAACCAGAAGTTTTAGATCTCTTTTAGATTGTCTCCTTCAGGGTTTTATCATTAAGGTTCTCATTCGATCATTGGGAGCTGGTATCGATCATATACTTTCCAAAAACATATATCATACCTAGGTGTCGATCATATACTTTCCAAAAGCATATATCAAACCTTACAAATTCAGTCAAACTTCCAAAGCGAGATGACCACGCGTGGAATTTGATTGTTCCTAATATCTCATGAGTGACCTCATGTCTTCTGGTTCAATAATGAACCTATATGATCCTTTTGAGAGATCCTATTACTTGTATGCCCTTACATGCACACCAGCGCGTCAGTGTATAGACCTTGGTTAGGTCATCAACCTATTGGTCCGCCAAATGTACATAATCAAACATATAGTAACACCTCGGTCTCTGATCAGAGGATGTGTGTCTATATCGTGACAACATACTACATAGGTCTTTGGTTATCTAACGAGTCCGATATTGTGCTATTTAATAATGTGTACATCGTGTAATTGTCGTTCACTTAAAAATATGTGTGTCATTTCGTTGTCGGCGGTAATCGGAATCAGTCAAGAAATAACCACAATTATTTAGTCAATTTTTAATTGCATGGTTTTATGTTTATTTTACTTGGGCAAGTCCCAAGGTCGAACACAAGGAGGTAAAGGAACAACTTAGAATTTTGTCTATCAAAGTTCGTGTGTGGTTTTCAAGGTAGTCTTTTTTGTGATTTTCAATGCAATAGGGGATGCAAAGTGCAATTTCGGCCTATTTTAAGGACTAAAATGTAAATGTCAATCAAATAATGTCCGAAAAATATGAAATTTGGCCACGATGAAAATTATGATGAAATGAATGATTGTAATTTTTTTGGAATTTTTGGATGCAAGATGATTTTTTATGAATTTTTAAATGTAAACAAAGTGAATTTTAATATTTAATTATAATAAATATTAAACCTAATTATGTTCAAGGGATAAAATTATCTAAGATCTATTTTAATGGATCTCAGAAAAATCCTAATCCTGGAAAATGTGAGATTTAATACCTACTAAAATCAAATATTAAAATATGCAAAATGATTTTTACAAGGCAAACTAAGCATGCAAATGCAATTATTTTTGTGCACAATGTTAATCACAATTAGACCTACAATCTGTGAGTTTTCGAAAAATTTTAGAGCAACGGTTAATCAAATATAAATTTCAGAGCACAAGACGGGCAAGTATGCAATTTTCCACAAAACAATTAATTATTAATTAACCATTGATCAGAAAAATGTCCACAATATGTCAAGATGTAGATAATTAAATGAGTAACAAAGTGCCAATTTTTTAGAAATAAACTAATGCAAAATAGTTGTCCAAAATAAAGGGGAAATATAGGGGTCTTTCTGCAATATTTGAATAATTATAAATAAAATTGAAATGCAGAGGGAGGGCCTATGTGTAATTACTAATACTCTAGGGGTCTTCTGAAAAAAGTTCCAAGGGGTCACGTGCCAGGCACGTGACCCTTGGATGGCTGGGTGGATGTGCAAATAGGCGGAAGATCAGGAATTCGTTGCAAAATTCCCTTAAAGCCCGTGTCGTCCATGTGCTATAGCTGGCTCGGAGTGTGGTTTGGTGTGGGCCTCCACGTTTCGCAATAATCATGCTTCGGTTGCGACCCGAGGCTCTGGTTCAGATGGCCGGTTCAGTTCTAGGCTCGTGGAAAATCTGGAACATCCATAGGCTGTAATCCAAGGGTCGATGATTGGGCTTTCTGAGCTAAGATGGATGTCTTGGATCTCATGAGTTCATTATCCAACGGCTCTCATCGCTTGGTCCTGGGATGTCGCGATCAGCGGTAGGCTGACACACGGCCGGCGGACGTTGATGGAGCGGTGGA
Organism: Ottelia alismoides; assembly: GCA_037367405.1. Lineage (NCBI taxonomy): Eukaryota > Viridiplantae > Streptophyta > Magnoliopsida > Alismatales > Hydrocharitaceae > Ottelia > Ottelia alismoides. The sequence continues at coordinate 397,067 of JAZKJV010001147.1, read as the reverse complement.
GGTGTGGGGCAGAGCAGGTGGAGCTTTTTCTGGAGTCGATGGCAAAGATGGAGATCGTGATGCTAATGAAGTCGGAGGCAGAACGTTGAAGGTCGAAGCTTGCTCGATGATGCTGGCATAGTCGTTGGTGGAGGAGATGACAAGTGGAGGTGTTGGATGATTTGAAGATGGGAGTCGGGGAGTAGAACAGAGATGATTATCGGGAGCGAGAGAGGTGAAGTAGAATAGCGGAGTGGGAGATACCTGGGAAAGGGGGCCCGATGATGAATCCACGATTCATCATCGTAATATCTTGATCTTAGCAAAATCCCTGAGTAAAATCCCAAATAAATGTCCATAAAATCAATAAACTAACGAAATAACTCTTGTAAATAAAACACACTAATTATTGTATATTAGATTGTATAAAATAAATTACACATAAAAAGCCGCATAAATAAAGGAGTTTTATACATGTAAATAGCCCAAAACTTCATGTATTTTTAATAATTTCATTTCAACTCCTTTTTACCTAATTCTTTCTCTAACATGTTTATAAAAATGTATATAAAAAAACAAAAATACAAAACAAATTTCATCTCAAATAAATGCTCTTGGATCCCAAAGAGAAAAAGCCGTAAAGTCCAACTTCCAAGCTAAATTCCCGCTCCGTATGAACTCCAAATTCACCAAACTCACTTTTAAAGTTCAAGTTAGAAAATTATCTATCCAACGGAAGTGATTTCATTAAAATCGGATCTCGTTTGCAAAAGTTGGGTTCTGGGACCTAGATGTACATTGTGTACCATGTATATATTCATTCTTTCTTTAATTTTTATTGTATCTTTCTTAATTACTAAAAAGACAAAAAATCAAACTTGTGTTGTATTTTAATTATCCTATTTTATTGTATTTTTTCATTGTAAATATCTCTTATTAAAAAGACAAAAAAAATTACATATTAGAAAAGTAAAAAAAAATGTGTACATGTTGTTTGTCTTCCCTTGTAAATTCTCCACTATCTATTTTATTCTTTTTTATTCTATTGTAATTAAAGTAGCCAACTTTATTTTATTTATTTATTTATTTTATTTTACATTCTCTACAATAACCACCAATTCAACTCCATTACTCCACCATATTTTCTAACTTCAAATTCAACTCCACCATTTTATTAACCTCCATCCCACTCCATCTTAATTCTAACTTCCATTTTTTTCTTCTTTATATACATGCCATTCTCCTCATTTTTGCTTTTGATCCATCTTTATGTGAGGAGAGCTTAGTTCCCAGAGTTGAATCGGTGACAGCGACGCAACCGCGGTCGAGCGACGACAGCCCTCTCTCCGGTGAGATCAGTTGGTTTTTTTGGCCAACATCACATCCGCAACCGCGCGCTGCTCGAGCTCATCGCTCGCCGACGATTCGAGCGAAGATCATGCTCTCGTGAGCACATCATACGCGACCGTCCATCTTAGGTAATTTTAATTCATCTTGTCATTATTTTATCTTTGCATTTTTTTAAACCATCACATTACCATCTATACACACCCATTTGTTCATCTTCATCACCATCATTCACCATTCCTTGTCCTCCATATCCTTTGTTATATTTCTGTTTAAAAAAATTAAAAAAATTAAACAAAAAAAGGTTTCTTACAACAAAAAATCAAAAAAATTAAAAAAAAAACAACGCAGCGGCGGTGGGGGAGAGTTCCCACCACCGCCGCCCGCCACAGCTTCCACCAAGCGGCCAAGCCGCGGCCCCTCTCACCAGCGGAGGCCGCACCGCTGCCTCCTCCGCCTCGCGGCAGCGCTCGGCCGCGCCGCCGCCCGCCACAGCGGCCTGCCGCCGCCCCTATCTCCACCGCAGCCACCCATAGGTGCCCGCCCCCTTCCCCGCGCCCCAGCCAGCTGCGGCCCCTCTCGCCGCGGCCTCCAGCCAGGTGGCACCGCGCGGCAGCGCATGCGTTGCACCGCCGCCCCCTCGCGTCGTCGATCGCTGCGCAACACCGCCATCGTCCTCTTCTCCGTTGGGTTCCACCACCTGCTAACAATCCAGGAAGAAGAAGAAGGTCCTCTTTTCTTTTCTATTTTTATTTGTAAAAATTGCATCTTCTATTTCTCAAGTTTTTCTAATTACTGTTTGGTCCATGTATATAGTTTGTTTGTGAGTTTATTTCCTGAAATTGCAAAGACACCCCTGTATTTGCACTTTAATTTGGACCTCGTTTATGCATTAGTTCAATGAAAAATGCCTCTGTGATGAGCAAATAATTTTCTACATTTTGACTATTTATTTGTATTTTTGTGAGTCATGGGTAATTAATTAAAAATAGTTAACTGAAATTCTGTGTATTTTACCCAATCTGGACTCTTAAATTTATATCTCACAAACGATTGCTCTAAAAATTCCACAAAAATTATATATGATGCCTTGATATATTACTATCCAAATTTCATCTAAAATGGAGATGTATTGTGCCTGAAATAATTTGTAGAGTGAATTTAGTATTTGATTTTTAATTAAATCCGCGTATATCCTTTTTATGAAATTTCAAATCTCCTGGATTCTACATCTAAATATCATTCTAGGATAATTTGCACTCTGACTAATTTTACAATGTGGATTTATTAGAAATTATTAACTGACTGTCACTCTGTTTTCACTAAAAAATCCATAAAAAATTCATAACTTGTCAAAAAATTCAAAAAAAAAATACTGTAACTTCCTTGCATCATGTTTTTGTTCCAGTAATTTTTTTATAGTTTTTGCTTGCTGTTTGTGTGATAAATTGCGAAAAAACCCATAAAAAGTGTGCATTTTTTATTGTTGCATTTTCACCCTAAAAAATACAAAAAATGTGTTTTGTGTTCCCCATTGGATTAGGACTTTAGAAAAAATATGACTTGGTTGAATTGGATTAATTTAACATTAAAATTAATTTGGCTAAGTTGTGTGATTTCTTAGTACTTAATTCACCCGCATTTTGGATTTGACATTCTTTTTGCATTAAAAAATCTAAAAAATACCGCTTTGGATATCTAGACCTAAGTTTTTGAATTAAAACCGAAGTTGTTCCTTTGCCTCCCTGAGTTCGACCCCGGACTTGCCCGGGATATAAAATAAAGCTGAGACACTCTTCATGGAGATCTTCTCTCGGTTCTGACAGAATCGCTAAGTACACGTGCTACAACGTACATGAATTAAATATCGTATTTAGCAGCTCGTCAGATGGCGCCGTTGTCGGGGATCGAACCCGGGTCACCCACGTGACAGGCGGGAATACTCACCACAAAAATGTGGCATTCCCATCAAAATGTGGCAGCAAGTTCAGAAAATGCGGCTTCAATTCAAAGTCAACAGTGGGTTCAGCCGGACTCAAGTAGTTATGAATTTGATATTGTCCGGGGTTATACGTCGCATCCATTGGTAGTTGGACCCCAACATTTAACTGTCCTAACTGAGCTCTCATTAATGCATGTTGCTGCTCAGATGCAGCTAATCGGGCAAGTATCATTCTCATTGGGTCTTCATGGTTCTCTTCTTCCTCTTCTTTCTTCTTTGGCATTTTACTCGAATCTTCTTTATGTCCTGAATCAGCAAGGTGTTCTAGATTAGAAGAGGATTTATGAATCAAGATATTCTCACCGAGGCGATGGTCTTCCTCGGTGAGGTGGGAAGAGAGAAATGGAATGGTTTGAGAGTAACCATCTCGTGGATATTCAGCAGCAGATACTCGACGAGCTACGTTCCTACAGGAATGAGATTCAAGACTTACGGGTGGATGTCAATCGCCTGTCCAGATGGCGAGACGAGCAGACTGTACCCTCTACCTCTATCCTAGCCCAAGTTCAGGCTAACCCAAATAGCCTGAACCAATCTAGTTCTCAACAACACTTTGGTCAGGTATACTATTCAGCATCTCCTAAATCTGAACATGAGATTCTTTCGTGTGACGAGGCTAACCACATGTCACTCAGGAGTGGAAGGACCGTGGCCGTACCTGACCGGGCGAGGGACACGAGGAGGGGCATCTCTGGAGCTCTACCTGAGGAGTCTTCAGAGGACGAGGAGGAGAGGCATCATATTTCAGAGCCCCATCAGCACCATTCGAGGATTTCTACTCAGGGAGCCGAGAGGAGGAGGAGAGCACGTATGCAGCATCGTCAACATAGATATTCTTCTGAGTCTACGGAGGACCTTGCATCTCCGGTTGTGGCGGATACCACTCCAGCTTCTATTCCACAACCTTTAGTAGATAGTTTTTATTTTGATTCCATGTTGCATCAAAAAGATTCTTGTATGAAGAACTCTGTTTCCGTTAAGTCAAAGAATGATCTTTCAGTTCATGATTCAGACTCTTCATCCTCTGTTTCCCTATCTTCAATCCCTTTCCCCTGTGCTCTTACGGCAGGAAAGCGCATCAAAAAGATTCAGAAAGATGACCCCGATATGGCACGGTTTTGTAAAGAAAACATCACAGTTAAGGTGCCATTTGATGAATATGTGTCTAACCATCCTGCATTCCAAAAGTACCTTAAGGTGAGATGCACACCTAGAAGGGTTAGCAGGAAGAAAGATAACCGAAATATAAAGACACATGTCTTATCAGTAGCCACAACTTATTTTCTCAAGAATCAGACTTTGCCAAAGAAAAAGAGAGACATGGGTGCTCACTATGTGGAGAGTCGTATTGACGACATTGCGTTTGCACGTACACTCTTAGATAACGGTTCTTCGATCAACTTACTTCCCTTAGCCTTATATCAGAAATTGGAGTTGGGACCACTTCGCAAATCTAGAGCTTTACTCCAATTTGCAGATCGTTCAATGAAGAGACCTAAGGGAGAAGTGAAGAACGTCGTTATCTCGATTGAGGGGCAGAACTATCAGGTGGACTTCACAGTCTTGGACATGGAGACCCCCAATCATTGGAGAGAATCTCAGATCATTCTCGGGCGACCCTTCCTTAGGACCGCAGGCGCAGCTTTCGATTATGGTACGGGAATGATGAAGTTCCGTTCTCCAGGTGGAGAAGTGAACCTTGAGATGAAGCAAACCAAGTGTCAGCAACCTGATTCAGAGAGTAGTACAAAGTACTCATCTTCAGAGGCAGATTGCAGTATGATTAGCATAGTTGGGATTTGGGGACAGATTCCTTCAGGATAGAGAGAGACCCTTTCATCTGGAGAGGATATAGTGCATGATGCAGTTTGCCAGGTGTTGTCTGATCTTACTAGAGATGCATCAACCTATTCTCATGATGACTTAGAGATCCATCAGGATCTGTCAGTTCCATCCTCTTCGGAACAATCATGGGACATAGATGACGAGTCGGACGTGGCTTTTGCCGATTGTTTGGATATTTTTGACGATCCGACTCCCGATACTTCTGATTTGGTGGCGAGTACTACTCAGCTTAGCCCACCTTCATGCAGCACTGAACCAGATTCAGATTCAGTTCAGCCAGATCTGCTTGATGATACCACATTGCCAGAACTGAAATCACTACCTCCTACACTTAAGTATGCCTTTCTTGCGGGACCCAAAGAGAGATATCCTGTCATCATTAGCTCTGACTTGACTTTAGAACAGGAGTCTAGGTTGTTAGAGTTCTTAGAGAGGAACCGCAAAGCAATAGGCTGGATAGTGTCGGATCTCGTGGGAATCAACCCCGCTCTCTGCTCGCACCATATTTTTACTGAGGATAATGTGAGATCTTCCCGTGAGTTTCAAAGGAGACTTAACCCCAATATAAGGGAAGTAGTAAAGAAAGAAATTGAGAAATGGTGCAAGGCAGGGTTCATATACCCTATTTCTAACTCCAAGTGGGTGGCCCCACTTCATGTTGTCCCGAAGAAGTCAGGAATTCAGATGGTCACCAACGAGGAGGGGGTAGAGATCGCGACACGAGTACCCACGTCGTGGCGCGTCTGTGTCGACTACAGGCGCCTGAATGTTGTGACCAAGAAAGACCACTTTCCCTTGCCTTTTATTGATCAGATCTTGGAGAGAATCGCAGGGAAAGAGTTCTTCTATTTTCTTGACGGGTACTCAGGCTACAACCAGGTGGCCATAGCCCCTGAGGACCAGGAAAAGACCACATTCACATGTCCATTCGGTACTTATGCTTTCAAGCGCATGCCATTCGGGCTCTGCAATGCCCCGGGCACATTTCAGCGGTGCATGATAGCCATATTTGCCGAGATGGTGGGAGATTTCCAGGAAGTGTTCATGGATGACTTCTCGGTCCATGGTGATTCTTTTGATACATGTTTAGCGCACTTGGACCGAGTCCTCACGAGGTGTAGAGAGGTGAATCTGGTACTCTCCTGGGAGAAGAGTCACTTTATGGTGACGGAGGGTATCGTGTTGGGGCATGTCATCTCCAAAAGGGGAATGGAGGTTGACCCTGCCAAGGTGGAGGTGATCAAGAAACTCGATCCACCTACCAACGTGAAGTCAGTGCGGTCATTCTTAGGGCATGTTGGATTCTATAGGAGATTCATTCAGGATTTTTCAAAGATCGCCCGCCCACTGACTGAGCTTTTAGGGAAAGACACAGAGTTCGTTGTAGATCACAGGTGTCTGGAGGCCTTTGAGCTCTTGAAAAGGAAGATTTGTGCCTCGCCTATCCTACAAGCTCCTGACTGGTCTCTCCCTTTTAAGATCATGACTGATGCTTCAGATTTCGCTATAGGAGCTGTGTTAGGACAACGGTGAGAGGGGATTCCGTTTGCGATTCACTATGCGAGAAAAGTATTAGATCCTACACAGAAAAATTATACAGTGACTGAAAAGGAAATGCTCGCGGTAGTATGGGCCCTCGAAAAGTTCAGATCATATATTTTGGGCTCTAAGGTGACAATTTATACTGATCACACAGCCATTCGATACTTAATGGAAAAGAAGGACGCGAAGGCGCGTATTCTTAGGTGGATTCTACTCCTCCAGGAATTTGATTTGGAGATTAAAGATAAACTTGGAGTGAAGAATGCCGTGGCTGATCACCTTTCTCAGATTGAACTTAAGGATTCTCCTGATCATGAGCGGATTAGAGAGACCTTCCCAGATGAGTCAATTTGTGTTATTGACTCACTCATGTGGTATGCCAACATGGTGAACTATCTTGTCTCCAAGCAGGTTCCCCATGGTTGGACTAGGAGCAGCATTGATCGACTAAAGTCAGATTCGAGGAGATACCACTGGGACGATCCTTTCCTTTTCTTTGAAGGACCGGATTGTGTTTGGAGAAGGTGTATTCCTCAGGAGGAATACCATAGTGTCCTCACATATTGTCATTCACTTGAGGCTGGAGGACACCATTCGGGAAAGAGAACCACTCACAAAGTAATTCAATGTGGATTGTATTGGCAGACCTTGTTTAGAGATGCTATTGATTTTGTACGGTCGTGCCCGATCTGTCAAAGGATGGGAGGGACAGGTGGACAGAGAGATGAGATGCCCATGCAACCGGTGATTATTTGTGATGTTTTTGATGCATGGGGCATAGATTTTATGGGTCCCTTTCCCAACAGCCAAGAACATGAGTACATATTGTTGGCGGTTGATTATTTATCCAGGTGGGTGGAGGCTATCCCAACCCGAACCGCAGACAGCAAGACTGTCTGTAAGTTTGTGAGAGACCATATTATTGCTAGGTTTGGGGTGCCAAAAGTTTTGATATCTGATGGGGGTAGCCACTTTGTGAACCGAGATATGAGATCTTTAGCTAAGGACTATGGATTTGATCATAGAGTTACTAGTCCTTACCACCCACAGTCCAACGACATGGCAGAGGTTTCGAACAGAGAGGTGAAGAGTATTCTGCAGAAATTGGTTCGTCCCGATAGGAAGAACCGGTCTCAGCTTTTGAACCAAGTTCTGTGGGCCTATAGGACAGCCTACAAGATACCATTGGGTACTTCACCATTTAGAATGATCTATGGTAAGCCATGCCATTTGCTCGTAGAATTGATTCATAAATCCGAATGGGCAATTAAGAAGATTAATTGGAGTTGTCACCTAGGGAAGCTTTGCCGAGACTTGAACTTGAACGAGCTTGTGGAAATCTGAAACAGGGCATATGACAACAGTTTGATTTATAAGGACAAAGTAAAGAGATGGCATGATCAGCACATTAGGTGCAAGGACTTTGTCCCTGGGCAAAAGGTATGGTTGTTCAATGCCAGGTTGAAGATGTTTCATGGGATGCTCAAATCTAAATGGACGGGTCCCTTTGTGGTTAAGAAAGTGCACGAGAATGGAAGTGTAGAGATAGTTGATCTCACAAATGGTGCACAATCTCATGTGGTGAATGGACAACTGTTGAAGCATTTTGTTGATTCGAAAGAGCAGTTAGTCCAAGTCGAGGTCATCAACTTCATGCAGAGTGAGCAAAGAGCAGATACATCATATTACTCATCATGAAGATGCAGCATACAGATTCAACATCTTAGTAGATTCAATCACTCTTGTACATTCTCCCTTCCTTGTATATTCTCCAGATCACATCGATTCTTACACTTACTCTTGTCCTATACTTAAGCTTACCAAAGCCTAAGTATAGGGGGGACCGATGCCCACCATGTGTATATACTCATCATTTCTCCTCTTGACCTCGTCCGCCCCATTTTTGCTCTTCTTCTACACTTAGGCTTACCATAGCCTAAGTATAGGGGGCGGATCGACTTCTATACTTTTTTATTATTTTAGCTTTCCTACGCTTAGTACGAGCTATGTCTTTTTGTCACCTAGTGCCATGAGGACATAGCACAAGCTAAGTATAGGGGGTGTGTATATATTACATATATACTTTACCCATAGCTCGTACTTTCACGTATTTTTGTATATATTATACAATAATTATGGGGTGGGTAAAAAAATAAAAAAAATCTCTGAAAAAAACCTTTTAAAAAAACTCTTTTTCCTTATTTGCTAAAAAAACTTTTCAAAAAAAATTCTTCTTTAAAAAAAACTTTTTCACAAAAAAAAAGTCCTTTCTTATCTACCTATCTTTTTCAAAAAAACTCTTGAAAAAAAACAAAACAAAACAAAACTTTTCTAACAAAAAAAATCTTTGCCTTTGTTTGTCAAAAATAAAAACATTTTGAAAAAAAAACTTTTTCTAAAACTTTTAAAAAATCATTCATAAAAAAATCTAAAAAAACTAACTAATAAGTTGGTTCAATCCCTGACACAATTCACTTTCACACAAGACTAGTGATGTTCAAGAACACTTGGTTTACGAGCTCTTGAGATTTTGAGTTAACCAGCCTTAGTCATTAGGGTCCTTGGACTTAATTATTCACATTTCCCTGGTTTGGAAGATTTGTGTGCTATATTGCATGCTTAGTCTCTACCTTAAGAATATGATCAACACCTCACATACACGACTGCAGTTATGATGAGATGAGTTGAAATTTCACTTGAGGAACTGGGATGAGGGATTTGAGTTTGGACTTGATTTGATGATGCTCGAGGATGGGATAAAATCAATGAAGGCTTCATGAAACCTGAGTGTCAGCATCTTTAGCCAGTATGAGAATATGGTTCTTATACTATCTCTTGACATTTACCTATGTGCCAGGGTGTGATAAAATAAAAAAAATGTTGATCAGTGTGCGCCAACTCTTGGTAAAAGCAGTGGAGCTAGCCAAAAATACTACAAAACAATGAAATGTCAAAGAAAAGCTCTCATTCCACAAAGTCAATTATCAAAAGAGCTTCCACTAAAGGCGAGCGCTCCCAACCATTTCAAAGTGTCCACTTGGACCACCGCTATTAGGACCAGGAGTCGGGCTTGCACCAAAAAAGGGCTCTGCATCGTAAATGCTACAAGTCTGGGTGTAGAAGGTACGATAGGTACTCAAAAAAGGCACACCCCGGTGTACTCCCAGGAAAACAAGTGCAGACGGCTCCAACTTCTCTTGACGGACGCACTGATTAACACCAAAAAAATATGCTTTGAGTAATAAGGCACTCAAGAGGATCCTTGTTCCAATGAGAGGGAGAGAAGAAATGACACAATCCTATGCCCTCCATCAACTGGCCTTCCATCTACACTTTTAAGTCTGACAACTAAAGAGATGGTGGATTGGATGCAAGAAATGGTTTATTCCCTAGTGTTGAGGATCGGGTCCTTAGGAGAGTCCCTTAGACTGGAACCTTGGGTGATGTTGCGACTCTACTCTTATAACTGCAGTCCACACTTAAAGTCATATCCCTTATATATATGTATACAAAGAGAGTTTGATGATTAGGGGAATTGGGTACCTTTTGACTAGAGCTTGGTTCAGCTTAGAATTTTAGGATCTCTAAAAACGAGAGTTCTTGAACGGATCAAGTCTTGTATTCACATGCACAGTCAAGGGTTAACCCAACTTATTCATTCCTTATTTGCTCGAGGAGTAGCAAAGTTTAAGTATAGGGGGGGTGATGAATCCACGATTCATCATCGTAATATCTTGATCTTAGCAAAATCCCTAAGTAAAATCCCAAATAAATGTCCATAAAATCAATAAACTAACGAAATAACTCTTGTAAATAAAACACACTAATTATTGTATATTAGATTGTATAAAATAAATTACACATAAAAAGCCACAAAAATAAAGGAGTTTTATACATGTAAATAGCCCAAAACTTCATGTATTTTTAATAATTTCATTTCAACTCCTTTTTGCCTAATTCTTTCTCTAACTTGTTTATAAAAATGTATATAAAAATACAAAAATACAAAACAAATTTCATCTCAAATAAATACTCCTGGATCCCAAAGAGAAAAAGCCGTAAAGTCCAACTTCCAAGCTAAATTCCCGCTCCGTATGAACTCCAAATTCACCAAACTCACTTTTAAAGTTCAAGTTAGAAAATTATCTATCCAACGGAAGTGATTTCATTAAAATCGGAGCTCGTTTGCAAAAGTTGGGTTCTGGGACCTAGATGTACATTGTATACCATGTATATATTCACTCTTTCTTTAATTTTTATTGTATCTTTCTTAATTATTAAAAATACAAAAAAACAAACTTGTGTTGTATTTTAATTATCCTATTTTATTGTATTTTTTCTTTGTAAATATCTCTTATTAAAAAGACAAAAAAATTACATATTAGAAAAGTAAAAAAATGTGTACATGTTGTTTGTCTTCCCTTGTAAATTCTCCACTATCTATTTTATTTTATTTTATTCTATTGTAATTAAAGTAGCCAACTTTATTTTATTTATTTATTTATTTTATTTTACATTCTCTATAATAACCACCAATTCAACTCCATTACTCCACCATATTTTCTAACTTCTAATTCAACTCCACCATTTTATTAACCTCCATCCTACTCCATCTTAATTCTAACTTCCATTTTTTTTCTTCTTTATATACATGCCATTCTCCTCATTTTTGCTTTTGATCCATCTTTATGTGAGGAGAGCTTAGTTCCCAGAGTTGAATCGGTGACAGCGACGCAACCGCGGTCGAGCGACGACAGCCCTTTCTCCGGTGAGATCCGTTGGTTTTTTTGGTCAACATCGCAGTCGCAACCGCGCGCTGCTCGAGCTCATCGCTCACCGACGATTCGAGCAAAGACTGTGCTCTCGTGAGCACATCATAGGCGACCGTCCATTTTAGGTAATTTTAATTTCATCTTGTCATTATTTTATCTTTGCATTTTTTTAAACCATCACATTACCATCTATACACACCCATTTGTTCATCTTCATCACCATCATTCACCATTCCTTGTCCTCCATATCCTTTGTTGTATTCCTGTTTAAAAAAATTTTAAAAAAATTAAACAAAAAAAGGTTTCTTACAGCAAAAAAATAAAAAAAAAAACAACGCAACAGCGGTGGGGGAGAGTTCCCACCGCCGCCGCCCGCCACAGCTTCCACCAAGCGGCCAAGCCGCGGGCCCTCTCACCAGCGGCAGCCGCACCACCGCCTCCTCCGCCTCGCGGCAGCGCTCGGCCGCGCCGCTGCCCGCCACAGCGGCATGCCACCGCCCCTATCTCCACCGCAGCCACCCACAGGTGTCCGCCCCCTTCCCCGCGCCCCAGCCAGTCGTGGCCCCTCTCGCCGCCGCCTCCAGCCAGGTGGCACCACGCGGCAGCGCGCGCGTTGCACCGCCGCCCCCTCGCACCGTCGATCGTGGCGCAACGTCGCCGCCATCCTCTTCTCCGTTGGGTTCCACCACGTGCGCACAATCCATGAAGAAGAAGAAGGTCCTCTTTTCTTTTCTATTTTTATTTGTAAAAATTGCATCTTTTATTTCTCAAGTTTTTGTAATTACTGTTTGTTCCATGTATATAGTTTGCTTGTGAGTTTCTTTCCTGAAATTGCAAAGACACCCATGTATTTGTACTTTAATTTGGACCTCGTTTATGCATCATTTTGTTCAATGAAAAATGCCGCTGTGATGAGCAACTAATTTTCTACATTTTGACTATTTATTTGTATTTTTGTGAGTCATGGGTAATTAATTAAAAATGGTTAACTGAAATTCTGTGTATTTTACCCAATCTGGAATCTTAAATTTATATCTCACAAATGATTGCTCTAAAAATTCCACAAAAATTATATATGATGCCTTGATATGTGATGAACTTACTATCCAAATTTCATATAAAATGGAGATGTCTTGTGCCTGAAATAATTTGTAGAGTGAATTTAGTATTTGATTTTTAATTAACTCCACTTATATCTTTTTTACAAAATTTCAAATCTCCTGTATTCTACATCTAAATATCATTCTGAGATAATTCACACTCTGACTAATTTTACAATGTGGATTTATTAGAAATTATTAACTCACTATCACTCTGTTTTCACTAAAAAATCCATAAAAAATTCATAACTTGTCAAAAAATTCTAAAAAAATTACTGTAACTTCCTTGCATCATGTTTTAGTTCCAGTAATGTTTTCATAATTTTCACTGACTGTTTGTGTGATAAATTGCGAAAAAACCCATAAAAAGTGTGCATTTTTCATTGTTGCATTTTAACCCTAAAAATACAAAAAAATGTGTTTTGTGTTCCCCACTGGATTAGGACTTTAGAAAAAATATAATTTGGTTGAATTGGATTAATTTAACATTAAAATTAATTTGGCTAAGTTGTGTGATTTCTTAGTACTTAATTCACCCGTATTTTGGATTTGACATTCTTTTTGCATTAAAAAAATCTAAAAAATACCGCTTTGGATATCTAGACCTAAGTTTTTGAATTAAAACCGAAGTTGTTCCTTTGCCTCCCTGAGTTCGACCCCGGACTTGCCCGGGATATAAATTAAAGCCGAGACACTCTTCACGGAGATCTTCTCTCGGTTCTGACCGAATCACTAAGTACATGTGCTACAAGGTACATGAATTAAATATCATATTTAGCGGCTCGTCACCCGACGGCGAAGGTTGGCCGGAGTGAAGCAGCTACCTAGGCATTGTTGCGATGAGGCTGCAGGTGCCTCGGATCATGCCGATGTCGGGTTGTCTCTACTGGAGGGGGGTAAACGGCGGATGTTGGCGGCAGGAGGGCTGGCGTTCCTTAAATAGAAGATGGGTCCTTGCTGGAGAAGGAAAGGATCTGGCGAGATACGATTCGTGTATCAAAGATTGACGATGCGAGGACGGATCGGTTGGCGGCGTTGATTGATGTGTGGCGACGAGATACTGTAGGATATGGTTAGATTCTCAACCGCATCACGGAAGCGTGAGCATCATATCGAATACGACGAGGAACGACTAGTCGCACTAGTTGTTCTATGCAACGGAATTTAAAAAAAATATGTGACAAAACCACATGAGCCAAGAACACTTCTCGGATCGTTTCGTCAAAACCACAAACAAGTAATAAGATTACCTCTTGAAGCGTGGTTGCGATCGAGTCTCTAAACGAAGAGACCTCTTGTCTCAAGTCCGATCCGACGGAGGAGACGCTTGCGAGCGTGGGGATGAATCGCGTGCTTCTCGTAATCCATATTGATGTTCCAAGCGGCAGATCTCCTGATCTTGACATACAAGATCCGACGTCTTCTTCACGAACTAAGCGCACCGAAGGAGACGGAGATCCATGGGCAAACGATCAGGTAGTATAACGGCGACGCGGCGGCGATGGGGAACCTCTCTAGGGCATCCATGGCGGATGGCCACATGAGAGGGAGAGAGAGAGTAGGCGTGTGATGAATCTCGGATTCATCACTCTAAATCTCATTTGTTAAGCTCAAATCCCTCAAAATCAACAGTATTTCTGCATCTATTCTGCATAATTAGCATTCATGCATGTTTTCATAAGAATTGCAATTTAGCACTAATTTCTGTACAAAATAAGAAGCCAAAAATCCCAGCAAAAAATGATCTGTAAATAGCCTAACTTCCTTGATTTTAACTCGTTCATGCTAACTCCGAATGACCCAAAACCACCTCCACTGTGTACATATCACTAACAAAAATAAATGAAAAATATAAAAAAAATCACTAACACAAATAAGTGGACCAAAAACCCAAACCCTAATTTCAGGATTTCCAGACTAAAAACTTCATATCTTCCTCATCCAGTGTCCATTTTAATCCTACTCACTTTTGAACTAATGTACATTCAATTACCTTCAAAACAAGACCAAGTTCACGTGAATCGGAGCTCATATGTGAAAATCAGGTTTTGGGCCTCTTTTGTACATTATGTATTTTAGTTGATTTTGACTTATTATTTTATGTACATAATTAACCTATTTTAGTTCATTTCTTTTTCGTTTGTCTTCTTTGATAAAAGTTTTATTAAAATGCACAAAAATCCAAATCCAAATTGAGCTTGAAATCAAAGAAACAAATTGAGTCCACGTCTTCACTAACCAACTGTACAAAATGAGTATTTTTCATATTTTATTTTATTTCCCCTCTTTCTTAATTAATAAAAATCCAAAAAATAGATTAATGTGTAATTATTTATCTTTGATTTTTTTTATATTTTTTTCCGGATTTTTATTTGGTTTAAAAATGACATAAAAATTACAAAACCCAAAAATCAAGGTATTCTATGTACATGGGATACCCTAAAAAATCACTTTGTGCAATTGATCGATTTTTTTCTGTTCATGAAGTTGTAGATCTCATCGAGACGAGCAATTTTCATGAACAAACTTTTTTGATCCGAGGTCGTTTGCTATTTATTCTGTATTTTACAAAGTTTTTAATTTGTGATTTTTTTGGTGCTGACACGTGGCCGCCCCTGGGGCTGCCACGTGTCAGCCATTTTTGGTCTTTTTATTCTTTCGTTTTTATTAAAAAAATTTAAAATTAAAATGGATGCACGTGCGAGGCACGTGCCGCCCAGGAATGCGCCAAGCACGTGCGCTCCCCTTTCTCCCCTCTACGCCCTCAGCCTGCCACCTATCATCGTTAGGGTCGTCCGATCACGGGCGATCGGACGGCCCGGGACCCATCTCCTACCTCCTGTCACCTTTCCCAATCCAATCGGCCGCCGTCCGCGATTTTCTCTGCCGCCCCGTGGATTTTGCCCCTACCTGATTTCCGATATCAATCACCGATCCTCACCATCTCCAATCACGAGTCAATCACCGATTCTCGCCACCTCCCATCGGATCTTGTCAAATTGCCACCTCACGATTAGCTTCTTCTTCAGGTAAAACCTCCTATCTTATTTAAGAACCAGCCACCCCGACCTCGCCCTTCATCCGTCGTTAGCCCTACAAGTCGGAGGGGCAGCTGTGACAGCGCCATACCTCCACACCTACGCCGGCGAGATCCGAGGTTTAGACCTCGTTGCAGCGTGGCTTCTCCCTTCGCCGCTACTGCCCCTGTTCCGGTGCCTTCGCCGTCGAGCCAATGCTCAACGTATTCGACTACAACTTCTGCCTCCTCTGACCACAGCTACGCTTCCATCAACGCACTCCAGCCATCACCTTTAACCCAGGAGAGTCATCTGCAGCAAACGTCATTTTCAACGACGCTTCATCAACAATCGCCAAGCTCCACCTTACCACTGTGCTTCCAGGCACCATCGGCCGTTTCTCCAGCAACCGTCGGGACCCTCGACCACAGCCTCTACTCCGCCAGGGCTGCTGGCCTCTACCTCCAACAACGAGCATCGTTCATCTGGGATCACCTCCCTTCCACCAAAACACCACCAGAGCATCGTCTCACACCGCCAGTCCATCCCCTCAGCCGGAGTCAACACCAGAACGCAGCCAGCACCGCCACTCCTCTGTCGCTCCACCGGGCGCGTGAGTCCCGAGGCCCCCTCCCACGTGCAGGGCACGTGCCGAGGGGGAACTTTCATCGAGGCCCCTGAGAATTACCAAAGTTACATCGAAGACACACGGGTCACGTGCCTTGCACGTGACCTAGTGGCAATTTGCAAATCACCCCCCAGCATTTCCCCTATTCGCTCAGAAGCCCCGCCGACCAGAGGGCATGTGCTATGCACGTGCCCCTCTGGCAATTTTGCAAGACACCCACTCATTTGCTAGTAATTATCTTAGGTCCCCCATTGTTTATTTATTTCTTTATTTTATTGCAGAAATACCCCTGTGTTCCCCATTGAGTTTAGACCTCTACATGATATTATTTTATTTATCCAAAAATAGTATGATATTTCTCAATTAATTCTCAACATTTTGACATATTGTAGAAATTTTTATGATCGATGGTTAAATAATAATTAATTATTTTGTGAGAAATTGCATAATTTTCCCATTTCTTGCTCTGAAACTTTTATTTGATTAACCTTTGCTCTAAAAATTCCCGAAAAATCACTTAGTCTAGAGTTAATTGTGCTTGACATTCTCCCCAAAAAGATTTGCATTTGCATCATAGATTGCCCTGTAAAAAATCAATTTGCTTATTTCAGTATTTGATTTTTAATAGGTATTAAAACTTGTATTTTCGAGGTTTAGGATTTTTCAGAGATCAATCTCCTAGTGATAGATCTTTGATAATTTTATTCCTTGAAAATAATTAGTTTATTATTTATTATAATTAAATATTTAAATTCATTCTATTTACAATCAAAAATTCATAAAAAATTCATATTACATCCAAAAAATCCAAAACAAATTCAGTGCATTCATTCTGTCATAATTATCATTTCGGCCAAGTTTCGTATTTTTCGGACATCGTTTGAATGTAATTTATATTTTTATCCCTAAATTAGGTCGAAATTGTATTTTGCATCCTTTATTGCATTAAAAAAATCCAAAAAAACCGCCTCAAAAACCACGCACGAATTTTGATAGACATAATTCTAGATTGTTCCTTTACCTCCTTGTGTTAGACTTTGGGACTTGCCCAAGTAAAATAAACATAAAATCACATTCATTAAAATTGACAACTATTTTATGTAGTTATTTTCTTGACCGATTTTGATTGCCGCCTATAACGAACGACAAATCATTAATTTCATGCACGATAAATATAAACATCTCTTTCTAACACAACAAATTTCGAACTCGTCAGATGGCGCCGTTGTCAGGGAGAAAAACGGCTTAGTTTTGTGTTTTGAAATTTTTTGTTCGGTTTTCCGCATTCGGGAAGTCTGACCCCCGAATTTTTCATTGTAAATTCTGTTTTATTTCTTGCATTTATCTTTCAGCATTTGTTCTTCTTATTTTATTTTTGATTATTTTTGAGGCACTCTCTTACATTTTCTCTCTTATTTTTCTTGCGAGGTACCCGGCGTACGTGGAGCGGTTTTTCAAGAAATTGAAGCATCTTCACCGACTTCTGAAAAAGACGTAATTAATTTAAGATCGAGTTGAGTCATGAGAGAGTATAGAGTCCAGGATTTTAATTTTTACAATTTTATTTCTGTAATTAATTGCTCATTTATAGCGGTGTCTGTTTGGACTTTCGCGTGTGTATAAAGACCTTAAACTTTTTTTTGTGGTGTGGTGTGGCCTGTTTCACTCTCCGGTGAGGGTGGAGTTGACTTGAGTGGCGATTAGGATAGACCTACACATACGGCTCTCAGAGCATTTTAATTTTTGATTGTGCTCATAGGAATTAGGCCACACTTCACTATTAATTGAGACACACATAGTCCGTTCATATTAGCCAAATTCAACTTTATTGCATCCCACATGGAGATTGCAATGATTCATTGTAAGTCTTCTAACTGAGCATACATCATCATTTTCGCGTGCATCGACTTTTCCCGAATTTTTCCCTCTTGTTTTATCACATAAGTTTTAAAGGAAATTGGGACTGGACGGTAGACGTGTATTTGTGCTCATTTAATTCTTCAGTGATCACCTAATTAAAATTAGGACAGCTAAATATAACAGATTTTAAAAACCCATAAAATCAAGAATTTTTGCGGGAGAGCAACCGATAACGGTCGCTAAAATCGGTTTACGGCTTTTAAAAGATAAAGTTGTCGATGTAGAAAGCCGCAAAAAGGATCCTAGCTCCGATCAAACAAATTTGGTTTTCTAAAGAAAACCTACACTATTTATTTTACCAGGTGAGTGTGCCTGGGTCGAACTCAAGGAGGCAGAATAGAGTGCTTTGATTTTTTTAGGAAAAAATACTTTTGTGATTATTTTTTATCTCTTCTGAAAGTGATCAAAGAAAAGCTACAACTTTTATTGAGTTTTGATTTTTAAATGTTTTATTTGATTTTGATCTTTTCCAATTTTTATTTAAATTTTCAAAGGGGTATTTTTCACAAGATTTATTTATTATATAATAGGTGGAATATAGGTAGATGATACTATATAGTAGGTAAAAAGCCGAGCAACGGGCTCGAACTACACACAAAACCAAAATAAAACGGAGTCGATTTTTGACGAATCAAAACACTATAAAAACACGAGAAAATTACGTGAAAAATGAATGAAAAACTCGCGGAGGTAGTTGTGTAACTATCCCAAGAAAATCTACGAAAAATGAGGTCAAAATGGGTCCAAAAATCCCCTACAGCCCAGGGGTATAGGTGTAAGAAAAAATATTAAAAGGTTTTGCAAATAGGTCCTTAACAGGGACTTTTCTGTAAAAGAAATAAAAAGTTTTACATTTAGGTCCATGCGGTGGGACCTAAATGTAAATACTGGAAATCTTTGGAGCGCACTGAAGTTCTGGAAGCCCTTCGGGTTGAAGATGCAGTTTTTCTACCGATTCGAATTGAACGATCTTGATTAGAACAAGTAGGCGTTGATCTGACGACATCACGCGCACCACGTGTAACAAGCCTGTAGTGCGGGGCGTTCTTGCAGTTCTTGAGGTTGTTATGCAGCTGACGACGGAGGTCTCTTCTTCGATTTTTCACGATCAGCTGACGAAGGCTTTGGAGCTCCGGCGGGGCCAGAGGGTTAGCTCCTCTAACCCTCGAGCTCGCCTGCGGTGGTTGGCGGCTGGAGATGGCTCGAAGCGTCTGCTACAGGTTGACGAAGGTGGAGGTCCACTGATACTGGCAGCTGATGGAGATGGATGCACCTTCTTTGAAGACAATTTCCTTGATGATTGAAGCTTCCAAATGTCTTGATTTTTGCTCCTGATTGAAGAAGAACCTGCAAATATGAAACGTATATGCTCGATTCTCAAAGAATCGGCTCAAAGGTTATAGATCTACAAGCTCAAAACATGTCATTTCCAGTTTAAATGATAATTGCGTGAAAAACATAGGAAAAAGGGAAACATGATTCGAGGTTGATTTGAAACGAAATGAGGAGTGATTTGATCCGGCGATTAAGATGGTTGATTAAACTAACTAACAAAGTGATTAGAAACGCTAATCGTGGCACGACGATCGAGGAATAATTTGGTGAAGGTGGAGGAATAGGTCTGGGAGTTCAGAGGTGTATTACCTCGAATGGACGCTCGACGGTCGACCTTCGCCGGAGCTGAACGCGGTGCTGTGCTGTGATTCAAGGTGGCGATGCACCTTGGAAATTCTCCTCCGACGTCCCTCTTCCACGCGAAGCTTCTTCTAGGTGTTGTCTCCACCGTAGATGACCGGAACAAGGCCAGAAAGGGAGAAGGTCGGCCACTGGAACTGGGTAGTCCTGGGTAGTTGGAAAGTTAGTTGCGATCTGGCAACTTTGGAGGTGTATATAGATCACATCCGTGGGCTCCAAGTAAAATCCAAGGGTAGGCGATGCTCTTGGTAGTTAGGAGAAGAAGATCAAGGGTTGAAATCGCCTGGAAGAGTTACGAGTTGCGCAAGAAAATTGGGTGAAGATGAGGCGTTGGAGCAGAGAGGCTGAACAACTTATTTGAAGAAGATGATCCAGGTGCTGACAAGTGTCAGCACCTGGTTGGCCAGATGGGTAAAATGCTTGTAAATTTAATAATAAATAATAAATAAGGTTATTTTAAATAGGTATAAATACAAGAAATGTTAATAAATTATTTATCTAATTTATGGAATAATTACTTTTTATAAATAATAAATTCTATTTGAAATATAAATAATATTAATAAATATATATAGATAAATAGGACTTAGATTTTTAATTTAATAAATAAATAATTAAAATTTTATTTTATATTTTCTTAATTATTAGAATAATAAATAAGGATGGTGTGAATTTTTAGAGATTTTAATAAATTAGTTTACATATATTAATAAATAGAGGTATCAGTTATCTAGTTCATTTTTACCTATAATTTAGGGTTTTTGGTTTTATTAAAATAATAAATAAGCTCCAAAAATTATGAAATAAATTAGGGTGAAAATACAAGATCATGAAAATATTTAGAAATTATAAAATTAAGAAAACTATAAATAATGTATTCTACATAAAATAAATAGTCCAGAAACCCCGTTGTCATTTGGTCCCAAAACCGACTTTTTGCAAACGGACTCCGAATTCGATGAAACCACTTTATTAATTAGAGAATATTATTTTATGAACTTTAAAGGTGAGTAGAGTGAAATTGAAGTTTGTATGAAGAAGTTATGATGTTCGAAAGTTGAGATTTTGATAATTTACAAGTAGGATTTCTTGGTCTATATACATAGTAATATTTTTAACTTATTTTTATATTTTTACATACATTTTTAGAAATAATTAGGAAAAGAGTTTGGTGAAAAATATATACTTATGAATTAATTAAAAATCTTTGAAGTTTTGTATTTATTTTATAAATAGTGAAAGTTGTATGAAGTGTGACTTAATTTATTTTTTAGGGTTTTCTTTCTTTATCTCCTCCTACTTTTTGCTTTGTCGACCAATCCATGTTGACTTGATCTCGGGGGTTAGGCTATAAATATACCTTGTAGTTATATTTATATTTCTAAGTCATATTGTACATATATACATATATCCAATTTGCCTTCTTTTCTTTTTCTTTGTTCTTTATTTATTTACATGATTTTGATGCTTAAAAGTTAATATTTATTCATGAATGAGGTTTTGTTAAAAGATGGGAATTGATGAATATTTACATGCATTTGTTAAGGGTTTTAAGACAAAATGCAACAGAAAAGTTAATGAATCATGGATTCATCAGCAACCCCGACCTTGGATGCTTTTATTTTTTGAGTGAGCGAGAGATGACACTTAAGGCTAGAGCCCAAACTCAGATTTTCATATTGACTATTGATTCTATCAGAAACGATTAGCTACTTCTCAGTGAGGATCTACGGGTAGCCGGTAAACGGTCCGGATTTCCTTAGCAGAGTGGGTGGTTTAGAGGACACTACGTAAGGCTCCGTCCTCAAGTAACAGGTTGCCATTCTACGGTCTGTACTTACTCCCATACTGGCTGAAAGTAGGTGCAACTAAATGTAAGAATTCAGCGGCATCTAACAGCTCGCTAAATTTTTTCCAAGATTGATTTATCACCAACTAAAATTGAAAAGATAATAGCCGAACTCTTACGGCTTCATTGTGTGTGTTGGCGAACCTGGAGTTTGATTTGTGTTTGCATTGGTGTGCGTAAACCGATATCGAAGATCAAAAGCCGCACATTTGATAAAATTCCTTTTGACTATCATGTGCAATCATCTCTCTCTTTTCTTGATTTAAACCTCATTGATGAATCCATGATTCATCGCCTTTATTCTTTTATTTTAGCCTCTTTTCCTTAGTCAAATACCTGTAAATACCCATTAATTCCATAAAATTACCATTTCACATGCATTTGTTAATTATGCATTTTTAACACCTTTTGTATATAAATAAAAGAATAAAGAAGAAAAGAAAAAGAAAAATATGTGTTTATGCAATAAATACAGACTGACCCAAACCCCGAGAGAAGGTCAAGACTTGACCTGATCGACCTGGAATAAAGTAGGGGGAGATAAGGTTGTCTGTCATAAAAATCAAAAATATCTTGTACATATTTTTTCATTTATATTTGTATAAAACTTACATTAATTTGTACATAATTTGACCTCAAACCACTTACTTTTGTAAATAAAAGTTGTGAATAAAATTGTGTTGTAAATAATAAAAATATTTGTAAAATAAAATAATGTATATATTGTAAATAATTACACCCAGAAAAAGCCGTAATGCGATAATTGAAACATCAATTCCGGCTCTATACGAGCTCATATCGACCAAACTCACTTCCATAATACTATAAATTAAATTATCTTTAAAATGGCTGTGGTTTCGTATTTTTTGGAGTTACAGTTAAAAAGTCGGTTTTCTGGGGTGTATTATGCAGTTTACCCATATATTTGTGTATATAATTATTAATATTTATTTTTACTTAATGTATATATTATAAATATTATATTCAATAAAAATAAAAATTAGAAAAAAAGTAATTAAAAAAATCTTGTATAAAAATTGTTTCCTTATTTGCACCTATGTACATTATATTATATGTATATAATATATGTATGCCACTAACTTCCATTTATAAAATCCACCAAAAAAATTAATTACTTAACATTAATTAATTTATTTTATTTAATTTCGAAATTTGTATTTAAATAATTGATTTGGTGGATTTATGTGACTTAATAAGCTACCATATATGTAGATTTGATTACACACCTTATATGGCCACCATTATGGTGGAGAATTGATTTTCAATTAATTCAATTATTTATTTGATTTATTTATTCCGAATTTTGTAAATAATTATTTAATTTATTTATTTTATTTCATTAATTGTTTTAATTCACCCAATAATAACCTTCCTTTTTTGTAGATACTTTCCTTTTTTTATTTTCTTCTCTTTTTAATGGGCTCCTCCTCCCTCATTCAAACTTGATCAATCTTTGGCGGAGAGGAGCCCAGTTTCCAAGAGGTTTCTTGTTGAAGAGGGTCCTAGCCTCTGATCCAGTCAGTGACAGCGACTTGAGCGTCGTCGAGGCCATCATGACGTGTCCAACCCCCAAAGTGAGATCCATTTTTTTCCCTGTCTTCTCTTAGGTAAATCGTAGGTTTAGTGTTTGCGTAGAATTAGTAATTAGTTTTTAGATTAAAAAAATTCCATCACACTTTTCCGCCTCGAAACTGATTTCCATCTCATTTTCCGATCCCTACATATTCACGTTCTACCTCACGCAATCTCTCACCTCCGGTCACGCACGGTGACCGGAGCCTCGGATCTATCTCACGCATCGCCTAGATCTGTTCATTCATACATTCCAATCTTTGTTTATAAATAAATTTAAAAAAAATCGTATCCTGTTGTCTAATCTTTATTTTTGCAGGATATAAAAAAAACATATATTTATTTTATTTCTAACCATTGTTTTGCAGGAATAAAGGAAAATAAAAACAAAAAAACATTTTTTTGTTTGTCCTCTAACTCTAACATCTATTTTGCAGGATTAAAAAAATACAAAAAAATAAAAAATACATTTTTTTAACTAACATTTGTTGCAGGTCATAAAAAAATAATCAAAAAAAATAAAAAATTTGCTTCTGCAAGCGGCGGCCATCACCCCCGCCGCTAGCACCTCCTCTCCAGCCGCGCGGCACTCCCCGGCTCTGCCCCCTGGCGGTGCCGCCCTCCTGCGCGACCGCACTCCGGCGCCTCCCTCCAGGCGGCCCAGCCGCTGAACGCCGGCCGCACCTCTGCCCCAGCAAACGTCGCCCCAGCGGCTCCCCTTCCTCCTGCGCGCCCGTCCTCCGTGCAACCTCCGCGCGCAGGCGCGGCCGCGCCCCACCCCCCGCCATCTCCAGCGGGCGGCGTAGCCGCCCAGCGACGCCTCTGCTCCACCGACCTTCAGCCCAGCGGCGCCCAACACCCCGCACGCCCACCTCACAGTGCTGACCCCGCCGACCTCCGCCCGCGACCTCCTGACCAGCCGCGTGGCCCGCCTCCTCCACCGCGCGACCGCGCGGCCGGTCGGCTCCACGCCCCGCTCCAGCTCCTCCTCGCGCGCCGCCCGCGTGCACCCCGTCTTCCTCCGCGCGAGCCGCCGTCCCCCGCTCCTCCAGATTCCATTAGCCGCGGCGGCAGTGGGTGTCTTGGGTGTTCTTTCCACTTTGATCGAAGAAGAACCCTAACAATGTTCTAATAAATAAATGGGGTAAATTTCTTTCTTAACCCTGCTATTTCTTTTTGTTATTTCATGTTGTATAAATTTTAATTAATTACTTTCTAGTCCCTGTTTACAGACTCAAACTTGCTTGCCTTTTGTGATCAAATAAATGTTTGTATGAGTCTAAAAATTTTGTAAAAATTAGTGTAAGCTCCTGCTATGTGCTTTGACATTGCATAAAACTTTCTAGCATTTTGACTTTATTCGATATATTTAAAAAATCAAAAATAGTGATTCTGTGTCTTTTTGCTTGCCTACATTTTGATAATTCATAAAAATTCAAAAAAAGAGCCTAAAAATTTCATAAAAATTACTGTAGGTACTTTTTAGTGTCATTTAATTTCTGTCCAAGTTTTGTGCAAATTTCATTTATAAAAACCAAAAAAATTGCAAAATACGAAAAATCTTATAAAAATTGCAGCAAATTATAGAAAAATTCAAAAATAGTGATTTTGGTCTCTTTTTGTAGATATTGCTTTGAACTTTGTCTTAAAAATAGTTTCAGGAATTTTGAGCACAAAAAGAATTTTTAATTTGCAAAATACTCCTGACTGTGTACATTTTATTTATTTTCTACTGTTTCATTTTTCGAAAATAACAAAAACATCAGAAAGTTGCGAAAAATTTACCAAAAATATTTTAAAATATAAAAATCACAAAAATATTTTCTGTGGACTTTTCTGTATATTTTTGACCATTTTGAAAAATACCAAAAAGAGTGTGTGCTTGTATTTTTGTTTATTGTGCTTCTTTTAAAAATTAAAAAAATTTAATTAAAAATGTAAAAACCACAAAAAATTTAGCTTCCAAAATTTGACTATAGAGTTTTTTTTAATCGTGCTCCTTGTGTTCGAAAAATACAAAAAAAAATATAAAATTCATTCCCCTATACTTTACCTTTGCTAGTCCCTTAGCAAACACTTATTTGGAAAATAAGTGAAAATAAAAATAAAGAAAAGAAAAAGGAAAGAAGTTAGAACAATGTTGACTTTCAAACTTATCTTCATAAAAATGTAGTCTGGAGCTCTGTCGGGCCTTTGGATTATTAATGTGTCGGAACCTTAATGGGACATGGATTTAAAACCTAACAGCCTCTAAGTTCCATAAGACTCCTATTCAAGTCTCCTCAACAGTCAGATCAGAACAAGTCTACAGACACAAATTCTTATGACTATGAACTCTTACTTGTACGTGTAAGTGAAATCTAGCTCTTCATCTCAAAAGTAGCAAAGATTCAGCCTCTCTCAACAAGGTAACTCAATAACCCGGTCTGGCAACTCTTTCCTCGAGGAGCGGGGATATTCCCTTCTAAGTTCAAGTACAACCAGCTCAAGAAGAGGGGATGGAGAAGAGAATGGACGGTAACCAGTGTAGTTACCTATCCTTGGATGCATGACCAGTGTAGCCATGTCACCCGCTGCAAGCTCATAAATATATGACTGAAGCTCTTATTCTTTTTTTTTTAACAGGCATTTTTATTTTCCTTTCAAGCCTGTCCACTTTTGGAGATTTTGCATTTTTTTTCTTTTTTTTTGACAATATATACAAGGTGCAGCATGTACATAAGGAGTTTTTCCTCTTGAGCCAGTAGACTATCCCTCTTTTGAAGCATTATTGCAACCCCACAGCTCCTGTCTTTAGACCTCAACATCACCAGACTAGGTTGAGACGCACTGCCCTCCCTAGAGGAGGACGAGAGGTTCCGCCTAGATGTACTACCCTCGTATGCTACCCCAAGCCAAAAGATTCTGCTCCCTCACTACCTCATCCATGAAGAGCTACGTGTAAAGTGCAGTGTCCAAGGTAAGCCACGGTCTGAAAGAATCATGTGTGTGTTGTTAAATATTCTACTTAGACTCATCAAGATGACATGTGAACATAGTCTTATGGACTCAAAGAATTAAGTCACTAGGACCTGAAAAGTCTTAACTCCAAATCTTATAAGGTTCCTCTGAAATTAAGTGGATTAAGGTCCAACTAAGCTTCATTCTTCAAATTTATTCCAGACTTAGTTTAATAGTCAAAATCATCCTGAAAAATGCTCATGCAAATGCAAATGCAAGAAAATATGTACATGCAAGGAAAAGAAAAATATTTTTGTGAAACAATTTTCAAAATTTTGAATTTTTTATGGATTTTTGAAAAATGATGCACATGCAAAAAGTTTTTTTTTGCAAATAGTTAGTAATATATACAAATATATACAAAAGTTTTTTTTTAATTCTTTTTTTTAATAAGGGTTAGAGAAGATACATATTTACACAAGAGTGAGTTGATTATTTTACAAGAATGAGATGCAAGAATTTACAACTTGAGTAATTTATACAAGTATACACAAAATTGGTTTTTCTCTTTCTCTTTTTTTAAGAAAAGAAAAGAATTTTTTTTAAAGATTTTTTATGAGTATTTACACAGTGTTTTAGCCATATTAAAAAAATAATATATGAAAGTACGAGTTATGGCTAAAGTATATATACCATATATACGACACCCCCCTATACTTAGCTCGAACTATGTCCTCATAGTCAACAAAGAGCTGGAAAGTAAGACATAACTCGTGCTTTGTATAGAAAAGTGAAAAGAATAGTATACTACAATGACGAATAAACAATAGAAGTCAATAGAAGTCGGTGATCCCCCTATACTTAGGATCAAGTAATCCTAAGTATAGCAGACTGTACACAAAGGGAAGACCGATGAGTAGAATGTACAAAGTATACCTCCCCTATACTTAGGGTAAAATATCCCTAAGTATAGGCAGCAAAACAGAGGTAAAAAGAATCCAATGAATAATCACAAGTCAGACACCCCCCTGTACTTAAGGTAAAGTACACCCTAAGTATGGAATGATCATGCGATGGAGATGGGGTGTAAGATAGAAAGAATGTATGATATGGACATATGGTCTATACAGATGTGAGTCGATCAATGTTGAGGTGCCTCTCAACAAGCGCTAGAGTTTACGCCCCTAGCTGGGCGCAAATGCTAGGATAACACAGTATCAAGGTTCAGGACGGCATCTGTCAGGTGAATACCGTACTGTCGTTGCATTCTCGATGGGAGAACAACAACAAACTCAACAGAGTAGATGATAACACCCAGATAATCAATCAGGCGGGTGTCTGCTACCGGGTAAAGATATGGACAGATGAAGTCGGGCTCTGGTAGCACAAAAGAAATCATCGGCTCAAGGTCTATATGGAGTGAAAGGGCAGAACCGAAGAAGTCGAACGTGGAGAAGGAAGGATCTGTCAGAGAATCCTCCACGTCAATCACCGTCTCGAATAGATATGGAAGATCATGATCAGGAGACTCACTATAAAGGCCGATATCCGATACATATAATGTAGACAAATCAGTGAAATCATCGAATACCTCAATGATCGGGTCATCCTCGCGAGGGTCGTCGAGGAGAGAAACATCAAACTCATTATCAGAAATATCAAAATACTCGGTCTCAGGATCCGATAGATCGGATGCATTCTCAGAAAGTGAAACCGAGTACACATGGTCCATGGCATCCTCCCGCAGATAACCCTCGGGGAGTAATGCCGAATCATCAGGAATATAGGGATCAATGCTGTTAAGTATCAGGTCCTCCAAAAATGTATAGACCTCATCAAATTGGAGGACACAAGGCTCAAATACGGGACTAGCAAGGTCTGTCGAATCAAAAATCAGTCCCTCATCAAGCTCTCTATGCTGAGATGAATCCAAATGTATCTCTGAATCTGAGAAAATCTCCTGAAGACAAGACACTGTATCAACTATGTATGGATACTGGAAAGAATCAGAGGATGGTTGAGATGTGGGTTCCTCCTCTATCTCTTGGGATCCTAGCAGATCTAGAATCGACGAATCTTCTACGTGATAGAGCGGGACTGGCTCAAAATCTGATTGTAAATCCAATGGGTCCTCATCCAATGTCCGGCTCTCAGAACTCACAGTAGTAGTCAACACATCCATCAAATTAGAAGTAGAAGCATCCATATCCTCAGATTTGTGTGTGCTATTAAGATCAACATGGTGTGTCACACACTGAATTGTTGTCATCTCTCCCTCATGTGTTTTCCCAAATAAATCATCTTGTGAATATCTAAGATCAGAAAGTGAATCTAAGATGGTCGCAACTAAATCTAAGTCGGGACAGTGGTGTGAACCACTACACGAGGTAATGACATATGCAATCTGCTCTGCGGTCCTTCCCCTCATGGCGATATGAATAAGGTCAGTCATCGAAAATCCATGATCAGGAAATCGCCTCACAAGTTCTCATAATCTCAACCATGAATCTCTCAACGGCTTTTGGGGGTTAACAGAAAAATCACGAATACACGACCGCATCATCTCTGCTCTACACTGGGGGTAAAATTTCTTCAAAAATAATGATCGTAAATCTCCCCACGTAGAAATCTTCCTTCCCAATCGTCTATGCCAACTCTTGGCTCTACTCTGAAGTGTAAATGGGAAGGTAATCAGCATCATTTCCTCAGAAGTGATATCAGAATATGATCGTGATCCACAAATATCCTCAAACTCTTCGATATGTAAATAGGGTTCCTCGTGCATATCCCCTAAAAACTTAGGCAGTATATCAATTAACTCTAAATCCAAAATGAAGGGGCTCAGTGTAGAAGCGGAGTATGCTTCTTGATCGGTGTACTCATCCATCGTCATAGGATTAAAGTCATCTAAAACATGCCACTGCCCCATTCGATTGCCTATGGGATGCACTCTCATCTCAGCAAGGTGAACACCCGGGTCTCGTGTTTGGTCAATCTGGTCTCTGCGGGTGTCACTCACAGCATGTCCCAAGAAAGAGGATGGGTAGGGAGAAGATGAGAAATCGGACGGGGTTCCGATCTCCCAAGAGAGTGGGCGGGAATGATGGGTGTGAAATGTCAAAGCCACAAAATTCGGCTAGAATGGAAAGTGGCCCATCGTGATGAGAGGGAAATTAAGGGAGGGAGGGTGGGGTAGAGTGAAAAATAGATAGAAAGGAGGGAGGGTGTGATAGAAACAGAAGGTGACTGTTATTGATCTCTGAGAATGATCGTAATCGACTCACACCAAAGACATACAAAACACAAAGCAAACCCCCAGTTCACCAACTCAACACAAAGTGAAGACCATGAGATTTGGTCTTTTATCTTTTCAATTTTAGAGTTAGGTGATAAACGAAAGTTGTACAAACACTTAGGAGGCTTGAATAGGATTTGGGCACTACTCTGTAGAGTGTACGCAAGCGAGTAAAAGCGCAGACAATGAGGGGATTGCTCTCCCAATACAATGATATGAATCAATTACGTTTGATTTTAGAGTCAAGTTCAATTAACAGTCCCAATTTTTTTATTTTTTTATTTTGTGATTTTTTTTTGGATATTTTCAAAAATAAACACCTAACGAGCTTTCTGATTTCCTCTTTGATTAATTTGAATCCAAAAACAGGGGGAGGGATCGAGAAAGCCAATGTACGGTCAAAAACGATGATGCATGCAGAGATAGAAAATGCGTACCTTACTCCAGCACTCTACATGCAAAATGATCCGCGCAGAAATTTAAATACAGAAATAAAACTACCTAAATGATGCAACGGTGAAAACCGAGTCCTAGATGAGCAAGTTCTACTCACAGAACCGTCTAATCGGTCACCGACCTCCAAGCCAAAGGGTCCGGTCTTGGCCCACCCCTCCTCTGCCCGACAAATCGGGGGTAGGAGAAAGCGCTTTACAGGGTGGACTGCGGTACGTAGGCTACGAAGGAGATGAGTTGATTATTTTTATTAATTGATTATTAGTAGGTCCAATTAAGCGCACTATAGGAACATGCAGATAATTAAGTGTGGGGACCCTACTAATTACGGTACAAGCAAGAGAAAATCCTAAGGCTAGGGGCTCGAAAATCACGTGAATCAAATAAAATAAAATAAAATAATACGAGAAAACAAAACCAGCGAAAAACAACGGTGAGGTCCCCCAAGTGCACCGGCACTTGGCGAAACAGACCCCGAAAAATGTCCAAGTCCACAAGTCCAAAGTCTAAGTTATTACAAAAATATTGTTCTCTCTCTCTCTCAAAAATAAAAATTCATTCTCCTCTCTCTCTTCCTCCTGCGCGGGTCCTCTAAAAAGAAACTTCAAGTCGTCCAAGCAGTACCTCGCACAAAAATCCAAGAGAGAATGTCAGAAAACAATTATAATATAGAGAGGCAAAAATAGAAAAATGACTACATAGCCGTGCTCCCCGGCAACGGCAGCACTCATCATGGAACTTTTGTCCAAAAACTCTTGCAGACCCAACCCCTCATTCCTTTCAGCTCTTTCAAAAATGGCCGAACATTTATCTTAAAATCCATCAGAGCTATACTATGAAAATGAATTTGTCTCGGTTAGGCCCAAATCAACTACATCCTCTTCTTTCAATAATCCTCCAATATTTGCAGGAGACTTTCACCCGCGGATGAATTCGACCCCCTCATTGAATTTCTACTCAAATCATCCGACCACACATAACCACCTACCATCATGGACCGAACCGTCTTATTCCCAGTTTCTTGTCAATGAACCATTTCAAGATCAAAATCCCTTTGAGTCTCATGACTGGTCGAGAAACCAAACCTAGATGGAAAGACCCGCACTTAATGATCATCAGTATTGGATTGACCGCAACGATCAAATCTCTATTGACCAACCCGAATATCACTCATTTGATCAGCCTATACATACAGAGGACCACATGGATGAGATAGACACATATGCACCCTGTATGACCCCATTATTTGAGGATACGATCAATCATGACCATGGAAGTAGACTCTACTCAAACTAGGATGACATGCCCGAGTCACAGCATGTTAAGTACAAGATCTACACATTCCCACAAAATCCTTCCACTGAGAAGCCTCCTTCCATAATTTTTGAGGAGAAAATTATAGAAAATAATGATCATATATCGGATACTCAGAGAAACTCTTCTCCAAGCACATACAGGAAAATGGAAGATGAAAATATTAAATTGCAAAAACACACATCGACTGCTCCAATGATTGATCATGAATATATTTTGGAGAATGATATTTCGAGGATAAATAAAAGATTCGAATTAATGGAGGATATATTTCAAAAATTTGCCGACCGACTAACTTCACTCTTTGGGAGCTCAGATATAAAAATGAATGAGGAAAGGATTGGATCTAAGATTGAAAATTTTGAGGATATTCAAAGACCTAGGGATGATTCTGACATTGACATTTTTGCATATTATTCCCCTAGAATTGACTATGACTCTGGCTCAGACTCTGAACATCAAAGCCCCTTCTCATCTGAGGAACACACCACATCACCACACCACACAGAAAATACCAAAAATGGGAATATTCAAAAACATCAAAAAAACGAAAATCCAGAAAATTTTATAAAAATTGAGACTTAAAAAATTTGAAAAATTTGGATCCTGCTTTACGGGAAGCAATGGAAAAAAGATTGATGTTTGAACTTCCCTTTATATAAGCCATTGATACTTATCCGACCTTAAAGGATTTGTAATGGACAAATTAATGACAAAAAAATCGGGAAGGATTAGAACAAAGACTGAAAGGCATATCTTGTCAATGGCCTCCTCCTTGATGTTGAGGAGAAAAACCAAAAGCCACATAGTGAAGCAGTTGCCCAGATTTGACTGTGTAATCAAAGACACAACTTTCACCCATGCTCGAATTGATGACGATTCACCGATCAATATCCTCCCGACCTCTGTATTTCACGAACTCAAACTCGGACCGATTCGGAAGATACGAGAGATCGTTCAATTGGTTGACCGATCAATAAAGCGGACGAGAGGAATCATTTCTGTCATCATGAAATTCCAAGGTGCTTCTCTCAAAGTAGAATTCACGATCATTGATATTGAGCATCAAGGAGAATTCATCCAGTCTCCAAGTATTCTTGGAAAGTCATTCTTAGCCTTGGCTAAGGTAATTATTGACTGTGAGACTTGGGAAATCAATTTTACAGCATTGGAAGTACTTCGATCTGACACAATCTTTGAGGAACCATGATTTTCTGAGGCAACCCACGAAGTCCCCGACAGTCGTAACCATGAAGCGGTAGAAGAGCCCTACCCTGCTGCTACACCTGAGATAGCGGTTGTTGATGAGACTATTGGTTTAGAGAATCTCCCCCCTGCTCCATTCCCAGCTGCTCTCACCATAGAGAATCGAGTATATGAATCATATGATCCGGAGACTTATGCATGGGCACACCCTGAGTCAACCTATTCTGAGTACATGGATCACATCAATTTGACACAGGAATGCTCCAATGTCAAATCAATTGAGATTGAACATGCAGAGACTCTTCCCAGTATTTCAATTCTCGCGGATCTCAAAATAGACAAATCCTTCTTCTACGATCCTGAGACATATGCATGATCGCACCCTGGAGCAACCTTCTCTGAATACCTTGACCAAATCATCCCAAATCGAGAGTGCACCAACATTCAGAAGACTGAGACAAACACACAGCACGAACATCGACCAAGGAGAAGAATTCCAATGGCTATTCATCTGGATACTCAAGTGAACTGATACCTTCACGAAATAAGAAAAAGAGAGTCACCTTTGACCTTTCGGAAGAGTAATCAGCTGATGATCCCTCATCAGGTCCGGAAAAGGTAGTCTACATGAGTGAAGTCTGTTTGGCAGCTCTAAAGCCATATCTTTACAAGGATCCAAAATTCAATTCTCATTGGACAACTCCCGTTCCTAACTACTATTCATCCAAAGCTGATGCTCCTGCCCTCTTCAAGTACACTGGAATTATTTCTTATGAGATGACTGAGACCGGTGCTTCTGAGTATTCATCTGAGGATAAACCGCTTGATCCTAAAAAGGAACGAATTTTGAGGAAACAATTGAAGAAACAAAAAGACATGAATATCTGGAGTGTGTCCACTTTTAAATACTATTCCTCTAAGGATAACTCTGATGATGGCTACCTTTCATCTGACTCAAATATTTCATCTACTATCCATCATGATTTTTCTGAGGATGACATTGATAATAGTTGGGAATTATATGCTTCATCTTCGTCTCATTATATCGATATCCCATTACAGGCTCACAAAAAGATCAGCCGAAAACCGCCTTAATCATCGGCTACCCACCCTCCCTCCCGACCACATCGGTCTCCTTATACAGTTTCTTCCTCTACTTAGGCCAAGGCCTAAGTATAGGGGGGACCGATGCCATCTGTATATACCATTTCCCCGCATCCTTCTCCTATCCCCCGATCACTCCATTTCCACCCTTATCTTATACTTAGGCTGACCAGAGCCTAAGTATATGGGGAATCGATGCCCATCTGTTTATACTCTCCTCATTCATATACCCCGATCACTTCATTTTTTCGCTCTTCTTCTAGACTTAGACTGAGCACAGCCTAAGTATAGGGGGGCATTCTGAGCTATCCTTTTCTTTTCCTTTTTCACTCTCTTACGCTTAGCCCAAGCTATGTCTTCTTTACGTTTCTTGTGCTCTAAGGACACAACACTCACTAAGTATAGGGGGGTCTGTATATATACTTCGTATATATTTTACCCATATCTCGTACTTTCATGTAAGTTTATATGTATTTACGGGGTGGGTAATCAATTTGAAAAAAAAACAAAAAAACAACAACAAAACAAAAAAAACAACAGAAAACAACAAAAAAACGTTTTTGCTACTAACACCGACTGTGCCCAATATTTTGAAAAAAAAGGCTTCGTATTCAGTGTTGCATTAAAAAAACAACAACAAAAAAATCCCTTGCATAAAATTTCAAAAAAATGTGTCTGCATTTCACACACCTGCACTTCATTCATTTGCATCTGTGAAAAGTCATTAGGTTCTGAACCGAATGATGAGACGAAACCGAGAGTGGTCTGGACTTGTCCTTAATCCACCTAATTTTCAGAGGAACTTCACCGAGAAATAGGATTTTAGAAGCTTCAGGTCTTTGACTTAACTCTTTGAGTTCCACATGACAATGTGCAGCGTTTGACTCTTAGTGTCTAACCTGGTCTCTCCATTCTGGGTACAACTCTGGAATTGGGAATTAATTTGTACTCTCGCACTACGCACTTAGCTCAACTCAGACGGGATGTTTGAAGACCGTGTGAGTTTCTTTTCTGGTAGCGTGGAAATCTAAAGATCGGAGTACGGATTGAAATAAAGCTTCATAAAAGGGATGGACGGCTGGGCACAATTTTTTTCTAAGACCCCAAAAAATATACGGAAACAAAAGGATTCTATATCCGTAGGGGCACAACAAGATCCAAGCAAAACCACAAAAAATTCCAAATACAAAGAAGGCAGATCTTGGTGGAGACTCGGCTACACTGGCCAGCTTCACAAGGAGAGGTGACTACATTGACCACCCTCCAATTTTTTTCCCCTTCTTCTAACTTCTCCCCCAATTCGATTGTGAACACAGCATGACAAACCTTAGAAGGAAATACCTGACTCCCTGAGGATGAGTTACTAGAGAAGAGAGTAGCATGGTAGTCTGGCATTCTGGATGAGAAGAGCTAAAACCTTTCACACACATGAGCCGATTGTTCAATGTTCATATGGTATACTTTGGGAAGAGGATTGATCTAAGATGACTTCTGAGCCAAAACTGTAGCAATGGTGTGTAGAATTTGAAGGTTGTTGATTTTAAAATTCTAAGTCTCATAGAAGTTCCGACATGCAAATAATCCAAAGGTCGAGTTTAGTTTCACTTTCACCTCCAGCTCATGGTCTTGGTATGGAACCCAATCTCATTTCACCTCATGGCATTTCTTTTTGATGCTCAGGGACGAGCATGGTTTAAGTTTAGGGGGATGATGAATCTCGGATTCATCACTCTAAATCTCATTTATTAAGCTCAAATCCCTCAAAATCAACAGCATTTATGCATCTATTATGCATAATTAGCATTCATTCTTGTTTTCATAAGAATTGCATTTTAGCACTAATTTCTGCATAAAATAAGAAGCCAAAAATCCCATCCAAAAATGACCTGTAAATAGCCTAACTTCCCTGATTTTTAACTCATTCATGCTAACTCCGAATGACCCAAAACCACCTCCAGTGTGTACATATCACTAATAAAAATAAATGAAAAATACAAAAAAATCACTAACCCAAATAAGTGGACCAAAAACCCAAACCCTAGTTTCAGGATTTTCGGACTAAAAACCTCATATCTTCCTCATCCAGTGTCCGTTTTAATTTACTCACTTTTAAACTAATGTACATTCAACTACCTTCAAAACAAGATCATGTTCATGTGAATCGGAGCTCATATGTGAAAATTGGGTTTTGGGCCTCTTTTGTACATTTTGTATTTTAGCTGATTTTGACCTATTATTTTATGTACATAATTGACCTATTTTAGTTCATTTCTTTTTCATTTGTCTTATTTGATAAAATTTTTATTAAAATGCACAAATATCCACCAAATTGAGCTTGAAATCAAAGAAACAAATTGAGTCCATGTCTTCACTAACCAATTGTACAAAATGAGTCTTTTCATATTTTATTTTATTTCCCCTCTTTCTTAATTAATAAAAACCCAAAAAATAGATTAATGTATAATTATTTATCTTTGACTTTTCCATATTTTTTTTCAGATTTTTATCTGGTTTAAAAATGACATAAAATTTATAAAATTCAAAAATCAAGGTATTCTATGTACAAGGGATACCCCAAAAAAATCACTTTGTGCAATTAATTGATTTTGGTTTTGATGTCTTAATAAAAGTTGTATATATCATCGAGAAGAGTAATTTTGGTGAAGAAACTTTTTCGATCCGAGGTCGTTTGCTATTTATTTTGCATTTTACAAAGTTTTTAATTTGCGATTTTTGTGGTGCTGACACGTGGCCGCCCCTGGGGCCGCCACATGTCAGCCATTTTTGGCCTTTTTATTCTTTCATTTTTATAAAAAAATTAAAATTAAAATGGACGCACGTGCGAGGCACGTGTCGCCCAGGCACGCGCCAAGCACGTGCGCTTCCCTTTCTCCCCTCTACGCCCTCAACCTGCCACCTGTCATTGTTAGGGCCGTCCGATCACGGGCCGATCGGACAGCCCGGGACCCATCTCCTACCTCTTATCACCTTTCCCAATCCAATCGGCCGCCGCCCGTGATTTTCTCCGCAGCCCCGTGGATTTCTCCCCTACCCGATCTCCCAGATCAATTACCGATCCTCACCATCTCCAATCACGAGTCAATTACCGATTCTCGACACCTCCCATCGGATCTTGTCAAATCGCCACATCACGATTAGCTTCTTCTTCAGGCAAAACCTCCTGCCCTATTTAAGAACCAAGCGCCCCAACCTCACCCTTAATCCGTCGTTAGCCCTACGAATCGGAGGGGCGGTGGTGATAGCGCCATACCTCCACACCTACACCGGCGAGATCCGAGGTTTAGACCTCGTTGCAGTGCGGCTTCTCCCTTCACCGCTATTGCCCCTGCTCTGGTGCCTTCACCGTCGAGCCAACGCTCAACGTATTCGACTACAACTTCTGCCTCCTCCGACCACAGCTACGCTTCCTTCAACGCACTCTAGCCATCGCCTTTAACCCGGCAGTGTCATCTGCAGCAAACGTCATCTTCAACGACGCTTCATCAATAATCGCCAAGCTCCACCTTACCGCTGTGCTTCCAGGTACCATCGGGCGTTTCTCCAGCAACTGTCGAGACCCTCAACCACGGCCACTACTCCGCCAGGGCTGCTGGCCTCTACCTCCAACAACGAGCATCGTTCATCCGGGACCGCCTCCCTTCCACCAAAACACCACCAGAGCATCGCCTCGCACCACCAGTCCATCCCCTTAGCCGGAGTCAACACCAGAACGCAGCCAGCACCGCTACTCCTTTGCCGCTCCACCGGGCGCGTGAGTCTCGAGGCCCCCTCCCACGTGCAGGGCACGTGCCGAGGGGGAACTTTCATTGAGGCCCCTGAAAATTACCAAAGTTACATCGAAGACCCACGGGTCGCGTGCCTCGCATGTGACCTAGTGGCAATTTGCAAATCACCCCCCAGCATTTCCCTTATTCGCACAGAAGCCCCGCCGACCAGAGGGTACATGTTGTGCACGTGCCCCTCTGGCAATTTTGCAAG
Source organism: Ottelia alismoides (assembly GCA_037367405.1). NCBI lineage: Eukaryota > Viridiplantae > Streptophyta > Magnoliopsida > Alismatales > Hydrocharitaceae > Ottelia > Ottelia alismoides. The sequence continues at coordinate 359,467 of JAZKJV010001147.1, read as the reverse complement.
ATATCCACTCAATTGCTGGTAATTATCTCTAAGTCCCCATTGTTTATTTATTTCTTTATTTTATTACAAAAATACCCTTGTATTCCTCATTGAGTTTAGACCTCTACAAGACATTATTTTATTTATCCAAAAATAGCATCACGTTTCTCAATTAATTCTCGACATGTTGACACATTGTGGATATTTTTATGATCGATGGTTAATGAAATAATTAATTGTTTTGTGTAAAATTGCATAATTTGCCCATTTCTTGCTTTGAAATTTTTACTTGATTAACCATTGTTCTAAAAATTCCCAAAAAATCACTTAGTATAGAGTTAGGTGTGCTTGACATTATGCCCAAAAAGATTTGCATTTGCATGCATAGATTGCCCTGTAAAAATTATTTTGCATATTTCAGTTTTTTGATTTTTAATAGGTATTAAAACTTGTATTTTTGAGGTTTAGGATTTTTCTAAGATCAATCACCTAGTGATAGATCTTTATTAATTTTATTCCTTGAAAATATTTAGGTTTAATATTTATTATAATTAAATATTGAAATTCATTCTGTTTGCAATTAAACATTCATAAAAAATTCATATTGCATCCAAAAATTCCAAAAAAATACATTGTATTCATTCTGTCATAATTATCATCTCAGCCAAGGTTTTGTATTTTTTGGACATTGTTTGAACGTAATTTACATTTTAGTCCCTAAAATAGGTCGAAATTGCATTTTGCATCCTTTATTGCATTAAAAAAATTCCAAAAAACCGCCTCGAAAACTGCGTACAAATTTTGATAGACATAATTCTAGGTTGTTCCTTTGCCTCCTTGTGTTCGACCTTGGAACTTGCCCAAGTAAAATAAACATAAAACCGCATTCATTAAAATTGACAACTATTTTGTGTGGTTATTTTCTTGACCGATTCCGATTGTCGTCTACAACGAACGACAAATCATTAATTTCACGCACGATAAATATAAACATCTCTTTTTAACACAGTGAATTTCAGACTTGTCAGCATGTAGAGAGAGAATGAGAGAGAGAGAGACTTATGTTCTCTTGTTGTGTATGTGTAAAGAAGAGTAAAGGGTTGCCTCTTCTTTTATAATATTTTGGGATCCATGGATCTCAATCCATGTACTACACAAATCCAATGGCTAGCATTGATTTGTGTTTCTTTTAATGGCCAAGATTTATGTTGGTAAAAACCAACAACAATTAATTTAATTTAGATTAAATCTATATTGATAAATCGATATAATTCAATCATCAATTAAATAAAGATCTCATGGAGATCATAGGAGAGAGAGTGCCTCCTTCCATGTTGGAAGGAGGGGACGGCCACACATTCCTAATAGGAGTGGTGGTCGTCCACTCCATATATATGGAAGGTGGCTCTCATCTCTATTATGTAATCTCCAATATTATGCAAAAACTTTTGTTGCAAATTATTCCACAAAAATAATTCACAATTATTTTGTCGACATTGCAAGCTTGCCATTCAAAATTTTGTGAGTCACATTCACAACCCGAAATAAAATGTAAATTACATTTTTCAATTTAGTATCAAATGTGAATCCAATTCACATCAACATTTAATTAACAAATGTAAATTACAAATAGCTCTCTCTTATATATTATAAATCACATTTATCATATATATGATTAATATGGATAGTGCTATCTACAATAATCATATCCATGATTATTAAATCACATTTGATCATCTTGGATCTCTATTCTTATGTGCCCAAATAATATGAATCATATTCACATTATTTACATATTTGATAATCAAATCACATTTAATTATCTAAGATAACTCTCTTTATAATATGAATTGAATTCATATTAATCATGATAATTAAATCACATTTAATTATCCATTTTCTCAATGCTCGGATACATATATCAACAATAGAATCCATGAACTCTTTCAAGGATAATGCACTCTCTCCGCGAATACTTGGAGATAAGGACAGTGCGATTGTATTGTTCCACGTATAGTGACTTGGATATTGAGATTACATCTCAAATCCAGATCCCGGGCCTCCCATAGATGCTTGATTAAATCAAGATCGTAAATCCAATCTTCTCATTGCATCTGAATCACATTGAGATCAATTGCCAACATTTGGATCAAGATCAGATCACTTCTCTACTGTGAGGACTCACTAAAATCCAGACATGTTTCATCACTCCCTAGGAATGGAAGCGTCATGGTTATACAATCGTTTATGATCACATCACCCTCAGGTATTCCCAATACCTGTACATCCTACATACTGGAAGACAGAATAAACCTAAAGTATAAGATCAATTTTACACTGTCTACTTCAAAGTTTTATCATTAAGTTTCTCATTCGATCATTGGAAGTCGGTATATTAGATCATATACTTTCAAAAAGCATATATCATACCTAGGTCTTGATCATATACTTTCCAAAAGTATATATCAAACCTACAAATTGAGTCAAGCTTCCAAAGTGAGACGACCATGCACGGAATTTGATTCTTCCCAACATCTCATGAGTGAGCTCATATCTTCCGGTTCAGTAATGAACCTGTATGATCCCTTTGAGAGATCGTATTACTCATATGCCCTTATATGCACACCAGCGCGTCGGTGTATAGACCTTGGTTAGGTCATCAACCTATTGGTCTGCCAAATGTACATACTCAGACATATAGTAACACATCTGTCTCCGGTCAAAGGATGCGTGATTGTGACAGTATACGATATAGGACTTTGGCTATCTCGATCTCGTTAAGTCAACTCTTTGACCTAACTAATCTGACACCTCCGAATCTCTATTCCTATGCTGAGGACATGCATCAAGAGGTCGGTCAAATATCAGCCTAACTGAGAAAGGATTTCCATCTCCTACTCAGGCTGGAGATCATCTCTTAACAATCATTTGACGGTGCTTGATGAGTCCTCAATCTAACTCATTAGATGTTCATCCAAGCACCAGCTTCTATGACTCAATAAATGAATCAACAGCTGTATGATCATCAAGATGGCCATGGTACATAACCCTAATTGTACTAAGGGACCTATTATGCAAATTATTTATTCTTCATTTCAGACCAGGGAATGATATTCGCAATAACATTTATTGCATAATGGCTCGTCGTGGGCTCGCATGTCCAACAGATACACGAGATTCAAAGGGGCGATGGTGTAAATCACGACGGGAGGCACGGATCCCAGATTTGGGAAAGGCAGAACAGAGGAAGGTGATGACCCCTGGGTCGTCCGATCATCCCAAGATCGGATGGCCCAGATGGGGCCACGTAGCGGTCAACGGGTGTAGGGAGGGGGCAGCACGTGTGTGGCACATGCCTGAGGGCACATGCTCGGCACGTGCGGTCCTTTTTATTTTTTTGTATAAAAAATGAATAATAAAAACCCCAAAAATGACATGTGGCGGCTCCAGGAGCTGCCATGTGTCAACGTCACAAAATTCAAAGAATAAATAGAAAGAAAATAGAAAAGAAATAGTAAACGACCTCGGATCGAAAAAGTTTCTACACGGAAATTGCTCGTCTCAAGGAGATCTACAACATTTCATGAACACACCAAAACCAAAATCGATCAATTCCATAATGTGATATTTTTGGGGTATCCCATGTACATAGAAGACCTATATTTTTGGGTTTTATAATTTTTTTGTCATTTTTAAACCAGATAAAACTCTAGAAAAAACGTGATAAAATCAAAGATAAAAAATTACACATTAATCTAATTTTTTAGATTTTTATTAATTAAAAAAAAGAAGGAATAAATTAAAATACGAAAAGGACCAATTTTGTATAGACAGTTAGGGAAGACTCGGACTCAATATGTTTCTTTGGTTTCAAGCTCAGTTTGGATTTGGATTTTTGTGCATTTTAATCAAACTTTTATCAAAGAAGACAAATGAAAAAGAAATAAACTAAAATAGGTTAATTATGTACATAAAATACTAGATCAAAAACCGTTAAAATACAAAATGTACAAAAGAGGCCCAAAATCCAACTTTCACATACGAGCTCTGATTCACTTGAACTTGGTCTCGTTTTGAAGGTAATTGAATGTAAATTAGTTCAAAAGTGAGTAGGAACAAAACAGACACTGGATGAGGGATATAAGTATTTTAGTCCGGGAATCCTAGAACTAGGGTTTGGGTTTTTTGGTCCTCTTATTTGGGTTAGTGATTTTTTTGTATTTTTCATTTATTTTTGTTAGTGATATGTACACAGTGGAGATAGTTTGGGTCATTCGAAGTTAGCATGAATTAGTTAAAAATCAGGGAAGTTAGGCTATTTACAGGTCAATTTTATCTGGGGTTTTTGGCTTCTTATTTTGTGCAGAAATATGTGCTAAAATGCAATTCTTATTAAAATATGCATGGATGTTAATTATGCAGAATAAATGCAGAAATGCCAATGATTTTGAGGGATTTGGGCTTAATTAATGAGATTTAGAGTGATGAATCTGAGATTCATCATCCCCCTATACTTAAACCATGCTCGTTCCTGAGCATCAAAAAGAAATGCCATGAGGTGAAACGAGATTTGGTTCCATACCAAGACCATGAGCTAAAGGTGAAAATGAAACTAGACTCGACCTTTGGACTATTAATGTGGCGGAACTTCTGTGAGACTTAGAATTTTAAAATCAACAGCCCTCAAGTTCTACACATCATTGTCATGGTTTCGGCTCAGAAGTCATCTTAAATCAATCCTCTTCCCAAAGCATACCCTATGAACATTGAACAATCGACTCATGTATGTGAAAGGCTTTAGCTCTTCCCATCCAGAATGATGGACTACCATGCAAACCTCCTCTCCAGTAACTCGTCCTCGGGGAGTCATGTATTTCCTTCTAAGGTATGTCGCACTGTGTTCATAATTGAATTGAGGGAAAAGTTAGAAGAAGGAGAAAAGAACTGGAGGGTAGCCAGTGTAGTCAACTCTCCTTGTGAAGCTGGCCAGTGTAGCTAAGTCTCCACCAAGATCTGCAGGTTTTCTTGAAGCTTGGACCTTTTTGGTCAGATATTTATTTGGTAGTGGCTTCTTTGTATTTGGATTTTTGATGGTTCTTCTTGGATCTTGTTGTGTCCCTAGGTATATAGAATCTTTTTGTTTCCGTACATTTTTTGGGGTCTTAGAAAAAATTGTGCCCATTCACCCATCCCTTTTCCGAAGCTTTATTTTAACTCGTACTCTGGTCTTTAGATTTCCGCGCTACCAGAAAAGAAACTCACACAGTCTTCCAACATTCCGTCTGAGTTGAGCTAACTGCATAGTGCGAGAGTACAAATTAATTCCCTATTCCAGAGTTGTACCCAGAATAAAGAGACCAGGTTAGACACTAAGAGTCAAACGCTGCACATTGTCATGTGGAACTCAAAGAATTAAGTCAAAGACCTGAAGCTTCTAAAATCCTATTTCTTGGTGAAGTTCCTCTGAAATTTAGGTGGATTAAGGTCAAGTCCAGACCACTCTCAGTTTTTGCTCATAACTCGATTCAGGACCCAAAGACTTTTCACAGATGCAAATGAAATGCTGGATGAAGTGCAGGTGTGAGAAATGCAGACACAGTTTTTTTTGTGAATTTTTTTAAATTTTTATGTAAGGGATTTTGTTTTTTTATGCAAAAATAAGAAGCCATTTTTTTCAAAACTTTTTGGGTTGGACACAGTCAATGTTAGTAGCAAAACTCTTTTTCTTTTTGTTTGTTTTTTTTGTTTTGTTTTTTTTTGTTTTTTTTCAAAATAATTACCCACCCCACAAATACATATAGATTTATGTGAAAGTACGAGATATGAGTAAAATATATACACAGTATATATACATACCCCCCTTATACTTAGCAAGTGTTGTGTCCTCAGACCACAAAAAAGAAGACATAGCTCGGGCTAAGCGTAAGAGAGTGGAAAGAAAAAGAAAAAGATGGATCGGAACGCCCCCCTATACTTAGGCTGTGAACATTCTAAGTATAGAAGAAGAGCGAAAAAATGAGATGGTCGGGATATGTGGATGAAGAAAGTATATACAAATGGGTATCGGTTCCCCCTATACTTAGGTTCTGGTCAGCCTAAGTATGGAAAAAGGGTGGAAATGATGTGATCGTGAGATGGAGAAAATGGTATGTACAGATGGCATCGATCCCCCCCCTATACTTAGGCCTTGGCCTAAGTAGAGAAAGAAGCTGTACAAGGAGACCGATGTGATTGGGAGGGAGGGTGGCTAGCCGATGATTAAGGCAGTTTTCGGCTGATCTTTTTGTGAGCCTGTGGTGGGAGATTGTAATGACGAGAAGGAGATGAAGCATATGATTCCCAACTATTATCAGTGTTATCCTCAGAAAAATCAATGGATATCAAATAAAGTGTTTGAGTCAGATGAAAGGTATCCATCATCAGAGTTATCCTCAAAGGAATAGTATTTGAAAGTGGACACACTCTAAATATTCTGGTCTTTTTGTTTCTTCGGTTGTTTTCTCAGAATTGGTTCCTTCTTGGGATCATGCGATTTGTCCTCGGATGAATACTCGGAAGCACCGGTCTCAGTCAGCTCATAAGAAATAATTCCAGTGTACTTGATGAGGGCAGGAGCATCCGCTTTGGATGAATAATAGTTAGGAACGGGAGTTGTCCAATGAGAATCAAATTTTGGATCCTTGCGAAGATATGGTTTTAGAGCTACCGAGCAGACCTCACTCATGTAGATTACCTTTTCTGGACCTGATGAGGGATCATCAGATGATTCCTCTTCTGGAAGGTCAAAGGTGACTTTATTTTTCTTATTTCGTGAAGGTGTCAATCCACTTGATTATCCAGATGAATAACCATTGGAATTCTTCTCCCTGGTCGGTGTTCGTCCTGCGTGTTTGTTCTTAGTCTTCTGAATATTGGTGCACTCTCGATTTGGGATGATTTGATCAAGGTATTCAGAGTAGGTTGCCCCAGGGTGCGACCATGCATATGTCTCAGGATCATATAAGAAACATTCTTCAATTTTGAGATCCGCGGGAATTGAAATACTAGGGAGAGTCTCTGCATGTTCGTTCTCAATTGATTTGGCATTGGAACATTCCTGTGTCGTATTGATGTGATCAAGGTATTCAGAATAGGTTGACCCAGGGTGCGATCATGCATAAGTCTCCAGATCATATGATTCATATACTTGATTTCCATGGTGAGAGCAGCTGAGAATGGAGCAGGGGAGGAGTCTTTAAACCAATAGTCTCATCAACAACCGCTATCTCAGGTGTAGGAGCGGGGTAGGGCTCTCTACCGCTTCATGGTTATGGCTGTCAGGGACTTCGTGGGTTGCCTCAGAAAATCGTGGTTCCTCAAAGACTGGGTCAGATCGAAGTGCTTCCAATGCTGTAAAATTGATTTCTCTAGACTCACAATCAATAATTGCCTTAGCCAATGCTAAGAATGGCTTTCCGAGAATAATTGGAGACAGGGTGAATTCTCCCTGATGCTCAATATTAATGATCGTGAAGTCTACTTTGAGCGGAGCACCTTAGAATGTCATGATGACAGAAATGATTCCTCTCGGTCGCTTTATTGATCGGTCAGCCAATTGAACAATCTCTCGTATCTTCGTGATCGGTCTGAGTTTGAGTTCGTGAAATACAGAGGTCGGGAGGATATTGATTGGTGAATCGTCATCAATCCGAGCATGGGTGAAAATTGTGTCATTGATTTCATAGTCAAATCTGGGCAACCGCTTCACTATGCGGCTCTTGGTTTTTCTCCTCAACACCAAGGAGGAGGTCATTGATAAGATATGTCTTTCAGTCTTTGTTCTTATCCTGCCTGACTTTTTCGTCATTAATTTGTTCATTAAAAATCCTTTAAGGTTGGGGAAGTGTTCAATGGCCTGTATAAAGGGAAGTTCAAACATAAATCTTTTTTCCAGTGCTTCTCGTACAGTAGGATAAAAATTCTTCATATCTTCTTCAGTCTCAATTTTTATGAAATTTTCTAGATTTTTTATTTTTGGGTGTTTTTGAATATTCCATTTTTTTTGATATTTTCTATGTGGTGTGGTGATGTGGTGTCTTCTGTAGATGAGAAGGGGCTTTGCTATTCAGAGTAAGAGTCAGAGGCATAGTCATTTCTAGGGGAATAATATGCAGAAGTGTCGCTGTCAGAATCATCCCTAGGTTCCTGAATATCCTCAAAATTGTCAACATGAGATCCAATCTTTTCCTCATTCATTTTTATATCCGAGCTACCAGAGATTGAAATTAATCGGTCAGCAAACTTTCTGAATCTATCCTCCATTAAATCAAATTTCTTATGGATCCTCAAAATATCATCTTCCAAAATCTTTTCATGACTAATCATGGGAGTAGTCGGGGTGTGTTTTTGTACTTGAGATTCAATAATTTCCTCTTCCATTTTCCTGTATGTGCTAGGAGAAGAGTCTCTTGAAATATCCAATATATGATCGTTATTTTCTGAAAAATTTTCCTCAAAAAAATTGGAAGGAGGTTGCTCATGTGATCCAGGCATGTGGAGTTGGTCTGAGTAGAGTTCAATCCTTTGATCATGATTGGTCGGATCTTGATATTGTGGAGTCAATATACAAGGGTTATGTGTTTCTACGTGGTCAGTCTAGTCCTATGTATGAGTCTCACGTCTGAAGATGGGGTTGTCATAGTCAATCCAAGATGACGGTTGATCATTTGTGTTCAAGGGTCGGGTAGATGGGAGATGTGAAGAATTGTTAAATTCGATCATGTGGTTGTAATCTCCCATGAATGATGGATTGACATTTACCGAATATGAAGGGTGAATCGTATGATCGGAGTAGAGTGGATTGACATATGAAGAAATGGAGACCTCAGTCTGTTGTTGGTTTGTATGATTTGAATACAAAGGATTGTCATTCATGAAGCAGATCGGATTTGTAGAGAGTGTTTGTGGTTGAGTCTCTTGTGGAAGTTGGAGGAGGTGTTGAAGTTTTGGGTCTAACCGATACAAATTCTTTTCATAGTATAGCTTTGAGGGATTCTCGGATAAATGTTCTGCCATTTTTGAAAGAGCTAAAAGGAATGACGGTTTGGGTCGGTTCGAGGCGAATTGATTTTCATGATCTAGATCTGGAGAGTTTTTGGACAAAAGTTCCATGATTTTCAAATGAGGTTTATTGATTGACAAATAAAGGAAGGAGAGAGATGGCACAATTGTGCGACTTTTGATCTTTGAAATCGGTTCACGCACACAAAATCAAACGCAAATGAAACCCCAAATTCACCAACTCACACAATGAAGCCGTAAGAGTTCAGCTATTATCTTTTCAATTTTAATTGGTGATAAGACAATCTTGGAAAGAATTTAACAAGTTGTTAGGTACCGGAAATTTTCCTAATGACTGGCCCGAATTCTTACGACTAGTTACACCTACTTTCAGCCAGTATGGGAGTAAGTACGGACCGTAGAACGGCTACCCATTACTTGAGAACGGAGCCTTACACAGTGTCCTCTAAACCACCCACTCTGCTAAGGAAATCCGGACCGTTTCCCGACTACCCATAGATCCTCACTGAGAAGTAGCTAATCATTTTTGGTAGAATCAGTAGCCAATATGAAAATCTGGGTTTGGGCTCTAGCCTTAAGTACCATCTCTCGCTCACTCAGAAAAATGAAAGAATCCAAGGTCGAGGTTGCTCTCCCGCAAAAATTCTTGATTTTATGGGTTATTTTAAAATCATTTATGTTTAGCAGTCTCAATTTTAATTAGGAGATCACTGAAGAATTAAGTGAGCAGAAATACATGTCTACCGTCTAGTCTCAGTTTCTTTTAGAATTATGTGATAAAACAGGAGGGAGAAATTCGGAAAAAGCTTATGCACGCGGAAAACTTTGATGTATGCTAGTTAGAAGACTTACAGTGAATCCTCGCAATCTACATGTGGGATGCAATGCAAGAATTTGAAAAATTAATCTAGATGAATGCAAGCCGGTGAAAAATCGCACCTGGAAGAAAGTTCTATTAGCGGGGAAGAATTAAGTTGAATTTGGCTAAATTGAACAATATATGTGCGTCTCAATTAAAGTGAAGTATGGCCCTAGGTCCTATAAGCACAATCAAAAATGTAAATACTCTAAGAGCCGTATGTGCAGGTCTATCCTAATCGCCACTCAAGTCGGACCCCACCCTCACCGGAGAGTGAAACAGGCCACGACACACCACAGAAAAAGTTCAAGGTCTTTTTTACACACGCGAGAGTCCAAACGGACACTGCTATAAATGAGCAATTAATTACAGAATTAAAAATTGCAGAAAAAATCCTAGACTCTACACTCTCTTACGACTCGACTCGATCTTAAATTAATTGTGGCATTTCGGATGTCGGTGAAGATGTGTCGGTTCTTGAAAAATGGCTCCACGTACGACGGGTACCTCGCAAGAAAAATAAGAGAGATGGTGTAAAAGAATGACTCAAAAATAAAGGAAAATAAATGCTGAAAATAAATGCAGAAGAAAAAAATGGAATTTACAGAGAAAAAATCAGGGGTCATACTACCCGAATGCGAAAAACCATTCCAAAATTTTTAAGACAAAAAATTAAGTTGTTTGCCTCCCCGGCAATGGCACCATCTGATGAGTCCTAGATTGCGCTATCTAATAATGTGTGCATCGTGTAATTGTCGTTCGCTTAAAAATATGTGTGTTGTTTCGTTGTAGGCGGCAATCGGAATCGGTCAAGAAATAACCACAATTATTTAGTTAATTTTTAATCGTGTGGTTTTATGTTTATTTTACTTGGGCAAGTCCCAAGTTCGAACACAAGGAGGCAAAGGAACAACCTGGAATTTTGTCTATCAAAGTTCGTGCACGATTTTCGAAGCAGTCTTTTTTGTGATTTTCAATGCAATAGGGGATGCAAAGTGCAATTTCGGCCTATTTTAAGGACTAAAATGTAAATGTCGATCAAACAATGTCTGAAAAATATGAAATTTTACCACGATGAAAATTATGATGAAATGAATGCACTTTAAATTTTTTGGAATTTTTGGAAGCAAGATGATTTTTTATTAATTTTTAAATGCAAACAAAGTAAATTTCAATATTTAATTATAATAATTATTAAACCTAATTATTTTCAAGGGATAAAATTATCTAAGATCTATTACTAAGTAATGGATCTCAGAAAAATCCTAATCCTCGAAATTGTGAGATTTAATACTTATTAAAAATCAAATATTGAAATATGCAAAATGATTTTTACAAGGCAAACTAAACATGCAAATGCAATTCTTTTTTGGCAAAATATTAATCACAATTAAACCTACAATCTTTTTCGCCAGGCACGTGACCCTTGGATGGCTGGGCGGATGTGCAAATAGATGGAAGATCGGGGGCTTCATTGCAAAATTCCCTTAAAGCTCGTGTCGTCCACATGCTATAGTTGGCTCGGAGTGAGGTTTGGTGCGGGCCTCCATGTGTCACAATAATCGTGCTTTGAATGCGGCTCGAGGCTCTGGTTCAGATGGATGGTTCGGTTCTAGGCTCGTGGCAAATCTGGAACATCCATAGATTGTAATCCAAGGGTCAATGATTGGGCTTTCTGAGCGAAGATGGACATCTTGGATCTCGTGAGTTCTTTATCCAACGGCTCTCGTCGCTTGGTCCTGGGTTGTCGCGGTCAGCAGCAGTGGATGGTCGACACACGGCCGACGGACGTTGATGGAGCAGTGGAGGTGCAGGGCAGAGCAGGTGGAGCTTTGTATGGAGTCGATGGCGAAGCTGGAGCTTGTGATGTTGATGAAATTAGAGTCGGAACGTTGAAGGTCGAAGCTTGCTCGATGACGATGGCGGAGTCATTGGTGGAGGAGATGACAAGTGGAGGTGTTGGATGATTCGAAGATGGGAGTCGAGGAGTAGAACGGAGATGATGATTGGGAGCAAGAGAGGTGAAGTAGAATAGCGGAGTGGGAGATACCTGGGGAAGGGGGCTCGATGGCGGAGGTTGGCCGGAGCGAAGCAGCTGCCTAGGCGTTGCTGCGACGAGGCTACAGGTGCCTCGGATCACGCCGATGTCGGGTTGTTACTACCAGAGGGGGGTAAATGACGGATGTTAGCAGCAGGAGGGCTGGCGTTCCTTAAATAGAAGATGGGTCCTCGCCGGAGAAGTAAAGGATCTGGCGAGATACAATTCGCGTATCAGAGATTGACGATGCGAGGACGGATCGGTTGGCGGTGTTGATCGACGTGTGACAGCGAGATACGCGGAATTCAAAGGCGACGATGGCATAAATCATGGTGGGTGGTGCGGATCCCAGATTTGGGAAAGGCGGAACAGTGGAAGGTGATGACCCCTGGGCCGTCCGATCGTCCCAAGATCGGATGGCCCAGATGGGGCCACGTGGCGGTCAACAGGTGTAGGAGAGGGGGCAGCACGTGCGTGGCACGTGCATGAGGGAACGTGCGGTCCTTTTTATTTTTTTTATATAAGAAATGAATAATAAAAACCCCAAAATGGGCTGACACGTGGTGGCTCCAGGAGGTGCCACGTGTCAGCACCACAAAATTTAGAGAATAAATAGAAATAAAAATAGAAAAGAAATAGTAAACAACCTCGGATCGAAAAAGTTTCTTCATGAAAATTGCTCGTCTCAAGGAGATCTACAACTTTCATGAACACACCAAAATCAAAATCGATTAATTGCACAAAGTGGTATTTTTGGGGTATCCCATGTACATAGAATACCTATATTTTTGGGTTTTATAATTTTTTATCATTTTTAAACCAGATAAAACTCCGAAAAAATATGATAAAATCAAATATAAAAAATTACACATTAATCTAATTTTATTAGATTTTTATTAATTAACAAAAAGAAGGAATAAAATAAAATACAAAAAGGACCAATTTTGTATAGACAGTTAGTGAAGACTCTGACTCAATTTATTTCTTTGATTTCAAGCTCATTTTGGATTTGGATTTTTATGAATTTTAATAAAACTTTTATCAAATAAGATAAATAAAAATAAATAAACTAAAATAGCTTAATTATGTACATTAAATACTAGGTCAAAAACCGCTAAAATACAAAATGTACAAAAGAGGCCCAAAATCCAACTTTTACATACGAGCTCCAATTCACTTGATCTTGGTCTTGTTTTGAAGGTAATTGAATGTACATTAGTTCAAAAGTGAGTAGGATCAAAACGGACACTGGATGAGGGATATATGAGGGTTTTAGTCTGGGAATCCTAGAATTAGGGTTTGGGTTTTTGGTCCACTTATTTGGGTTAGTGATTTTTTTGTATTTTTCTTTATTTTTGTTACTGATATGTACACAGTGGAGGTAGTTTGGGGTCATTCGGAGTTAGCATGAATTAATTAAAAATAAAGGAAGTTAGGATATTTACAGTTTAATTTTATTTGGGATTTTTGGCTTCTTATTTTGTGCAGAAATATGTGCTAAAATGCAATTCTTATTAAAACATGCATGAATGCTAATTATGTAGAATAAATGCAGAAATGCCAATGATTTTGAGGGATTTAAGCTTAATTAATGAGATTTAGAGTGATGAATCTAAGATTCATCATTATCTCGATCTCGTTAAATCAACTCTTTGACCTAACTAATCTGACACCTCTGAATATCCATTCCCATGCAGAGGACCTGCATCAAGAGGTCGGTCAGATATCAGCCAAATGAGATAGGATTGCCATCTCCTAGTCAGGCTGGAGATCATCTCTTAACAATCATTTGGCGATGCTTGATGAGTCCTCAATCTAACTCTTTAGATATTCATCTAAGCACCTGCCTCTATGATTCAATAATTGAATCAACAACTGTATGATCATTAAGATGGCCATGGTACAGAACTCTAATTATACTAAGGAACCTATTATGCAAATTAGTTATTCTTCATTTCAGATCAGGGAATGATATTTGCAATAACATTTATTGCTTAATGGCTCGTCGTGGGCTCGCATGTCCAACAATACAATTGTTTATGATCACATCACCCTCAGGTATTCCTAATACATGTACATCTTGCATACTGGAAGACCCAAAATAATCTCAAAGTATAAGATCAATTTTAAACTATCTATTTCAGGGATTTGTCATTAAGTTTCTCATTAGATCATTAGGAGTTGGTATCGATCATATACTTTCCAAAAGCATATGTCATACCTAGGTGTTGATCGTATACTTTCCAAAAGCATATATCAAACCTACAAATTCAGTCAAGCTTCTAAAGCGAGACGATCATGCACGGAATTTGATCTTCCTAATATCTCATGAGTGAGCTCATGTCTTCCGGTTCAGCAATGAACTTGTATGATCCCTTTGAGAGATCGTATTACTCATATGCCCTTGCATGCATACCAGTGTGTCGATGAATAGACCTTGGTTAGGTCATCAATCTATTGGTCTGCCAAATGTACATACTCAGACATATAGTAAACATATGTCTCCGGTCAGAGGATGCGTACCTATATCGTGACAGCATACGACATAGGACTTTGGTTATCTCGATCCCGTTAAGTCAACTCTTTGACCTAACTTATCTAACACCTCCGAATCTCAATTCCTATGCTGAGGACCTGCATCAATAGGTTGGTTAGATATCGGTTTTTAGAGAAAGGATTGCCATCTCCTTCTCAGGCTGGAGATCCTCTCTTAATAATCATTTGAAGGTACTTGATGAGTCCTCAATCTAACTCTTTAGATATTCATCTAAGCACCAGCCTCTATGATTCAATAATTGAACCAATGGTTGTATGATTATTAAGAAGGTTATGGTACATAACCCTAATTTTACTAAGGGGCCTATTATGCAAATTAGTTATTCTTTATTTTAGATCTGGAAATGATACTTGCAATAACATTTATTGCATAATGGCTCGTCGTGGGATCGCATGTTCAACATTAATTATTATCCACATTTTATTTTAATTGGAGTTGTCTTGTGCCTTAAATAAATTATATAATGATTTTTGTAATTAAATTTTATTTAAATCCACACACATTATTTTTGCCAAATTCCAACTATAAATACATTTTAGAAATAGTTCTCTCCCTAGATTAATTAATAATGTGGATTTATTCGGAATTAAATACTCATTGTCACTCTACTTTTATTAAAAATTCATAAAAAATTCATATATTATCAAAAAAATTTAAAAATTCTTATTGTCTTATTTCAATATTTTTAGTTTCAGTAAAATTTTCATAATTTTTGAATTTTGTTTGTGTGAAAAAATATGTAAAAAACCCATAAAAAGTGTGTATTTTTCATTGTTGCATTTTAACCTTTAAAATTCCAAAAAAAAACTAATTTGCATTTGTCATTGAATTAACTTTCGAGGAAAAATATAACTTGGCTAAAGTGGATTAGTTTCATATTAAAATTAATTTGGCTAAATTGTGTGCCTTCTTATTAACTTGATTCAAACACATATTGCATTTGCATTCATATTGCATAAAAATACAAAAAAAATCTGCATTAGAAACCTAGACCTAATTAATCTGAATTAATCCAAAGTTGTTCTTTTGCATCCCTGTATTCGACCTCGGACTTTCCCGAGATATAAATTTAAGTCGAGTCCTCTTCACAGAGAAATTTTATTCGGTTCTGCATGATTCGCTAAGTACATGTACTACAATGAGTACAAATTATATCGCGTATTTAGTGGTTCGTCAGAGCTCACTCATGAGACATTAGGATCAAATTCCATGCATTGTCGACTCGCTTTAGAAGCTTGACTGAATATGTAGGTTCGATATGTGCTTTTGGAAAGTATATGATAAATACATGGGTATGATATATGCTTTTGTCAAATATATGATCGATACCGACTCCCAATGATCGAATGAGAAACTTAATGATAAAACCCTGAAGAAGATGGTCTAAAAATGATCTAAAACTTCGGGTTTATTCTAGTTCTTCCAGTATGCAGGATGTACGGGTATTAGGAATACTCAAGGGTGATGCGATCGTAAATGATTGTATAACTGTGATACTTCCATTATGAGAGAGTGATGAAGCATGTTTGGATTTTAGTGACTCCTCTCAATAGAGAAGTAATATGATCTTAGCCCAAATATTGGACATTAATCTGAATACAATTTAAATGCAATGAGAAGATTAGATTTACGGCTTTGACTTCATTAAACATCTTTGAGAGATCCCCTTGATATGGATTTGAGATATGATCTCAATATCCAAGTCTCTATACATGGAACATACAATCGCCATATCCTTTTTATCCAAGTATCCGCGGAGAAAGCACATTATTCTTGAAAGAGTTCAAGAATAATTTCGTTATTGATAATGTTGAAGGATATGGGGAGATCTTTAAGCGCATCACGAAAGCGTGAGGATCGCATCGTATGCGATCGGGAGCGACTAGTCGCACTAGATGCTCGAGGTAGCAGAATTAAAATTTTTCATGCAATGAAACCACATGATCCAAGAACACTTCTCGGGTCGTTTCATCTAAACCACAAACAAGTAATAGGATTACCTCTTGAAGCGTGGTTGTGATCGAGTCTCTAAATGAAGAGACCTCCTATCTCAAGTCCGATCTGACGGACGAGACGCTTGCGGGCACGTGGATGAGACGTGTGCTTCTCGCAATCCATGTTGATGATCGAAGCAACGAATCTCCTGATCTCGATACATGAGATCTGACATCTTCTTCACGAGCGAGGCGCACCGAAGGAGACGGAGATCCACGAGCAAATGATCCAGCAGCATGACGACGATGTTGCGGTGATGGAGACTGTCTCTAGGGCATCCATGGTGGACGACCATATGAGAGAGAGAGAGGGATGGCGTGTAGAGAGAAAGAGAGAGAGAGAGATCCTTGTGTTTCTCATTAGCATTTGAAGAGCAAGGGGTGTCCTTCTATTTATAATATTTTGGGATCCATGGATCTCAATCCATGGGCAACACAAATCCAATGGCTCACATTGATTTGTGTTTCTTTTAATGGCCAATATTTTGTTGGTAAAAAAACCAACAACAATTAATTTAATTTAGATTAAATATATATATATATATTGATAAATAAATATGATTTAATCCAAAATTAAATCAATCAAGCATACATGGAGATATTTGGATGGAGATTTCATGCAATCTTCGAAATCTCATGCAATCTTGGAAATCTCATGCAATCTTGTGAGATTGCATTATTCCTTGGAAATCTCCATGGTTTTACAACAAAACTTGTTGTAAATAATTCAACAACAATAATTCATAATTATTTTGTGAATATTGCAATCTTGCCGTTGGAAAATTGTGAATCACATTCACAATCCAAAATAAAATGTAAATTACATTTTCAATTTAATGTCCAATGTGAATCCAATTCACATCAACATTTAATTACCAAATGTATATTACAAATAGCTCTCTCTTATATATATTATAAATCACATTTATAATATATATGTTTATTATGGATAGTACTATCCACATTATTCATATTCATGGTAATCAAATCACATTTAATCATCTTAGATTTCTTATTCTCATGTGCCCAAATAATATGAATCACATTCACATTATTCACATCTTTAATAATTAAATCACATTTAATTATCTTAGATAACTCTCGTTATAATATTAATCAAATTCATATTATTCATGATAATTAAATCACATTTAATTATCCATTTTCTCAATACTGGGATACATATATCAACAATGAAATTATCCTAAACTCTTTCAAGAATAATGCGCTTTCTCCGTGATTGGAAAAAGGACAGGGCGATTGTATTATTCCACGTATAGTGACTTGGATATTGAGATTACATCTCAAATCTCTCGGGCCTCCCATAGATGCTTGATTAAATCAAGACCGTAAATCTAATCTTCTCATTGCATCTGAATCACATTCAGATCAATGTCCAATATTCGGACTAAGATCAGATTACTTCTTTATTGAGAGGAGTCACTAAAATCCAGACCCGTTTCAACACTCCCTATGAATGGAAGCGTCATGGTTATACAACCGTTTATGATCACATCACCCTCAGGTATTCCTAATACATGTACATCCTGCATACTGGAAGACCTAGAATAATCCAGAAGTATAAGATCAATTTTACACTGTCTACTTCAAGGATTTATCATTAAGTTTCTCATTCGATCATTGGGAGTTAGTATTGATCATATACTTTCCAAAAGCATATATCATACCTAGGTGTTGATCATATACTTTCCAAAAGTATATATCAATCCTTACAAATTCAGTCAAGCTTCCAAAGCGAGACGACCATGCGTGGAATTTAATTCTTCTCAATATCTCATGAGTGAGCTCATGTCTTCCGGTTCAAGAAATGAACCTGTATGATCCCTTTGAGAGATCGTATTACTCATATACCCTTGTATGCACACCAGCGCACCGGTGTATAGACCTTGATTAGGTCGTCAACCTATTGGTCTACCAAATGTACATACTCAGACATATAGTAACACATCTGTCTCCGGTCAGAGGATACATGCCTATATCATGACAACATACGACATAGAACTTTGGATATCTCGATCTCGTTAAGTCAACTCTTTAACCTAAGTAATCTGACACCTCCGAATCTCTATTCCCATGCAGAGGACCTGCATCAAGAGGTCAATCAGATATCAGCCTAGTGAGAAAGGATTGCCATCTCCTACTCATGCTGGAGATCCTATCTTAACAATCATTTGACGGTACTGATGAATACTCATTCATCACTCTTTATTCTTATATTTTACTACAAAAACCTTTGCAAATGCATGTATATGTTTGTAAATACAAATAATTACCAAAATCATGCATAGTGTAAAAACTAATAATTAGCATGTTTTTGTGCAAAAATAAAAGAATAAAGATTAAAAAGAAAAAGAGGGAAATATTTATAATAAATATTGAGCAACCTAATCCCAAGGGAGGGCTCAGCATGGGCCTGACCGCATAAAAGCCAAAGTAGAGAGAGATAGGGAGCTCATGTGTGTAAATATACCTGTAAATACAACAAAAATATTTTCCTCCAAAAATAGAATAAAATGGGCTTGAAGATATTTGTATATATTTGTAAATATAAAATCCAAATAAAAAGAGAAAAATTAAAAAGAAAATAAAAATATTCCTTGTTCACCTTGTACACACACCCACACCTATATATATTTCACCTTATAAATAAATAAATTAAAATCCCTAAAAATTTGTATATACTCCATCTTTTATGTTGTAAATAAATAAAATAAAAACCATAAAAATAAAAATCAAATAAAAAGAACAAGATTAAAAAACAAAAAGAACATTGTACATACACCACGTATATACTTGTATATATCTATTTATTTCACCCTTTTATATAAATAATAAAATTAAAATAAAAATACTCTTTTATTCCTAATTTTATGCTATAAATAAATAAAATATAAAATGGGAATAAAAATATACAAAAATAACAAATTAAAAATCAAAAATTAAAAAGCCATATTGTGTAAATACCTATATATAGCACTAAAGTGTAAATACCTTATTTTTATTTCAAAAAATAATTAAAAATCACAAAAAATAGAAAAAATTAAAAAAAAACATTTTTCATGTTTTAAGTTTTTAATAATTCGGCCATCCTCTATTTTTAAATGAATTTCCCAATCTTTTCCACGTGGCCTGTCCCCATTGGTCCACGGGGACGTTGACCCCCCGGTCAACTCCCCCCCTGGACCACTTCCCACGGGTGAGTGACACCCGACCCGATTTCGCCGATTTACTGCGTCACGACCCGACCACCAAATCCGATCTTTCCGGGCGCCACTTCTTCCTCGTACATCCGAGACCCTCGCCCGGTTGATTGCATCGGGATCCGCGCCTTGTCGTGCCCTGCCCGACCTGATTTAGCCGGACCCCTTGCCGTATAAAGTCTTAGCTCCGCCTCCCATTTCACGCATCTTTGATCATTCGTTTTCCACCCAAGGACCTCCATCGCCTCCGCGAGAGTGACAGCTCGCTCCAGGCAGTGTTGCAGCGAGGAGGAGACGAGTCGACCATCGATCCGGCAGCTACGCACCGCCGTGCGCCGCCTGGAGGTGACGCTCGAGCCTCGGACACCGATGGTCCTTGAGGCTAGGACCTGGAGCACCCCCTGCTCCTCCACAGTCGATTGCATCCATCAGGTAGCCCTTCTCCTTCTTCTTTTTCCCGAATTTCCATTTTCCCCCAAATCGACCCATCGTCGTTCCGCTTTGATTCCGACCATCCTCGCCTTCGTTCCGACCATCGGAGTCGCCCATCACGATCGCCTTCTCTCCGCGTATCTTCTCCGCCCACTCATTCACCCCAGTTCGCAAAGGAACTGGGTGTCGAGGTCCTTCGCCATCGCTCCGCCGGAGCTCGCACGCCCCGCCGCACCGACCACCTTCACCCCCGCTTACAGGGTCGAGGCAATTTGCCCTCGACCCGCGAGTGCGTTGCTAAGCTTTTCAGGTCCATTCGAGCCCATCTAAGGGTCTCGACCATTTGGAGCAGCCGCTCCTCCTCCGCTAGTGCCGCCAGAGCTCTCCAGAGCTCCTCGCCACCATCGGAGGGTACCAATCGACGCGGAGGCCAAGGAGCTTCTCCTACGATCTTCAGCAGCCCACGAGGAGGCCTCCAGCACCCACACGAGTCCGGTGAACCTCGCCGGCGTCCAGTTCATCGAGGACCTTCCAAAGCCGTCCGATTGACCTCCAGCTCCAGTTCAGATCTCAGCCGTCCATTTGAGGAGCCGCCAGCATCGTTCGATCTTTGGAGGAGTGATCGGGACCGTCCGATCAGCGAGGGCTTCCCACGTTGCTTCCCAACCGCCCCATCTTCCACGTGGCGAGGCCCCTGCCGTTCAATTCGAGCCGAGGACCACAATGTTAGCCACGCCTCTTCTCTACCGTTGGATCTACACGTGGCGAGCATCCAGGCCTCGACTTAAATAAAGGGTAAACATCTCTAAGGCCCTTAGATTTTTAGTTGTTAACCTTAGGTCCTATAAATATTTTAAAACTTTTATTTGTGTTTGGTAAATTGCATAGAGGTACCTGTAGTTTCTGGTATTTACGTGTATGCCCCTGTGTGTAGTAGAACACGTGCTTCGGCACGTGCTTGTTGGGTTATTTGCATGTATGGACTCATAGTTTCAGGGTGTTCTTGAATGCATTTATACTTTTGATATTTGCAGAAATACCCCTGTGCGTGGTTTTATTGCGCGTGTGCGTTTATTAGTGGGTAATTTACACTTACGCCCCAGGACTTTTAGTACGTGTTACTAATTAGTCCAGGGACCTAAATTTCCTTGCAAATAGGTCCCTGTATACCCAGGTCACGCGCCTTGCACGTGCAACCTTGGAGAAAATGCACCGGACCCCCTGGAACTTCTACTATTTGCGTACAGGTTCCTGTGCATTGTACCATTGTTTTTATTTTTAATAAAATAGCAAATTAACTCCAAATTCGATGAAAATTGGATACATGGCTCATGCCATGGTGTAACATTTTCTCCAATTTTTGGAGACATTTTTTATTTCATTTGATATTTTTAAAAAATTCAAAAACACTCATTTTTGTTACTGTCTAACTTTAAAAATCACAAAAAAAATAATAAAACCCCTCTACAAATTACAAAAAAATTATACAGTAGGTATTTTGCCTTGTTTGATTTTCTGACCAATTTTAGTCATTTTTCACTTCATAAAACTCATAAAAATAACAAAACCCCATAAAACCTATAAAAATTCTAATAAATAAAATAAAAATCAAAAATTAATAATTCTGGTGCCTAAATTTTCTTTGTAGTTTCTACTATATAGTAAAATTACCTTCAGGATCTAATAGGGACATTTTGTATTTTAAATTGGCCCTTGACACCTGACTGGATAGTACCTCTCTTTTCTTGTCTTGTTTGATTTTTAGAAAATTCAATAAAAATCAGAAAAATACCAAAAATTAACCAAAAACAGTAAAAAATATAAAAAAAACATAAAAACATTTTTATTTGAATTTTTGAGTGATTTTTGAGTAATTAAATAATTGTTGTAGTTGCTTGATTTGTCGCTTTCTTATTTTCTTAATTAATTAAAAAAATCCAAAAAAATTATAAAAATATTAAAAATCCACCAAAAATACCTTTATTTTATTTTATTTTCTTTTAGACTACTTCGTAGGCCGCAAGGCCATCACGTGCTCCCTGAGTCCGACCCTGGTCGTTATACCAGGCTAATCCAACAGCCAGGACCGCTATTATTTTTATTTGATTTTTATTCTATTTTGGTGGTCTGCACTTAATTTTCTTGATTGAGCTGAGATTCTTATCGATCTGGGTCGCAACGACTCGAGTGATATTTTTACCTGATCCGGATCATTAGGGTTTTCCGGCTCATCAGAATGGCATCGTTGCCGGGGAGCACGACTTAGTAGTCGTTTTAGTTTTCTTTTTTATTTTATTTTCCTTTTCGTAGCTTTTTATTTTTCATTTATTTTTGTTTTATTCTCTTTTTCTTTTCTTTTTTTTATTTTTATTTTTGCTTGTTTATTTTATTTCTGTTTTTGCACATATACCCCTGTTTCATTTCATTTATTTTTCCTACACTTATTTGATTATCTTATTTAGTGCTTGACACTCTGATATTTTCTTGCGAGGGCCCGAGGACCGAGGCGGCGACTCTCGAGAAGCCGGCGTAACTGCGGGATTCGGAGGCGGCTCCCTTCTGCACGGAGCCGCAGGAGAGAGCGAGAGAGTAGCTGAGTGAGAGAGGAGTAGTTTAGGTTTATTTTAGCACATTTGATTTGAATTGTAATTATATAGGGACACTCAGCAGCAGGACTTGGACAGTTTCTAGGGTCTGTTTCGCCGAGCACCGGTGTGCTCGGGGGACCCTTAGATTTTTCACGGCTTTTTCGTGGTTTTTGTTTCTCGCTGCCTTTTACGGTTTTACGCGGTTTTTCTCGAGCCCCTAGATTTAGGACTTTCTGCTTGACTGTGTCGTACTGAGTAGGATCCACAAACCTAATAGATTGCTCGTGCCTATAGATTGTTAATTGGACCTACTAATAAAAAGTTAATAAAAATAGCTGACTCATTTCCTTCGAGCCTACGTGCTGCAGCCTTCCCTGCCAAGCGCTGCTCCTGAACCCGATTTGTTGGGAGGAGGAGGGGTAGACCGAGACCGGACTCTCTGGATCGAAGGTTGGTGACCAGCTAGACGGTTCTATCGAGTAGAAGTTGCCTGCTTAGGACTCGGCTTTTTCCACTGCACCATATAGGTAGTTTACTTTCTGTCTTTAAATTCTGCATGGATCATATTGCATGTAGAGTGCTGGAGATAGGTACGCCTTTCTTACTTTGCATGCATCATTGATTTCATCGCGCATCGGCTTTTTCGTCTTCTCCCCCTGTTTTTGAATTAATAACTAGGAGAACCGAAAAATTCGTTAGGCGTTTTTTATTTTTATTGAAAAAGACCTAAAAAGAAAAACAATAAAATTGGGACTGCTAAAACTATTGATCACTAAAAGACACTTGATTTAAAAAACTTGTCTTGGGCAGAGCAACCCCCTCATTGCTTGGTTTGATTGTGCGAGAGAGTGACCCGAACACTAGGTAGAGCCCTCCGGTACTATTCTCGACTGATTACCGACTCATCTGTGCGGGACAGTCGGTTGGGAAAGTATCAGGTATCCAACAGGTCACGTAATCGCTCTGATATCTTGATTATTCACCAAAATAAAATTTGACAAGATAATTTGACCGAGCCTTTACGGTCTTCAGCTCGTGTTGCGTTGGTGAACTTTGGGGTTTGCTTGTGATCATAGTTTCTCCAGATCTCATCCGCCTTACTCGCCACATCAAGATGATGGGCAGACGATCTCTTAGGCAGCCTCTGGTTGCACCGCTTTCGGGCGCGTCTACCCATTCATCTAGGTTGGTTTGCGAGAGCCGAGACCAGCTCTCCGAACCCGAGTATGATTCCACCGTGTTCCCCCTCGACCCCCTTTCTTTCCGTTCCGAGAGGCCAGTGCCAGAGGAGAGACTTTCAGATTTATCGGCACCTGAATATGGATCGTTTGATTTTGCAGAGACCATGGCCGGCAGTTCTGATGATCGCAGTAGAGGTCCATAGACCGAGCATTTTGTTCTGGACCAGGGTGCGATCAACTCCACCCTGATCACCTCCCTCGAGACGGTACAGCAGCAGTTGAGGGATCAGGGAGCTTTCATGTTAGATACGAGGAGATGCTAGCCGTAGTGTTCGCCCTAGATAAGTTCAGATCATACATTATTGGATCTAGAGTGACCTTGTATACTGATCACACCGCCATCCGATACCTCATGGCAAAGAAGGATGCCAAGGCCAGACTGACTAGATGGATCCTTCTAATCCAGGAGTTCGACATTGAGATCAAGGATAAGCCTGGAGTCAAGAATGTGGTAGCAGATCATCTCTCCCGTTTAGAGCAGCATGAGGATTCTGAGCAGATTGATCCCATTTGTGAGACCTTCCCAGATGAGGCGATCCTTGCTATCGCCTCCCTCCCGTGGTATGCTGACATTGTGAACTTTCTTGTTGCTAAGAAAGTCCCACAAGGTTGGCCCAGGCAGAGGCTTGAGACCTTCCTCGCGAAGGCCAAGTCCTACCATTGGGAGGATCCCATCCTTTACCACGAAGGAGGGGATAGCGTCTGGCGTAGGTGCATTCCTCAGGAGGAGCACCATAGCGTCCTCACTTACTGCCACAAGCTTGAGGCAGGAGGATATTATTCTGGGAGGAGAACGGCACAGAAAGTGCTCCAATCCGGCTTGTGGTGGCCTACCCTCTTCAAGGACCCTGATGAGTTCGTGAAGAGGTGTACTGACTGTCAGAGGATGGGCACTTGTGGACAGCGTGATATGATGCCGATGCATCCCATTCACTTCTGTGAGGTTTTTAACGCATGGGGCATCGATTTCATGGGTCCATTCCCTAAGAGTCACGGATTTGAGTACATTCTATTGACCGTAGACTATGTGAGTCGTTGGGTTGAGGCCATCCCCGCCCGAGCCGTTGATGCCAGGACAGTTTGCAGATTTTTGAGGAAGCACATCATTACACGGTTCGGGGTACCTCGAGTATTGATTTCAGATGGGGGGTCTCATTTCATCAACGACCAGGTGAAGTCCCTTGCTAGTGAGTTCGGCATAGACCATCGAGTTGCTACTCCTTACCATCCACAGACGAATGGTCTAGCCGAGGTGTCGAACAGGGAGATCAAGACTATTTTGCAGAAAGTTGTCTGCCCTGATCGAAAGGATTGGTCACAGCTTTTGGACTCGGTCTTGTGGGCATATAGGACGTCTTTCAAGACACCATTGGGCACATCTCCCTTTCGCCTCGTATATGGCAAGCCGTGCCATTTACTTGTTGAGCTGAGACACAGGTCACTTTGGGCAGTCACTGAGATACTTGTTGATCCAGATAGTGTAGGAGACTAGAGGATGGCAGAGTTAGCAGCCCTGGAGGAGCTTAGAGATACCGCCTTCTCAAACAGCCTACATTACAAGGAGAGAATGAAGGAGTGGCATGATTCTCACATCAGCCACAAACATTTTGAGCCTGGACAGAGAGTATGGCTGTTTGATGCTAGGCTTCGCCTATTTCCAGGGAAGCTACAGAGCAAATGGAAGGGACCCTACTTAGTGAGAAAGGTACACGACAACGGTAGCATTGACATATCCGAGTTGTCTTCTGAGAGTACCTTTCGAGTGAACGGCCAGCGGCTCAAGCCATTTCTAGATCATGAGCCACGGGTCGTTGATGTTGCCCCGATTCATTTTGCGTGAGATGTGGTCTCTTGACTCACATCTATTGCATCTCACGCCTGATTTTCATTGTTCTTCCGATCTGTATAGATCCAGATGTCCATATCATCACATTCCTTAGTCCCACATCCCTTTCTTCATCTTTTGATTATGCTATACTTAGGGTGTACTTTACCCTAAGTATAGGGGGGATGTAGGATCTTTGATTATTTCGTTTGTTCCTTTCTACCCCTATTTTTGCTGCCTATACTTAGGGATATTTTACCCTAAGTATGGGGGGGTAGACCCTGTACATTCTCCACTCGGTTTTCCCTTTGTGTACAGCCTACCATACTTAGGATTACTTGATCCTGAGTATAGGGGGAAAAGCCGAGACTCTCTTGATCTTCTATTCATTCATTTGTCTTTATATATAGCCTTCCTTTTCACTTCCCTATACATAGCACGAGTTATGTCTTCTTCATCGCTCTTGACTATGAGGACATCGTTCGAGCTAAGTATAGGGGGGTGTGTATATATTTTATATATACTTTAGCCATAACTCGTACTTTGTGTGAGTGTGTTAATAAATAAAAATGGCTAAAAACCTAAAAACTACAAAAAACCACAAAAATTAAAAATTTTTCCTGTAAATAATCATTCTTTTATTGCGCATACATAGCTAGTGTACAAATTATTTTTGGTAAAAATGTTTTCAAAATCTTTTGGTGTAAAGTTTGTGTAAATATTTTCTTACCAAATTATGTATATAGTACAAAATTTTTCCAAAATGTTTTGAAAATCAAAAGTTTGCACAAATCTGGTGTAAATGTGTGTAAATACTTTTGCAAAACTTGCATTTCATGCATTCATCCATCCATGATTTCAAAATATTTTTCAAAAATTTTGCATGTGTTTGTAAAAATTGTGTAAATAGCATCTTTGTATATATGTATATAGTTTTTCCCGGATTATAGTTGACATTTAAACTAGCCTGGAATTAAATTGGGAAATGGAGCTTGATTAAGATCTTAATCCACCTAAATTATAAGAGGAACCTTATAGGGCTTAGGGTTAAGGCTTTTCAGGTCCATGGTGACTTAATTATTTGAGTCCACTAGGCTATGATCACATGTCATCTCAATGAGCCTATGTAGAGCACTTAACAACACACACATGACTCATATAGACAATGGCTTTACTTGTACACAGCACTTAGCACCGAGCTCTCTACGGATGAGGTGGTGAGGAGGCAGTCTTCCTTGACTTGGGGTAGCATATGAGGGTAGTACTTCTAGGCGGAGCCTCTCTTCTTCTTTTAGTGAAGGAAGTGCGTCTCAACTTGGTCTGGTTGCCATGAGGTCTAACGACAGGAGTTGTGGGTTGCAATAAGGCTTCAAAAGAGGGATAGTCTACTGGCTCAAGAGGAAAAACTCCTTGTATATATGTTGCACATGTATATGTTGTATAGATGCACTTGAAAAAAATGCAAAAAGAAAATAACTCTAAAAAATGGTGGGTCTGATAGAAAATGATAATCCCACCGGAGTATGTATATAGTGCAATAAGCCAAGCTTGAGATTCATGTCCCACCTTATGTAGCTTGCAGCAGGGAGACTTGGCTACACTGGTTGAGCTCCCAAGGATACATGGCTACACTGGCCATGGTCCATTCTCTTCTTCCCCCTCTTCTTGAGCCGGTTGCACTTGAACTTAGAAGGGAATACCCCGCTCCTCGAGGAAAGAGTGGCCAGATTGGGGTCATAGAGTTACCTTGTTGGGGAGGGTTGTCAAGTTGCCATTTCTGAGGTGGAGAGCTTATACCTCACATTCACAGTACAAGGAAAGATTCATGGTCTTCAGGGTTAGTGTTTGATGACTTGTTCTGATCTGGATTGTTGAGGAGTCTTGATTATAGATTGGTTAAACTTAGAGGCTG
Source organism: Ottelia alismoides (assembly GCA_037367405.1). Taxonomy (NCBI): domain Eukaryota; kingdom Viridiplantae; phylum Streptophyta; class Magnoliopsida; order Alismatales; family Hydrocharitaceae; genus Ottelia; species Ottelia alismoides. The sequence goes on along the minus strand of JAZKJV010001147.1, from coordinate 331,761 downwards.
TTGAGTTTTAAGCTTAAGTCCAAATAAGGTTCCGACACATTAATAATCCAAAGATTTGATCGAGCTCCAGAATTCAATTTAATGAAGGCAAGTTTAATATTCAACCTTGATCCATGTGCATTCTCCTCTTTTTCTTTTTCTTTCTCTTTTTCACTTCTTTTTCAAATAAGTGTTTGCTAAGGGACTAGCAAAGTTAAGTATAGGGGGTTGATGAATACTCATTCATCACTCTTTATTCTTATATTTTAGCTACAAAAACCTTTGCAAATGCATGTATATGTTTGTAAATACAAATAATTACCAAAAGCATGCATAGTGTAAAAACTAATAATTAGCATGTTTTTGTGCGAAAATAAAAGAATAAAGATTAAAAAGAAAAAGAGGGAAATATTTAGAAAAAATATTGAGCAACCTAATCCCAAGGGAGGGCTCAGCATGGGCCTGACCGCATAAAAGCCAAAGTAGAGAGAGATAGGGAGCTCATGTGTGTAAATATACCTGTAAATACAACAAAAATATTTTCCTCCAAAAATAGAATAAAACGGGCTTGAAGATATTTGTATATATTTGTAAATATAAAATCCAAATAAAAAGAGAAAAATTAAAAAGAAAATAAAAATATTCCTTGTACATATTCACCTTGTACATACACCCACACCTATATTTATTTCACCTTATAAATAAATAAATTAAAATCCCTAAAAATTTGTATATACTCCATCTTTTATGTTGTAAATAAATAAAATAAAAACCATAAAAACAAAAATCAAATAAAAAGAACAAAATTAAAAATCAAAAAGAACATTGTACATATACCATGTATATACTTGTATATATCTATTTATTTCACCCTTTTATATAAATAATAAAATTAAAATAAAAATACACTTTTATTCCTAATTTTATGCTATAAATAAATAAAATATAAAATGGGAATAAAAATATACAAAAATAACAAATTAAAAATCAAAAATTAAAAAGCCATATTGTGTAAATACCTATATATAGCACTAAAGTGTAAATACCTTATTTTTATTTCAAAATATAATTGAAAATCAAAAAAAATAGAGAAAATTAAAACAAACATTTTTCATGTTTTAAGTTTTTAATAATTCGGCCATCCTCTATTTTTAAATGAATTTCCAAATCTTTTCCACGTGGCCTGTCCCCATTGGTCCACGGGGACGTTGACCCCCCGATCAACTCCCCCCCTTGGACCACTTCCCACGGGTGAGTGATGCCCGACCCGATTTCGCTGATTTATTGCGTCACGACCCGACCACCAAATCCGATCTTTCCGGACGCCACTTCTTCCTCGTACATCCGAGACCCTCACCTGGTTGATTGCATCGGGATCCGCGCCTTGCCGTGCCCTGCCCGACCTGATTTAGCCGGACCCCTTGCCGTATAAAGTCCTAGCTCTGCCTCCCATTTCATGCATCTTTGGTCATTCGTTTTCCACCCAAGGACCTCCATCGCCTCCGCAAGAGTGACAGCTCGCTCCAGGCAGTGTTGCAGCGAAGAGGAGACGAATCGACCATCGATCCGGCAGCTACGTGCCGCCGTGCGCCGCCTGGAGGTGACGCTCGAGCCTCAGACACCGACGGTCCTTGAGGCTAGGACCTGGAGCACCCCCTGCTCCTCCACAGTCGATTGCATCCATCAGGTAGCCCTTCTCCTTCTTCTTTTTCCCGAAATTCCATTTTCCCCCAAATCGACCCATCGCCGTTCCGTTTTGATTCCGACCATCCTCGCCTTCGTTCCGACCATCGAAGTCGCCCATCACGATCGCCTTCTCTCCACGCATCTTCTCCGCCCACTCATTCACCCCAGTTTACAAAGGAACTGGGTGTCGAGGTCCTTCGTCGTCACTCCGCCGGAGCTCGCACGCCCCGCCGCACCGACCACCTTCACCCCCGCTTACAGGGTCGAGGCAATTTGCCCTCGACCCTCGAGTGCGTTGATGTGCTTTTCAGGTCCATTCGATCCCATCTGAGGGTCTCGACCATTTGGAACAGCCGCTCCTCCTCCGCCAGTGCCGCCGGAGCTCTCCAAAGCTCCTCGCCACCATTAGAGGGTACCAGTCGACGTGGGAGGCCAAGGAGCTTCTCCTCCGATCTTCAGCAGCCTGCGAGGAGGCCTCCAGCACCCACACGAGTTCGGAGAACCTCGTCGGCGTCCAGTTCATCGAGGACCTTCCAGAGCCGTCCGATTGACCTCCAGCTCCAGTTCAGATCTCAGCCGTCTATTTGAGGAGCCGCCAGCATTGTTCGATCTTTGGAGGAGTGATCGGGACCGTCCGATCAACGAGGGCTTCCCACGTTGCTTCCCAGCCGCCCGATCTTCCACGTGGCGAGGCCCCTGTCGTTCGATTCGAGCCGAGGACCCCAGTGTTAGCCGCGCCTCTTCTCTACCGTTGGATCTACACGTGGTGAGCATCCGGGCCTCGACTTAAATAAAGGGTAAACATCTCTTAGGCCCTTAGATTTTTAGTTGTTAACCTTAGGTCCTGTAAATATTTTAAAACTTTTATTTGTGTTTGGTAAATTGCATAGAGGAACCTCTAGTTTCTGGTATTTACGTGTATGCCCCTATGTATAGTGGAACACGTGCTTCGACACGTGCTTGTTGGGTTATTTGCATGTATGGACTCATAGTTTCAGGGTGTTCTTGAATGCATTTATACTTTTGATATTTGCAGAAATACCCATGTGCGTGGTTTTATTGCGCATGTGCGTTTATTATTGGGTAATTTACACTTACGCCTCTAGACTTTTAATACGTGTTACTAATTAGTCCAGGGACCTAAGTTTCCTTGCAAATAGGTCCCTGTATGCCCAGGTCACGTGCCTCGCGCGTGCAACCTTGGATAAATTGCACCGGACCCCCTGTAACTTCTACTATTTGCGTACAGGTCCCTATGCACTGTACCATTGTTTTTATTTTTAATAAAATAGCAAATTAACTCCAAATTCGATGAAAATTAGACATATGGCTCCTGCCATGGTGTAAAATTTTCTCCAATTTTCGGAGACATTTTTTATTTCATTTTATATTTTTAAAAAATTCAAAAACACTCATTTTTGTTACTGTCTAACTTTAAAAATCACAAAAAAATATTAAAACCCCTCTAAAAATTACAAAAAAAATTATACAGTAATTATTTTGCCTTGTTTGATTTTCTGACCAATTTTGGTCATTTTGCACTTCATAAAACCCATAAAAATAACAAAACCCCATAAAAACTATAAAAATTCTAATAAATAAAATAAAAATCAAAAATTAATAATTCTGGTGCCTAAATTTTCTTTGTAGTTTCTACTATATAGGAAAATTACCTTTAGGAGTTAATAGGGATATTTTGTATTTTAAATTGGCCCTTGACACCTGACTGGACATTACCTCTCTTTTCTTGTCTTGTTTGATTTTTAGAAAATTCAATAAAAATCAGAAAAATACCAAAAATTAATCAAAAACAGTAAAAAATATAAAGAACATAAAAACATTTTTATTTGAATTTTTGAGTGATTTTTGAGTAATTAAATAATTGTTGTAGTTGCTTGATTTGTCGCTTTCTTATTTTCTTAATTAATTAAAAAAATCCAAAAAATATAAAAAGATTAAAAATCCACCAAAAATACCTTTATTTTATTTTATTTTCTTTTAGACTACTTCGTAGGCCGCAAGGCCATCATGTGCTCCCTGAGTCCGACCCTGGTCGCTATACCAGGCTAATCCAATAGCCAGGACCCCTATTATTTTTATTTGATTTTTATTCTATTTTGGTGGTCTGCACTTAATTTTCTTGATTGAGCTGAGATTCTTATCGATCCGGGTCGCAACGACCCGAGTGATATTTTTACCTGATCCGGATCATTAGGGTTTTCCGGCTCATCAGGTACTTGATGAGTCCTCAATCTAACTCTTTAGATATTAATCCAAGTACCAGTCTCTATGATTCAATATTTGAATCAATGGTTGTATGATCATTAAGATAGCCATGGTACATAACCCTAATTATACTAAGAGGCCTATTATGGAAATTAGTTATTCTTCATTTCAGATCAGGGAATGATATTCGCAATAACATTTATTGCATAATGGCTCGTCGTGGTCTCGCATGTCCAACGATCTCCCACTAGCCCAATAGCCATTAGTGGGCTAATCTTTAAACCCGCACTCATATGACAATCATAGGCTATTTAGAAAATAGCTAGGTAAGTTGATCAGTCACTCTGTTCCCAAGAGACTATGCCAAGTCCCTTTACGACACTTGCATATCCCAAGGTAACAATGCTCGCATCCAATGCGAAGGTTAGATGCAACCAATACTCAACATTGTTAGTTTTAGTGTCGTTGACACTACAACTCAATAGTCATTATTATAACCAGTATGTAGTTTCTATCATCCTTATTATAATAACCTTATCCGCAGTTAAGACCTTTTATATCACTATCTATAAAGTCTTAATTTCTTTACGATAAGACTTTGAGATCACTATCTCAAAAGTTTTGTCCTCTATGAAGATATTGTTATTACTGCAATCAACTATTTTATTTCCATAGTAGGATTAGTAACAGGTTACTACTCCCACTGTCTGGCAGACATATGGCATTCGTACACATTTAGCATACACTCGGCTTCTTGTAACCGATGCACAAGGACAAGCAGTTATAGCATTCACTTCCTCAACTCCTTGAGGTGTTATCCCTTCAGATAGGTCAGTACCATATCTTGAGGGATGGAAGTTGTTCTTGGAATTTTCCAGAAAACAGAATATATCCAAGGTGTACCACTAATGTAATAGTTCCAATACCCTCTATTCTTTGCTTTTTAACACTTTCAGAACTAAGATACAAGAGGTATCCATGAAATTATGTCTCAAGGCATGGAATAGCCAATCTATAAAACACTTATTATCGTCCGTATATCATTCCAAATGATTAGGATATCATCTACATTTAGCATGATGAACACAATGACATTCCCGCTAAGCTTCACACGGGTCATCAAGATTCTACCTGAAATTATAACATTTATAATTTCATCAAATATTATGTTCCAACTACAAGAAGCTTATTTGAGTCCATAGATGGAGTTCTTTAGCTTGCACGCCTTGCTTTCCTCAACCATGAATCCCTAGGGCTACTTCATGTGAATATCTTCGGAGAAGTATTGATAGAGGAATGCAACATTGACTTTAGTCTTGAAGATGTCAAAGTCAAGTTGTGTAGCTATAGTTAGCAATATTTTGGCGGGTTTAAGCATGGTCACTGATGAGCAAGTCTCATTGCAAGCAATGTCTTCTCTTCGGTGTGTAGCTCATGGCTACAACCGTGCTTTGAAGGTCTCTACCTTCTCATCAGGTTCCCTCTTTCTATTGAAGATCCATTTACACCTAATAGGTTTTTATCATTATAGGTTGATCCTCGGGGATCCATATACAACAATTGTATATGAAGTATTCTTTAGACTTTGTTGCTAACATCCGTCTTTCCATGCTATGATCTTCAAAAGCTTCATCGCATGAAGTCAGATCATTGTCAAATTCAACTGACACATGGAATCCATCTTCAAACTTATTTGAAGAGGTATTAGTGTTTCATCTTTAATTGTCCTTTTAGTTTCCAATTTTAGGAGCTCATTATCTTTTGAAGATTAAACGAGTTCTTCATTTTCATCTTGATTATCAAGAGAATCGTCCTCTAAGAATCACATTTTCAGAGATGAGATCTTTTAAGAATCTCAAGGTCAGAAAATAGGTATCCAATACCATCCTTTATTTTCCTAATGAAGTAGCACTCTCCAGTGCCAGATTCCAGCTACTTACATGGAACCTTATTAAGGATATATATTGTAGTCTCTACTACAAATATGCACATAGAAACTAAGGGATAATTATGCTAAGATTCATCATTGATAAGATCATGTTACACATGATCAATTGTATCTCCCTACAACTCTATTGAGTTTAGGTGTATCAAGAGGAGTGAGATAGAAATGATATCCATATCTTCATAAGGTATTTCTTGAATTCATCTAACAGGTACATGCTACCTATGTTAGATCAAATTCATTTTATCTTCCTTCAAACTTTGGTTCCAAACCTAAAATTGGAAATCTTTGAACATTTCAAAGGTTTCTAAGTGAAGAAAAGAACCCTCATATCACAAATAATACTCAATAGATATCACATATCCATAATGTTTATTCTCATATAGATGATTCATATACATCAATATGTACGTGATCTTGAATACCTTGACATCTTACACCATTCCAAGGAAGGGTGTATTGGACATTTTTACTTTTGAATACAATATTCACAAGTATGTAAGATTTGAACCTTTAGACAATCTAAAGTTTCATCTCATACTAGTCTACTGATCACATCAACAGACAAATGTCCAAGGCTTGATGCCATATCATTGTCAAATGATCTTCATTCTTCTATTGATCTTTTAAGGTTTAATTTCTAGAAATGTTAATGAACCGTTCATTAATTTTCTAATTTAGTAGAGTCCACAATATTTTTTATTACTATCTGAAATATCTCCATCATTACTCTTTATGATAGGTCTATTTCAGAATTCATTTTTATTCTCAACATTTAGAAATAAACAATGAGTGTATTCTAAAATCTATGTCATAGAGACATTCTCTAAGACTAAGGGCTCTCCCACTGAAATTAGGAAGTCTGTTTATACAATAGAGGTTGTTATAACAATTGCATTAACATCTATGTGGATGACTATTGAACCTTAAGATCAATTTTTCTAGGCTTATAAAATATAAGCAACCAATTGCAAGTGTTATTAGAAGAATGAGATACAATTATTAGACTTTGATCTTATCAAATAAGAAAGTCAATTTCAATGATTATATGTAGATGTAGATTATTCCGATGCACCATCTGGATCCTTCCCTAAGGATCCTAGATAGACTAGACAGTCACACTATCAATATATCAGCTTATTGCAGTACTGGCATTCATCCATCTCTTTGGATGTCATAAGGAAGACACAAAGTACAGTCAACTCTTTGACTTTCCTTCTTACTTGGGTCCAACCCATGCTTCCACTGCGCTCCCTTTATCTATAAACAACCATTGCTTAAGACAAAGGATCTCTTATGTTGAATTCAAAGATTTCAATATAAGAGCATTTCAATATTTGTACATGCTTCATTCAATTCATACAATATGAATATTCTGAAGCTTCATGAATGACTAGAGTATAGATAGTAGAATGATGACACTCATCATATCTACATCCATCTAAACTCTTAAAACATCGGTTCAGGTAGGTACTCAAATATTTTGACTACATCATCTCTTATAGAGCTACCATTCTGCATGATGCAGAGAACCATACCATTCATGATAAAATGTCAAGAGCACATATGCATACCAAAACATCTTCTCAAATTTTATAAGGATTATTCGACAATTACGATCATCATCGACATGCCACTTCAAAAGTACATTCGATGAGAGATCAAGACTGTAGAAACATACAAACTCTAGGGTTGCAGTTCTATTGTCTATTTAAGTATCATTCCTCATTATTATGAGGAAGACTTGCACATTGAAACCACATACATTATGTGTCCAACTGCAAGTACAATATCTTGACAATAAATACAATCCATGGTAATTTACTGGTTATTATTGAGTATAAAATTGAGTGGGTTTAATGAAGGATCATCTGAAATAAGAAATTTTCATAAACATATATAAATATATATTTTACTTTGATTTAGAAATTTTATATCAAAGTTATCTTGCCTTGTCTACATTGAAAGTTCATTTCCTTGACCACTTTCAATGTAAGAAATATACTTACCATCATATCTCAGCAAGATCTGGGATCTCCTTCCTTATCTTTGTCACAACCCAATAATATGAGAACATGTAACTCAGATAAAAGGAAACGGGAATATATTCCGTCTTGCAAGTCCAACTTGCATTCCCAATTCGGTCTTTAACACTTGGACCCACCACCCCTAAGGTGATGCCGGCCTATCATTAATTGAACCAACCGTCAACAGGAATACAACTCGTTGTGCGCCATCCAATATCGTCCCAATAATATGAGGACATGATATTGGGGTCACTATGCATACGTCCTTACTCTTTCAAGAAGCGAAGAGACCGATCCAAATGGATTGTATGCAGGAGCTGTCACTTCAGATATGCATCTCCTACATACGATATCTGGCGACGGAACCCTTCGCCTTGACGGGAGACCATGGATGTCACTTATGTGATCCTTCATATCATATTCAAATTCTAATTAATCATCATGAATCTTATTCATTATGATTAATTCTTCCAAGGGAAATAACATCTCTATTAAAATTAGAGTGTTTAATTTTAATTGGATTCCAATAAATCTAATCATATTAAATTAATGATCCAATTAATATCCAACAAACAATCTTTATTGTTACTTGAATTATGGTATTATCTCAAATATATATTATTTCAAATTTTAATAATTAGAAAAATACGTTGTGATCTCTCCTGCATTATCGAGTCCCTGCCCGCTATCATGGCTAGTACCGACGGGAGTGGGACAGACTACACACGGTGCAACCTGCTACCCCAACGCTCCCCGACTAGGCATCATATCCACCTCAAGAAAGGATAATGCCAAATAGATCATTGTGTACTTGAGATAATAATCGATTCTTCAACCAAAGTTATACCATATATAATAATAATCAAAATGTTTTTGACTAATATTATAATGAGATTTGCTAAATAAATCCCAAATCCTATTCAAGCAACTTGTTTGTTGGAAAGTAGATTGTGTAACCAATAGTGATCTAGATCATATCTAATCAATTATTGGTTAAGGAAATACCATTTAAGGAAATAATTATCATCAAATATTTTATAAATATTTATCCATAATTATTCCAGAAAATTAAATCATTTAATTTCACTAATTGATTAAATGACAATCAGAATTTCTTGATTAGGAAAGTAATTTCCAATAGTGACCCTCACTTAATTCAATTAGCATATCTAAATCAAATTAAATCCAAATTAAGAAAAATAAGTTTATAAAGTTACTAATTTGATTTACAATAGAATCTAAGTGATTTGCATGCATTTCTAGATATTTTGAATCCGCAATTAACTCCTTAATTACGTTAAGATTCGCAGTCCCCGAAACAGTGGATACATGTTCACTAATTTGACCATAACTTGAGCAAACAGATTCAAAATCACGCAAACTCAGATCCTACGGTTTCCTTATTTAATGAGGAACAAAACTTATTATTTTCGTGTTTAAACAATTTAAACAGGACCTAAAATAATCATCAAACAGAGATGCGAAAATGAAATACGAGAAAACTTTCGCAAACCCTAATGAACCCAAGTCATCCTTGGTTTATGGATCGTATCCGAAACCTTCGACCTATGGTTCTGATATCACTTTAAGGATATGTGGAGATCCTTAAGCACATCACGGAAGCGTGAGGATCGCATCGTATGCGACCGGGAGTGACTAGTCGCACTAATTGCTCGAGGCAGCGGAAATTAAAATTTTTCATGCGATGAAACCACATGATCCAATAACACTTCTCGGATCGTTTCATTGAGACACGAGATCTGACATCTTCTTCACGAGCGAGGCGTGTCGAAGGAGATGGAGATCCATGAGCAAATGATCCGACAGTATGACGACGATGCTGCGGCGATTGACACTCTCTCACGGTCATCCATGGTGGACGGCCATATGAGAGAGAGAGAGAGATGGCATGTAGAGAGAAAGAGAGAGAGACTTGTGTTTCTCATTAGCATTTTAAGAGCAAGGGGTGCCCTTCTATTTCTAATATTTTGGGATCCGATCTCAATCCATGGGCAACACAAATCCAAAGGCTCACATTGATGTGTGTTTCTTTTAATGGCCAAGATTTTGTTGGTAAAAAAACCAACAACAATTAATTTAATTTAGATTAAATATATATTGATAAATCAATATGATTAAACCCAAATTAAATCAATCAAACATACATGGAGATATTTGGATGGAGATTTCATGCAATCTTGGAAATCTCATGCAATCTTGGAAATCTCATGCAATCTTGGAAATCTCATGCAATCTTGTGAGATTGCATTATTCCTTGGAAATCTCCATGATTTTACAACAACGCTTGTTGTAAATAATTCAACAATAATAATTCATAATTATTTTGTGAATATTGCAATCTTTCCATTGGAAAATTGTGAATCACATTCACAACCTAAAATAAAATATAAATTACAATTTCAACTTAATGTCCAATGTGAATCCAATTCACATCAACATTTAATTAACAAATGTAAATTACTAATAACTCTCTCTTATATATTATTAATCACATTTATAATATATATGTTTAATATAGATAGTACTATCCACATTATTCATATCCATGATAATCAAATCACATTTAATCATCTTAGATCTCTTATTCTCATGTGCCCAAATAATATGAATCACATTCATATTATTCACATCTTTGACAATTAAATCACATTTAATTATCTTAGATAACTCTCTTAATAATATGAATCGAATTCATATTATTCATGATAATTAAATCACATTTAATTATCCATTTTCTCAATGCTCGAATACTTATATCAACAATGAAATTATTTCAAGGATAATGCACTTTTTCTGCGGATACTTGGAGATAAGAACATGGCGATTGTATTGTTCCACGTATAGTGACTTGTATATTGAGATCACATCTCAAATCCAGATCTTGGGCCTCCCATAGATGCTTGATTAAATCAAGACCGCAAATTCAAACTTCTCATTGCATCTGAATCACATTCAGATTAATGTCCAATATTTGGACTAAGATCAGATTACTTCTCTATTGAGAGGAGTCACTAAAATCCAGACCCGTTTCATCACTCCCTAGGAATGGAAGCGTCATGGTTATACAACTGTTTATGATCACATCACCCTCAGGTATTCCTAATACATGTAATTCCTGCATATTGGAAGACCCAGAATAATCCAGAAGTATAAGATCAATTTTACATTGTCTACTTCAAGGATTTATCATTAAGTTTCTCATTCGATCATTGGGAGTTGGTATCGATCATATACTTTCCAAAAGAATATATCATACCTAGGTTTTGGTCATATACTTTCCAAAAGTATATATCAATCCTTACAAATTCAGTCAAGCTTCCAAAGCGAGACGACCGCGCGCGGAATTTAATTCTTCCCAATATCTCATGAGTGATCTCATGTCTTCTGGTTCAGGAAATGAACCTGTATGTTCCCTTTGAGATATCGTATTACTCATATGCCCTTGTATGCACACCAGTGCGTCAGTGTATAGACCTTGATTAGGTCATCAGCCTATTGGTCTGCCAAATGTACATACTCAGACATATAGTAACACATCTGTCTCCGATTAGAGGATGCATGTCTATATCATGACAGCATACGACATAGGACTTTGGTTATCTCGATCTCGTTAAGTCAACTCTTTGACCTAAGTAATCTGACACCTGCAAATCTCTATTCCCATGTAGAGAATATGCATCAAGAGATCGGTCAGATATCAGCCACGTGAGAAAGGATTGCCATCACCTACTCATGCTGGAGATCCTCTCTTAACAATCATTTGACGGTACTTGATGAGTCCTCAATCTAACTCTTTAGATATTCATCCAAGCAACAGCCTCTATGATTCAATAATTGAATCAACAGTTGTATGATCATTAAGACGGTCATGGTACATAACCCTAATTGTTCTAAGGGACCTATTATGGAAATTAGTTATTCTTCATTTCAGATCAGGGAATGATATTCTCAATAACATTTATTGCATAATGGCTCGCCTTGGGCTCGCATGTCCAACAAATGTATCTGAGCATTGAGGAAAATTGATAATTAAATGTGATTTAATTATTATGAATAATATGAATGTGATTCATATTATTTAGACACATGAGAATGGACATCTACGATAATTAAATAGGATTTAATTATCAAGGATATGAATACTGTAGCTATCACTGTTCATATTAATCATATATATTATAAATGTGATTTATAATATATTAGAGAGAGTTAATTGTAGTTGGTATTTACGAATTAAATGATATTGTGAATTGGATTCACGTTGGATAATTAATTGTAAATGCAATTTATATTTTATATTGAATATGTGAATATAATTCACGATTTTTCAATGACATGATTGAAATTATCATAAAATAATTTAGAATTATTTTTGTGGATAATCATGTAGTAGTATTTGTTGCACATGTGCAATATTTGGTGAGATATGATACCTCACCAGTTTGGAAGGAGATAGCCACCATACCATACAAGGCATGGACGGCCATCAAGAGAGTCTCTAAATGGTGTCGTCCTCTCCATGTATGGAAGGAGTCTACACTCCTTTCTATAATATTCCATATGAGTTAATTTAATTTATTTTTAAATTTATTTAATATAAATCAATATTTAATTCTAAATTAATTAATTATTGTAAATTTATACAATAAAATCATAGCCATTGATTGAAAGCACAAATCAATCTAAACCATTGGATTTGTGTGCACATGGATTGTGATCCATGGACATCCAATTTAATATAAAAGGGAGGGTAGCCCTAGTCTTTTAATAGACAACACAATTGCAAGAGCAACTCTCTCTCATTCTCATAGTCATCCACTCTCTCTTTCTCAACCTGTGGTCATCCACTTGTTGATCTAGAGAACTGCGTAGCTGTGGCATCGTCGTTTTGCTGCCGGATCGTCTACTTGTAGATCTCTGTCTTCTTCGGTGCACCTCGTTCATGAAGAATACATTGGATTTTGTAAGACAAAATCACGAGACTCCAAGCTTGGATCATCAACATGGATTGTGGGAAGCACATGTTTCAACAACGCGCCCATAAGGGCGATCTTCATCGGATCGGAGTTGAGACAGGAGAATCTCTTAGTTTAGAGATTAGCGATCACAACCATGCTTCAAGAGGTATTTCTTGAACTCGTGTGTGATATTGATGAAACGATTTGAGAAGCATTCTCGAATCATGTGGTTTCATCTCTTTAAAAAAATAATTTCCGCTGCCCTGAGCATCTAGTATGACTAGTCGCTCTTGATCGCATATGATGCGATCTTAACGCTTTTGTGATGCGCTAAGGCCCAAACCCTATCTTTCAGTGTACTATGTTTAGGGTTCTATAATCATCGCACTTATATTTGCAATATCATTGTTGCGCAATGGCCCATGATCTATTCCCAATAACAGTGAGGGCTTCACTTTTGGATAGCCCTTTCCTTTTAACTCTATGCTAAGAGGTGGTTCCAACTCTTGGGTAGCCCTTTCCACTATTAGAGGAAACTTGCTATAATATCATCTGTAATGTCCCATACCCTAACCCTCCAATCCATTATTAGGGATTACTTGCCTAGACAACTTGTCGAGCTTGGGCCCAACTGTAGCTATTGACCACATCCCAAAATGCTTAAGCTTCGATTGTCTAGTAACAGCCCCCACTACTTATAAGTTATTACCATAATTTGTGATTATTATATGTGGTACTATATTTGGTGTGCTACAGTTTAATCCAAGATACCCTCAAGAATAATATATGTTTAAGATAAAAGTATAAGTCTACTCTCAAATCACAAAGCACCATCTTAAATAAACTCTTATTTATTTGGAAAGTGATTTTCTTGATATAGCTAAATAAGCTTAAGACTAAAAAATGATGCAATGAAAATGAATTTTTTTATGAAATAGTTTCGAGAATTTTAACCATTTTATAAAGTTTTATGTTTTATTTTTAATAAGAGAAATTATTACTATATAAACATATTTTTGTGAACTAAATTTAATTTCATACATAATTAATAGGAAACTATTTTTACGAAAGATTTTTACAATGAAAGAGTGTAAACACCCACTGCTTAAATTTAACTATGTCCTCATAATCTTCATTAAATGCAAGACAAGTGCAAAAACAAATGAATCAAGAATGAATAAAATCATAAATCAAGAGCAAAAGAATAGAATCAATAAATGAAACATGTATGAAATAGAGAAGGCAAATGAATGAGATTAAGGAGTTACAATCGAAATATATTGCAAGAACAGGGAGCGATATAATCTATAAGATGAAACCCTCAAATGAACACCTCTCAACTGGAACCATGAGATTGAACTCTAATTTGGTTTTTTAAGGTACTATTACCCTTTGCAACACTATCAAACTCAACCTACTTAGTTCCTTTATCACTAAACAATGTATGATTACCATATTAAATATGAGCAAGATATGTTCGCTAGTTGTAACGTATGTGCCCTTCAAATCGCAACAAAAGCTATCTTTCATTTTTAAACTTATAGATGCTTCTACCTCTAATATGGACTCCTCCTACTTTTGAGACTTCAATCTTACTCGTTATTAAAAGGAAAGATCCTTGGGGGTACCTATAATGCAATGCTTTCTTAGGTCTTTATGACTAGATCAATGGTGCTAGCTTAGTTGAAGTGAAACTCCAAAATCTACGATACATTTATACTACTTGTCATATGCTCTCATCATAGGCATAATTGGATAAATTTATTTTCCTATCACATTTTGTTTTGAATAAGTCCTTCTAAGGTAGTAACGAGCTCAACATAGCTCCTTTTAACTATCAAAGAAATCAATGATGTAATCTTCTCTTTTTTTGCGATAAGGCATGTGGGCCAAATGGATCTCCCTCCAATTTCTATAGGGATTTTTACACTTTTATCAAGTATGATATTCAAGAAATATCTCAACGTTATAAGATCCATACCTCTTCAGGAAGATCCCGAAGGAAATTAACGTTGATGCGATCACTCTAATCCCTAAGAAGGGTAATCAACTTAGAATAGGGAAATTCAGGCTAATCAGCCTCGTAAATTTCTCATTAGAAATCATCATTAGAGCTTTTCTGACTAGATTAGCAAGCGTCCACAAAAAGATGCACCAAACAAATGCAATACCCATATCAAAGATAGATCCACCACTTAGTGTATTGCTTTTAGGGTGGAAATCATTGCATAGAGAAAGAAAGAAGATTCAAGGGATTGATATCAAAATGGACTTTCACAAAACTTTCAACTCAACTAATGATAGAAGGCATAATCTCTACGACATAACCATCGATCAATATAGAGGGGATAGCTATGAAGTTTTCAAGCCCACGCTATGGGTCTTAGAAAGGGAGATCTACTTTCCCCTCTTCAATATTCCAATGTCAGTACTTGTCAAATGCTAAACAAGGGCATCGAAAGCACCCTTACATCACATATTGTAAGAGAATAAAAGCCTCTAACACCAATTTACAAATTATCATCTTGTTCTCTTCACTTGAGACAACTTGGGAGATACAAGTAAATCAACCTCACATATTGTGAAATGGAGAGTCAACTTCCTTTCTACTCAACCTCGACCACAATAGAGGATCTTTCTCTACCGTCGAACTTCATAGAAAAATAGTACCGCATCCTTTTGCTTCAGACAAAATCAATAAATTGCTCTTTTTGTTTGAAAAACCCTCCCCTTCCCCACAAACAAAGCAATGTTTATGGAACTCTTGGATAATAAAAGTCATCACTTACAATGTCTCTACTTTGTCTTTTACCAAAGGCACCATATAAAAAATTGATATGCTTCGTTCCAACTTTCTTTCCATTGGAACTAAGGAAATGAACAAGTCTCATCTCACAAAATAGCCATCAATCACTAGATCAGAACCGTTGTAGTTTAATATCTAGTAGAAAGACAATACATCCTCTTTGTAGCTAACGATACTCTAAGTAAGATTAGTGAGTCGAGCCTTCATCCAATCCAACCGTTCGATACTTGCATGAATGTTCTACATAATTATTGGCTCGGTTAAAAATCGTATGTTTTGCTATCTTGATTAAGAATCATATGTTTTGCTATCAAGTTTCTCGGATAAGATGAATTTGATACGAGCTTAGATTGAAGAACAAGCAATCACAACATGTCGCTTGAATCAAGGATCACATTATTTTGACACATCATCTTTTTAGTTTATCGTAGCTTTCGTGGATCCTCTCCGATCTGTGGAGGCGATAGGGTGAACACCCCACTGTATTTTTATAATGTCGATTTCTCATCACGAGCCCTAAAAGTTTCTTACAATGAGAGCTAGACTTAGCTTGCTCAACAAAAAAAAAACTTACAACTTATCGTAGCACAGTCTTTGTGTAAGGCGACAACCTTGCTGTATTGTTCATGTTGGTCCTTAAATTTTGGTCTTTCCTCTATGGTGCAACAATATGCTAAATGATTATAATGAATGTCATACCAACACCAAAAATATCAACAATTTTCTGAATTCATCATAATGTCCTCGAACATTTACCTTTGCTCCTTCGTCCTCTTCTTTAACAAAACGAAGAAATAAAAGCGAGCATGGAAGAAACCCAAAAGCGTAAATCTCTCTAACAATATTAATAACTAATCAAAAAAGGCACATGTGAAGAGATCTTCGCATTAAAACGTGTATACAATTTCGGTTCCAATGATACGAAAAATAAACAAGCCCCCTTTCAGCGGCAAGAAATAAACATTTGGTATTCCAACATTGGCCATAAATTAAAAGAAGGCTGATAAAAAAAGAACCTTCACAGATTGAAACGATTAAAATACT
The DNA here is from genome assembly GCA_037367405.1 of Ottelia alismoides. NCBI lineage: Eukaryota > Viridiplantae > Streptophyta > Magnoliopsida > Alismatales > Hydrocharitaceae > Ottelia > Ottelia alismoides. The sequence continues at coordinate 315,069 of JAZKJV010001147.1, read as the reverse complement.
TTCAGAAAAATGTCAATTGTAAAAAAACTGATAGTAAGCATTGCACCCTTTTCTGTGTTTCTTCAGACAGTTGTCATTTAAAGATTTGGGAAAATGAACGGTCAAGAAGATTGCCTGGATCCAACCACTGTAATTAAATAATGTCTGAAGATTGGGTTTCGTGGCTAGCCATTACTGCAAAATGTATCGGATTTAAAGGAGATCCGACAGACATGAGGGGAAAATTCGTAGAATTACAAAAGGAATACAAGTAAAAAAGTGGGCCATACTTAGTTTTGCCTCAGCGAAAAATACAAGGGATCTCAAAAAGAAACCAAGAGGAAATCAAAGCCAAAAGAAATCAGGGCCATTTACATATCAACTTCTGTAACCATGACTTAGTGCTGTTTAACTGCACTACCCTAATAACTCATCACACGAAAAAGAAGATATCCGAACTAGAGCACAGTACAGCCTCACAACCTCAAAAGAATCGCCTTCTAGTTAAAAATAATATGGGCAAGACAACCGATATCATCTACATTAATTAACACAACCGGCTTATTCCTTGCAAAGATTGCTGCATCAAAACCAACTGCCCACCTGATGTATGATCTCTGAGTATCCACTTTACCACAGACGACTTTAAACTGTGCTTAATAGGTACCCATTGGCGGCATACCGTATGGCGGCATAGGAGGCATACCCATGCCGCCCATTGGGGGTGGTGGGAAAACACCAGGCATAGGTCCTCCCATACCTGGCATCGGGGGGGCTGGCAATGCAAGCGGTAACAATTGAGCGTACATGTTCTGCAAAAGCATTTGCATCGCGACATAAGGTTACATTTTTAATGCTTGTGAATCTCTACTGCTGCAGAATGCTAAAATAAATAGTTCTGTGAAGAATACCTGTTGTGCAACCAATTCCTTTTCTTCATTCTCTTTAGCTTTCACTTCCTTTTGCGCCTCGATTTTGTCCTTGACAAGTTCATCAACTTTGCTCGTGTACTCGCGGATAAACTGGAAATAGACAGATCATGAGAAATGCATTACACCGACCACTAACAAATAGAGAACAAACAGGATCATTTGAGGGATGCTCTTTTTAATATAATTAGCAAATAAGATGACACTTTGGATTGTTAGCCTTAGATTAACCATCAAACACATTCTCTAATAACAGGTTAATATACCTGCAAAAGATACGGGAAAGCAAAATCAATGATGTTGTGCATCCATGCGAGTTCCAGAGCAACATCGGGCCGGATCAAATCATAACATATGAAGAGACACGATGCAAAACATTCTTTCTTCCCCTGCAAGCACGCACGCCAAAGTTCACATATTAGGCAGATCCAAAAGGCAAGTTTCACCACAAAAAGAATGAATATGGTAGTTTATACAGATGAATGTTTGCTTCTATGTCAGGAAACAGCAATGTGAAGAATATAAAGACGAGCTTTTCCAAACAGAAATACTAGATTCTTTACTCAACTAAGGTGACGCATAAATGTTAATCAATCCTAAGACAACGGGATGCAAAAACAAAGGAAGGTACCCTTCCCATCACCTACTCAGCACCATGGAAATGTGTGATTCCCATGGGTGTTTTAACTTACCGGAAATATGAACTCCTGCAGTATTTTGAGAATGCTTACTAGACTTCATATAATATTATGGGATTTTTACCCAGCAGAACCTATAAACGTTTTAAAATGCCTCTATGACCTTTTGCACAACGTAATTACCCCATCGACCCTGCAAATTACCCCAAGCACCCCAAAGGGCTTAAAACATATAACCCAGAGGGTTCATGGGGTAAGAGTTGACAAGTTTACGGGGTCGAGGGGGAATTAGGTTGTTTCAAAGGTCGTGGAGGTGATTGGCAAAGTTTATAGGGTCTGCCGGGTAAAAATCCCTAATATTATCTCACAACTTTTTTTATTTTCTCAAGTGATGACTTGTTTACATTTCATTAGAACTAAATGTCATGCTCGAGTTTAATAATAACAATACGATGCCAAGGTGATAATGATACTTTTAGAGCATGGACAAAACCAAATATCCCTAAGCAGAAAATGTATATCTTCGCATCAGCAAATAGATAAGTGAATATCATCAAAGAAAACAATGATAAATATATAAATATATGACCTGATCAATGAAATAGACAAGCAGCTCTTCAGCAAGCTCGCGGTCACCCGACTGAGAGGCTGTCTCCATGGCATCCTTGTAAAGATTATCCTTCTTTGAGAGTGCAATTGACTGCTTCCATCTCCCAGCCTTCTTGTAAATATATGCAGCAATTCTCCTCATTTCAAGAAGCTCATGCTTCTCCACCTGTTCAGGCAGCATTAACACAACTTTTAACAGGCATTGTAAATGAAGCACTCCTTGGAAAACATGATTGCATGAATTTACCTTCTGAGCAAGGCCTATCTGATCAAAGTTATCATGCATATCTATAGATTCACGCAATCTGTCATAGTCTTCCTCTTCGACATAAATCTCATTCAATGCCTCATTCACTGCTGAAACGTTGTTACTCTGAACTGCAACCATGTACGGCTTCACAAGAAGTAGGTGTCCAGCCTATGGCAATTGACCGCAACACTCGATAAAAATTACAACACGATAAAAATAACCCAATAAAAATCAGGCATAAAAAACTGACTATTATGTTTCATAAGAGCACAGAGCAGACAAACCTTGCGCATTATGTCAACCACTCGAGTATGATCAACACGAAGAGCTAGTACATTGAGAAGATCATTGATGAGATCAGGATGTTCTTGCAGATAGAAATGCACGGCCTTGTAATAAAGCTCCACATTCGCAACTTTTACAGCAACATCCTTAAATTGCATGTGATCCCATGCATCAGGAGAATGATTCATGATAGTAGTTGCAGCATTGTCAAATTCATCATACTGAATATACAGATAAGTTAGCTCTTTCCAGTGCTGCTGCTCATCACAAGCCCTAATAAGCTTTGGAATGTTGAGACGAGTTGCAAACAATTTGATATGCTCCATGAGCTTCTCATGGCGGTATCTCGCATACAAGACACCAAGTTCAGTGAAAATGCCCATGTGTGCTCGCTCCAATCCAAGACCGCTCTCCATGAGAGAGATAAGCTCATTGAAGCAACCCCTATTTTGATAGTAGTCACTGACTTCTTCCAAATCATCAACCTAAGAATTCAAACAGAGAGAAAATGAGTCATAATGACTGCATGAAAAAACAGCACCTTGAGTCACTGAGGCGTATGGCTCGAGACATCCATGCCTCGAGGCTTATGCCTCAGGCACCTCCAACAAGGCATACTCTGCAGTGGTGATGAGGTGCCTCAAGGTGCCAAGGCATTGCAGGAACAGTGTCAAGGCATAAACCACAGGCTTGCAACTTTATGTTTCTACATGCAAAGAGTGGGTCAAATTCAACCTAACTTGTGTTTATAATTGTATAATATACCGTGTCATTTTACAGGGTAAAGTTGATATTGTTTGGCTCAACGGTAGAACTGTAATTATGATGCCTTAATACTGGTATTTCACCCGCATTCATCATTTAATGGAGCTGAATTTCATTAAAATGTGTTCTTCATATTATTATTGTTGATCCATCACATTAACGTAGTTATACTTATTTTTTTCTTCGTGGAAAAGTGAGGCTTACATCTTGAGTTTTATTCCTCACACCGGACGCAAGAAAAACACCTCAAGTCAACCCCTGTTTTGGAGCATTGTCTATGATTTGTTTAAAGAGGGACTTGCATATAATAAAAGAACAAAACAATCTTTAGAAAAACAATTGAAGTGATATACCTGCACAATAATATTAAGACCACATATCTGAGCCAAACGAAACTCCTCGGCATCCACACAGGCGAAGCAAACTTCTTTCCATGTCTTGGAGCTGTTTGCCTTTCGAGCAGCATCAACAGCTCCTTGGAATTGCCTCAGCTTAACGAGGGTGATTGCAAGCTTAGCCCAGTTGGAAATAAATGCAAAAATGATCTTGGCTGCTTCATATAGAGCTTCATCATATAGACGATCACCAACATTTTGCAGATTGGCAACATTTGGCATAAGAATAAACTCCTCAATGTCGCCCAGTCTATCAGTTTTGGCATATGCATATATGAGCTCACTGTCAACCTTTGGCTCTTTGGCTTTCTGTCTAACCATCAACAAGTACTTAACTAAATCATGGTAAACATTAGCATTCTCGGCAGCCTGGATGACATCTAAGAACTGAGTTGCGTCATCTGCACGGATGAATGATTCAATTGCATCACTGACCAGTCCTTCGCGGAGCTGAGCCTTAGCCACTTGGCTCCAGACAGCTTCCTCCTCAACACGGAAAGCAAACTCTACAGCTCGTTCTATGCTACGAAGGTTATCCAAAAGGACGTTGACAGCCTGAACATTCAAATTGAATTTCTTGAATATTGCAAAGGCTTCTTCATACAGTTGTGCTTCAACAGCCACTTCTCCAACTGCAGGTCCATCAAAATTGTCTAATCTATTGATGTAATCCATCACTCTGGAAGGATCTGCCTTAATAGCAGTCAGGATTAGCAAGTTTTGTAAATTAAAGTTCCCACTAAATGCAGAATTCTGGAGAACAATCTTTTCAAGGAGCTCAATAAGCTCATGTGGAAGATCCGCGGTCATGAAAGCCTTCACAGCTGCGGAAACTTGCTCTGGACTCTTGCTTTCAGGCAAGGCAGTAGACACAACTTGATCTATAAGCTGTCTTCTATACTCATTATCAGGAAGCAAAACTTTCTCCCACAAATCCGCATCCATCCTCTCCACAACATATCTGGATGACACCAATCAACTAGCTAAGAATACACCATTCAACATAACAAAAAAATGTGCAATATCTACTATGAAGCAGTGATATACAAACCTTGCTTGCAGTTTGAATAGAGAATTCTTATTAGTGACATTTATCAGCTCATCATCACATTGGCCTCGCCTATAAGCAACAACTGCCAGGGTAGGATCGCGCTTCTCACAATATTTCCCGACCACCCGGGAATCATAGTAAGGGTTAGTTGTGAGGAAATGTTCTGGGTTGTTATTACTGTCAATTATAATTTTACCCAAAGCATTGTGAACATGAACGTCTTGACTCCCTTCACTGACCAGATGCTCCAAGAATTGAGTGAGCAACCGAAGCCGGTTCCTGCATAACAAAAATATGTTTTAATTTATTACCAGGATAAAATGAACAAAGATCGAAGATGAATATGTTCAATGGTATACCTTTTCTCACATTCATCTACAAGTGGCTCCACCGGGAGAAGAGAACGAACAGAAAGGATAAGACCCTTGATGAAATCCTCAGGGCACTCATCATCAAGAAGCTGACCTACAACTAAAGGAGCGTTTCCAGGGTTTACCTGCAGATTAGGTGAGAATATTCAATACATCTTGGATTTCAGTGAAATATTAAGCTCATATAGACAAGATGCAGAAAATAAGGAACTAGAATTAGAACCATTCTTTTAGAGGTAAATGCACATTGTCAATTCTCAAAGGAAACCTAATTATAGAAAAGGAAGTCTACGGTATCACAGAATGCTTACTTTCTGGACATAGCCTTCAATGTAGCGAAGCATATTATTCGTATAGAGGTAGTGTGTGAGATCTGGGACAAATCCAAACCGATCACAAACATTTATCAATGGACGTGCATCTGGAAGTTTAGCCTCCATCAAAAAGTTCTTTGCCTTTTCAGCATCATAAAAGTTTGATTCCCGTGTCACACGCTCAACTTCCTTGATTTGCCCTGTTTTAGCTGCTGCCTCAATGTATTTGAAGTGAATGTCCGGATCCTCACTGCACAAATCATAAATGGGTGTGTATCAATAAAATTACCTTGAGAAGATGAAGGGAATGGGAGGGTTACAAAACAGTGAGAGAGTGCATGGGGAGGATTCTAGAACCTTCATTGAAAAAAGTACCTGGAGCTCAAAAACGATCCCAAGAAAAAGTATAGACCTTCATAAGACCTGAACTGCTCAAAAAGTTTGATACATGCATCCATACCCAGTTGTTCTGAATATTCCTTAGCCGTCTGCATCAAGGAATTTAATTAGACAATTGAACTAACTTTTCCGGGATTATTCAACATGACATCATTAATCATGGGTCAATTAGCAGAAGAAACTACTGACCTGCACAACTATCTGAAGATTTCCCCTCAAATTAACAAGTAAAAGGTCCTTCAAACACTCAAGTGCCCATTCTCTGGAGATTGTCCCAAAAAACTCTACAAGTGCCTGGGTTAATTGTAATATGATCAGAACGAGCACAACATAAGCAACAAACAAGACACAGCAGTAGGAAATGAACCTGAGGCTCAATGGCATGTGTATTGACGATTACACGCTTGATATCAGGTAACTCGGAATAGTGCTGCAAAATATAAAAATATCAGTAGTTATTTATAACATTTTCTGTTGTCACAAAGTTGAATTCATGTGATGATGAAGGGTTACTAAACCTGGAGCGCTCTCGCATATAGTCCAGCCTTTTCACATAGCTGAGCAATGCGAGGACGATCATAGTGACTAAACATGCCATTGGCCAAAATGGCATCTGCAACATTGGGGTATGTCACAAGATTGATCTCTAAAACCTGCACAAAGACTTCACATCAGTAGAAAGAAGGAAGAATTAGCAGTCAACCTATATTTTCTATCATTAACCTTAGTTTGGAGAAAAGCATGCTCAGGTAGGTTGGGTTTCAAAACATCCAGCAAGAATGCAGTGGCTTCCCGAATCAAGTTTCTCTGGGAGTAGAGATAAAAAAGTATCACTATACAGAAGGCAAGTAATCAAGAGACAATCAATATAAGTTGTAAAATACAACAGGATTTTAAGTCAATAACATGTAAAAAGTCTACTAATATTGTTAGGGATATGGACAGAAGGCAAGTAAACCTGAAGGAAGAGATCTGTAATGGTATTGTAATCCACAGGGCAGCCTCCCTCCATTTGTGACATCATAAGAGCAAAATTCACTGCTCCCTGCACAAGACAGAAGGCATTCAATTTATCTGCATGAACTTTTAATATCTAACTGTGTAATCAGTCCTGCAGGAAATGCATAACTTGAACAGTTTGAAAAAGCAAACCTGAGGATCAGATCGGAGTATCGTTTGCAGGAGGAAGAGATAATCAGGTGTATAGCCAACCTATATATAAGAAAAGGTAGTCACATAAGCAAGAAACTCAGGGCATTTTTCACTATCAGAAATGAAAGCATATATAGGCACAATCATGCGAGAAAGAGAATCATGTTACCTGCTTTGAGTAAATCAAAATCTTGTCAAACTCTCTTCTTTCAGCAAAGGCTGCAACAACTTTTGGTGTGGCCCTCGCTTTAATATAAATCTTCAGCGCAAGGTCATTATCCACAGTCTGGAATCAAGGCAGAAAACTACTTCAGCGCTGTTTTTGAATTTTCATATTTGCCCAAAGGCAAAATGAAGACAGATGTTTTAAAGAATACATAAATTATTTTCCATCGCCATGAAAACAAAGAAGAGATAATACACAATAACTAACCTTCACAAGATCTCCAAGCTCTTCGCTACATTCAAGTTTATCCTCTGCCAGCCAATTCTCCAACAGATTCTTTTTATTTTGGTTCACAACAAGGCGGGATAATTCCAAGGACTCAAACACATTGAGTTTTCCTTTCGTTAACAAGGTCCCAAAATATTGCAGCAGAGGCGGTGTTTGACCAGCTTGTACCGGAACACTCTAAATGTTTAAATAAAAAAACCATCAAAATGATATTAATAATTATCCTGTAGCTGAATCCATAACAATCAAAAAGGCAAGCACAAGATTCCATAACTGGAACAATGCGCTAAATGATCCTTCAGAAATTGCAAATTACGAAGTGATCATTAACATATATCCAGAGTGGCAATGAAGTATAATATCAGGAAAAAAATTAGGACCATCATCTTGGAATTAAAAGATGATGACAACACTCATGCCAAAGGATAGGACTATAACAATTAGCGATGTGAGTACAAATACCTGAAATTTAGCAACAGTTTCAGGAGTCCTAAGAATACCCTGTGGAGATTCTGCAGCAAGTTCAGCGGCCTCCTTATATTTCATTTGAGAAAAAAGTTCCTGGAAACGTTGCACAACCTGTTTGATACAATAACAAAGTTAGTTGCTAGATTAAGTGATGAAAACATTCTTGAACATCGAGAAGCACCAAGTTAGACTGGGCGGCATGACTCATGGGCATAGTAAACAATTGATTCCTAGGAAAATATCAAAACATATCTGCATCTTCAGCATCTCCTTGGAAGGAAGAATATGGGATATGCTATAAATGAGTTTCATAAATGTGTAAAGGCTTTTTTATGGAATAAAGCATAAAAAATAACTAGGGTTCTAGTCTACCAGCTGCTCCCTCATCAAACTCCTAGTAGAAAAAAATAAAACTTTCAAAGAGATGAAGGTTAAACAAGTACAAGAGAACCAATCAAAAGTATGGCATTCTGGGAACAAGATGTCAAATTAAAACTGTATTTCTGAGGATACACAATATTAGTACAGACCAAGGTTTGAAAAAAAAAATGGAATGAGGTGGTTTCAATGGAATCAATGCGAGGCATAGCCTCGAGGCGGTTGAGGCGTAAGCCTCGGTTTACAAGGATAAATGCCTATAAAAAGTACAATAAAATATATACTAATGAAATTATATATACTCTGACTAACATATGATATATATCACTATAATATATGATGAAATTATAAAGATAGGAACACGAAAGAAAAGATATACAACTGTATATACCTTTTTACTAAATTTCCATCCAATCAAAGAATGAATCTGTTGATATTCTCATGAATTCTAACAATCTAACCAAAGCTGAAGAACCGTTGTATGCACCCTCTATGTCATACCATAACTCAACAAAACGGGAGTCTCGCTGATTTTTACTGTGTGTTTCATTTCTATTCAGGTATATGGATCTATTTGTATGGGACTAGTATATAAACTCCCCTTGAATTCTATCTTGTTTGTCATTCTCAACATATTGCATAGCTCATTATGTGACCACTCCTTGAAAATAAGTTTAAGGCCATTCCGAGGCGGTCGAGGCGTAAGCCTCGGTTTACAAGGATAAATACCTATAAAAACTACAATAAAATATATACGAATGAAATTATATATATTCTCACTACAATATATGCTGAAATTATAAAGATAGGAACGTGAAAGAAAAGATATACAACTTTTTTACTAAATTTCCATCCAATCAGAGAATGAATCTGTTGATATTCCCATGGATTCTAACCATCAAACCAAAGTTGAAGAACCGTTGTATGCACCCTCTCCTGCCATACCATAACTCAACAAGACGGGGGTCTCGTTGATTTTTATTGAGTGTTTTATTTCTATTCGGTATATGGATCTATTTGTATGGGACTGGTACATAAACTCCCCTTGAATTATATCTTGTGTGTTCTTCTCAGCACATTACATAGCTCATTATGTGACCACTCCTTGAAAATAAGTTTACGATAATGTTTTTTATGATATTTGCGGATTCGTATGTTTAAGTGTATAATTTAAAGGTTTTTTGATAAAATTAGACATGCTTAATAGTAAAAATAAACATGAAAGCGGTCAAATTTGAGCATTCATCTTGTATAATTATATCCTAAATAATTAGACCTTTATAAACATCTGAAATTGCCAATAAGACAAATTAATTACATTAAAAAATAATTTAAAAACAAAAAACGCCTCGAGTACTGCCTCCGCCTCGACCACTTCAAGCAGGTGAGGTGGTCGCCTCTCAGAGACCAGCTAAGGCGGCCGTTATGGGGCGTTTCCAGACCGCCTCGCTGGTCCAGACATGCTTTTCTAAAAAAATGGTGCACTTGTTCAAATCAACTATCAAAAGTATATTGACATTTGGTGTATACCAAATCAAAAAGTGCATGAAAACTTTCCAAAAAAACAGATCATTAATTTTGGAAGGTTATAGAAGATGCGTCATTGAGGAGCATTTTCATTCTACTTTCCTACATGAATGTTTTCCCAAGAGGTTTTGCAAACGAAAATCAGTGCACTATTCAAAGCAGACCATGCAAGAGAAATTATCGATTAAGGCAAAAAATCCAAATAGCAGACTTCATTTAGCATGGAAAATACTCGGTTTAGGTTTTGGTTAGAAGCTTACAGTGATTCAAAAGCTTAATCGGATTACTGCAAGGAATGACCTTCTGCTGACGTTCAAACAAATGTATGCACGCTAAAAAATAAAAATTAAATACCATACTTGATAAGAGTGTCTGACCTTCCATCTAATTAGCCGAAGCATCTTTAAACATATGATAAAAGTAAACGTAAAATATATAACATTTTGACACATTTAGAAAATGTGAAGACAAACATTGGAAACGTTAACATCTAAATAGAAATCCAGACAACCAATGCATCATCCACTGTAGTGGATAGGAAATTCTTGCATTTACCCGCTATAATGAATAATTAACAATATGAAAAATTGGCATTTGCTAGTACTCGTATATATAACCTGCACAGATATTATAAATGCATGAAATTCGAAATGCTTTACAAGGCATCAGCAAACACAGCTAGCTGAAGTTCAAACAAATGTAGCTATAAGAAAAAAATTCTCAACCCATGACAATACAGAGAACGCCAGCTGAGCACAATTATTTAAACTAGAGGACTTTCTAGCTATTGGGGAAAATTTTTAATCCATGACAACAAAGAGAATGACAGTGTCATACAAGATTCTCTGCCCCTGGAAGATTGCCTCGTTTAGCAAGGTTAACAGCCAACTCCAAATTGTTTAGCTGCATAAACACCAAAAAAACAACCGTCATAAACTCAAAATTCCAAAACACTTATAGCATAGTCATTGTGTAGAATAGACATGCCTGGCCACTGATAAAAGGTATAATAGTAGACTCATTGACGGTTGCAAGAAGCACTTGCCCTCTCCTATTGACAGCATAGAAACCGCCAAGTGAAGTTGCTTCTGTTGTCAGAAAGATCGGATCTGGACTTATTCTATTTCTATAGACAGCAGCAGCGCTCTCCAGATCATAAACAAATAATAACCCCAGCTTTGTAACTACGTATATTAAGCTATACTTGGTAGATATCTGTTGCATTCCAACACTGACATGGTTACTACAACATCTCATGTAAACAAAATGGATCAAGGGCACAAAGGCCCACTTAATTTACCTGCATTGCTACTGGAAAGTCATCAGCAAAATCAGGGGGGAAGAATAGATCTGCTTGTTTTTTAGTGAAACCTGGTTTCCCTGAAAAAGTTAAAAGACTGTTAAAACAGAGAGAATGGCATAAATATTTTTATTATTTGAAAAGCCAAAGGATGACCACTATAGCTAATGGCCATCCATCAGAATCGCATAAGTATTTCACTGTATAACGGAAAAAAACCATTATGACCTTGCTGAGCACCAAGTTCAATCACATGCATCTTTGAAGTCACTTGTCCAGCATTGGTTGTTTTGGAAGCAAAACTAATAAGTGTAGAAGGTTTGTCATTTCCGGGAACCTATATTAGCATATCAGAGTTCAGAAATACATTATGAAAGCAAATAACAAATAAATGAATTAGTTTTACCATTAAGACAAATTAATATATGGGATGTTTACAAATCATGAATAATTTCATAATTACAATTATAACCCCGTGTAATCGTGAATTACACAAGAAACCTTGTACAGTCACTCCGTCTCTCACCCATAACCTCCGTTAGTTTTCCCGTTAACCCAACCATATCATTGGGTTAACCTAACACGGTCTATCCAACTGTTATTAAAAAATTCAAAAAAAATCCTAACCCCCTTCCATTTCCAATGCCCTCGCCTCCCTCCCTCCGCCTCCGCCCTCCTCCTCCAGGTTGCCGCCCTCCTCCTCCAGACTGCTGCCCTCCACCCTCCACCTCCTCCACGACACCACCCACCACCATTGACCGCCTCCCCCTCCCCTTCTTCCTCCTCCAGCTCAAGCCACCCCCGCCAACTGCCTCCCCCTCCTCTTCTTCATCCTCCAGCTCGCCCCCTCCCCTTCTTCCTCATGCATCTCGCCCCACCCTCACTGACCCCTCCCCTTCTTCCTCCTCCGGCTCGCTCCACACTCATCGACCCCTCCCCTTCTTCCTCCTCCAACTCGTCCCACCCCACCCCCCCAACCATCCCCCCTTCTTCCATCTCAGCCTCAGTCTTAGCCTCCACCTTCCGTGATGCCCCTTCCTTTAACAGCACCTCCCCTTCCTTTTTCCCCTCCCCAACAACCACTCTGTCACCATGTCACTCCTCGCCTCCCTCTCCTCCGGCTCCCCCATCTCCGTCACCTCCATCTCCACCCCCCTCTACTTCGCCTCCGACTCCATCGTCTCTGTCTACGACCTCTCCCTCCTCTTTCACCTCTCCTTCTTCTCCTCCCCCTCCCTTGTTCGCTCCTTCGCCTTCTCCCTCAACGCATCCTTCCACTTCACTGCCCACCACGACCGTTGCATATGTGTCTGGTCTCCCTCCGCTTCCCACCGCCTTCTCTCATCCCTCCCTACCTTCACTGATCGCCTCCTCCGCTCCCCCCTCCCTCGCAACTACGTTCAGGTGCATCGCCATCGTCGCCTCCTCTAGATTGAGCACGATGACGATGTCTCCGCCCTCGTCGCCTCCGCATATTTCCTCCACTTCGCCTCCTGGGATAAAACCGTCAAGATATGGCACCTCATGGATGGATTCCGTTGTGTTAGCTCCATCCCTGCCCACGACGACATGGTCAATGCCATTGTGATCGCCCCCAACTCCACCATCTACACTGCCTCTGTCGATTGTTGTTGAAGGGATGCGCGCCTTGAGGAGATGGATGCAGAGGAGGGGAGGAGCTTGATGTCCTAGCGGGGAAGGAGGAGGAGGAAGGGGACAAGGAGGTGGTCGACGGGGGGGGAGGAGGAGGTGGTGGTTGGCGGGAGGGGAAGAGGTGGTTGGCGGGGAAAGGGGAAGAGATAGATGCTGGAGGACGGGGTGGTCGACGAGAGGAGAGAGGAAGGGTGAGTGGTTTATTTGTAAATAATGGGAACATAAAAGGTGAAAATGTAAATATTTGATGGATATTGTCATGGTTAACGGGAAATTAGATGGAAGTTAACATGGAGTTATGAGTAAGAGTTAATCACTATTGAGGGCTTTGGGTGTAATTCACGATTACGCAAGGTTATGATCATAATTATGAAATTACTCAAGGTTATGTATAAATATCTTTTAACATAACTGATAAAAGTAGAAAAAAAGAAAATACCTTGAATGAGGCAAATGATGCAGCATGTGCTTCAAGGGCTTGGCTGCGTTGTTGATCAACAGAAAAAAGCTGCATATTCCCTTTGACCAGTTGTGGTCTCTGCATTCAACACAATACATGCAGAATAAGATTTGTCATAGTTGGCTTAAAGTTTAGAAAAAACAGCATGTCTGAAGTTGATAAACAGAAAAGAAAGTGAGCAGCGTACTGTCTTTTACATGTTAAAAAATGAATATTGATGAGAACAACTGCTTCATAAAGTTTGGAGTGTATGATATTTGCTGAGGTAATCCCAAAATAGTATACAGGGTATAAACATGCATTTTACTTTCAGTGTTTCTGAAATTTAAGTCTTTAAAGAGGAAAGGATGGATGCCCAAGATGGTGTATGCTCATAAAATATATTAGTCGCATATCAAACATACAACGAAGACCAACAAAAAGCCTTAGCATGGGCCACCACGTTCCCTGCATAAAATGTCTCATGCCAAAAAACAACCACATGATTGGCTACCCATAGAGCCCAGAGAAATGATTAAGGTCCAGCACAATCTCTCCATGAATGGAATATTGATTCACCCAAAGAGCTCTGGACGTCGGCTACGCACGAGGTATCTACCCACTCAATGTTTGCATCCCTCCCTACTTCTTTAGCAAATGCACGTGAGAAGAACAAATGGCCAACATCTTCTGGGTCCCAATGCACAGTGAGCACGTGACATCGGCTCCATGAAAAGTCTCACCCTGGGCAACTTTACCATCATCCTCACTCTGTGGAGAAACCACATGAATATATTTATATCCGTATATATGTATGTGTGTATACCCTCAAAGGCATCCTTGATTCCCAGAATTCACCCATCTCTCCGAAACGAAACTAGACATCTTCAATAGTCATTTTCTGATTGATTGCCAGAGCAAAGTGCCTTGCAAAGATGTCACGCATCACCATTTTCTCTGACCAAACATCTTTTACAACTTGAATGGCAAGCCATTGCCAAGTAATATGTGCCTAAAGAAGGGCACCACATCAAACACAAGTCGAAGGCATTCTACTCGCATTCGATGAAGTGGAGAGCTCATACATACCTCAAAACTCAGAAGTCTACAAACCATATCATCACCCTCTCCCCAAAACAAACTACCCATTTAGAAATGAGGGCCTTCGTCATATGTGTTGGCTTCGAAACACCCAGAACTCCTCCATCAAAGGCTTCATAATAGATCACCAATCCACAAGCGCCATGCACAAGCCTCCTAGCTAAAACTCAATCTCAAAATATTGGTATTGTGACAAAAGAGACTTTTGGAGTACAAACATCCATCCCCTAGACAAGCACCCAACCTTCCACCCTGCTAGCTTACATTCCATCTTTCTCCAACAAGGAAGCCTAAGTGGTTGGCCTAGATATTCCAGAAGCAAAACTTTATGCAATGTGACCAAAAGCATAGCACAATTCTTTACCACCCCCTCTATCATACCAAGCAAGGCCTTAAATGTCGGTTTCGGTCACCATTTTGGTATCGACCAAAACAGAATTTCGATGGAATTTCGGTGGAATTTCGACCAAAATTTCGGTCATTTCGGTCATTTTTTGTACTAGCACCCCCATATTTCGGTCATTTCGGCCATTTCGGTCGAATTTCGATTTCAACTGGATATCGATATTCGACAGAAATTCGACCGAATTTCGTTGAAATTTGAGGCCATGATACCAAGCGCATCAAATGCATACCAAACGAATCAAAATCTCACCAAAGATCTCAATCAGCATCGAGGCCCCTCTAAACTTTGCATCTCCTCATTGAATAAACAAGATGGCCTCATCAGCATATCGCAGCTCTAAAATTGTCAATTAATTCCACTTGCATCCAACAGTTTCACTGACAGCAACATTTTCAATAGACATTAACAAAGCATCAGCTATAATAACATAAAGAAGCAGTGCCAACAAACACGCATGCCTTACTGCCCTCTACGAAAACAACAACAAAGCCTTTTCCCACATTAAGTATGGCCGCCTACATAGATTCTTTTAGGGATGTCAATATGGGTTTACCCATTGGGTACCCGACCCGAACCCGCCCCATTTAAAGACCCAAAACCCGTCCCATTTATTTTTGGGCGGGTTTGGGTTTTGAATTGACTACCCATGCGGGTATGGGTATGGGTTTGGGATTGCCTTGTGGGTACCCGAACCCGCCCCAAACCCGAATAAAATATATATATAAAGATAGATGTTTATGTTGCATTTTAATCAAACTAGACCCAAATCTATTTCATATCTAATATGTATCGATCTACATGTATAAATATCCAACTCAATTTTCTCCTCCCCATCCATTTATTCATATTCAACTAACGTTTTATATCTTTAATAAATAAAAACTATCAACACAAAAGAGTCAAACACTTAACATATATAAACATGTAATATTCTCTATATATTGCACATTTTTATTAATCGCCATATTACACGATCTAACTCTATTTCGTCTATCTGTGAAAATCTTGTATACATTTATAAACAACTTAAGATTTACCATGTCGAAGATATGGGTACCCATTGGGTACATGGGTATCCGACGGGTATACGGGTACCCGGTACAAATTACCCGTTTAATAAATGGGCGGGTATGGGTAGTGATATTATAAATGGGTATGGGTTTGGGAATAGTAATACCCGCCCCAAACCCGACCCGCTGACATCCCTAGATTCTTTGCTTCCATTAGATCTATCTTGAGTCATTCACGGGCTTAGGTCCAAATAACTAAGATCCTTTCAAATAATCTTCTTCCAACACTTCTTGGACCTTCAACGCCCTCTCTTGCTATACATCCCAAATCTCCCATCTTCTAATTAGTGCATCAGCTGACCTCCTTTGCAAATGACCAAATCATCTTAAGCGCTTTCTCTTATCTTATCCTCTACGGAGCTACACCAACTTTCCTTCCGATCGCATTATTCAGAATTCGATCTTTTCATGTATGCCTCACCGCCTTCTGTGGCAGAAAAAGACCTCCCTTTGTTCGACAACTAATTGGCACAGAGTATGATGGCGTGGCCACACACATCTTCGTCCAAGCCAGCAAAATATATGAAAAACTATGCGTATGAATAGAGAATCATAGGAATCTCCTATATACACAGTCATATATCTCGGAAAAGACAACCTTCCATATTACACCTTGAACATGTCACCAATCTGCCTACCACAAATGTCATTTCTAGTGACTAATAAAATCCTCCAAGATCACCCGAAGCTTCATAGCCAGTACATTTGTCACTTTCAAATCGACAACATTAGACAACGTGATGAACCTAAAATCCTCCAATTATTTGGCAATATCTTGGTGTAACATGAGATGAGATCAAGTTAACCCTAACAATGCTAGAGTTTCTAGTACTGAACACCTCAACTAACTCCATAAAATCATCACTCATAACATCCCAAAACTCATTGAAGAAAAAACAAGAAGCGTACTCAATCCAAGGGATCCATTTACACCGAGTGACCGAGCTAACTAATAGCATCTCTAACCTCATGTTATGCCCCCCCACCAGACTGGCTCTAAGCAAATTCCTTATTCCTCCAACCAAATCCTGAAGTGGTCTAGCACCACCCCCACATGTTTGTCCCAGGAAATGATTGTCCATTTGCAATGATAGAAAACAAAGATCATCTTTCGCCTTCAAATGGCCACGAAGCGGGAAATTAGGGTAACCATCCTCCTTAAATCAGGTTATGTAGACCTTTATCACCCCTCCATTTCCTACAGCATGCCCACCTCCATCACCTGGCACAAACATCACCATGTATACTGCAAAAGGCCATTAGCAATAGACCCAACACAACCATGTGATCCATCTTGCCTTTCATCGTTGTCAGTAGGTCATAACTCTGTCAATGTCGATCCTGGGCAATTGTTTCCGCTAGAATCGAGAAGCGGACCTTCCCAATGATGAAAAGCAACTCCATAAAAATGAGGACACAAGGTAGTCCACGTCAACCACATCATCCACCAAGCTTCTCAATAGAAGTCAACCAGCAACATCCATTATAACCCTCCCTATCGATGTCAACATTGATTCAATCGAGAGGTGATCATAATAACAAAGAGGCACATAGCGGATAAAAAAATTCCAGGAACTGATAATCGTCCTCGCATTGTTACACAGCAACGGACGCAGTCAAACCACTTCATGTGGCATTCCACCACACTTTTTGATATCCCAGAAACACAATGTTTTGATCCTCTACAAGTACCAACAGATATATGAGGATACCCTACGATGTCATCCTTGACGGATAGCCCAAAAGTTAACCCACCACGAGTGTTGCACACCAATGACTTCATCCCACATCTGGCATCCCCCCAATCAGGATCTCATCAAGAAAACAACAAACATGTAGCCCAAAGTTAACCCACCAGTCCACGAGCGTTGCATGCCAATGACTTCATCCCACATCCGGCATCCCCCAATCAGGATCTCATCAAGAGAATGACAAACATCAACAGTTTCTAGCATCGACCATCCATATGTTTCTCCTTCCAAACCCATGTTGCCTCGAAGGACCATCTCCAATGACCAACCTTCCCACATTGGATGCAGACAATCAAGTCCATGTATAATGCCTTGGTGTGAATTTGTGATCACATCCCCCAGAATGGAAGCATCTGGATATCCCCTACGATGTTGCATCAAGATAGCCACACACAGTTGTGAAGAACCCCCAACCCCCCAAGTCTGGCCCCCACAATGGCGCTTTGACTATGAATCTACCCCCGACCTTCACCTAGACACGGGCCCTTACTCATCCTATTGTTCCCCATCTATATTTGTCTAGCTCCGCACTCTCACCAACACCATAATCCAAAAAGATATCTTCTTGATATTCAATAACATATAAGACAGGCAAATGCCATTCACCTGCAAGAAATTCCCAAAATCTAATATGCTTCAATACCTAGTGATGTGTATACTTTGAAATAAAAAAATCAACATCCACAAAACATTATTAGTCATCCTCCTTTGCTTTAAAAAATATCATACAAAATTATCTCCCTATAGTTTTGAGCTTAGTGGTTTCAATGTCAAGACCATACATGCCTAAACTTTTTGGTAAGAGACTTCATTTTTGTAGATAAGCCAAAGTAAACCAAATTAGGTGTGGATCTATTTGCAAGCTTGCATAGAGGACAATCATGTCCACTAAGCGCATGTTCACAGATTGGAATGGTTAAACAAGAAGCAGACATTAGATGCCAAAGGTCCTCATATGAGATGCAGTTTCTAGAAAGACCATGGAAGCATCATAACTTCATGGCAACGCTTCCTCTGCTGGCCTTTGCATCTCTAAATACCAGAGTTCTTCAGTTGGCAGAACATCATGGACTGAGTGCATGAACTAAGCCCGTTGTATTCACATGTCCTTGTGGCATAAGAGCCCAAGCTCCCTTTAATTGTTTTCCAGTTTTGGATATATTGCAAGAACTACCAAAATATAAAAATAAAAACATTTGATAGAAAATGATAACAACGAAAAGATTGAGGATTGCATTTTGGATACAATAGCACTTTCAAGAAATGTATGATTGTACCTCGGCAGAACCAGGTGCTATTCCTATCAAAACCAACCACTTTTCAGAAGGATCACAACGATAATTAATGATTTGGTTGTTTGCCAAATTGGCGGTCCTTTCAAACATCTTTGCTGGCTCTGATTCACCTGCATTTTGATTGATGCAAGATTAGAATAGAAGAGAAACATTTTTTATTAAAAAAACTCTTGGCAGAAGCTATAAAACTAATAAATTAGAAAAAGGCAACTCAATTTTGAAATCACCTTCTATAGACCAATGATACACTGAAGTTTGTGTAACCAAACCCAGCATTTTAGGAGTAATCCATTTCCAAAATACCACCTGCATTTAGAAAATATGCAATTTCAGTACATAAAAAATTAAATGCTGACATTACCATATCAACATTACCTGCTCGGGCATTTGATGAGATTTCATCTTAGCCTTCATCTCAATGTTGAAAATCTGAAGGTGGTCCTGTGTAGTACCAGGAAGTTGAGCTGCATAAATAAGGTGTACCTTGTCAACATAAATCATCAACAGGCAAGTAAATCTGTCATGACTAAAACATGAAACTGCCTAGCTAAGAGTTAGATCATAATATTTTTAAGTAAACAATTAAAAGAATGCCTAAAACAAGTGTTAGCCAGTGCCCAAATTAGGCATGACAAGGTTAGTTCCTTCACATCTGAAAGTTCTAGAAGATAATCAAATTAGATCAAGAGATAAATTTAGAAGATTCTCTGAAGAATTTAGAGAAAATAGATATAATACTAATAGGACGATGAACAATTGCATGTGGTTGTATGCTAACGAGCTATCCTTGAACTTGTAAAGGTGCATCATGCATTAACTTCAAAGTCCTTAGGTCAAATTTGGTCCTATTTTCATGCCAGGGTTTCATCTACATCGTCATATGAAACATCCAAAAAAAGTGCATCCATATTTGACTCTATAATTGTCTTTTCTGAGATGATGCAATACAGAAGTCGAAGAAGGATATGACACATGTTTAGGGTAAATATATGACACTCTAATCTGAACTCGCCTGTAAAACACTCAGTAAGGCTTTCCACATGGAATTTTTTCTCAGGAAACAGCTCACAAGTTAAGCACCGTATAATATAATCTTGCAGAGTTAAAAAAATACATGTCCTACTACAGGAGCACAGAAAACCAGCTAAGTCAATGTCCAGAAATAAGCATGGAATTACATAGTAAAATTAATGATATGAGAATTGTGCTTGTTTTATTATTCTTTTGTTAACAATACTATAGCAAGTGGTGGGACATGCAAAAACCATAAGAGATCTTTACCACATAAAATGAGTACGAGTGCATGCCATATCCATAGGTCAATCAGGAGAGAGTTCACGCCAAACAAATGTGTGAGCAGAGTTGAGTACCTTTGAGGGCGAGAATCTTAGAGTTCGGATTCATCAAAGCCGAATCAGCAGTGATGGGCCTCCTAAGCGGCTGCATCGGCATGCTCATATCGATGATAACAACGCTGTTCTGTGGCGATGTCTCCCTAACGCATATATACTTCTCCGACTCCATCGTCACATGTGTAAAGGTGATGAATTGTTGGTTTATACCAAGACTCGTGAGCTGGTGCGACACAAACACCATCAGAGAAGAAAAACAATATCAGGAAGTCAGATCAGCCATCGAATCAACACCTCACGCAGCAGATACATCATCCCAGAGATAACAAAAGGCAGAATTTTCTATTCTACAGGCATCAAATCCCGGTCCCTGTGGCAGGAAGGACAACCCACTCGACTGATCCACTCACCCCCACCCCAATCGCAACTACATAACACGGATCTGAACAGATCCGGCGCTTCTGATTTCAAAATAGAGCAATCCATTCTCTGTACTCGAATCAATCTATATCGGTGGTCATCCGACCGCGGGAGAGAGATCGAAAAGAAGGAAATAGAGATCGAACTTACAGTCAAGGCCTCCTTCATGGTGATGGGGGCGTTGGCGGCGGCCATGACGGGGAGATCGGCGCTTCCCGGTAGCCCTCGAGGTTAGGGTTAGGGCTGAGACGGGGAGATACGGCGCGGCGGATCTGGAGGGAGAAGGAGCCCTTGACCCCCCGACCGGGGAGAGGGGACGGAGGGAGGGAGAAGGAAGAAGCTGAGGTGGAGAGAGGAGAGAGGGAGGAGGGGGAGGGCGGAGTGAGATCTGAAGGGTGGGAGAGGAGAAAAGGGACGCGAGGGGAATAAGTCTCCTTTTTTATTTCTTCCACTCTCATAGCTCGCGATTTTATTTTTTTGTTTTTAATTTGATTTTGGTATTTAGAGTGTGGATTTTTAGCTAGTGTCATTTTATTACAATTGCATTCAAATCCTCTTTCACTTGTATTTAGAGTGTGAATAGTAGTTGTTTGGATGGTTATAAAAATAGAATAATAAATATGATAGGATGTCACATTGATTTTTATGGAATTCCAATCCATGAATGGAGGAGGGTAAATCAGTAGCGATAGGTTGGATAGAACTCGGGTGTGTAGATAGCAATATCAGTGTGATTGGGGTGTTTTCAAGAAAAGGTGCCGATGAAGTTTCATTTTGTAATTTAGTATCGGGATCATTTTTGTAAATTTCATGTTGTTTGTTCGAAAAGTGATCGGAATTGGCAACACAATAAAGAAAGAAGACGAAATCGTTGGCATGCTAATGGGAAACCTTCTCTTACAAGGCTTGGTGTGGAGTCCCTTAATCAAGTTCATCCACTTCCTGACCTACCTTATTGGCGTCGACCTTGGCCCCTTATCTCGCCTCGATGACCTCGATTAGCATGATTGTTTGTCCCAAACGATCAAAGCACCTCAACCAAGTCTATTAGAGCAATGAGTAACTTTTTTATCAGCTTAATCAAATTCAACCTGAATTGGACTTATCGAAACCCCACATATATCGATCAAATGATATTCTTAATCAACTCTAATTTATTTGGTTGCCGGTTTATCTTTGGTCAACTGTGACAGCTGACTACCCAAGGTATACCCTCGTTGGTTCTAAGTTAACACAAGCTATGTACCTACATTCATGTGTTTGGATCCTTTATTTCTCGTTGTTATAATAATTTTAACAATCTTCTAATAAAAATGTCAACATTAAAAATATATTAAAATAATAATCATAATCAATATAACATATGAACAAAACGATATTACATCACATTTAACATTCCAATGCTCCTTAGTCCTTACAAACCTAGCACAACATTTTACGAACAGGTACATGTTTAACTACCTTTTGAAAGAAGGTTACTCACGCACAGCCCAACCATGAACCTACCATATTAACAAAATTGCCCAGAATATTTGTATGTACTTATAACTATATCTATGTTTTCTCTTTAGTTTTTTTGTAAGCGTCATGAGCTCTATGTTGTGACTTTTAATCTTGAGCTTTTTTTGGCTAATCATTGATTTGGATTCGTCGGAATTTGTATTTGTATGCGTCAATTGTATATATGTTTAGGTTGCATATGTAGTTTCCATATATTGTTTATTATACGAATGTGTATTTGTATGGATAATATGTGACTAAATTAACCATTCAAAAATACTTTAATCATACAGGGAATATTTAAATTGGTTTATAATATATGTTGGAAAGGTAAGACAACCCCATCACACTATTATCATCAAAGTAGTCGAATGAATAAATCCACCATTTTCCGGGGAAGTTGTGGTACCTCGATTTAGCGGTCGTAACCCACGCAACGAATTGATGGTACTGGTGAGCTGACCTCTCAGATGACCTCTAAGGAGGTATTTTTATCGATTTTCCCGAAAGAGCACCCTGGGCATATTCGTTGTGGTGGGGTATCGACTAATATTGCTACATGGTATGAGGAAAATTGGGCAATGATTGGTCCAAGAAAATGAACGCTTGCGATCTGAGCTAGAGATGGCGAAAGAGGATGATTTATAATTACAATGTGACAAGTAACAACCGACGGACTCGATGAAGAGGACAAGAATACTCAGACCCTCCTAACTCAAATTTTGGTGAATGAGATGAGCCATGATTCGTTGCATCAATTTTCCCCTTGAACCCTCGTAGCACAATCTCAATGGTACTGGAACTAGTCCATGATGAAGAGGACTCTTGCTCGAGGTGTGCCGGATCGACAAACCAGACCAAAAATACCTCAACTCTCAAGCGTATGTTGCCTTTAGGGGCACACCGGTTAATTAGAGGAGAAACTAGTATACCACCTATCATTTGGCTCCATGTTACGTATCCGATGGATAACAACTATGACGGATGAAGCACAAAAAATTAGAGGATGAATACTTACCGGTCATTAAAGTGTAATGGGAAGCTTACCATTAAAAATGAATCGGACAATGGAGAGTCATGGAGAAGCATGCCCTTCCTCTGTGGTATTTCATCGTACCCTACGATATATTTTCCTTTAATTTAATCAGTTAAGATAACACATTTCACACAAGGTTCAGGTCCCCTCAAGGATCAAAAAAAATTAGATGTATGAACTTCAATTCCATGGCGACAATCTCAGCCGTAATGAACATCCTATGACTCATGCGATATATTCATCATCAATGATTAATTAAAATTCACTACCGTGGTCACCGATTCGTCCCTTACTACTGTCTCATAACCCATGGAACATGCTCATCATCAATGATAAATCGTACTATAATATACAAAAGATATATTCCCGCATGAATTACTTGAAAGATAATGACATCGAGCTTCATATTTAAACCCACCCAAATTATGGGATTGTCTCCATATTGTATGCTTATACATGGTTTATCATACTAGGGATATCTCTCCCACCTCGATCCCATAACTCACAAATCAAAGGTTTTTTAACTCATCATATCTAGTTGAACTAGTATGCTAAAGAGTAAATTGCAAAAAAAGGATATCAACTATACCTTGATTCCTGATTAGGGGCCTCATTATTCAACTATAACAACGAGGGGTTTGGTCTTATGCTATTATCTCAAATACATGCCTCCATAAGCTTTAGCGACCCTAATTCGTCAACATTAAACCCTTAAGTTGAAAGTTCATGTCACTATTTGTTACAACTGAAAAATAAGGCTCCTAATTGGGAATCGAGATATAGTTGGGACCTTTTTTGTAATTTCTCTAGACTAAACACATAGATCTTGATATCCGTGCATCAAGCACAAATGATAGACAAGGTGTATCCTTACTTAACTTTATGGGTGAATCTAGATGGCATATAATATTTTGAATTAAAACCCTTACTCGATGGAACATTCCCATGGTATACCCTTAATGCGACCTTGTATAATATGAAAAAACGTAAGGTATTTTCAATAATAGTTCATTGACACACTCAATCATCGATTCATAAAAATACTTTTCCACCGTCCCCTATTTGTCTTTAAAATGTATCTTACTTCCCTCTCAATGCACCTTATCGAGCCTTTTACGGTCAACATATATTTGGAAATTTGGAATTATATTTGATGCCATGCTAGAGGGGGTATATTTAAATCATAATTTCCTTCTCAAGTCCCATAAAAATCATAGGTCCAAACAAACAAACAGTTAACCATTTGAAAATGTCCAGGTATACCAATATACACCTGCTTGTACCAGGATGCGATCCAATACTGGATAGCATCTTAAGTTCTCAGTGTACTAGTACAAGAGTAGTGTATTGGTGCACATCAAATATGAGTTGGGGACTTAGATTTCTGATGTACTGGTTTAGTCGTGTATTGGTGCACCTCATTCCGGGAAGTTCCCTAGTCTCTAGCATACCGATATAACTTGAGTTGTGACGGTAGATGAATAACCGATTCATCACTCTAGAAGATGAAAATAAAGCTTTGTTCCCGACTAAATAATTGCATTTAGGTATTTATATTACATAATTATCATTCATTCTTGTGTAAATAATAATCATAAATTAGCATTCACATTGTGCGTAAATAAGGAGTTGAAAATGTAGTATATATTCACATGTGTATGAGCTAAACTTCATATATTTTCGATAATTTCATACTAAGTTCAAATTAAATAAATCAATCCATTATGTAAATATTACTAATATTAACTATTAAAATGATAAAAAAATATTAACTTGTATATATGTAATAAGTCTAAATCCAACTTTGAGACCAAAAGGCCATAAAATCAAATATCTATCGCGTATAGTCTCCTATGAGCCCATACTTAAATCAATGTACAACCAATTCCCTACAAATAAATATCAAAGTCAACAGAATCGGAGTTCATATATGAAACTTGAGTTCTGGGGACTCATCGTTGATTGATTGTCTTCCGACTATGTTAATTTCGTCTCGTTGTAATATGAGCCTAAAACGATTGATCAGAATCTCAATAAGAATCTCAGTGAATAGATCAAGACTTTAATTTTTTTACCTACATAAGTCCAAGGTCAAACTTAAGGACACGAGCAATTCAGCCTACTTAACTAGGATTTAAATACTAGGTTAAGTGGACTAGAATGTATCTATAGGTCAAGGTTGACAAAACATATAAATTCACAGATTTTTATGGTTTTATATTGCAAATAAATAATATACCACAAAATTTATGATTGAGCATCACAAATAAACATACAACACAGATTTTTATGGTTTTATATTGCAAATAAATAATATACCACAAAATTTATGATTGAGCATCACAAATAAACATACAACACACGAGCATATAATCACATGTTAAGCTCTAAATTAAATGGTCACGAATGTTAAAATTGATCTACAAAATTCAATATGCAAATGATGCACAAATTAGATGTTAATTTCCAGGAGGAATCAAGTTTAAATTAAAGCATCTAGATTCCTATTCACAAAGATAACTAATTCTATTTAATTAGAACTACAGAATAGGTCGAAACATCCCACAGTTCAGTTCAGCAAGAGGTATATAAACTAAGGATTGACATGCCTCTTTCTAAGTCCTTTTTAGAGTTAAAACAATTTAATAGCAAATCAATTCAACAAAATCAATCAAGGACTTGGTTTTATAAGTAGATGTTCAATTGCATATTAAATCAGAGCATACAAGGCATACTCAAGTAGATCATGAAAACAAGATTCCAAAAAGACCCATTTTATGAATTTTAGAATTCAGATACAAAAGAAATTAAATGTACGCTCCGGGGGCATAAATGTAATAAAAATATAAGTAAAAAAATAAATACATCATCACAAAAAGGTTCTATATAGGCTAAAATACAATAAAAGATAACCGAAGGAGCTTATCTGCTAAAATTCAGATAGTGGAGGTAGATATGCAAATAAGGAAACACTGCAGGGGGGTTGTACTATAAATACTCAAGTAGGGCACATGCAGCACATGAGGCAGACTCTGCTTCGGTGTGTGTAGCTCGGATAGCTCTCCAGGCTCATCCCATGTGGATGCGTAAGGCGCTTCGAACTTGGTTTGGTTCAATCGAGGCTGCAGATATGGAGTGAAGTGTGGGATCTAATCTGGGTCGTAGGATTAATCCAAGAAGGATTAACCTGACGACATCTATAACACGATGCAAGGACTCTTCCTCCGCAAGGGGAGGCGTTAGGGCAGATCTCCAACGGTACGACTACTACTCCTTCGTATTCCGCCGACCTCGCTTAAAGGCTGGTCACCTTCCTGATGACCTCATGAAGGTGATGGAAGGTCAAGGGAAATGCAGCTGATGAACGCTTCGAATTGTTATTGTAATTAATGATAATTAATTATAGTAATTGTTGAAGTTGTTGTAGTCAGGTAGGAATTGTAAAAAATGATCACACTGAAAAATGATACAGAGAATCAAGTCGCAATGCTATCAAGATTATTTATTTTACTTAAGTAAGACCCGAGGTCAAACTCATGGAGGTAATACGAGGGTTCAAAATCAATCTTTAAATAATTTAGAAAATCATGTTCTCAGAGAAAGTATTATTTTTGGTGTTTTTTGTATTTTTCAGCTTTTTATGGGGTTTAAATTAAAAGATATAATTAATTTCAAAGAAAAATATGATGCATGAATTTTTATAAATTATTTTGATGCGAAGGAAATAATGTCATGCTATGTGATTGGGAAAATAAGATAAATAAAATGCAATATTATTTATTGGTTATTAAATGGTGTAATAAAATAATTCGATGTTTATGTAAAACAAATATGCAGGTCAAGCCATGCAGACCTCGACCTCTATGGAGTACACTCCAATTATCCTGGATCGACCTTTCTCACTACACTGGAGGTCGTTATTAATTATGGATCTGGAGAGATATGATTTCGTTTCGACAACGAGAGCATTCTAATTGAGATGATCACTACACCCACTGCCACTGAGAAGCCCACCCCTGATGAGAGTGTACCTGTGTTAGTCGATTTAGAGGACTATGACCATATTGTTGAGATCAGAGATGTTTGGTTTACCATGGATGATATTGAGACCCGATCATTCCTCTTCGAGAAGGAAGACTCGGAAAGCATAGACCTCTATGTTCCCTCATCTTGTGTGTAGCGATGTATGAATGAAATCCACAACATTTACACTATAGATACCCGATAGAAGTGAATGGCCGAGTATCCTAACGTCCGGTCTTGGAGGGATTGCAGTGTCTGACAAGTCAGATCTGGAAATCGTTATATCGGCATCTCTCAGTGTTCGGAACTTGAATCAATCAAATCATCAACAAATAACCCACGATAATGATTAAACAATCCAAAGGTAGAATATATACTAATATGCACATTCTTTTTTTTTGGAATTTTTAAAAGTGGTTTTATCATTTTCTATATGCAAACAGAAAATAAAGCCTTGTTTATTATTTTTAGAAAATAGGAAAATAGAAATAATCATCAAATAAAAAGATGGGTGTCAATCAACTATATAACAGGCATCCAAAGGTATTTTTCCTACAACTTTTAGAGCATTTAAACTATTTTTAACACTAAATACACACAAAAAAATAAGAACCTATAAGGACCTATTTGCAAGTTAAATAACACTTAAATGCATTTAATAACACATTAAATACAGTCCAAGGACACACTAGCAATTTATCCAATTAAATTATAATTTAATAACAACATGGTAGGGCTATAAATGTAATTAAATATAAAGCCAAGGTATTGTTCATAATTTCTCCAAAAATTTTACACTAATTGCGCAAGTTTTGGGACTAAATATAAATGCACAACCCCGATAGGGTATATATGTAAAATACATATGCCCTCACGCGCGCGAGCACGTGAGGTGACCTGGTAGAGGGCCTAGATGTATATAAGACAATGTTTGAGGTCCTACGTGAAATATTTACAAAAGTATTTAAACTACACTTAATATTTACAAAACTAGTGGATACATACAAAAGCGAGCAGGGGCTTGGCACAACGTACCCCTTAGGTGGCGCGCATCCAGCGACGATGGGAGCTCCACGTGGTACCACTAACTCGATCCTACGGCTGGATGGCACTTCATTTTGCCTCGACTTCGACGGCAGAGATTAGATCTAACATTTAGGCTTGATCCGACGACTGGGAGATCGACTGCGAGAACAACCAAGAACAAGGCACTGGATCCTCCTTCAACCATTGATTCCTCGCATCTACAGCCTCTTCTGATGCTCCTGATAGACCCAAATCGTTCCTAGGACCGCTCCTCTCCTGCATGCGGTGCTTAAAAAGCTTCAGGTCCCATCGAAGAGGACTTGGGGTCTTCACTATTCGACATGACCTGGGAGATGTATCTTTGTGCGAATAAAGCCTCAGATGGCTCCTCAAGTACGCAGACCTACAACAAAAGAATGAGGGGCTCGAGGGTGTTCTCCTTGACCCAAACGTGAAGCTTCCAGCAAGGTGGGATGTAGGGGTGAAGAAGCTTTGATGGCGATGGAAGTGATGAGCTTCGAGGGACTTGAATCTTGCATATCCATGGAGGAATTTGGGGGTTATGATGGAGAACGCGTCGAGGTTCGAGATGGCATTGATGATCAGTCGAAACAGTGAGGGATTACAGTGGAATCGGGATGGAGCCTAAGGCTCTGACAAATGTGAAATATTTAAATTACACTAATTTAATGCCTAATTGTAGGAACTAAAGCTTACACTGCGATGCTAGAAGTAAATGAAACAATTAAATCTAAATTAATAGCTCAACCTAACCTGGATCAGGGAGCAGGAAGGCGTCGCTGGAGCAGAGCTCGGGAGCACTTAAACCATACTTCTGACAACTTCTTCTCCTCGCTGAAGCTTCAGCGAGTCTCCTGTCATCATCAAGAGACTCAAGCAAATGAAGCTTGGGGTTACAAAACTGAAAAGGGATAGAAATCAAAAAGGGGGAGATTCAGGATTATTTATAGACAAGAGAGGACAAGAGAGGGCAGGTGAATCCCTTCAATTGTGTGGATGTACAGATGATCTAAGGGCACGGCATGGTGGAGGAGAGTGCCCTACAAAAGTTTATTAAAGGAAGCAAACTTCCTCGAGCAACAGATCAGGCTGATGAATCTCCATTTCATCACCTTTATTCTTTCATTTTGGTCTTCATTCCCTAGCTAAATGCGTGTAAGTATCATTATTTTGCCTAAATTAACATTCATTATTAATTGTATAAATAACATATAAATGACATTATTTAAAGCCAAAATTTAAGAACAAAGAAAAAAATAAAGAGAAATAAAATGCTAAAGGTATTTTATGACTCTAAATCCCGAGACATAGGCATCATGATGGTTGGGTCGACTAGGAATAAAGTAGGGGAATATAAGGGTCAAAAACAAATAAAAACCCTATTTTATTTATTCTTCAATAATGCACTTTTGGGACCTATTTTATTCTTCATTATTTATAAATAAAATCAATAAACTTCGTACATGAAAGTTGTAGATAAAAATAAAAGAAAAATACAAAATTGATCGCACACAAAAATAATATACAGTGTTCATTCTACACTCTGAATAATATTCCGAAACCCAAATTTTACAAACCCATATCTTCTCCATAAAAATCCAAAATGCATCAAAATCATCTTTAATTGTATATAACTCTTAATTGACTATTTAATGAAGGTGGTTTCATTTAATATAGATTTAAGATGCATAAGTTAGATTATGAACCACTATTGTACAATATACCTGAATAAAATATTCATTATATTTATTCTTTATATTTTTCATTATTTTATATTTTTGTAAATTTGTAAATATTATTTGTATTATACGTATATAATTAAAATAAAACCATTAAAAATATATGAAAATAAATAATTGTATAAAGTATATAGATGAATTACTTATACTTATACCTATATAATAAATACATATATTTAAATAAGTATACATATTATATCTGAAAAATATAATAAAAATATAGGTATATTTAGATAAGTTCTAAATATATAAATTATACAGATAAAATAATAAAATGTAAAATAAAAATTAAAAACCTAATACACATTTAAATCTACCTATAACTACACATGTAAATAATAACCTAGAATAAATAATCTTAAAAAAATAAATAAAAATGGGAATTAAATACTACATAAACTAATAAACATTTTTATTTTATAACCAATATTTAATTAATTCATTATTAATTATTAATTATTTTACAATAACCTTCCAATCTCCTTTTTCTGGTTGGTCCACGTAGACCAACCATGATAGAGTCTTAGTTGATTGCAGTCAACTCCCATGCCTCCAGCTGCCTGGCGTGTCAGACGTCGATCAAGCCATTTTCTCCCAATTTCCCATTCGATCTGTTGATTTTCTCTTCTCGATTGCTTCATGAAAAATTTTCTACGATGTACCCTCAATCACATCAGAACGTTTTTGAAGTCAAAGGTTCATCTATTCAAGCAAAACCCCTAATCGAATAAGCCCTCCTCACCATGTCTATGAATAACCTCTTCCTCCTCCCTTCCCAATTTTGATTCTGCTTCGAGCCCTTAATCTCTCAGACTTGTGTGTGAGTGTGTTTCCAATGACAGCGAGGATACCCCCCGAGGTGTTGGAGTGGAGCAAGGAGGAGGAGAGGCAATCCAAGGCGTCACTCCTGCGAGGTCTCTACTCCATGGTGCAAACCATGTATGAGCTGCGCATTTATCCATTCTTAGATAGATTTAGTCTTGGTTTTTAGTTTCCTGCCCTTTATTTCATCCTTAGATCAATAGTTTAACTTAAATCCTAAAATCAAATACCGTTGGAGCTCTCTGCTCCGACCATGTTTTGCCATGACTCCGTCTGTTTCACCCCACTATTTCACGCCCAATTCACTCCCCATCGCATACTCCGTCTTTTCCCCCGTCTGGACCAACATGATCCTCTCTGGATCAACAAAGTGAGGCTTCCCCTCTGCCTTATGTCGGAGCTTCTCTGTTCACCTCCATCCTTGTGCTATACAGCTTCAAAGCGGGCCGAGGCAAATTGCCTTGAGCCCATGAACCTTCTTCTGCAGGAACTAGACGCTAAGGACCCGAGTAGGGTTGATTCTGGGGTAGGAGGAGGCTTGCAGGTACCGCAAGCTTCAGCGAGCTTCATGCCTCTCCTCAGCGAGGCCAGGACCTTCTTGTCGATACAATTCTACGAAGGACACTCCCAGGAAGATCAGGAGCCCTTCTGCGACGCAACAGGTGGCCTGAGCGTGGAGCAATGCACGATCGAAGGGAGGGAGGATGTTGTTCTTCCTTGTTCTTACTTCGCCCTTCAGGACCGCTAGATTTTACGCATGGCCCAGATCTAATCTGGGTCGTTGATTTCAAGCGAAGCGGTATCGCGCATCAGTCGCCCAAATGCTCTTAAATGTGCCTATGTGGCGCACTCCTGACTATCCGATCGCACGAGATATGTGGGTAATATCATCTGACCTCCTCTGCCTTTAATTTTTTTATTGCAATCCTATAAATAAATTTTGTAGTGTAAATAAATGTTTAAGAATTGTAATGGACCCCTCAAGCTTTCATGTAATTACGTTTTAGTCCTTGCCAAGTCACCTCACGTGGACCTCCACGTGAGGGGACATTTTACATATATGCCCTTGCATGTTTTTGTAATTATAATGTAAAACTAAAAATTCGAAATGCAGTTATATAGTTTTGGGATATTTGCATGTAACTTCATGTAGTCTATTTTATTTGCAAATGTGCCATGCCAGTTCACTTTATTATTGTATTTGTTTTCTATTTTATTTAATTATCGTCAGTGCTCCAACAATTATGCAAAAATAGGATATTGTACTTGGATGCTTAATATTTCATGCTACATTTTTATTTTTGCATTTTATGCATATTTTCTATTTTTTAAAAATCAAATAGAGCACATTTTGCCCATGTTTTACTTAAAATTTCAAAAAAAATAAAATCATGTTTAAAAATTATAAAGAAATATGTTTTATTTGTTTTAATATATTTTATCTTTAGACCAAAATCTCTAAAAATAGAAAAAGAAAATGATAAAAAATTAAAAAGCTCCAAAATCCTATAAAACATATAAAAATTCTTTGAAAATACCAAAAATATCAGTTTTTGTTTGATAACTTCATGTATACATATTACTCTATACTAAAATTAATTTTGAGAATTTTTGCACTTGTTTAGTCTTTTTAAATCTCAAGACAATTTGACCTATTTATTTAATCTCTGTTTTGTGATTTTTTATTTTAAAAATACATAAAAATTAGCAAAATATCCATAAAATCATAAAACTTCAGAAAAATACGAAAAACATTCTATTTTGCAAATTTTAATTATTTATATATATCTTTATAAATATAATACCTTATATTGTATTATATATCTATATATACCTATACACATGATTATATTATTACTATAATTATTATAAATACCTTATAAATATTTTTTAAAAAATACAAAAGATTATATATATAATATACCCAGGACTATATTTATTAATATTATCTGATTTCTGTATATTTATTGTATTTATTATGGTATATATCTTATATCTTATGTACATTATCACACACACACACACTTATTTATATACATATCTGTACATTATTATATAATATTCAAATTAAAAAGATATTAAAATTTAAAAAAAGTATAAAAGAAAATCAAATAAAAAAATTTGAAAACCAAAAATCCACATAAAAGGGGCACTTGTGTAAATTCATTCTTGATTACCAATAATCATTAGGCTACCTTTGTTTGCTCTCACTGGTTCAACCTTTACATGCTTACATTCTATACATCTTTGTTTGTCGAGTATAATAAATTATGGTTTACATTTTTTGTCATTTATTGGTTAATTATATATTATGGGTACTTGTTATTTGAACTGGGATTCGTGAGCGAGCCTCAGCGATACTCTATCTTCGCTTTTCAGTGAGGATATTTTAGACCCTCCCGAAGCTCGGCTCAATCAAATGGCGTCGTTGTCAGGGAGCAACGTAGTTAGTCTGATTTGTGTATAATTGTCTTTTATTTTTCATGTACATTGCTTTTCTTTCTTTCTCTTACTTGTACATATCATAGATCTCATTTCTTTGTACAAATTATTTGATTATTTGTACTAATATCTATCTTTGTTTTATTTGATGAGAGGGCCGCTACATGAGGATGACTTCTTAGGGAGTCGATGCAGCCAAGCATGTTGGAGACTAGCCTTCTTGCCCATGCCAGTAGGTGAGGCAGCAAGCATGACAAATAGAGCATCTGGCATTTATGATAGCTTAGGATTTTTAATTTATTTTTGGTGAGAGAGTGATCTATTATTCATTTATTCATTATTATGTGTAATAATACAAGGACTTGGACATTACTCTACTTAACGAGGTCTATTATCGGGTGATTGTTCACCCGAGGTCCTCGTCATGGTTTTTTCGAGTTTTCATTGCTTTATTTTTATTTGTTTTCCGATGTTTTGAGTTTTGCGCTTTTGTTTCTATTTGTTTGTGTGCATGGAGTCCCTAGATTTCAGGACTGCTTGTCTCAGTAATTAGGTCCAAACCCTAACAAGAATCATGTACATATAGTCTTCTACATTTGGATCTAGTCAAATTAATAATTGTTAGTTATTTGAACTTGAACCCACACACCATGAGAGACACCATACAACGCTAGCAGGACCCATTGTGGTGGGCACCGAGGTGTCTCCAAGATCGGACTCTCAGGTTCATTTCTGATTAATTAACATGTGGTTCTTCACGATAAATAACATCTTAGGTTTAGGTCAATTTTGTCGATTGCACACCGCCATGTAGATAGGTTTAAAAATTCTATTTTTGCATACCACATGGAGAGAGCTGGGAAGCATTGTAAGTCATCTAACTCTGCATGCATTTAGATTCTATGATGAGATTTCTATCTTGAATCGATTTGCACAACTTTTTTGCTATCTCCCCCTGATTTTGAGCACCTAAGACTTAAATGAAAATTCACAAAATCATTCAGCACTTATATGCAAAATACCCATAAAAAGTGAAAACCCAAAAAAACTAAAACAAGGGGACTACTAATAAACTTTGACCTTAATTAAAATCTGCAATGGATTGCATTGTTTGGGGTTCATAAAGCCCTCACTGTCTTCAGGTACCTTAGGACGGGACCAAAACTCCCATGAGTGAGGCACGACCCGTTAATGATTAGAGCCCAAAACCCAGTCTGTAACTGCCTTGTGTATCACATGGATTTTCGAAGTATTGGCGCTTCTATTGTACGTGGATGAGTAGGACTTGGTCAATGATGGTGTTCCCGCCTTGTGCAGAACACCGAACCTGTCTAAATTATTGAGCTTAGGCCACGCTCTTACAGGTGTGTTTGTCTCATCTTCTTGCATCCTGAGTAGGGCTTTGCATGCTCACGGGTGATTCCATTGCGAGCGGGGTCCGAATTAGTGGTTTTGCCCATCG
The DNA here is from genome assembly GCA_037367405.1 of Ottelia alismoides. Taxonomy (NCBI): domain Eukaryota; kingdom Viridiplantae; phylum Streptophyta; class Magnoliopsida; order Alismatales; family Hydrocharitaceae; genus Ottelia; species Ottelia alismoides. The sequence goes on along the minus strand of JAZKJV010001147.1, from coordinate 280,247 downwards.
GCTTCTTCTCTCTCATTCTTTGGCTGAGTAAGGATCCAGGAAGGGTTACAAGGACCTCAAAAAGTGCATACTACAAGTTACAAAGGAGGAGGACAAGTATAGGGTACTTTTTTGGCAGTACTCTCGCTCCTATAGGGTTAGCGTCTAAGGACTTGTTAAAAGATATGCCTGAAATAATAACTCTAAAAATGAAAAGATAAAAATATTATATCCCTTACGGCTTCACACATGTCGATTTCGTGAACCCAATTATGTATTATGTATTGTATGGATCTAAATAAAGGTTCAAAGATCAAGCCTTGTGCACTTGCGTAAATTTTGTCTTATGTGTTTCCTCTTTGACCCCATTCTAGTTTCGAGCATTTCTACTGTTTTACACTCCCTTTATTCCTCATTGACCATCATATCCTTCCTCATGCTTCGATCTTTATTTTTCTCTACAATGTCTATACATGGATGGTCTAGTCGGGACTCCGTCAACACCTACATTGATTCCATGGACTCAACACCGTCAATAATTTGAGGTGATTCCCCAGAACCCGATTCAAACCTTGTGTGTCGATCGCCAGAGTCTTTGTCTTCTTTCCACTTTGTTTATTTCTAAATAAACCAAGATCACTCTTGTCCCACTTCTGCCCATTACGAATAGAGGTCGATTTCAGTCTACATCTTTTACTCTATTCACAACTGCCTGGTATTGACCTTAATCCCATATTCATCAATTCAGCTGGTATTCAATTTCCCAGTGGTCTGATTGGGATACCTCTTGCATTGCAGATAGAAGTTAGTCATGGATCCCAATCCAGAGTTCATTTCGTTAGATTCAGACCCAGAGATGTCTCCTCAGGGAAAAGGGAGGGGACAACTGCTGCCCAGCTAGAGCAGGGCCAAGCGCCCAATCAGAATCAAGTGAATGCTCAGTTAATGGCTTCCATCCAATCCATCCAGCAGCAACTGATTGAGCAGGCACTAGTGCAGACTCCATTCCAAGATACGTTGAACGATATGAGGAACAAACCAATAGGAGGAGGAGGAGGAAGAAATGATGAACCAACCCTTGATGATCAAGAAGAAGAAGAGCTGAGGAATGAAAACTCTAAACCTACGCTGAAAGAGACTTATAACCCTAGAGACAACTAGATGACCGAGTGGATTTGCATCCCACTGGTGCATGCTCACTTTGAGCTAAAGTCTCAATTTCTTGCTCTTCTTCCTACCTTCCACGATAATACCAACAAGGAATCATACATTCACCTGCAACAGTTCTCTCACATTTGCAGAACTACAAACTACCGTAACTTCCCATTAGGTGTAGTTAAGATGACTGCATTCCCCTTCAGTCTCCCAGATAAGGCCTTGTACTAGGTCAACCATTTGGGAATGACGACATGTAAGGAACTTAAGTATGCATTCCTTCACAAGTTCTATCCTCTCAGTCGGCTCAACCAGATGCGAGTCAGGATTAGCAACTTCTCCCAGGCTACCCACGAGTCCATTCATGAAGCTTGGGAATGATTCACTGGTCTGCAGGATAAATGCCCCCACCATGAGATACCGAGGACCAGCTTGGTCCAACATTTCTTCGAGGGCTTGAATGTTGAAAGTCAGATATTAGTTGACACTACCTATGGGGGATCCCACTTCAACAAGGATAAAGATGTAGTCTGGCAGATTTTTGAAGAAATAGCTAAGGGAGAGGCTGCCCTCTCTTCATCCCACGCTTATTAGAGACAACCCCAGATCTTCCACAAGCCGGTGCACATGGCAACGTCTCATGAGGCAGAGAGAGATGGGAGCTCCAATCTTAGCATCATCGGGGCCATATCTCCAAGGTTGATATCATCGAGAAGCGATTACATGATCTCGAAAAATTAGTTGTGATCGAACAAAGAACCCAAAATCTGGACAAATTGGATCAGATAACCAAGCAACTAGAGTTGCAGTACCATCAGTGCCTGCCAGTCGGCGACACTATTATCTGAGACTCCGGCCGAGAAGAAAGATGAGCCAACACCGCCACAATCACCTCAACCCAGTCTACAGTAGCGATGTTCCATCATGTGTACTACGTGCAGACTCCTAACTAGGGACCACAACATCAGCAATTGGTGGTTTACCAACTAGAATTCCAATCTCAGTATGATCCATCCTCTCTTTCACTGCCTCTCATTCAAGAGGTGAATGGAGTTTGGTTGAACGACACGCAACTAGCCCGTCCAGGCGAACCTCGGCAAGGCCAACCTACAAATTCTCGCCCATTCCCTCAACATAAAGGAGGGAGATTTATCCAGGCCCACCAATAACCTCATGACCACCTATCTTCGCAGTATCATAACAATTGGAGACAAACTCAGCAGTAACCGCAACCGTCGTACCGCCAGCACCAACCGTACCACCAGTACGCGACTGTATCTCACCAACAGTATCCTCCTCCTCCCTACCAGCATCAGTATCGACTTCCCCCATCTCAATAGTAGTATCAACATCACTCTTCTCAACCTCCGCATCATCAGCTACAGTGTAGCCACAAAAACTTCAATCTCGACCCAGATCGAAGCCATCCTCAATAATTTTAAGCGAAAAAAGCAGGTAGAATGTGAAGTCCTATCTGTGCATGTAGAGTCAGATGATTGTGATTTTATTTTGTCTAATGCTGTTACTCTCAAGAGCGGTAGGACCTTGCCTCCGTCTGTCACTATTAGGGGGAAGAATAAAGCTTCATATGTTGGAACATCGTCTTCTGCATCACCCGTGCCAGCTATAGGTTCGGGTGAGGAAGGAGGAGTCGTGCCAACTACCAGCCACCACTATCTCCAACACAAAAATAAAAAAATTAGAAAAATGAAAAAGATCGAAAAATGATCGTAATCGAAGTGAGGCTCCACTAGCCTTGGAGGCGCAAGCTACAACTATCGATCCAATGCTAGCCGACGGAGCGAAGACAATAGTTTTTGGATATCCATCCTCAACGCCAGATTGTACACCTTTTTCTAACTCGACTGAACAAAATGTTGCCGACATAAATATTGATGTAAATAAGAACAATAATTTTGACTTCAGTACTATACATATCCCTTTTCCTGATGAAATTGAAAAATCCAAAAGAATTGCAAAACGAAAAAATGTATTATTTGACCCAGATGTTGTGGATATTCTTAAGAACTTGACTTTGAATTACCAATGCTGAAATCCATGGAATATATGCTCGTTGTGAAAAAAAGCCTAAAAGAAGCATGCACGAGCAAGCGTCGGTCAAACCGTAATAACAGACGCTGGCTAGTTGAGAAGCACACCCTCACTATGGCTACAACGATATCAATCAACAACCTCCTAGAAAAGAAGCCAGACAAAGGTGCACCCTTAATCAGATGCGAGATTTTTGACCAGGTGTTTGATGAATCTCCATTTCATCATCTTTATTCTATCATTTTGGCCTTAAAACCCTAGCTAATGAATGAAAATTGCATTAATTTGTACAAAATATCACTCATCATTTATTGCATTTATTGTATAAATAATATGGCTTTTAATGTTAAGATTATAGAATAAAGAGAAGAAAAGAAAAAGAATAAAATATCAAAGAAATTTTATGACCATAAACCCCGAGACCAAGTCAAGAATTGAGTTGATTGACAAGGAATAAAGTAGGGGGAGATAAGAGCCAAAAATACAATAAAAACCCACTTCTTTTATTCATTTAATAAAGCATTTTTGACACCTATTTTATTCTTCATTATTCATACATCAAATAAAGAAACTCTCAACATAAAAGTTGTAGACAATAATGCAAATAAAAATACAAAATTAAGTTTGTACAAAAACAATACGCAGTGTACATTTTATACACAAAATAAAAAGCCAAAATCCTAAATTCACAAACCCATATCTTCCAAATAAAAACTCAAAATGTATCAAAATCACTCTAATTGTATATAACTTTTTATAAACTATTTAATGGAGGTGATTTCATATTTTTTGGAGTTAAGGTGTGAAAGCTAGGTTAGGTTTTGGACCCTCATTGTATAGTATATCCAAATAAAATATTCAATTTATTCATTCTTTATTATATTTATAATTTTATTTTTTTTAATTTTGTAGACATTATTTATAACATATATATTAAAACCAAAATAAAATCACAAAGAAATCACACAATAAAATGAGTCTATATAAACATAGGCAAAATACTTATGCTATTACTTGTACATAAATAAAAGTGAACCCTATTCTTTTATTATTTATTCTTTAACATTTTTATACTCTTGTAAATATTATTTATACTTCATTAAAAATATAAAAATAAATTAAAATTCAATAAAATACACTAAAATAAAATAATGTATATAAATCATAGATGAAATACCTATAAGTATACCTATATAATATATACCCTTATTTATTTAAGTGTACAAATAATATCACAAAAATATAACAAAAATATATTTATACACATAAAAATAAGTTATAAATATATAAAATAAGATAATAAAATAATAAAATAAAATTTACAAAATAAAAATAAAATAGCCAAAATATAGATAAATATACCTACAAATATAACCATAAAAATTAACTACTAATAATAACATTAAAAAATAAATAATAATAATAATAAAATACTAAATTAAATAATAAACATTTTTTATTTTATATTAAAAAATTAATAAAATCAAATACTATTTTAAAATAATTGTTTTTGATTTTTTGGACTGTTTGTCCTGTAGCGACCTGACGTGGACCAATCACGTCAGTTCGCTTGTTGACCTCTGGTCAACTTGTCCTTCAGACGTGCAGACTCATCGTAAGTGTCTTCTCCTGTGATTTCATCCCCGATTTTTGCTTGATCCATCGTTCAATCGCCCACGATCTCTTCACGAGATTTTCTCTCTGATCAACCAAGATCCATGTCCAATCTGTATATCCCTTGTACATAGCTTCAATCTCTTCCTATTAGCTGGTCAATAAGGGTGCATCACTTGTAATTAAATAAGAACCTCCTTCCTCCATTATCAAATCTGATCATAATCCGAGTCCTAGAGCCCCTAATCTCGGCCAAAGAGCGTATCCTTCTGACAGAGGGAGTCCCTTAAGGTTGGAAGGTCCGCGAAGGAGGAAGGTCCGCCCAAGGCGGTCGTCTCCGACGACGCCTCTACTCCCTGGTCTCCGGCCAGGTAAGAGCTGCGTTATTTATGTTCTTTAGGTTATAATTAGGCTTAGATTTCATTTTATGTCTTTAATTTCTCATTTTAGCTCGTTAATTAGCGTAGGTTAATCTGGTTACCCTCGCCGGAGCTCTCGGGCTCCAACCACGTTTCCATTGTATCTTGACATGTCTCCGACCACCCTATCACCCCCACTTCCTTTCCCCTTCGCTTCCCTTCATCCAGCCACCTTCCATTCCACCTAGATACCTAGCAGATCTGGAAACCAGGTTCCCTCCTCCACCATCTCGCCGGGGATCTCCGCCTCGACTCCCTACGCGCCATTCCACCTCCCAAATACGTCTGGTCCCTTCACATTTTTGTATGGACTAACCCCTGCAGGACCTGGTAGCCATAGGACTCCTCTGGAGTCGATTTCGTCGAACCTGCAAGTACTTGGGCGCCCTGACCTTCCTCGACCTCGTGGCGAAGCTTCGGTGAATGCTAGCGCATTTCGAGGCCGTCAATCACTAGAGACCCCTCCCAGGAGCATCTGGGCCAGTTTTGAGCTGTAAAGGATGATGGAGGAGGGAGCTATCACTGGAGGAAGCTTGTTGCGATGGTTGTTCCTCCCTGTTCTTCATCGTCATCTCCCTGCTGTCGGATGGAAGGCCCGCTCTAGACTCTACAGCTGCCATCAGATCACTGCATGCCTCCACCGTTAATCCCCTACGGATGATTTAATATAGAGCATCGAAGGCGAAGCGTCATCAAGCCAAGAGAGAGCGACGCACAACAAGTGGGCCACTCTCAACTATCAGATCACACACATTTATGGGGTAATTTGCACTTTAGCCCCGTATTTTTATATATTTAATATTTAGTCCTATAAATAAATTGTAACATTTAAAATAAAATGGAAATTTTGCGATAAGGCCCCTGTACTTATTTTAATTGCATCTAGGTCCATTCCAAGTCACCTCACGTGTCGTCCCACGTGAGGTGGCGAAATTGCATGTATGCCCCTGGAATTTTTGTAATTGATAAAAAGTCCAATAAAAATTGAATTACATTGTATATTTTTTGGCAACATTGCATGTATGCCCTGTATTTTTATTGCAAATATGCTCTTGTTAGGACATGTATTTTTATGTATTTCATCTATTTATTAAAAATAGCTATTGTACTTCTAAAAATTCGAAAAGATAGGGATAGATGCCTCTTGCCATGTACTTTCATGCCCTATATTTATTTCGTATTTTGTGCATTTATCTATTTATTAAAAATCAAAAGGAGCTTATTTCTGTACTGTCTAGCTTAGACTACACCAAAAAAAATAAAAACACCTTTAAAAATTCAAAAAAAATAAATTGTCTATTTTTCTCTGTTTTAATTCCAATCTAAAAATCACTAAAAATAGAAAAAGAAAATGCCTAAAAATTGAAAACCCCCTAAATCTTTCATAAAAATCTAAAAAATTATTTTAAAAATCTAAAAATATGTTTTTCTGTTTTATATTTTCTTTATATAAATGTTCATATATTAAAATTGATTTCGGTAATTTTGGAGCATATTTACTATTTTTTAATATTCAAGTCAATTTCAACCTATTTATTTACTCCCTTTTTGGGATATTTGCGAATTTAAAAATACATAAAAATTATCAAAAATTACATAAAAATCACAAAAACATTAGAAAAATATATCAAATCCAAGACCATTTTATTTTCTATATTTTGACTCCTTTTATGTATAAATATAATCATACATTCTTACATTATGTATATAGCCTTATATATAGCTATTATATATTTATTAAAAGAAAAGAAAATGCAAAATATAAAAAATCTAAAAAGAATATATAAAAATTATAAAATTATAAATACAATACAAAATATAAAAAAAATAAAATAAAAATAAAAAATAAAAACCCATAAAAACAATAAAAATGGATAAGAGATATAATACAAATTTTTGTATGCATTCATTTGCCCCTATCTACCGTTTGCTCCCTGAGTTCGACCTCTACACATACTTACACTTATACACTTTTGTTGTATAGTTATAATAAATTTTAACTCCACATTTTTGATATCTATTGCTTTATTCGTATTGTTGGTTAATTGTTGATTGACTAGAGGTTTTCGTCCGAGGTCGTTTCGACGACTGTCTGTCCGCTTTGTGGATTGACATGACTTTGGCAAAAACCCTATCATCAAATGGCGTCGTTACCGGGGAGTAACGATGCATAGTTTGGGGATTCGTTATTTGTCATGTCTCTCTTGTTTATTTATTTAATTTTACATTTATTTATTTTTGTCATTTATTTATTTTTTCATTATTATTTGATATTAATTGTGACTATTCTAACACTCCTTCGTGTTTGACTTTGTTGCAAGGGACCGCCACACGAGGGAGGACTTCTTAGGAGGATCTACGCACCCGAGCAAGGCGGAGCTGGCTTTCTGACTTAGCTAGCAGGAGAGAGCGACAAAGGAAATCATGAAGGGATTTTGAAGACAGTTCCTCACATTTTTCGTTTTATTTATTTATTTTTATTTTTATTTATCTTGTAATTTATGTAAGAGAGTGAACCTCAATTTATAATAATTTTGACTCTCCAGACACAACGACTTCACGAGGTCCATTGCCCGAGGGATTATTCCCTTGGGGGCCTCGCCGGCTTTTTCTCGTGTTTTCCTGCTTTCTTTTCATTTATTTCTCGATTTTTGTTTTATTTATTTTTATGTGAATGCGCCTTAGTTTTGGAATTGGTAGCTTGATAGATTAAGGTCCAAATCCCTCATAAATTTGCATGTACCTATAGCTTCGCTTCTGGACTTAGTTAAATCATAATTGCTATTTATTTGGATTTGACATCAAGCGCTGAGAGAAGTGCTATACAACGCTTGTAGGATCCGTCGTGACGGACACCGATGCACTTCAAAGACTGAACTTTTAGATCTCATCTCTAGATATTTAGCATATTGTTCTTCACGTTAATAACAACTACTATTCTAGGACGATTCCATCGGATTGCATTTGCACGTAGTATAGGTTTCAATCCTGTTATGCATCCCACATGGAGAGAGCTGGAAGCACGGTAAGTCTTCTGACTTTGCATGCATCATCGATTTCCGACTTGCACAGTTTTTCCAACCTTCTCCCTCTGATTTTGCTCACTTAGGATGCTAAATGAAATTGAAAACTTCATTAGGCACATGCATTGAAAAATAACAAAAAAGTGATAACATAAATAAAATTGGGACGTCTAACTCTATTGGACTTTAAAAATAAAATGTAATGGATTCATTGCTTTGGGGAAAGCAACCCCCACCTTGTTTGAGCATTTTATTCCTATGTACACGGTAAGGATTAATGCCCAAATCCCATGCCTATCTTCAGTTTGTACAACTTCTTGAAAACATCCTAACTCTAAAAATGAAAAGATAAAATACCACATCTCGGTCTTCACTGTGTTGAGTAGGTGAACTGGGGGTTTGCTTTGTACATTGATTGTGATTTTGAGTCCATCTGCATTTTCATCCCTCTTTGAGTTTTCGGTCCCATCCATGTGAGTCATCATCTTTTATCATTGAGTCTCTCTACCTCTCTTGTTTATATATATACATATATATATTTCCTCATTCGCATCCGAGTCGTGATATTGGGTCTTGAGCTTCCTCGTCTTCATCGGATTTTACGGCTTTTCTCCTCGCCCATATCACCCATATCTAGTCCAGTTCAAGGAGACCCTCTCCTTGAACCACAATTTTGTCTATGTCCACTTTAATCTCGCTCACCCTCCTCGTTCCCTCTGTATCATCCCTTCTTCTACTCGGGATTGTTGCGCCTATAGGTAGAGGCCGCATCGAGGTTTCAGATAACATTGATCATTTGAGTAAGTCGGTACCATTTTGAGGATGTTGAGATTGGTGTGATACTTTTGGTGGATCTGACTTCGATCTATGCATATAGCTTATTGAGGATTTTGATTTTTGACATGATACTAGGTGTGATTTTACTTGATGATTTTTGAACATGCACATAGGATTGAGAATGTGATGTACTTTGATGATTTGATGATAATTTCATGAGCTATGATTAGACGATCTATTCCGCGGTTCCTTCCGTCTTGGTTTAGAAGTTTGATTGACTATCTTGATTTGGACTTTAGAGTGACGGTACCCGGAACCCACATGATCTCACTCGTCTCCCTGATTGATCCATCCTCCATCCCCTATTTCTTTTATCCACCTTTAACACGCAGAGGATTCCTGCCGTCATCTTGTGCCATCTCAGCTCATTTGATTAACTTGAGGGACCACATTGCGACTGACGAGACTGACTTTATCATCCCTCCCGTGATCTTACGCCCTTTGATTGAGGATTGATTGATTTGATTTTGAGGACCTGAGATTTGATGCCAGCATTCCCATGATTTGATAGACCCAGTTTGCATTAGTCCCCGAGGACTATCTGCGGGAGAATGTGACATTTTCTTTACGATCAGTTTCACTCCTGGATTGTGTGTCTATTTGTTGGAGCATGAAATCGAGTCGTCGTATATAGTAGTGGTCTCACTGACTGAGTGTGCGTCGGAGCACGGGACCTATTTGTTTGGACTCTTTTGAGACCGCTTTCCTTTACGATCCTCGCAAGGATGAGCTATCTTACTCTTATTATTATATGCTTTGTCGACAGTATACTCCTCGAGGGTTATCTGCGGGACGCTCTCACACCTTCTAGATATGTCGGTCTCTTCTGCTGGTAGCCAATCTGTCGCCTACAGAGACTGCTTCTCATGATCCGTCTGATGGATCTGACTCCTTGGAGTCAGCTCTCCTTGATGACCCTCGCAGGGGTGAGCTCTGTTCTGATTATTCATTGACTAGTATGTACCACTCCCCGAGGGTTATCTGTAGGAGGGTACATCATTTTGCATGTACTTAGTTTCACTTATGGTGTCTCCTACTTGGTGGAGCATGAAGTTGAGTCTTTTGATTTGTGTACTCGGTCTCCTCTCTGATTGTATCTCCTCTCTATTGGAGCACGGAGCCGAGTCTTCTGATTATTTTGAGATCTTTGACTCATCTGATTCTGCTCACATTGAGGACCCTCGTAGGGTTGAGCCATGTCTTGCGTTATTCGATGTCCCTGATCTGTTGACTTTATAACCACCGACTATCACTATCCATGGAGTGTCTCTTGTTCCTCACTCTTTATATATTTTTGAGACCACGATTGACCTGGAGGATTCTGTACTTCTCCTTTCTCCTCCATGTCTTACAGTATCATCTCCGATCTATCATTCCTTCCTTATGAGCCGATGATCTACTTCATGCTACCGGTTCTTGGTTTACCTTTCGATATGTTTTCCCCAGTAGTTGACGCCCACTTTATTGTATACCTAGGTGTCGTTTTACTTTCTGATTGCGTCATCGTTCTCACAGGGAGACGATGACGAGAGTGCGGTATTCGTATCAGATACCGTCCTGTACTTCACCAGTTCATACTTGTTGCATATACGTGTTTTGTTATACATTCCTTCTTTCTTCCGTATGTCATGTGTACCCCATATCATTTACCATATCCGCGTGTCTATACTTAGGACGTGCCTTGACCTAAGTATAGGGGGGTGCACACCGTATTGTTCTTACTCCGTTCTGTTTCATCACTTCTGTCGTTGCTTATACATAGGGATCTTTTACCCTAAGTATAAGGGAAATGATGCATACATTCTCTATGATCTTTTCATTTATCTTCACATATCTTTTCTTATTTTCTTCTTTTCATTTTTATTTTTTCTTTTTCTACAAAAGAGTATCGCCCCTTTTTGTCCGTCTTCTGTACTTAGGATGCACTTTGTCCTAAGTATAGGGGGTTTGTACCGCGAGATTCTTTCATTCTTTGATCCCCTCCACTGTCTCCTTTCTTGTTGATTTGCTCTATTATACTTAGGGATATCTCAACCTAGGTATAGAGGCAGACCGAGCCGTGATCTATTTATTCCCACCCTTGACCCTCCCTGCCTTGTGTATAGTCTGCTATACTTAGGATTATTTGATCCTAAGTATAGGAAGACGGTCAACTTCTTATTCATTTATTCATTCTTCTTTAGTCGTTGAAGTATAGGCTCGTCTATACTCAATACGAGTTATGTCTTCTCTTTTTATTTTCGATCTATGAGGGCATAGCTCATGCTAAGAATAGGGTGGTCGTATATACTCTGTATATACTTTAGCCATGACTCGTACTTTCGTTTATTATTAATAAACATGGGTAAATTAATATATATATATATATAAATGTACAAGTCATTATTCCTCAAATTCTTATTGTATATAATGATTAATAAATCATGTTAAAAATATTTTTTCAAAATGATTTGAAAAATGGTTTGACCCGTTTGGAAAACTTTTTGTGAAATGTTTTCAATCTTTGTAAAAAATATTTTTATTTGTAAAAATTCTTTTCTTTGTGTGAAAGAAAAGTTTTGAAAACCTATTTGCAAATGATTTTGAACATGGTTGCAAAATATTTTTGAAAAATCTATATATATCATTTGAAAAATCTTTGCAAAATGGCTTTCAAATGTTGTAAATATTTGCAAAAATTATTTTGTACTATAGTTTTCAAAATTGTTTACAAATAAATTTGAGGAATATATGCATCATTAAATAAATATATATATATATATATAATTATTTACCAATTGAATATATATACCTATAAAAATAACCTTTTAAACATGTAAATTCTTTAAATTCTTAATCCTTGTAAATAAAAAAAGAGGCATGCCCGTGTAAATAGTTGTATATATTTTATATTTTTTTGTGCCAAAAATTCTTTTTATTTGCAAAAGTTCTTTGAAAATTGCATCATTCTTTACATTATTGTACATAGCATTTGCATAGCATTCAAATTCTTTTGGATTGAGCTTGATTATTGAACTAGTCCAAATAAAGTCGAAGATTGGAGCTTGGTTGGACCTTATTGCACCTAACTGCACTGGAACCTTATGGGAACTAGGTTTAAGGCACTTCAGGTCCATTGGGACTTAATTCCTTGAGACTCAAGGCTGGGTTTAACTCACCTCAACTGACTAACTAGAACTTTTCAAGATGCACACATGATTCTTGTCGGACGTGACCTAACTTGGACACTTGCACCTTTCACTTGGCTCAACTTGGTTGGAGTGGTGAGGGGATTGGGTTTTTCGATTTGAGATGCACGCGAGTGGAAACATTCGTCCTCGTCTAGGGAGGGAAGTGCACCCCAACCTGTTCAGTAGCCATGTGGTCTAAAGACAGGAGAGTGTGGGTTGCAACAATGCTTCTAAAGAGGGATAGTCTTCTAGCTCAAGAGGAAAAAATCCTTATGTAAATGATGTTGTGAATAGTATTTTAAAAAAATTTCCAAAAAAGTGGGCAGGCCTGATTGAAAATAAAATGCCTGCCGGAGTATGTATATATGTTGTATAGTCAATAAGCAAGCTTGAGCATCAAAGTTATACCACAAGAGCCTGCAACTGGATGACTTGACTACACTGGTCATGCATCTTAGGATAGGTAGCTACACTGGCTACCATCCATTATTTTCTTCACCTCCTCCTCTTGAGTCAGATGCCACTTGAACTTAGAAGGGAATACCCCGTTCCTCGAGGACAGATTTACTGGATTGGGGAATCATTGGGTTGTCATTCTGGAGAAGTCAATCCTTTTGTCATTTCAGTTGGGGAGAGTCACTATCACTTACATTGTACAAGTCAGCTTCATAGTCATAAGGGTTTGCGTATGATGTCAGGGGGAGATAAGGGATAAAGTAGGGGGAGATAAGGGCCAAAAATACAATAAAAAACCAATTCTTTTATTCATTTAATAAAGTATTTTTGACACCTATTTTATTCTTTATTATTCATACATCAAATAAAGAAACTCTCAACATAAAAGTTGTAGAAAATAATGCAAATAAAAATACAAAATTAAGTTTGTACAAAAATAATACACGGTGTACATTTTATACACAAAATAAAAAGCCAAAATCCAAACTTCACAAACCCATATCTTCCAAATAAAAACTCAAAATGTATCAAAATCACCTCTAACTGTATATAACTTTTTATAAGCTATTTAATGGAGGTGGTTTCATATTTTTTTGGAATAAAGGTGTGAAAGTTCGATTTTGGACCCTTATTGTATAGTATACCCGAATAAAATATTCAATTTATTCATTCTTTATTATTTTTTATAATTTTATATTTTTATAATTTTGTAAACATTATTTATAACATATATACATATTAAAACCAAAATAAAATCACAAAGAAAATACACAATACAATGAGTCTATAAAAACATAGGCAAAATACATATGTTATTACTTGTACATAAATAAAAGTGAATCCTATTCTTTTATTATTTGTTATTTAATATTTTTATACTATTATAAATATTATTTATACTCTAATAAAAATATAAAGCTAAATTAAAACCTAAAAAAATACATTAAAATAAAATATTGTATATAAATCATATATGAAATACCTATAAGTATACATATATAATATATACCCTTATTTATTTAAGTATACAAATAATATCACAAAAAATATAATAAAAAAATTTATATACATAAAAAATAAGTTATAAATATATAAAATATGAGAATAAAATAATAAAATAAAATATACAAAATAAAAATAAAATAGCCAAAATATAGATAAATATACCTATAAATATAACCCTAAAAATTAACTATTAATAAATAACATCAAAAAATAAATAAAAATCATAATAACATACTAAATTAAATAATAATTTTTTTATAATAAAAATTCATAAGATCAAATACTATTTTAAAATAATTTTTTTCGATTTTTTGGATAGTTTTGTCTTGTAGTGACCTGACGTGGACCAATCACGTCAGGTCGCCTGTTAACCTCTGGTCAACTTGTCCTCCAGACGTGCAGACTCATCAGAACTGTCTTCTCCCGCAATTTCATCCCGATTTTCGCTTGGTGCATCGCTCAATTACCCACGATCTCTTCACGAGATTTGCTCTCTGATCAACCAAGATCCATGCCCAACCTATATATTTATTGTACATAGCTTCAATCTCTTCCTATTATCCAATCAATAAAGGTGCGCCAATTGTAGTTAAATAAGAACCTCCTTCCTTCATTGTCGAATTTGGTCATCATCCGAGTCCTAGAACCCCTAATCTTGGCCAAAGAGCGTATCCTCGTGACAGGGGGAGTCCCCTGAGGATGGAAGGCTTGCAGAGGACGAAGGTGTGCCCAAGGCGGTCATCTCCGACGACGCCTCTTATCCCTGGTCTCCGGCCAGGTAAGAGCTGCGCTATTTATGTTCTTTAGGTTCTAGGTTTCATTTTATGTCTTTAATTTCTCATTTTAGCTCGTTAATTAGTGTAGGTTAATCTGGTTACCTTCATCGGAGCTCTCATGCTCCGGTTACGTTTCCACCGTATCTCAACATGTCTCAGACCACCCTATCACCCCCTACTTCCTTTCCCCTTCGCTTCCCTTCATCCAGCCACCTTCCGTTCCACCCAAATCCCTAGCGGATCTAGAAACCAGGTCCCCTCCTCCACCACCTCACCGGGGACCTCTGCCTCAACTCCCTACGTGCCATTTTACCTCCCAAATACGTCTGGCCCCTTCACATTTTTGTATGGAATAACCCTTGCAGGACCTGGTAGCCATAGGACTCCTATGGAGTCGATTTTATCGAACTTGCAGGTACTTGGGTGCCCTGACCTTCCTCGACTTTGTGGTGAAGCTCCGATGAACGGTGACACATTTCGAGGCCGTCAATCGCTAGAGACCCCTCCCATGAGCATCTGGGCCTGTTTTAAGCCGCAAAGGACAATAGAGAAGGGAGCTATCGCCGGAGGAAGCTCACTACGATGGTTCTTCCTCCCTGTCTTCATCGTCATCTCTCCGCCATCGGATGGAAGGCATGCTTTAGACTCTACAGCTACCGTCAGATCAATGCACGCCTCCACCATTGATCCCCTGCGGATGATTTAATGTGGAGCATCAAAGGCGAAGCATCATAAAGCCAGGAGAGAGTGACATGTGGTAAGTGGGTCGCGCTCAACCGTCAGATCACGTCCATTTATGGGATAATTTGCTCTTTAGTCCCACATTTTTGTATATTTAATATTTAGTCCTATAAATAAAATTTAACGTTTAAAATAAAATGGAAATTTTGCGATAAGGCTTCTATACTTATTTTAATTGCATCTGAGTCCATTCTAACTCACCTCACGTGTCTTCCCACGTGAGGTTGTGAAATTGCATGTATGCCCCTAACATTTTTGTAATTGATAAAAAGTCCAATAAAATTTTGAATTATGTTGTATATTTTTGGCAAAATTGCACTGAGCCCCTGAAGTTTTTTTATTGCAAATATGCCCCTATCAGGACATGTATTTTTGTGCATTTCATCTATTTACTAAAAATGGCTATTGTGCTCCTAAAAATTCGCAAAAATAGGGATAGATGCCTCTTGCCATGTACTTTCACGCCCTATTGTTATTCTAATTTTTCTGCCTTTATCCATTTATTAAAAATCAAAAGGAGCTTATTTTGTACTTCCTAGCTTAAAAAATACCAAAAAAATATAAAAACATCTTTAAAAATTCTAAAAAATATATTGTCTATTTTATCCTATTTTAATTCCAGACCAAAAATCACTAAAAATGGAAAAAGAAAAGCTTAAAAATTAAAAAACCCCTAAATCTTTCATAAAAATCTAAAAAATCATTAAAAATCCAAAAATATATTTTTCTATTTTATAATTTTCTTTATATAAATGTTCATATATTAAAATTGATTTGGGTAATTTTATAGCATATTTACTATTTGTTAATATTCAAATCAATTTCAGCCCATTTACTATCTTATTTGGAATATTTTTGAATTTAAAAATACATAAAAATTAGAAAAAATTACATAAAAATCAAAAAAACATTAGAAAAATATATCAAATATAAACATTTTATTTTCTATGTTTTGACTCCTTTTATGTATATTTGTAATTATACATGCTTACATTATGTATATATCCTTATATATAGCTATTATATATTTATTAAAAGAAAAGAAAATATAAAATATAAAAATCTAAAATGGAAATATATAAATTATAAAATTAAAAACTGAATACAAAAATATAAAAAAAATAAAAGAAAAAAATTAAAGTAAAAAACCCACAAAAATAATAAAAGTGGACAAGAGATAAAATACAAAATTTTATGCGCATTAATTTGCCCCTATCTACCATTTGCTCCCCGAGTTCGACCTCTACACATGCGTACGCCTATACACTTTTGTTGCAGAGTTATAATAAATTTTAACTCCACATTTTTTATATTTATTACTTTATTCGTATTGTGGGTTAATTGTTGATTGACCAGAGGTTTTCGTCCGAGGTCGCTTCGATGACTGTCTGTCCACCTTATGGATTGACATGACTTCGACAAAACCCCTCTCATCAGTGTTCGAGAGAACTTTGCTTGATAGAGACTCTTCAATAAACCTCATCCCGCCTCATTGCTCACAGAATTTGGGCTGGGAACGCTGAAGATGACATACGTGATCCTTCAAATCGTTAATCGATCAATCAAGCAACCCCGAGGTTTGTTGGAGTACGTTGTCGTAACGGTGCAGGACATGAAGTTTCTTGTTGATTTTTTAGTCCTTGATATGGACTCTCCTGCACCCTTACTTCAATCCTCGATTATTCTTGGTTGGCTATTCCTACGAACTGCAGAGGCTATAGTTGATTATGGGTCTGGAAAGATCACGTTCTGCTTGAGTAGCAATAAAGTAATAATGGACATGGTAAGTGAACCAAAATTCGTGTCTGATCAGGGTCAAGCAGAATTGTCTAAAGCAGACTGTGACTTTATTCTAGAGATCGGAGATGCAAAATTCTCTTTGTATGACACAAGGGTTCAAAAAATCCACTTTCCAGAGGAGGACTTGGAAAACACAATCGATACAGGCTCCAATATTAACTAGGAGAATATTCTTACTTGTTGATTGACCTTTTTGAGGTATAAGATTCATGCAAGTACGAATATGATGAGTTCATTGATGATTTGTTTGGCACATTATTAGTAGATCCTCTAGTGATCGGGGTGAGCAGCACTCCAAAATCGTGGCAGTTCATCCACCCACTAGGGTTTTTTTCTCTTTGGGATCTAGGAGTATTTATTTGAGGTGAAATTTATTTTATATTTTTGTATTTTATGTACATTTTTATAAACAAGTTAGAGAAAGAATTAGCTGAAAAGGAGTTGAAAATTATTAAAAATACATGAAGTTTGGGCTATTTACAGGTGAAAAAGGCCTTTATTTTACGAATTTTTATTATTAATTTATTTTATACAATATAATATATAATGATTAGTGTATTTTATTCACAAGAGTCATTTTATTAATTTGATGATTTTAGGGACAATTATTTGACATTTAGCTCATGGATGTTGCTAAGATTAATATATTGAGATGATGAATCGTGGATTCATCAAGGATCTAAAGTCAACCTTCTTGCACAAGTACTATCCTCTCAGCCTTCTCAATCTCATGTGGTCGAAGATTGCTAGCATCTCCCAGGGACTCTAAAAGTCCTTTTATGAGGCTTGGGAGAGGTTGAGTGATCTCATTGAGAAGTGTCCCCACTATGACATACCGAAGACCAGCTTGGTCCAGCATTTCTTCGGGGCCTCACTGAGAATAGTCAATGTCTGGTTGAAGCCGCCTATGAAGGGTCTCATTTCAATAAGGACGAGGATGCAGTTTGGCAGATCGTTAAGGAGATGGCTGATGGAGAGGCGGTGCTTTCCTCATCTCGTTCTTTTCAGATTCAGGCACTGCCACATATCCTCCGCAAGAATGTAAACATGGCACATACACATGATGTAGACAGGTGCAACAATTCTTGAGAATTATTGGGAGTCACCAGTCTAAAGTAGACATCATTCAGAAGAGGTCTCAAGATCTAGAGAAGCTCGTCGGTATCGAGGAAAGAATGAAGGGCTTGGACAAGCTCAATATTATCACCAAGAAACTAAAGTTGCTAGTGAACACCATCAACGCTTGCAACGCAGTGAAACAACACCTAAGTCTCCAACTGAGAAGAAGGAGCAGACGCAGCCACAACCGCCTCAGCCGAGTTCCAGCCAACCTCTGGTCCAGCACGTATACTACGTGCAAGCCCCCAAACTGCAACAAACACAGCCGTAGACACAGATGGTTGTCTACCAGCCACTTGAGTTCCAACACCCACAGTATCTCGAGCCTTGTTCTCCACCTCCTCCAATCATTCACGAGGTGAATAGTGTCTGGAGTAATGATCAGTAGATAACCTATCCTCAGGGACAACAACAGGGTCAGAACCATGCCAACCACCCATTTCACCAACAGCAACGAGGGTAGAACTACCAGCCCAACTGCCCATCACCAACAACCTCCGCAATAAGGATACACATGGAGGCCAAACAACTACCGGCAGTAGTCCGGATAGCGCCATCAGCAGTACCAGCAACCAGTTTATCGGTATCATCAGTACTCCTCCCGGTCCTACTAGCAATACCCTTCTCTTCCTCCTCTTCCTCAATATTCTCAGGGGTTACTAGAAACAACCTCCCCCACACTATCATTAGAGTCACGAGCCACATTAATTCAAAACTTATGAGGTTGCCCCGATCAACCTTGCTTTAGATTTTCTGGCCCAACTCATCAATAATATGGCTAAGATGAGCCAAAAGATCGATGACCCGATGACTAGGAAAATTACCATTCTGGCCCAGATTGAAGCAAATCCAAATAACTTCTGTTGCAAGGAGCAGGTAGTTGCAGTGTTCAACCCGAATAAAGTAGAAACAGAATCACTTTATTTATTGTTGTTACTCTCAGGAGTGGTGGAACACTCAAACTGTCTGCATCTGTGAAAGGAAAACAAAAAGCGTCTGGTGGTGAATCTTCCGCCAATCCAGCCAATGGGTCCATAAACATTTTTCATGATGCAACACCACCAAAAATACAAAAAAATGAAGAAAATACAAAAATATAAAAAGAAAACAACAACAAGGTGAACATGTACCCGTGAAGGAGAAGCCAGTCGTAGCATCAGCAACCAAACCGGAGCCAACTGAAGGAGTCGTAGTAGCAGCAACCAAACCATAACATGTAGATAATTTTTCACATTTTTCCATCTACATGTAAATCAATAATACATATATATACTTTTACAACAAATAGTTCATTTTGATGTAGATATTCCATTTCTGTAATCAATTAAAGCAAAAACAGAAAAAAAGTAAAAAATGGTTTGTATGATCCTGAGATTGTTCAAATTTTGCAAAATCTCATTGTTCAAAATTTTCAAAATCTCATTCTTGTAGTGACATTATTGAAATCCATGGAGTACATGAATGTAGTAAAAAGAGGATTTAAAGAGGCATATACCACAAAGTGTCTGAACAGAAGAAAGAGAAAGAGAAAACTAGAGATGCACATTCTGGTCATGGCTATTGTGAATGCCATCAGCAATATCTCGAGCAAACAGAAAGACAAGGGAGCACCAGTCATGCGATGTCAGATCTTAAACCAAGAATTCGAGCGCACATTACTCAATAGTGGATCTTCAATTAATTTATTACCTTTCTCCCTACTCAAGGAATTTGGAGTAAGATCGCTCAAGCCCACAAAGATGATTATGCAATTTGCGGGTAGATCTATCAAGCGACCTATGGGCAAGTTAGAGGGTGTCATCGTCACAATCCAAGGAATGCAATTCCCTGTGGATTTCATTATCCTCTATATGGACACATCTACACCTCTGCTAAACACTCCAATAATCCTCGGTCAGCATTCCTTCAAACAGCTAAGGCAACTGTAGAGATATCACATTCTGCTCGAGCGGTGATAAACTTTTGATTGAGACGGTCCCAAAAGCCAACCCAGTTGAAGTGGCATCTATTACAAGAGTTCTTCAACTACAAGGCAAAGAATACTGTGAAGTTCTATCTGAGATAAGAGATACAGACTTGTTCCTGGATATCAATGAGATACAAGCATTCCTCTCTCCCGAGGAGGGTCTGGAAAGTGCAGTAGATTTCCTGATGTCTTGGATCATGAGATTCTTGTTGATGGATATTATGAGATTCTTGTATAGCCATCCTCATCTGAGTAGGATGAATTTGTCACAAATATGTGTGATATACTGAATTCTGCATTTGATTGCACGGTGGTGGACAATCA
This sequence comes from Ottelia alismoides, assembly GCA_037367405.1. NCBI lineage: Eukaryota > Viridiplantae > Streptophyta > Magnoliopsida > Alismatales > Hydrocharitaceae > Ottelia > Ottelia alismoides. Next base: position 259,811 of record JAZKJV010001147.1, on the reverse strand, counting down.
ATAACCGAAAGTGTAGATGCCTACCTTAGTTTCTGAAGTCACAACAAAGCTGACTCCTTATCCCTTAGAGTTTAAACCTTTGCCCTCCAACATGAAATACGTAGTTCTTGCATGTGAGCTAGATATGCATCTAGTCATTATCAATTCACATTTGACCGAAGAACAAGAATCTCGTTTCCTTGAGGTTCTTGAAAGAAGCCGCAAGGAAATTGAATGGAATATTAGGATCTTCACTGGATAAATCCGTTAATGTGCTCGCATCACATCTATATTCAAGAAGATAGTAAACCATTTCGAGAATTCCATAGAAGATTGAATCCAAATCTGCATGAGGTAATCATGAAAGAGATTACAGAGTGTTGTGATGCGAGATTTATCCCTCCCATCTCCAACAGCAAGTGGTTGAGTCCCCTGCATGTCGTGCTTAAGAAATTAGGGATTACCATAGTCACCAATGACAAAGGAGAGGAGATTCCAACCCGAGTGCTAACCTCATGGCATGTCTGTGTGGACTACAAACACTTGAATCTTGCAACCAAGAAGGATCATTTTCCATTGCCCTCTATTGAGCAGATAGGCGAGACACATGCCCTTAAGAAATATTTCTACTTCTTGGATGGCTACTCTGGGTATAATCAAGTCACCATTATGCTAGAAGATCGAGAGAAGACTACATTTACCTGCATGTTCGGAACGTACGCTTTCTGCAGAACATTCCAGAGATGCATGTTGGCGGTATTTGCTGATATGGTAGGGAGTTTTCTCAAAGTACTCATGGACGAATTATCGATCCATTGTGATAGCGTTGATCAATGTCTTGGGTACTTAGACCGAGTTCTGAAAAGATGTTGTGATGTGAACCTCATACTTTCATGGGAGAATAGTTACTTCATGGTGACCGAAGGAATCGTGCTAGCGATGAATCCATGATTCATTACATTTTATCTTCATTGTGTCTTAAAACTCTTAACAAATACATGTAATATCCATTTATTTTCATTTTTTTATCAAAACCATATTCATGAATAAAAATGTACTTTTATGCATCCAAAACATGTCAATAAATAAAAGAATACAAACAAAGAAAAGAAAAGAAGACATATTGTAGATACGTATATACGTACAATATGACTTATAAAATATAAATATAACTGAAAGATATATTTATATAACCTAATATCGAGATCAATTCAACATGGATTGGTCGACAAACAAACAAGTAGGGGGAGATAAGGAAAGAAAATCACAAAAAAAATTAATTATACACTTCACACATTCTTCATTATTTATCAAATAATTATCGAATTTTCATTGATTTTTAATTAATTCATATGTATATATTTTTCACCAAACTCTTTTCCTAATTATTTCTAAAAATGTAAAGAAAAATATAAAAATAAGTTAAAAATATTATCTCGTACATATGCCAAGAAATCTAACTTTTAAATTGTCAATTTCTCAACTTCCGAGCATCATAACTTTCTCATATGAACTTAAATTTCACTCTACTCAAGTATAAAATTCATAAAATAATATTCTCTAATTAATGAAAGTGATTTCACTAAAATGGGAATCCGTTTGCAAAAAGTCGATTTTGGGACCTAGTGACAACTGGGTTTTTGGGCTATTTATTTTCTCTAGAACACATTATTTATAAATTTATTAATTTTATAATTTTAATTATTTTCATGATATTGTATTTCAACCATGATTTATTTCATATTTTTTGACATTTTTTTATTTTAAGTAAATAAAAAACACTATTTTATAGATGAAATTGAACTGTGTAATTTATACTCGTATTTATTAATATGCTTAAATTACTTTATTAAAATCACAAAAATTTACAAATATCTTATTTATTATCCTAATAATTAATAAAATATAAAAATGATATATTATTTATTAAATTCTTAAACTAGAATATAATACTATTTCATAAGTATACTATATACATATTTATTAATATAATATTTATATTTCATAAAATATGTATTATTTATCAAAATAAGTTATTCTATAAATTATTTGATTTAATTATCTATATTTTTCTTTTCTATACTTAATTTGAATAACATCATTTATTATTTATTCCCTAATTTATACTTATTATACCATTTGGCCAACCAGGTGCTGACACATGTCAACACCTAGTGCTTCTTCAAGAGCAGATTGTTGCAGCTCTGTTCCAACAACCCAACTTCACCTAATTCTACCCGGACTATTATTCCATCTAAATCACATCCAAACCATCCATTACTTAGATCTAACTTCCTAGATTCAAGCCCACCATTGGATCTAATCCAAATCACTATCGATTCACCTATTGATCCTAAGTTGCTCAGTTGCAATTAACTTATCTAACTTCAGAGAACCAACTGGCCGATCAACCATCTTCTCCGCCTTGCCCCACCTTGTTCTAGTGGTGACAACATCCAAGGGTGGCCTATCGTGAAGGAGGATTCATCGGAGGAGAGTTCCAGGGCTTCCCTTGGCCTTGAATCACATCAACGCGTGCGTTGAGCTCTGGCAAAGGTCGACTGTCGAGCAACCATATGAGGTAATATACCGCTTCTTCCCAGGTCATCCTCCATTTCATTTTCGAATTCCTTGATTTGTGTGCTTTAATTAGTGTTGTTAATCACCCAATTAGCTAGATTGATCATCCATCTATTATTCTCAAACCGATTCCATCTTCAATTTGACTCAAATCACCTTTAATTTTTATATGCAAGACCTATTTCTAGAACCATATTCTTGTCAAGAAACATTTGTCTGTAGGTCGATTCCCTTGTGGAATCGAGCCTTAGATCTTCATTGCAGGGCGTCATCAGAGCTCTTGAGCATCAAGCCATCTTCTGGAGTTCTTCTTCTTCGCCGGTCGATCCCTTGAGCAGCAGAGCATAATACAGGTCTTCAAACCCTAGTCTACATATAAAACCTCCACCGCCACAATCTTTGCTCGTTACCATGCCATAGGAGAGCTAGAAGGGATAGGAGATCCCTTCCGGTCCTACAGGAGTTACCGGAGTACGTCTTTGCGTCCGCCTTGCCATCACTAGAGACGAGAAGCACCGGCATCGCCCGCTTCAGATTTGGGGAAGAACGCGACGAACATGCGCGTAGTAGTCTGCTGACGCGTGGCATACACCTACGACCCAAATCGCGTGGAGTTAAACTAATCTTAACCATCAGATTGCGAAGCGGTGTAAATATTATGCCCAGGCCTTTGGCACTTCCAAAATCTAAAACCGCCCCAGAAGATTTGCCTTAGTACATTTAGGTCCTTGCAGGAAGCCTAAAGTATAAGCTTCTAGATACTTTTCTTGCAAATAGGTCCCTGACCAGGGACCTATTTGAAAGAAGAGCCTTTTATATTTTGTGTATTTTACTTGCATTCTTCTACATTAGACATTGAACACTTTTGGACCCTAGATATTCTTATATCATAGTATTTTTCTATATTCCATTTTGTTTCAATTTTTGGAGGATTTTATCGAGATTTCATCGAGATTCAATTCTTCTCTTTTCGAAACTGTTTTGAGTCTGTTTGAGTCCTTTTCGAGCACGCAGCTCGAGCAATTTTTCTACTATATAGTATTACCTATATCATCTATATTTTTACATACTATATTATAGATAAATCATTTACAAAATTATTCCTTTGAAAACTAAATAAAAATTGTAAAAGATAAAAATAAAATAAAAATTTCAAAATCAAAAACTGATAAAAAAGAGTTTTCTCATTTTCTCATTTTCTTCAGGAAGAAATAAAAAACACAAAAATACCCTTCTTCTTAAAAATCACAGTTTAGCTATTCTGCCTCCTTTCGACCCAAACTCACTTACCTGGATAAATAATTAGTGTAGATAAAATAGGAAAGAAGCTGATTCACTTCTCTCTCTCTCTCATGTTTTATTGAATTTTGTTTGATTAACTGAGTCTCTCTTCATGGTTCTCTACACTGACACATTTGTTAACTGCAAGTCAGGCTCAGTTATCAAAATGGCACCGTTGTCGGGTTGGAGGAGCGGGTAAGGTCTTCGAACATGTTGAGAAGTAGAAGAAGGACGAGCCTGCTGGTACTAAAGCTGTAGCTCAATCACCTTCTTCATCAAATCACTCAACTGCTGAGGAAGTGATGAGAGTTTCTCCAACTCTCGCAGCGGTTGTAAATCCCGAACTTGCTTCTGAATCACATCGACTAATGTAAGATTCTCCCTAATAAATCCCAGTTCGGATCGTGACTCAGAATCTGAAACATGCACCACCTTCTGATGCTCTCTCTAGTGTGGTGGTTGTGGTGTGTAAGGCTGAGGAGATCTCTCATATTCATCAGTCTAAAAATAATTAATTAAGCTCAAATCCCTAAAATTCATTGGCATTTGTTCATTTATTCTGCATAATTAGTATTCATGCATGTATTGATAAGAATGGTATTGTATCACACATTACTGTACAAAATAAGAAGTCAAAAATCCCAGCCAAAATGACTTGTAAAATAGCCTAACTTCCCTGATTTTTAACTAATTCAAGTTAACTCCAAACGACTTGAAACCACTTTCATTGTGTACATATCACTAACAAGAATAAATGAAAAATACAAAAAAATCACTAGCCTAAATAAGTGGATCAAAAACCCAAACCCTAACTACAGGATTCTCGGACTAAAACCTTGATAACTTTCTCATCCAGTGTCTGATTTGATCCTACTCACTTTGAACTAATGTACATTCAATTATCTTCAAAACAGGACCAACTTTAAGTGAATCGGAGCTCATATGTGAAAGTTGGATTTTGGGCCTCTTTTGTACATTTTGTATTTTACCTAGTTTTGACCTATTATTTTATGTACATAATTGATTCATTTCATTTTATTTATTTTTCATTTATTTTCTTTGATGAAAGTTTTATTAAAATACGCAAAAATCCAGATCCAAAATGAGCTTGAAATCAAAGAAGCTAATTGAGTCTAAGTCTTCCCTAACTGTCTGTACAAAAATTATCTTTTTCGTGTTTTATTTTATTTCTTCTTTCCTTACCTAATAAAAATTCAAAAAATTATATTAATGTTTAAATATTTATCTTTGATTTTATCATATTTTTCAGATTTTTATCTAGTATAAAAATAACAAAAATTATAAAACCCAAAAATCAAGGTATTCTATGTACTTGTGATACCCCAAAAATATCACTTTTCACAAATGATCAATTTTGGTTTTGATCCCATCATGAAAGTTGTAGATCTCATCGAGACGAACAACTTTCGTGAAGAAATTTTTTAATCTGAGGTCATTTGCTATTTCTTTTTTATTTTTCTTTATATTTTATTTTCGATTATTCTAAGGTTGACACGTGGCTGCTCCTGGAGCCGCCACGTGTCACCTATTTTTGGCCTTTATTTTCATTTTTTATTAAAAAAATTAAAAAAAATAAAAATAAAAACCACACATGCATCGCACATGCCTCCTGCGCACGCGCACTACACGTCCCGCCCCTTTCCCCCAATCTCGACCCCCCTGCAGATCTCGCCGCCACCACCATCCTCCACGAATCTTGCCTCCACCGCCATCCTCCGCGGATCTCGTCGCCCCCATATTTCCATCTACGGAGGCACCTCCACCCGTGAAAGCCCCCGTAATCACCCCCAATCGCTGCCCCTCCTCATCAGATCCCCAATCCTAGACCTCCCTCGTCAATCGACGATCGCTACCAACTTGCCGATCCGGCCTTCTGTCCCTATTTAAACTCCATCACCGGCACCCCTCCAAAGCATCCGCCGATAGAACCCATAGCAGTGGAAGACCGGTGGTGACAACCCGACCCTCATCCTTCCTCGGTGAGATTCGACCCTCTAGGGCCGTTGAAAAATCCCATCCTTTGCGGTGGTCTGCTCAGCTCTGGTCCTCGTCGACTGTTGAGCCAACTCATGCTCTCGGTCTTCATCCCTGGGTTCTTGGTCCACTTATTTGGATTGTCTTCATCGACAACCCCCCTTCATCAACAACTCATGCTCTCTGTCTTCATTGACATATGGCTCAACATATGGAAGAAGGTGTTAGTTCAACAAAGAGCATGAGTTGTCGATGAAGCGCTTGGAGGAGGTGAATATGAGTCGATGATTGGGGGAAGGGGTCGAGATTGTCGGTATGAATTAAGACAGAGAGCATGAGTAGTCGGTGTGAATTAAGCTATAATGTGTCGTTGTAATTATGTTGAAATTCATAATCGATCAAGAAATAACCACAATAAAGTAATGAATTTTAATCGATGTCGTTTTATGTTTATTTTACTTAGATAAGCCCTAAGGTCGAACTCAAGGAGGCAAAGGAACAACCTTGAATTTTGTCTATCAAAGTTTCATGCACGATTTTTGAGACAGTATTTTTTGTATTTGTAATGCAATTTTGGGATGTAAAATGTAAATGTGGCCAATTTTAGGGACTAAAATGTAAAGATCAATCAAACGATGTCCGGAAAATACGAAACTTGGCCAAGATGTAAAATATGGTGAAATGAATGCATTATTTTTTTTTGGAATTTTGGGATGCAAGATAAATATTTTATTATTTTTTATTGCAAGTGAATTTCAATATTTAATTATAATAAATATTAAACATATTTATTTTCAAGGGATAAAACTCTCTAAGATCTATCACTAGGTGATTGATCTCAGAAAAATCTTAAACCTTAAAAATTCGAGATTTAATACCTATTAAAAATTAAATATTGAAATCTACAAAATGATTTTTATAGAGAAAACCATTCATGCAAATGTAATTCTTTTTGGGCACAATGTTAAACTCAATCGATTCTCTTATCCATGAAGTTTGGCAACTTTTCGAGTAATGGTTAATTTAATATGAATTTCCAAGCACAGAGTGGGCAAAATATGCAATTTTCCATGAAAATATTAATTAATAATTTACCACATACCACAAAAATATCAGTCATATGCCAAGATGTAGAGAATTAATTGTAGAATAAAATGCCTAATTTTAATAAATAAATAAAAATGGCTGCATTTCACATACCTGCACTCCATCCACATGGCCTGAGGCTGATTATTCATTTTTAATTTTATCTATCACTAGATGATTGACCTCAGAAAAATCTTAAACCGGGGTTAATTCACAAGAAAAATCTTAAATCAGGGTTAACCATTTCTCGATCTTAGATTCATCAGTCTAAAAATGATTAATTAAGCTCAAATCCCTAAAATTCATTGGCATTTCTTCATTTATTCTGCATAATTAGCATTCATGCATGTATTGATAAGAATGGCATTTTATCACTCATTATTGCACAAAATAAGAAGCCAAAAATCCCAGCCAAAATGACATGTAAAATAGCCTAACTTCCATGATTTTTATCTAATTCATGCTAACTCCAAAAAACCTGAATCCACCTTCATTGTGTACATATCACTAACACAAATAAATGAAAAATACAAAAAAAATCACTAACCTAAATAAGTGGACCAAAAACCCAAACCCTAATTGCAGGATTCTCGAACTAAAACTTTGATATCTTTCTCATCCAGTGTCTGAATTGATCTTACTCACTTTTGAACTAATGTACATTCAATTACCTTCAAAACAAGATCAATTTCAAGTGAATCGGAGCTCATATGCAAAAGTTTGGTTTTGGGCCTCTTTTGTACATTTTGTATTTTACCTAATTTTGACCTATTATGTTATGTACATAATTAATTCATTTTATTATTCTTTTTCATTTATTTTCTTTGATAAAAATTTTATTAAAATGCACAAAAATCCAGATCCAAAATGAGCTTAAAATCAAAGAAACTAACTGAGTCTAAGTCTTCCCTTACTGTATGTACAAAAATTATCTTTTTGTATTTTATTTTATTTCTTTATTTTCTTAATTAATAAAAATCCAAAAAAATATTAATGTGTAAATTTTTTCTTTGATTTTATCGTATTTTTTCCGGATTTTTATCTAGTTTAAAAATAATAAAAAAGTTAGAAAACCCAAAAATCAATGTATTCTATGGATATGGGATACCCCAAAAATATCACTTTCTGTAAATAATTGATTTTTGTTTTGGTCTCTTCATGAAAGTTGTAGATCTCATTGAGACGAGCAACTTTTGTGAAGAATATTTTTCAATCCGAGGTCATTTATTATTTTTTATATATTTATTATTGTATTTATTTTTCATTTTTTGTGGGGTGACACGTGCAGCTCCTGGAGCCACCATGTGTCACCCATTTTAAACCCTTATTTTCATTTATTTTTATTACGAATTAATTAATTTTTTTTAAAAAATAAATAAATATCAAATAATGACAAGTGGCACAATGAGGACCGACTGATCTCAACCGATTAGACGACCCTCATCTCTTCCCCCTCAGCCACGTGGCGCCCATCTGGCCGCCTGATCTCGTCCAATCGGACGGCTGCTTCTTCTCTCCTTCCTTCCTCCCTCAATCAAGTCAGCCGCCACCACCCTCCTTTGGCGCCGCCACCGCCCTTCTCACATCTTTCCTAATCTAAGACGACCACCCATCTCCGCTCTCGTCAACACAATAAATCTCGCCACCGCTATATCTTGGACTCCATCTCCCTCAATCTCCCAGATCCCCAATCACCCCTCTTCCTCATTTGGTCGTCGCCTCTTCGCCACCCACGAAAGACCCCGTGATCTCCACCCTCTTTCCCTCTTAGGCCCGCCGCCAGATCAAACCTCGTCAATCACTGAGTACCCAAATCCCTCAAACTCGCGAATCGTCAGATGGCGCCGTTGCTGGGGAGGCAGACGACCTAGATTTTGTCTAAAAAAATTCGGATTTCCACATTCGGGTAGTCTGACCCTCGAATATTCACTGTATATTTTCTATTTTTTCTCTTTTCTGCATTTACTTTATTTTATTTTCTTATTTAATTTTTTGATTAATTTTGGTGTCACTCCCTTACACTCTCTCTCTTATTTTTCTTGTGAGGTACCCGATGTACGTGGAGCGATTTTTGAAAACTGACGTATCTTCACCAACTTCGGAAAAACCGCAAACAAAATTAAGATCGAGTCGAGTCGTGAGAGAGCGTAGAGTTTAGGTTTTTATTTTTGGCAATTTAATTTTTGTATTTAATTATTCATTTATAGTGGTGTTCGTTTGGACTCTTGCGTGTGTAACAAGACCTTGAACTTTTTCTGTGGTGTGTCGTGGCCTGTTTCACTCTCCGATGAGGGTGGGCCCCGACTTGAGTGGCTCATAGGTTAGACTTGCACATACGACTATTAGAGCTTTTAAATTTTTGATTGTGCTTGTAGAACCTAGGATCACACTTCACATTAATTGAGACACACATTAAATCGTTTAACTTAGTCAAATTTAACTCATTTCTTCCCGGCTAATAGATCTGTCTACTAGGTGCGATTTTTTCGGCTTCCATTCATCTAGACTAATTTTCAATTCTTGTATTGCATCCCGCATGGAGATTACGAGGAATCACTGTAAGTCTTCTATCCGAGCATATATCATTGTTTCACGTGCATCGACTTTTCCCGAATTTCTCCCTCATGTTTTGTTACATAATTTTAAAAGGGAATTAGGACTAGATGGTAGATATGTATTTGTGCTCACCTAATTTTTCAGTGATCACCTAATTTAAATTGGGACTGCTAAATATAACTGTCTTTAATTAACCCATAAAATCAAGAATTTTTATGGGAAGCAACCCCAACCTTGGATTCATTTATTTGTTTGAGTAAGCAAGAGACGACACTTAAGGTTAGAGCCCAAATCTGAATTTTTATATTGACTACTGATTCTATAAAAATGATTAGCTATTTCTCAGTGAGGATCTACAGGTAGCCAGTAAACGGTCTGGATTTTCTTAGCAGAGTGGGTGGTTTAAAGGACATTGTGTAAGGCTCCGTCCTTAAGTAACATGGGTAGCCGTTTTACGGTCCGTACTTATACCCATACTGGCTGAAAGTGGATGCAACTAGTCGTAAGAATTCGAGCCAGTCTTTAAGAAAAATTCCGGCACCTAACAACTCACTAATTATTTTCCAAGATTGATTTATCACCAACTAAATTGAAAAGATAATTTGACGAACTCTTATGGCTTCACTGTGTGAGTTGGTAAACCCGGGGTTTGATTTGTGTTTACATTGGTGTGCATGAACCGATCTCGAATATCAAAAACTGCACACTTGTGCCATCATTCTCATTGATTTAAAATTTCGGGTTTCTGTTGTTGAGTATCCTGTACACTTGAACATTTTCAACTAAAATCTATCATGACCACTCATCCACCTTCAAAGATGACAAGATATTTATCCGAGTACCCATCAGATCTATACTATGAAAATGAATTCATCTCAGTTAGACCCAAAGCCTTTAAACCCCCTCCAACTAGACATCATCCAACGTTCGCAGGAGACTCTCACCCACAAATAGATTCAACCCTCTCTATAAATATGATCTACTCCATGAATGACAATTCTTTATATTCGGATCATACAGACAAACAGCCGACTGAGGTCTCCACTTCTTCGTATGTCAATCCTCTATATTCTGATCATACAATCCATCCTTCATATTCTGTAATTGTCGATCCATCATTCGTGGGAGATTCTAACCACATGATGAAACCAGTTAATTTTAACACTTCTTCACATCTTCCACCTCCCCAACCTTGACCACAAATGAGCAACTACCATCTTGGATTGACCCATTTCTCGTTGGAACTAATGAACCATTTTAAGATCAAATCACTCTTGACACATATGACCAGTCGAGACAACAACTCTAACTGACTTCAATCTCTCCTCACTATATTGTTGGAACTGGTCAATACTTCACAAATCCACAATTCGATTTGACCATAATGGGAATCCGAATAGATCAATAGGATGGGCCCGCACCTAATAATCTTCCATATTGGATTAACCGTGACAATCTCATCTTCAGATATGATGCTCATACAGAGGAATGGACTGATGATATTGACATACATAAACCCTGTATGTTGACTCCACAATATAAAGGTCTGACCAATCATGATCAAGAAAACAAGTTCTACCCAACCAACTCTACATACCTGAATCACACCATGTTGAGTATGAGACTGATAGTGGCCTCACATCGAGCAGACTCCTTCCATGATTTTAGAGGAGACATTTTCAGAAGATAACGATCATATATTGTATATTCCAAGAAGATCTTCTCCCAACTCATACATGATAGTGGAAGATACAATAATTGAATCTCAAATTCAAAAACGAGAAACCACACAGACTGCTCACTTGATTGATCATGAAAATTTTTTGGAGGATGATATTTTGAGGATTACTAAGAGATATGAATTGATGGAGGAAAAAATCAAAAATTTCACTGACCGACTAATTTCATTTTACAGAAGCTCGGGTATGAAAGTGGATGATGAAAGAATTGGATCTAATGTTTAGAAACCTGAGGATATTCAGAAACTCATGGACTATGTTCACCCTAAGGACGACTCTGACAGCGACACCTCTGCATATTACTCCCCTAGGTATAACTCTGATTCTGACTCAACACATTAAAGCCTCTGGTCATCTACGGAACATACCACATCACCACACCACATCAAAAACTCTAAAAAAATCGAAAAACCAGAAAAAATTCATAAAAATTGAAACTGAAGATGATTTGAAGAATTTGGATCCTACTTTAAGGGAAGCATTGGAGAAAAGACTGATTTTTGAACTTCCCTTGATACATGCCATTGAACACTTCCCCGACCTTAAAGGATTCGTAATGAGCAAATTAATGGTGAAAAATCAGGCAGGATAAGAATAAAGACTAAAAGACATATCTTGTCAATGGCCACCTCCTTGGTGTTGATGAGAAAAACCAAGAGCTACATAGTGAAGCGATTGCCCAGATTTAACTGTGGAATCAAAGACACAATATTTACCTATGCTCGAATCGATGATGACTCACCAATCAATATCCTCCCGACCTATGTACTTGATAAGCTCAATCTCGGACCTATCAGGAAAATAAGAGAGATCGTTCAACTGGCTGATCGATCTATAAAGCGATCGAAAGGAACAATTTCCGTCATCATTACGTTCCAAGGTGCTCCGCTCAAAGTGGACTTTACGATCATTGATGTTGAGCATCAAGGAGAATTCACCCAGTCTCTAATCATTCTCGGAAAGCCATTCTTGGCATTGGCTAAGGCAATTATTGTGTGCGAGACTTGAGAAATCAATTTTACAGCATTGGGAGCACTTCGATCTCAAATTGTCTTTGAGGAGAAACGATTTTCTGAGGTAACCCACGAAGCCATTAACGGCTGTAACCACCAAACAGTAGAAGAGCCCTACTCCGTTGCTACATCTGAGATAACAGATGTTGAAGAGACTATTGGTTTAGAGACTCTTCCCCCTGTTCCATTTCCCGCTTCTCTCACCATGGGAAATGACTTCTCATATGATCCTGAGGCGTATGCATGGATGCATCCTGAGTCAGTCAAGATCTCCTCTGACCACATTGATCAAATCAACCTGACATAGGAACACACAAACATCAAGTCAATTGAGAATAAATATGCAGAGACTCTCCCCATTGTTCCATTTCCTGCTGCTCTCACCATGGGAAAGGGTTTCTATTATGATCCTGAGACTTATGCATGGGCGCATCCTGACTCGGTCGAAATCTTCTCTGACCACCTCGACCAATTCAATCCAACTCAGGAGTGCACCATCATTAATACAACATGAAATAAAATGGCTGCTCCTTCATCTCAAAAGAAAGTCGCCTTCAACCTTCCGGAAGAGGAATCGTCTGATGATTCCTCATCAGGTCCAGAAATGGTAATCTACATGAGTGAGGTCTATTCGGCAGTTCTGAAACTCTATCTACACAAGGATCCAAATTTCGATTCCCGTTGGATGACTCATGTTCCTCACTACTATTCATCCAAAGCCGATTCTCCAGGTCTCATTAAATATACTGGAATGATTTCTTATGAGCTGACTGAGATTGGTGCTTTAGCGTATTCATCATCCGAGGACAAATTGCTTGATCATAAAAAGGAACAAATTCTGAGAAAACAACTGAAGAAACTAAAGAATAAGAATATCTGAAGTGCCTCCACTTTCAAATACTATTCCTCTGAGGATAACTCTGAATGATGGTTATCTTTCATCCGATTCATACGCTTCATCTACTCTCCAGCATGATTTCTCTGAGGATAACACTGATAATGGTTGGGAATCATATGCTTCATCTCCTTCTTATCATTACGATCTCCCACTACAGGCTCAACAAAAGATCGGCCGAAAACCACCTTAATCATTGGCTACCCTCCCTCCAAACCCCATCGGCCTCCTTGTATATCTTCTCCCTCTACTTAGGCCAAAGCCTAAGTATGGGGGGGGACCGATGCCATATGTATATACCATTCTCCTCATCAAACTCCTTTCACGATCACACCATTTCCACCTTTCTTCCTTACTTAGGCTGACCAGAGCCTAAGAATAGGGGAACCGATACCCATGTGTGTATACTCTCCTCATTCACATATCCCGACCGCCTCATTTTTGCTCTCTTCTATACTTAGACTGTTCACAGCCTAAGTATGGGGGGGAGGCCGATATATATTTTTTCTTTTTCACTCTCTTACGCTTAGCCCAATCTATGTCTTCTCTACGCTTCTTGTGCTCTAAGTACACATCACTCGTTAAGTATGGGGGGTGTATATATAATGTGTATATATTTTATCCATAGCTTGTACTTTCACATAAGTCTATATGTATTTACAGGGTGGGTAACTAACAAAAAACAAAAAAAAGAAAGAAGCTTTGCTACTAACACTGACTACGTACAACCAAAAAATTTGAAAAAATGACTTGCTATTCATTTCTGCATATATAAAAAACTTCATCAAAAAAATTTAAATCACAAAAGTCAAAAAAAAAAATTGTGTGTCTGCATTTCACACACCTGCACTTCATCCGACATTACATGCATTTGCATTTGTGAAAAGCCTTTGGGTTCTGAACCGAGTTATGATCATAAACCGAGAGTGGTCTGGACTTGACCTTAATCCACCTAATTTTAAGAGGAACTTCACCGAGAAATAGGATTTTAGAAACTTCAGGTCTTTGACTTAATTCTTTGAGTTCCACATGATAATGTGTAATGTTTGACTCTTAGTGTCCAACCTGGTCTCTTCATTCTAGGTACGACTCTGGAATAGGGAATTAATTTGTGCTCTCGCACTATGCACTTAGCTCAACTCAGATGGGGTGTTGGAAGACTGTGTGAGTTTCTTTTCTGGTAGCATGGACATCTGCAGATCAGAGTGCGGGTTGAAATAAAGATTTGGAAAAGGGATGGGCAGCTAGGCACAACTTTTTATAAGACCCCAAAACATGTACGGAAAAAGAATCCATATCCATAAAGGCACAATAAGATCTAAGCAGGGCTACCAAAAATCCCAATACAAAGAAGCCTATTACGAAGTACATAATTGAATAAAAAGGTCCAAGCTTCAAGAAAACCTGCAGATCTTGGTAGAGACTTGGCTAAACCGGCTGGCTTCACAAGGAGAAGTGACTACATTGGCCACTCTCCAGTTATTTTCTTCTTCTTCTTCTTCTAATTTCTTCCTCTATTCTATTATGAACACAACACAATAGACCTTAGAAGGAAATACATGACTTCTCGAGGATGAGTTATTGGAGAGGATGTTTGCATGGTAGTCCAACATTCTGGATGGGAAGAGCTAAAACCTTTCACACATGAGTCGATTGTTCAATGTTCATGGGGTATGCTTTGGGAGGAGATTTGATCTAAGATGACTTCTGAGCCGAAACTGTGACAATGATGTGCAGAACTTGAAGGTTGTTGATTTTAAAATTCTAAGTCTCATATAAGTTCCGCCACACTAATAATCCAAAGGTTAGGTCTAGTTTCATTTTCACCTTCAGCTCATGATCTTAGTATAGAACCCAATCTCATTTCACCTCATTGTAATTCTTTTGATGCTCAAGGATGAGCATGGTTTAAGTATAGGGGTGATGAATCTGTGATTCATCACATCAAAAGTCAAAAATAGAGCCTTGTTCCCGAGAAAATAGAGGCATATTTCCTTTTATCTTGCATAAATAACACTCATGCATGCATCCATAATTCATGCATTTTAGCAGCTCATCTGCATTTAAATAAGAAGCCAAAAATCCCCTGTAAAATACCTCTTCATCAAAATAACTTCTTCTCTATAATATATGTATATATTCCTTAATAATATAGGGAAGATTGCTAAAAATCACCCTTGCAGAATAGCCACAATAGCCGGAGAACCTTTGTACATTAAAACACAAATAAAGCCCTCATACAAACTCCTAATTAGGTCTACTCACTCTTAGAATACTACACATTAAAAGACCTTCAAAATGAGACTAATTTCATTGAAATTGGAGCTTGTATGAGAGACTTGGGTTTTTGGGTCATTCTGTATACTACATATGTATATTTATGTATCCTTGTATTTATGTATCATATTTGACCTCATCTCCGTCTTTGGTCAACATGAAACTTGTAGATCTCATTAAGATCTACAACTTTCATGTTTTGAGTTTTTCCAAATTCGGCTTCCTCTTCTCTCTACACGTGTTTCTTCATCCAACCATTCACAGCAGGCCACGTGGCGCCCTCTGGTTGCGCCACGCGGCCCGCTGTCCATCGCCTCATCCGCCCGCGCCTTCCACCGTTGGATCTCGCTTCAGATCCAACGGCCCAGGCCTTTCCACGTACGTGACCATCTCCCAGCCATCAGATCCGCTTCACACTTCATCTCCACCGTCCCTTAGCGCCGTGCTCTCAGCTTTCCACGTGGAAGCACCTGCGCCGCTTGATCGCGCCCTCGATCTTCTCATCACAGCCGCCCATCTCCCCGCGAGTCTTGACCCTCAGATCTCCCCCGCGCTCCATCTGATCCCTCCATTCGCGCCGCTCCCTCAGCCAGACACGTGGCGCATCCATCCACCACTGGATCATTCTTCTGATCTTCCATCTCAGCCGACGCTTCCACCTCGATCCTCATCCGCTCGATCGGCCCCCACTGTCCATCACAGCCGTTCGTAACCGCCTGATCCACAGCGCGCCACGTGGCGCTTCCATCTGCCTCTGATCGCTCCTTCCCTGATCAGATCTACACCGTCGCTCCACGCTCTGATCTCCACCGTTGGATCACAAGATCCAACGGTGGAGACCTCGTCTCCTACCTCCAGGCGCCCCTCTCCCCCACGTCCCTTGCCTTGCGGGAGGGGCGCCCCCTTTCCTTTTCTGGACACACGTCGGCCATCTCCTCCGGCCGCTGACCTCCCCACGACATCCCCCACTCGTCCCTCTCCCTCGCCAGCTCCCTCGAGCACCACCATCTCCACCACACTCGCCCCACGACGACCACCAACCTCGCCACTCACCCAGCCAGACCACCTCCTTCTCATTATAAATACTCAGCCACCGGCACCGTTCACCCCCATCCGCCACTCCAGGGAGGTCCCTCGAGCTCCAAGCTTCCTATTGGTGACAGCAATTGGTTGATTTGTCGAGCGACGACAGAGATCCAACTCCGGCGAGATCCACGGCCGCCACCGCCGTGCCGCAGCCTCCCTCGAGCAGTTGCTAGAGCTCGGGACCCTACCGATCCCTTGAGCGACGACCTGGAGCTCAAAGCTGAGCCCCATTCCCCAGGTAACTCCCTTCATCCGTCCTCCAATCTTCTTCTTCTTCTTTTTCTTGGTTTTTCTCCGCTTTTATTCGCCGTCACCAGCCATCTTCGCGCCTCCCAATCACTCCGACGAGCTTCGTGTTGAAGCTCTGATCCTCGCTGGCCTCTCTACACCTCCAGACACTCTACTCCACCATCCATCGACCTTCAGCTCCGCCACCTGGCCGGAGCTCCGTCACCCGACCACCTCCCTTCGCCTCAGGCCTCCCCGATCACTCCATTCTCCTCCACGAACACCTGCACGCCTCGGCTATACGTCTAACCCTTTGCAGGTCCTAAATTCGTCATTGGCCGGAGCCTCGCCGGAGCTCCCTTCGAGCTTCATCGACACAGAGCTCCAGCACCTCTCCCAGGATCCAGAGGCCACCGGAGGCTTCGCCGTGCACTTCCGCTTCTTCCGAGCTACGTGGGAGCTGACGAAGCTTTTCATCGGCGCTTGGCAACCGAGGCGGAGCTAGGAGACCTTCACCGGAGCACCGCCTTCTCCTCCGCAGGCGGCGGAGGACCGTTAGAGACGAAGAAGCAGCGGCCGTTCGATCATCCGATCAAACGGTCCTCGTCCCGCCACGTACTCCACCACCGTGACAGTCCTCAACCGTTCATCGCGCTTCTGATCGACGCCTCGCCAGTCGCCACGTATCTTCATCGACATCCCTTGGATCCATCTTGATCCAAGGGCCTTCAGGCCGCCACGTCTCCTTATCCGAGCCTCGGCCTCCAAGCCTAGGCTCGGATGACCCGAAGCTGCACCGAGGCTAGTCCGAACCTCCAGAGGACCCGACCCTCGCTCCAAGCCTCCAACGCCCGCCGAACCTAGGTCGGCCACGTGAGGAGCACGTGCGACCTGGGTTATTTGCACAGACGCCCCCGAAGCTTTTGGAAATTACAAGAAGGTCCCTGTGAAGCAGACCCCATGTGAGGAGCACGTGTCTCGTGGAGAAATTGCATACAAGTCCTGCATGTTATCGGTAATTGCATTTTAGTCCCTGTCAGCATATTTAATTGTTGAAATTTTAATTTCCAGTATTGCATTTACACCCTTGTGTTTGCACGTGTCCCTAGAGTGCATTTTTTATCATTTTGAGACGCTAAAAATTGCATGTCGTCGGAAATTTTGTCCTCTATCTGTTAGTACACGTGTCTGATTTTTGTTGGTTCACTTGAATTATTAATAAATTAAATGGTTCAGTTGTGACATATTTTGCCCAGTGATGCCTTTTGATTTTTAGTTAATTATCTGTGCCTTCAAAAATCACCAAAAATTCACAGTAGCTTAAGGACATCATTTTTAACACTCCATATTCATAACATTTGCACGCATATCGAGGCCTAAATAAATAGTTTAGTGATTTTCTTAAATTAATTTTAATTAATTCATTTCACAGTGAATTTAAGTCTTGTCAATTTTCCTAGGTCCCTTATCATCAGACCCACCTAGGATAATTTTAGTTTCTTGAAAAAATTGTGATTTGATATTTATTAAAAATTAAATACTGAAAATCACTCTGTTTGTTTATTTAATTCATAGAAAATTTATTTTGAGTCTAAAAATTCCAAAAAAATTAGTGTAGGTCATTTTCATCATAAATAATCATCTGGCCAATTTTCATTATTTTTGGACTTAGTTTGATACATCAATTAAATTTAACGTTAAATTGGCTAAGATTTGTCTGCATTTGTCTGCATAAGAATTAAAAAGACCAAAAAAAATTTTGATTCTCGAACATCAACACTTGAAAATTGCTGTAATTCACCTAAGGAGACAGTTGCCTCCCTGAGATCGACCTTGGACTCCACCAAGTAAAAAAATATCACCGCTTAAAATTGATTAAAATCTGATTTAAGTGGTTTTTGATTAATCTCTCGTATCCGACTGCAACGAACACTTAACATTAATTTGGACATTAATTTGACCGAGTTAACATAGGGTGCGGGAGCGTTATCAAGGGGGATGATGAATCTCGGATTCATCACTCTAAAAATGATTAATTAAGCTCAAATCCCTAAAATTCATTGGCATTTCTTCATTTATTCTGCACAATTAGCATTCATGCATGTATTGATAAGAATGACATTTTATCACACATTATTGCACAAAATAAGAAGCCAAAAATCCCAGCCAAAATGACATGTAAAATAGCCTAACTTACTTGATTTTTAACTAATTCATGCTAATTCCAAACGACCTGAACCCACCTTCATTGTGTACATATCACTAACAAGAAAAATACAAAAAATCATTAACCTAAATAAGCGGACCAAAAACCCAAACCCTAATTGCAGGATTCTGGGACTAAAACCTTGATATCTTCCTCATCGAGTGCCCGATTTGATCCTACTCACTTTTGAACTAACGTACATTCAATTACCTTCAAAACAAGACCAAGTTCAAGTGAATCAGAGCTCATATGTGAAATTTGGGTTTTGGGGCTCTTTTGTACATTTTGCATTTTACCTAATTTTGACTTATTATTTTATGTACATAATTGATTCATTTTATTTTATTTCTTTCATTTATTTTTTGATAAAAGTTTTATTAAATGCACAAAAATACAGATCCAAAATGAGCTTAAAATCAAAGAAAGTAACCGAGTCTAAGTCTTCCCTAACTGTTTGTACAAAAATTGTTTTTTTAATGTTTTATTTTATTTCTTCTTTTTCTTACCTAATAAAAATCCAAAAAAATAGTTTAATGTGTAAATATTTATCTTTTATTTCATCATATTTTTTCCGGATTTTTATCCGGTTTAAAAATAACAAAAAAAATATAAAACCCAAAAGTCAAGGTATTCTATGTACCTGGGATACCAAAAGATATCGCTTTTCACAAATGATAGATGTTGGTTTTGATCCCTTCATAAAAGTTGTAGATCTCATCGAGACGAACAACTTTCATGAAGAGATATTTTTGATCCGAGGTCATTTGCTATTTCTTTTTGAATTATTTTTATATTTTATTTTCGATTTTCTGGGGCTAACACGTGGCAGCTCCTGGAGCCGCCATGTGTCACCTATTTTTGGCCTTTATTTTCATTTATTTTTATTTAAAAAATTTTAAAATTTAAAAATAAAAACCGCACGTGCAACACACGTGCCTCCTGCACACACACATTTCACGTGTCGTCCCTTTCCCCCAATCTCGACCCCCCCCCCCCCCCCCCCCGCGGATCTCGCTGCCACCGCCATCCTCTGCGGATCTTGTTGCCCCCATCTTTCCATCTACGGCGGTGCCTCCTCCCGTGAAAGCCCTCGCAATCACCCCCAATCGTCGCCCCTCCTCATCAGATCCCCAATCCCAGATCTCCCTCGTCAATCGACGATCACCGCTAACTTCCCGATCCGGTCTTCCGTCCCTATTTAAACACCATCACCGGCCCCCTCCAAAGCATCCGCCGATAGAACCCATAACAGAGGAGGATCGGTGGTGACAACCCGACCCTCATCCTTCCTCGGTGAGATCCGGCCCTCCAGAGTCGTTGCAGAATCCCATCCCCTGCGGTGGTCTGCTCAGCTCCGGTCCTCATCGACTGTTGAGCCAACACCAACATCTTCTCTCCATTAACAACGCATCCCCAACACTGGAGGCCACCATCGCCAACGCCTCCGACAATGATGTCGCCTCCATTTTCAGAACTCCAGCTCCACCGACACTCCAACAACTCCTCCGCCAATGACAGCAAGCTCCCAATCGTTGATCTACCATCGTCATCTTCAACAAACCCCAACGCCACCGAATTCCAACCCCAGGTCCAGGTCCTCTGCCCTTCGCCTCCCGCAGAAGACCCTCTTCGTCGGCCAGCCTCGCACTGCCTGCTGCCTTGGTCAACAGCCGCGCCTCCTTCGAGGTACCGCCTTCCCCCTTCCATCGCTCCGCCGGGTCCAAGTCCCAGGCGGTCACTTGCTTCTCACGTGTCTCCTCGGGACATTTGCATCCAGGTCCCCGTGGTACATCTTATTTCTAAAAGACCCCCCACAAGTGATACGCACGTGGGAGGGGAGAACTTGCAAAGAAGCCCTTGGAGCTTTCTCCTATTTGTCACCGCCCTGGCCTAATAGAGGGTCACGTGCTGTACATGACCCCTCTGGAATTTTACAGAGAAACCCTCTGGGGTTGAGGTAATTACCATTTAGTCCCCACTGCATTTTATTAATTTATTATAATTGCAAACAGACCCCTATGTTCCCCCTTTATTTTAGACCTCTACATTACATCCTTTTATTATTTAAAAATTAACATGATGTTCTTCAATTAATTGTTGACATTATGGCATATTTGTAATATTTTTATGCACTATGGTTAATTGGTAATAACTGTTTCCTGGAAAATTGTATATTTTACCCATTCTGTGCTTTAAAATTCATAATTAATTAACCATTGCTTTGAAAATTGTCAAAAATTCACGGATCATAGAATTAGTTGTATTTAATATCTTGCCCAAAAATAATTACATTTGCATGTATGGTTTGCCCTATAAAAATCATTTTGCATATTTCAATCTTTAATTTTTAAGATGTATTAAATCTATTATTTTTTAGGTTTAAGATTTTTGAGGTCAATTACCTAGTGATAGATCTTGGATAATTTTATTCCTTGAAAATAAATAGGTTTAATATTTATTACACTTAAATATTGAAATTCGCTTTGTTTGCATTCATAAATTCATAAAATATTTATTTTGCATCCAAAAATTCCAAAAAAATTACAATGCATTCATTCATCATAATTTACATCTCAGCTAAGTTTCATAATTTTTGGATGTCGTTTGATTGAAAATTGCTTTTTAGTCTCTAAAATTGGCCTCATTTTCATTTACATCCCAAAATTGCATAAAAAATAACAAAAAATACTATCTCGAAAACCGTGAATGAACTTTGGTAGGCAAATGTTTAGATTGTTCCTTTGCCTCCTTGAGTTCAACCTTGGGGCTTGCCCAAGTAAAATAAATAGAATACCACGTCGCTTACAAATTGATTAATTAATTGTGGTTATTTCTTGATCGATTCCGAATTCTCGACATAATTACAATGACACATTCATCATTAATTTTAAATCTTAATTCATGATAATGAAAGTAAGATTTTCATGGCTCGTCAGTCATCTCTAAGCGTGAGATGGAGATTGATCCGACAAAGGTGGATGTAATTTCAAAACTTGAGCCACCCACAAACCTGAAGCAAGTCCGATCGTTTTTGGGCATGTCACTTTATATAGAATATTCATTAAAGACTTCAGCAAGATTGCATAATCATTGACTGGGTTGCTTGGAAAGGAGGTCGAATTTTGGTTGATGACCGGGTCCTCCAATCCTTCAATCTGTTAAAGGGATCTAATCACACACACTCCTGTCCTCCAGTCGCTTAATTGGTCTCTACCTTTTAAGATCATGATGGATGCATCATATTTTGCAATTGATTCTATGTTACTACAAAGATGAGATGGGATGCCATTTGCAATTCATTACACTAGCAGAACACTTGATGAAGCCCATAAAAATTATACAGTGACAGAGAAAGAACTGCTAGTTATAGCATTTGACCTAGAGAAGTTCAGATCACATCTCCTCGGATCAAGGGTTATTATCTACACTGACTATTCTTCCATCAAGTACCTATAGAGCAAGAAAGATTCCAAGCATCGTCTGATTCGTAGGATTCTTCTACTCCAAGAATTTGACTTGGAATTCATGATAAACCAGACATCAAGAATGTGGTGGCAGATCACATTTCCAGATTTATTGAAGTAGAGTCTCCTAAGAAGAAATCCATTCCAATCACAGAGACCTTTCCAGATGAGGCAATCTTGTATATATCCTCTCATTCCTGTTATGTGAATATTGTCAACTATCTTGTCTTTAAGAAGACTCCGCCAGACTGGCCGAAGATTAAAGTTGATAAATTCTTGGTTGTCAATCACTTCTACTAGTGGGAAAATCCACATCTCTTCAGAGAGGATGCAGATTGCATCTGAAGGAGGTGTATACCTTAGGAAAAGATAATGGGTGTCCTAAACAACTGTCACAAGCTTGATGCTGGTGGACACCATTATGGAAAGAGGACGACAACGAAAGTGATTCAATGTGGCTTTTGGTGGTCAACTTTATTCAAGGATGCAGATGATTACTTAAAGAAATATTCTGACTATCAGCGAATGGACAGGAATATCAACGTGCGAGACACAATGTTTATGAAGTACATTCAAATTTCTGACGCCTTAGACACCTGGGGCATTAACTTCATGAGCCTATTCCCTAACAGTTAGGGTTTGAATACATCTTGCTTGTCGTCGATTATGTTAGCAGATGGGGGGAGACAATCCCTGCTCGAACCGCAGACAACTGCATGATCTATCATTTTCTAAAGGAAAACATCATCTCATGGTTCAGGATTCCCAAAATTTTTATATCTGATGGGGGGGGAGCCACTTCATTGACAAGTAGGTCAAGTAATTGACTAAAGAATATGGCATTAAGCATCGTGTAGAAGTGTATTACCGCACTCAATCCAATGGCTTTGCAGAATGCTCAAATAGAGAGTTCAAAACTATATTGCAGAAGCTTGTACGACCAAACATGAAGAATTGGTTACAGCTACTTAATTCAGTTCTTTAGACGGATCGCAAATCATACAAGTCTCCTCTTGGCATGTCTCCCTACCTCCTTGTTTATGGCAAACCATGCCACCTTCCGTGGAATTAACTTATAAATCCTTATGGGCATCGAATATGTGCAACCATGATTCTGAGAAAGCATGAAAGAACCACAAAGTTAATCTGAATCATTTGCTTGAATTCAGAGAGTACGCCTACCACAACAACCTGATGTACAAAGAGGAAGTCAAGAAATAACATGATAAACACATTTGAAGGAAGACTTTTGAACTTAGACAGAAGGTGTGGTTATTTGATGCGAAGTTGAAAATTTTCCTGAGCAATCTGAAAAGCAAATGGACTGGATCTTTATTGTGAAATCTGTGTGTGACAACGGGAGTTTATTGATATAAGAATTATCACTTGATGCACAACCTTTTGTGATCAACAAATAGTTGCTAAAGCTGTACTTAGAGCATGCTACATTCATGTTCGTTGTCGATTCTATTGAAGTTGAATTTCAAGATGAGCTCCTAGATTCAGAAGGATCAGCCACTTGAGCAGAAAAATTACAAAATTTTATTTTCTTTTCTTCTTTTCCTATTTTACTTTTAATTTTTCTAATTCTTCCGAAAGGTGATTGATGAATCCTCATTCATCACTCTTTATTCTTTTATTTTAGCTAAAAATCTTTGCAAACACCATGTATATAGTTGTAAATACAATAAGTCAGCAAATAGGCATGCTTGTGTAATTATCAATAATTAGCATGTTTTTGTGCAAAAATAAAAGAATAAAGAATTAAAGAAAAAGAGGGAAATATTTAGAATAAATATTGAGTTACCTGAACCCAAGGGAGGGCCAAGCATTGGCCTGACCGCAAAATAAAACAAGTAGAGAGAGATAGGGCCATTCACCTTGTATATATCCCTCCCTCTTGTAGATAATTTATTTTCCCAAAAATACAAATAAAAATGTGTTTATCTTATTTTGTGTATATTTATAAAAATAAAATAAAAAATGAGAAAAATAAAATAAAAACAAAAAAATAATTCCTCTTTCTTCATATTGTACATACCATGTATATATGTACCTAGACCTATTTATTTCACCCTTGTACAGAAATATTAAAATCAAATAAAAATTATTTTATATCCCAAATTTTATGTTGTAAATTAATAAAATATAAAATTAGGATAATTGTACAAATATAAAATATAAAATACATAGGTATTTTATACCTGTATATATTATTATATTATGTATATACACTAATTTATTTTTTGAAAAAAATAAATAAAAGTCAATAAAAAATAATTTGAAAAATAATAAACATTTTTCATTTTATAAATATTTTTAAATAAAATCATTTGTTATTTTTAAATTAATTTATAAATAATTTCTGGAATGTTGAATTCTGATTGGTCCACAGGGGATTGTTGACCCCCGGTCAACTCCCCCCTAGACCACACTCTCCGCAGATCTTCGTTTCGACCCGACTTCGCTGAATTTTTTCACCGCGATCCGCCTTCCATATCCTCAAACCCAGGGCTCCGATTGTCGAGGGCAGACCCGTGATTCACGCCCATCATCCTTCTTAGGGGTCCGATCCTTGGAATGCGCGCCCGAACTCCAATCTTCTCGGACCCTTCACCGTATAAAGCCTGAGACCCAGCCGCCATTTCGCACATCTCCGGCCATTTCCTTCGGCTCCCAGGACCTCCATTCCCTCGCCTTGAGTGACAACAAGCGTGAGGGACTGTTGCAGCGAGGAACGAGGAGCGTTAGCCTCAGATCCGGCGACACATATCGTCGTGCTCTACCGCCGACGAGCTCGAGCCTCTGGAGGCGCCGCTCCATCGAGGCAAAGACACCAGGAGACCCAACATCTCCAGCACAGACATCTTCGACCATCAGGTAGATTCGATAGCACCTAGCCTGCCGTAGATTTCGATTTTTTGAATTCCGACCGCCGACCTTCGTCGACCATTTCTCTGCACTCCGATCACCCATTTGCCCATCCGACTAACCGATGAATCCACATTTCATCATCTTTATTCTATCATTTTGGCCTCAAAACCCTAGTAAATACGTGTAAATACCCTTAATTAGAGCATTTTAGCATCCATGCATGTGCATGTAAATAGTGTATAAAATACTGTAATTAAAGCTAAAATTATAGAATAAATAAAAGAAAAGAAAAAGAATAAAATATTGTAAATATTTTATGACCCAAAACCCCGAGACCTAGGCATCTTGATGAATAGGTCGACAAGGAATAAAGTAGTGGGAGATAAGGGCCAGAATACAATGATTCTCATCCATTCTTTATTCATTTTAGGACCTATTTTTGGTTCCACTTTTTATACATCAAATAAAGAAACTTTGTACATGAAAGTTGTAGATAATTAAATAAAGAAAAATACAAAATTATTTTCATTCAAAAATAATGTACAGATAAAAAGTTATGGTATGAATAAAAATCCAGAATCCCAACTTCCCAGACCCGTATCTCACAAATGAAAACTCCAAATGCATCAAACTCACCTTTAATTGTATATAGTTAAAAATAAGCTATTTAATGGGGGTGGTTTCGCATTTGGCGGAGCTACGGTTTGAAAGTTGAGTTTTAGACCCTCATTATATACTTATACAGATTAAAATATTAAATTTATTATTCTATTCATTATTTTTGTATTTTTGTATTTTATAATTTTGTAAATATTACTTATAATATATTTGTATATTAAAATCAGAATAAAAACATAAAAGAAATACAAAATAAAATACATGTATATATATAATACATAGGTATAAGAATTATACACATACCTATATATTTAATACTTTTATTTTATTTAATGTACAAAACACATCAGAAAAATAAAACAAAAATATATTTGTGTGTATAAAAGTATTTTATGATTTTATAAAATACTAAATAAAAATAAATAAATTAAAATCACAAAATAAAAATAAAAGAATAAAATATATAGATATTTTACCTATAAAGGGTATAAAAGTAAATTTGTAAAAATATACCTCATAAAAATAATTAAAAATCACCATAAAATAGTTTATAAAATAATAAACATTTTTTATTTTATAACCAAAACTTAAATAATTCAATATCTTTTTTTATTGATTTTACAAGGATTTTTGCCAATGAATTTTCTGGTTGGTCCACGTGGACCAACCAGAGAGCTCCGTTGGTTGACCTCGGTCAACTCTCTGACCGAGGTCTGGATCTTGTTAGACCTGCTTCGTTGACGATCAACGATTTTTCGAGGACTCCTCTTGCACTATCTCGCGAAGGAATCTTCTTGACTTTTCATCCTCGATTATCAGTGATATACGCCCAGGTGAAACCTCGGGGGATGGAGCATCGATTCGCTCGCTCTGCCTCGGTCTTCCCCACCCGGCCGTCAACCCTACAAAACTCATCCCTGATTTTCCTTTCGATTTTTGAACCCCATTTGAATCCCGATTTCCTTCCCTTTGGCTCACGTTCGACACATGGAGGTGACGGCTCCATTGTCATCCCTTCAAGGAGGAGGATGTCGAGGATTTGGCGTGTTCCACCACCTCCGGCGACCCATTGTCGTTGAGGTACCTTCAACCTCGGGCCTGGTCCCTTGAGGTGTTTATCTCTCTTCTTTTTCGTTCTCTTTTTATTCCTGATAGTCTTAGGAACATTTCCCCACCTTCATCTTCCATTTCCATCGATCAAATCGCACCATCAAAATCTTCGTCGGAGCGCCCCTCCGGCCGACCGCCATTCTTGTCACCCTCGCGCCCATGCGCTTCCTCCAACCCTTGTGGCACTTTGTCGAGGGTTTAACTTTTCCTGCAGGTTTTTGCGAACAAGGAAGAGATGGAGGCTCATTTTGAGTGCTGTCGTAGATACCTGGAGCCACAATGCTCCTCCGCCTCCGCCAGCGTGCTCTGGTCCACACCGGAGCTTTTGGGAGCCGCCAGCATCTAGAGGACCCCTGCAGGAAGCATCTGGACCATTTTGAAGCACATAGGACCGCCGGAGAGGGGAGCCATCATCGGAGGAAGGTCTCCACGGTGGACCTTCTTCCCTGTTCGTCCATTGACCCTCTCCGTCGTCAGATCATCAAAGAGCTCCAGGTCATCCAGCAACCGTCCGATCCGCTGCGCTCAGAGCCATCCATCACGAGGAGATCATCTAATCTCGGGCGTCAGATCTGAAGGGGTATCGGCGCTTCTCGTTGCGACACATGGTAAGTGGAAGCCGCACTGCCGTCAGATCCAGCAGACGAGGGTATTTTGCAAATCCACCCTCGTCCCTTTTTGTATTTAATTAATAGGACTTAAACTTTCAGATACTGTTAATTAATTTTTGTAAAATTTAGGAACCATCCCCCACACTTTCCTTTAGTTACAAAAGGGTCCTCGGCCACGTCACCTCACGTGCCCGTGCACGTGAGGCGAGTGGCCATTTTGCAGAAGGGCCCAAGGTGTTGTGTTTATTTAATATTAGTCCCGAAACATTCATATGCAGTTGTAAGTTTTTGGCCATTTTGCATTAAGCCCCAAAGTTTTGTATAATTGTTGTTTAGTCCTCCCCAGGCGCGTGCACCGCACGCGCGTGGGTGGGCTTTTTGCCAAAATACCCCTGCGGGTCTTGTATTTTGTAAATGGCCCAGAAACACTTTTATTTAGTTATTAATTTTGTTGGAAAATTGCAATCTAGCATCTGGATGTTTTGATATTTGCACTTATACCCCTACTAGGCTTAGCTATTTTTGTGTGCTTGTCTTATTTATTTCACGCATCATTAAACCCCAAAAATTCTACAAAAATCATCATAGATCCCTGTTGCATAGTAGTTTAACGCCACATTTTTGCATTCCATTTTTATTGCATTTTAATATTTATTAAAAATAAAAAACATGCCATTTCAGTACTGCCTATCTTAGATTATACCAAAAAAATATTAAAACACCTTGAAAAATTCCAAAAAAATTACCTATTATGTATTTTGTTGTCTTTTAGCGTCAGTCCAAAAATCATTAAAAAATTCAAAGAAAAACCTTAAAAATTAGAAAATGCCTAAAAACTTCCAAAAAATCTAAAAAATCATAGAAAACTCCAAAAAAGGAAACTCAGGTCCTGTAGGTTCCTCATTTTATTCTCTTTATTTTAAAATTAATTTGTAAAAATTTTGATACTGTTGCTATTTTTTATTCCCATTTCAATTTTAGCCAGAGTCTTAATTCACTATTTTCTTTATTTTGCCTTTTAAAAAACCAAAAATATTTGGAAAAATACCCAAAAATCACAAAAACAGTAAAAAATTGTAAAAAGACCAAAAATATTTTATTTTCTAATTTTGACTATTTTCCCCTATTTTTATAAATAGCCTAGCACCTCATTTATTATATTGTTTATATATTCCAATATTAAAAAAATATAAAATATAAAAAAGTAATATAAAATCAGAAAAATTAAAAATCAAAATACAAAATTGCAAATTAAAAAAATATTTAAAAATTAAAAACCCACAAAAACATTTACCTTGCATAGTGTAGACAATACATCACATTCACACACACACACACACTCACACACACACACACACACACACACACACAACACACACACACACACACACACACACACACACACACACACACACACACACACACTTGTTGATCTATCCTGCCTTGCTCCCTGTGTTCGAACTCTCTACGTACTTGTGACGAATGCTTATTCATCACTCTTTATTCTTATATTTTAGCTACAAAAACCTTTGCAAATGCATGTACATACTTGTAAATACAAATAATTACCAAAAGCATGCATTGTGTAAAAACTAATAATTAGCATGTTTTTGTGCAAAAATAAAAGAATAAAGAATAAAAAGAAAAAGAGGGAAATATTTAGAATAAATATTGAGCAACCTAATCCCAAGGGAGGGCTCAGCATGGGCCTAAACGCATAAAAGCCAAAGTAGAGAGAGATAGGGAGCTCATGTGTGTAAATATACCTGTAAATATAATAAAAATATTTTCCTCGAAAAATAGAATTAAATGGTTCTTGTATATATTTGTATATATTTGTAAATACAAAATCAAAACAAAAATTGAAAAATTAAAAAGAAACTAAAAAGAGTCACTTGTACATATTCACCATGTACATTCACCCACACCTATATTTATTTCACCCTATAAATAAATAAATAAATTAAAATCCCTAAAAATTTGTATATAATCCATCTTTTATGTTGTAAATAGATAAAATAAAAATCATAAAAACAAAAATAAAATAAAAAGAACAAAATTAAAAACCAAAAAGAATATTGCACATATACCATGTATATAGATGTATATACCTATTTATTTTACCCTTGTAAATAAATAATAAAAATAAAATAAAAATACCTTTTTATTCCTAATTTTATGCTATAAATAAATAAAATGTAAAATGGGAATAAAAATGTACAAAAACAACTAAGTAAAAATCAAAAATTAAAAAGTTATATTGTATATATACCTATATATAGCACTATAGTGTAAATACCTTATTTTTTTTTGAAAAATTAATTAAAAATCACAAAAAATAGAAAAAATTAAAACAAATATTTTTCATATTTTTGAGTTTTTAATAATTCGGCCATTTATTATTTCTTTTCAAATTTTCAAATCTTTTCCACATGGCTGATTCTCACTGGTCCACGGGGGACGTTGACCCCCCGGTCAACTCTCCCCCTTGGACCACTTCCCACGGGTGAGTGACGCCCGACCCGATTTCGCCGATTTACTGCATCACGACCCGATCACCAAATCCGATCTTCCCGGGCGCCACTTCTTCCTCGTACATCCGAGACCCTCGCCCGGTTGATTGCATTGGGATCCGCGCCTTACCGTGCCCTGCCCGACCTGATTTAGCCGGACCCCTTGCCGTATAAAGTCCTAGCTCTGCCTCCCATTTCACGCATCTTTGATCATTCGTTTTCCACCCAAGGACCTCCATCGCCTCCGCAAGAGTGACAGCTCGCTCCAGGCAGTGTTGCAGCGAGGAGGAGACGAGTCGACCATCGATCCAGCAGCTACGCGCCGCCGTGTGCCGCCTGGAGGTGACACTCGAGCCTCGGACACCGACGGTCCTTGAGGCCAGGACCTGGAGCATCCCCTGCTCCTCCACAGTCGATTGCATCCATCAGGTAGCCCTTCTCCTTCTTCTTTTTCCCGAATTTCCATTTTCCCCTAAATCGACCCATCGCCGTTCCGCTTTGATTTTGACCATCCTCGCCTTCGTTCCGACTATCGGAGTCGCCCATCACGATCGCCTTCTCTCCGCGCATCTTCTCCGCCCACTCATTCACCCCAGTTCGCAAAGGAACTGGGTGTCGAGTTCCTTCGCCGTCGCTCCGCCGGAGCTCGCATGCCCCGCCGCACCGACCACCTTCACCCCCGCTTACAGGGTCGAGGCAATTTGCCCTCGACCCGCGAGTGCGTTGCTGTGCTTTTCAGGTCCATTCGAGCCCATCTGAGGGTCTCAACCATTTGGAGCAGCCGCTCCTCCTCCGCCAGTACCGCCAGAGCTCTATAGAGCTCCTCGCCACCATCGGAGGGTACCAGTCGACACGGGAGGCCAAGGAGCTTCTCCTCCGATCTTCAGCAGCCCGTGAGGAGGCCTCCAGCACCCACACGAGTCCGGCGAACCTCGCCGGCGTCCAGTTCATCGAGGACTTCCAGAGCCGTCCGATTGACCTCTAGCTCCAGTTCAGATCTCAGCCGTCCATTTGAGGAGCCGCCAGCATCGTTCGATCTTTGGAGGAGTGATCGGGACCGTCCGATCAGCGAGGGCTTCCCACGTTGCTTCCCAGCCACCCGATCTTCCACGTGGCGAGGCCCCTGCCGTTCGATTCGAGCCGAGGACCCCAGTGTCAGCCGCGCCTCTTCTCTACGTTGGATCTACACGTGGCGAGCATCCGGGCCTCGACTTAAATAAAGGGTAAACATATCTTAGGCCCTTAGCTTTTTAGGTATTAATTATTAGTCCTGTAAATATTTTAAACTTTCATTTGCGTTTGGTAAATTGCATAGAGGAACCTGTAGTTTCTGGTAATTACATGTATGCCCCTATGTGTAGTGGAACACGTGCTTCGACACGTGCTTGTTGGGTTATTTGCATGTATGGACTCATAGTTTCAGGGTGTTCTTGAATGCATTTATACTTTTGATATTTGCAGAAATACCCCTGTGCGTGGTTGTATTGTGCATGTGCGTTTATTAGTGGGTAATTTACACTTACACCCCTGGACTTTTAGTACGTGTTAGTAATTAGTCCAGGGACCTAAGTTTCCTTGCAAATAGGTCCCTGAGTGCCCAGGTCACGCACCTCGCACGTGATTTCGTCGAGAAATTTTACCGAACCCCCTAGACTTTCTACAAATTGCGTACAGGTCCCTATGCACTGTACCATTGTTTTTATTTCTAATAAAATAGCAAATTAACTCCAAATTTGATGAAAATTGGATACATGGCTCCTGTCATGGTGTAAAATTTTCTCCAATTTTTGGAGACATTTTTGATTTCATTTGATATTTTTAAAAATTCAAAAACACATTTTTTATTACTGTCTAACTTTAAAAATCACAAAAAAATATTAAAACACCTCTAAAAATTACAAAAAAATAGGTAGTGTTTATTTTGCCTTGTTTGATTTTTTGACCAATTTTGATCATTTTTCACTTCATAAAACCCATAAAAATAACAAAACCCCATAAAAACTATAAAAATTCTAATAAATAAAAGAAAAATAAAAAATTAATAAATCTAGTGCCTAAATTT
The DNA here is from genome assembly GCA_037367405.1 of Ottelia alismoides. Taxonomy (NCBI): domain Eukaryota; kingdom Viridiplantae; phylum Streptophyta; class Magnoliopsida; order Alismatales; family Hydrocharitaceae; genus Ottelia; species Ottelia alismoides. The sequence continues at coordinate 227,638 of JAZKJV010001147.1, read as the reverse complement.
TCTTTGTAGTTTCTACTATACAGGAAAATTACTTCAGGTGTTAATAGGGCCATTTTGCATTTTAAATTGGCCCTTTACACCTGACTGGGCAGTACCCTCGTGTTTCTACCTTGTTTGATTTTTATAAAATCCAATAAAAATCAGAAAAATACCAAAAATTAACAAAATAGTAAAAAATATAAAAAACATAAAAACATTTTTGTTTGAATTTTGGGTGATTTTTGAGTGAGTAAATAATTGTTTGTAGTTGGTTGTTTTATTGGTTTCTTTATTTTCTTTATTAATTAAAAATCCAAAAAAAATAAAAAGATAAAAAATCCACCAAAAATACCTTTATTTTATTTTATTTCTTTTTAGACTACTTCGTAGGCCGCAAGGCCATCACGTGCTCCCTGAGTCCGACCCTGGTCGCTATACCAGGTTAATATAATAGCGAGACCGCTACTTGAGTTTCCGTTGATTTTTGCCTTCGCTTGGTTGTCTGATTTTTCTCGATTGACACCGCTTGGTGACTTGGGTCGCAACGACCCTTGATTACCTTTACCCGAGTCGTCGGGCGTGTCATCAGAATGGCGCCGTTGCCGGGGAGCACGGCTTAGTAGTCATTTTAGTTTTTATTTTCTTTTCTTTTCTTTTTTCGCGGCTTTCCGCGGCTCTTTCTGAGTCCGCGGCTTTTCGCGGCTTTTTATTTTTCATTTATTTTTGTTTTATTTTCTTTTTCTTTTCTTTTCTTTTTATCTTTGCTTGTTTATTTTATTTCTGCTTTTTCACATGTACCCCTATTTCATTTCATTTATTTTTCCTGCACTTATTTGATTATCTTATTTGGTGCTTGACACTTTTGCTGCTTTCTTACGAGGGCCCAAGGATCGAGGCGACGACTCTCGAGGAGCCGACGCAAACCGTGGGATTCGGAGGCGGCTCCCTTCTGCACGGAGTCGTAGGAGAGAGCTAGAGAGTAGCTGAGTGAGAGAGGAGTAGTTTAGGTTTATTTTAGAACATTTGATTTGAATTGTAATAACACAGGGACACTCAGCAGGACTTAGACTTTTCTCGGGTCTGTTTTGCCGAGCACCGGTGTGCTCGGGGGACCCTTAGGTTTTTCGCGGCTTTTTTGCGGTTTTTGTTTTTCGCTGCCTTTTACGGTTTTACACGGTTTTTCTCGAGCCCCTAGCCGTAGGACTTTCTGTTTGATTGTGCCGTACTGAGTAGGATCCAAACACCTAATAGACTGCTTGTGCCTATAGTTCGTTAATTGTACCTACTAATAAAAAGTTAATAAAAATAGCTGAATCATTTCCTTCGAGCCTACGTGCCGCAGCCTGCCCTGCCAAGCGCTGCTCCTGAACCCGATTTGTTGGGAGGAGGAGGGGTAGACCGAGACCGGACTCTCTGGATCGAAGGCTGGTGACCAGCTAGATGGTTCTTTCGAGTAGAAGTTGCCTGCTTAGGACTCAGCTTTTCCCGCTGCACCATATAGGTAGTTTACTTTCCGTCTTTCAATTCTGCGCGGATCATATTGCATGTAGAGTGCTGGAGATAGGTACGCCTTTCTTACTTTGCATGCATCATTGATTTCATCGCGCATCGGCTTTTCCGTCTTCTCCCCCCGTTTTTGACTTAATAACCAGGAGAACCGAAAAATTCGTTAGGCGTTTTTGTTTTTATTGAAAAAGACCTAAAAAGAAAAACAATAAAATTGGGACTGCTAAAACTATTGACCCTAAAAGACATCTCATTTAAAAACTTGTCTTGGGGAGAGCAACCCCCTCATTGCTTGGTTTGATTGTGCGAGAGAGTGACCCGAACACTAGGTAGAGCCCTCCGGTACTATTCTCGACTGATTATCGACTCATCTGTGCGGGACAATCGGTTGGGAAAGTATCCGGTATCCCAGCAGGTCACGTAATTGCTCTGATATCTTGATTGTTCACCAAAATAAAAATTGACAAGATAAATTGACCGAGCCTTTATGGTCTTCAGCTCGCGTTGTGATGGTGAACTTGGGGTTTTGCTTGTGATCATAGTTTCTCCAGATCTCATCCACCTTACTCGCCACATCAAGATGATGGGCAGACGATCTCTTAGGCAGCCTTTGGCTGCACCGCTTTCGGGCGCGTCTACCCGTTCATCTAGGTTGGTTCGCGAGAGCCGAGACCCGCTCTCCGAACCCGAGTATGATTCCACCCTGTTCCCCCTCGACCCCCTTTCTTTCGGTTCCGAGAGACCAGTGCCAGAGGAGAGATTAGCAGATTTATCGACACCTGAGTTTGGATCGTTTGATTTTGCAGAGACCATGGCCGACAGTTCCGATGATCGCTCTAGAGGTCCACAGCCCAGCATTTTGTTCTGGACCAGGGTGCGATCAACTCCACCCTGATCGCCTCCCTCGAGACGGTACAACAACAGTTGAGGGATCAGGGAGCGTTTATGTTGGATATGAGGAGAGAGATGGAACAGATGAGAGCAGAGCAAAAGCAGCGTAGAGACGGGTCGAGAGTCCCAGATGATGCATCAGCAGCAGCCGCAGCGGCCGCCGCCGCAGCGGCAGCTGCCGCTGCAGGAGCAGGAGACCCACCGAGACCGATGCAGGAGTTGCACAACCCCGGATCGACACTGATGCATCACTGGGTTGTTTTACCAGCCATCGTGGGGGACTTCAAGTTCCCCCGAACACCTTGCAGCTTCTCCCCCGCTTCCACGAGCTCACCACCGAGGAGCCCCATCTCCACCTCCAGGAGTTTCTCATGATTTGCAGTACTGTCCACGACCATCAGGTGGACCAGGACACGATACGGATGATTGCCTTCCCCTTTTCTTTGGCAGACAGAGCAGCCACCTATCTGAAACATCTGGGGAAGTTTGTTTACACTTGGGAGCAGCTCCGCAATGAGTACTTGCATAAGTACTATCCACTCGAGCGGACCAATGCCGCGAGAGCCCTGATCAGCAACTTCTCCATGCTCCCCAACGAGCAGTTCCATGAGGCATGGGAGAGGTTCAGAGAGCTGATTGATAGATGCCCGCACCACGACATTTCCAAGCCGAACCTCGTGCAGAGCTTTTTCAGCGGGCTGACACCAGAGCTTCAGGGCTTGGTGAACGCTTCTTGTGGCGGGTCTTACTTCACCAAGGATCACGACCAGGTCTGGGCCGTCTACGAGGAGATGGTCGAGAACTACATGGTGATGTTCTAGACCCGATTGTATACTCAGGGCAGACCCCAGCAGCCACATACCGTGTAGTACCAGAGGATAGCACGGGTCGACGTCGGTCCTTCCAATTCATCCGCAATAGTAGCAGCACATGCAGAGTCATCAGCCGCGGGCATGGGGATTATCAGCGAGAAGCTGGACCGGATGGAGTTGATTGAGAAGAAGCAGTGCCAGGGCATCACTCAGATGGAGCAGATGGCACAGACTGTAAGCGACATGAAGACCCAGCTCATGTGTCTCCAGGAGGCACAGATGGCTTCCCAGCCCCGTATGCAGTCGCGAGGCGATTCCAGCAGCAGCAGCAGCTCGTCCCAGCGCTCCAGCTCACACCAACAGCCTAGACAGGTTCACCTTGTACAGGCGGAGCCGTACCAGCAGCCGCAACCCACCTACCAGTCACCACCATCTTCAGACTTGCAAATGGTGGTATACCAGCCGGATCAGCCTCTGGCAGTACTCCCGCCACCCCGGTACGATGCAGAGCTGTTGATGGATGTCAACGGGTTTTGGTATGACCGCCCCCAGCCCGGTATCCAACGAGACCATCCTGGATTCCATTGGGGGACCGGAGGCACCCAGCCCCAGCAGCATCCATCAGGTCAGGGAGGCCAGTACGGCCATCAGAGAGATCACCAGCCGCAGCAACAGCCCCCGGTGTACCCACCACCACAGCAGCAGCAGTCATCGTATGGTCCTCGTCCCTACCAGCAGGGATAGTCTTGGAGGCGAGAACAGCCTCACCAGCAGCAGCAACAGCAGCATCACCCATACCCCTCTCAGCCACAACACCAGTTCCAGCAGCCTCACTACCAGAGAGGCTACCTGATGGGCGACCTGAAGGCTAGGGTATAGGTGCTAAATCGGTCGTTGCGACCCACGCGACCAAATGCGCTCAATCAAGAAAAATAGACCACTAATATAAATAAAATCACTCAAAACACGAAAGCGGTCTCGCTATTAGATTAACCTGGTATAGCGATCGGGGTCGAACACAAGGAGCACGGGTTGGCCTGTCGGCCTATGAAGTAGTCAAAAAGAGAAATAAAATAAAAGAAGAAAATGTTTTTTGGTGGTTTTTCAATTAATTTATATTTTTTTGGATTTTTAATGAATTAAGAATATAGGAAAAGTAAATAAACACACACTTCAACAAATTATTAAAAGCAATAAAAATCAACCAAAAATTCAAACAAAAATATTTTTATGTGTTTTATGATTTTTAGTGTTTTTGATGAATTTTTGAGAATTTTCTGATGTTTATTTAATTTTCTAAAAATCAAAAAGTGACTAAAACAGTAGGTACTGTCCAGCCGAGCTACAAGGGCCTAGATAAAATATATAAAAGCCCAAATTAGCCGGGAGGTAATTTTCCTGTAAAGAGAATAAAACAAGGAAAATTTAAGCACCTATTTTATTGTTTTTGGATTTTTAATTGATTTACTAGAATTTTTATAATATTTTGAGTGTTTTTCAATTTTTAGTGGTTTTCAGTAATGAAAAATAGCCAAAATTGGCTAGAAAATCAAACACAACAAAATACACAGTACACAATTTTTTTGTAATTTTTAGACACTATTTAATATTTTTTTGTGGTTTTTGAAGTTAGACAGTGAAGAAAATAGATGTTTTTGAATTTTTAAAAATGTCAAATAAAAACAAAAATGTCCTCAAAAAATCCTCGAAACTTTTACACTATGGCAGGAGCCATGTATCCAATTTTCGTTGGATTTGGAGGTAATTTACTATTTTATTCAAAAATAAAGAGAGGGTACAGTGCACAGGGACCAAAGTGCAAATACCCAGAAGTCTGGGGGGTATGGTGCAATTAACCCAGCGAAACACGTGCTACGCACGTGTCTGGGGCACTCAGGGACCCATATGTAAGGAAAATAAGTTCCAAGGGCTTATTGGTAACAGGTACCAAAAGTCCAGGGACCTATTCGCAAAATACCCAAAAAATGACGCACATGTTCAAATGTATCATGCATAGGGGTATAAATGCAAATAGCTAAAAACTTTCATTCATTAATGAACAACCAGAAATGCAGGGCCTATATTGCAAATAAAACAGAAAGTCACGTGTCGATGCACGTGTCATACAACGCACAGGGGTATAAATGCAAACCAAATAGAGTATGGGGTCCTCTATGCAAATAACCCTAAAACTAAACAACTGGATTAACTAATTACAGGGCTAACTACGAAATAAAATAGCAGAGGGGGCCTAAGGGTAAATTACCCCTTTATTACGCGGACCACGCGATGGACGCCACGTGGAGGAATCGGCGGTGAGGATCGGCTGGCGCTCCAAACTGGGGTCCTCGAAGTGATCCGACGCTCGAGGTCAAGCCACGTGGTGTGATCAACGGTCGTGGCTCTCTGTGCCTTAACCCACGAGCATCGGGCGGCTGGGATCGGCCCTCTTCAGATCTAACGGTGAAGGCGGCTCCTCGAAAGGACGATCCAGATAAGAAGTGGAGCAGGAGGGCTGATCGAACGGCGTCTGGAGGTCGAGGAAGAACAGGTGGCCGGCGAACTTCGCCGGCCCAGTGCAAGCGCTCCTGACCTCCTCACGGGGTGCTGATGATCAGAACAGATCGGGCGTGGGCCTCCGCGACGGATGGGGGTCTCCGATGACCCAGCCGAGCTCCGAGGAGCTCGGGCGAGGTCGGCGGAGCTGTGCCTCCTGGCTGAATGTCGAAGGACCTCAGATGCCCTTCGTTCGACCTGCAAAGCAATCCAGAAGACTCGCGGGTCGAGGGAAAACTGCCTCGACCCGGTTAGGCGGGGTGACGATGAACGGTGGGTCGCAGCGGACGAGCTCCGGCGAAGTGGGGACGGTGGAGCTCGAATCCCAGCTCCAGTGCGAGCTGGGTTGGATGGGAATGTGGAGAAGGTGCGCGGGAAGGAGGCGAAGGCGATGATGAAGCCCGATGATCGATTGGGGGTCGGTTGTGGACGGAATCGGCAAAACACGGCGGAGCGGCGATTTGGGCGTAATCGAAAATCAAAGAAAAAGGGAGGTCTAAGGGACTAACTGGGCGGAGGAGTAGACTGTGGACGAGCTAAGGAAGCTCTGGGTCGTTGCCTCGAGGAGCGTCTCCCTCCGAGGCTCGGTGCTCCTGCTGGTGGCGGAGCAACGGCGGCGAAGCTCGCCGGATCAGTGGACACGCCTCCTCTCCTCGCTTCAACAGCGCCAAACGCGAGCTGTCACTCTCACGAATACGCTGGAGCTCACAGGGGGATTCGAATGGCCAAAGATAGAGAAGGAAGGTGGCGGGCTGGGACTATATACTCCTAGGGGTCCGGTTATCGGGAGGTCGGGCGAGTAGCTCAGTGCGCGGATCCCCAAAATCCACCCCGGGCGTGGATCAGGGATGATCAAGCTCGGATTAGAGCCCGGGGTTAACGGATTCAGGAGTCGGATCAAGTGTGCCAAATGGCGAGAAATCGGGTTGCGGGCACGGATCCGAGACGGGGTGGTCCTGGGGGGGGAGTTGACCGGGCGGTCAACACTTCCCAGGACCAATAAGAAAGGGCCACGTGGCTGGATTTTGCAATTAAAAATAAGGGTAGCAAATGGCCGATTTAATGAAAACTTAAAACATGAAATATTTTTCTTTTATTTTTTTCTATTTTTTAGTGATTTTTTAATAATTTTTTCGAAATAAAAATAAGGTATATACATAATATGTAATATATAGGTATATGTACACTATATAGGGTTTTTAATTTTTGATTTTTTTTAATTATTATTTTTATGGAATTTTATTCCTATTTTATATTTTATTTATTTTCATTATAAAATGAGGAATAAAAAGATATTTTTGTTTTATTTTAATTATTTATATACATAGGTGAAATAAATACATATATACATTTATATACATGGTATATTTACAATATATTTTTGTGTTTTTAATTTTGTTATTTTTATTTGTTTTTGTTTTAATTGTTTTTATTTAATTTTTTACACTATATAATATAGGATATGTACAAAAATTTTAGAAATTAATTTTATTTCTTTATAAAAATAAATAAGGATGATGGTGGTTCTATGTATAATGTGATCATGTACAAGTTGTGTTTTTGTTTTCTTTTTAATTTTTAAATTTTTGTTTTGATTTTATATTTATAAATATGTACAAATATTTACAAGCCTACTTAAGTCTATTTTTGTGAGGAAAATATTTTATTTTATTTACATAGGTATTTACACACATGAGCCCCTATCTCCCTCTACTTTGGCTTTTATGCGGTCAGGCCCATGCTGAGCCCTCCCTTGGGTTAGGTTGCTCAATATTTATTCTAAATATTTCCCTCTTTTTCTTTTTACTCTTTATTCTTTTATTTTTGCACAAAAACATGCTAATTATAGGTTTTTACACATTGCATGCTTTTGGTAATTATTTGTATTTACACATATCTACATGCATTTGCAAAGGTTTTTGTAACTAAAATATAAGAATAAAGAGTGATGAATGAGTATTCATCACCCCCTATACTTAACTTTGCTAGTCCCTTAGCAAACACTTATTTGAAAAAGAAGTGAAAAAGAAAGAAAGAAAAAGAAAAAGAGAATGTACATGGATCAAGGCTGATTATTAAACTTGCATTCATTAAATTAAGGTATGGAGCTCGATCAGATCTTTGGATTATTAATGTGTCGGAACCTTATTTGGACTTAAGTTTAAAACTCAACAGCCTCTAAGTTCCACTAATCTATAACCAAGACTCCTCAATGCTCCAGATCAGAACAAGTCATCAATCACAAACCCTAAAGACCATGAATCTTTTCTTGTCCTGTGAAAGTGAGGTCTAAGCTCTCCACCTCAGAAATGGCAACTTGACAACCCTCCCCAACAAGGTAACTCTATGACCTCAATCTGGCCACTCTTTCCTCGAGGAGCGGGGTATTCCCTTCTAAGTTCAAGTTCTGAACCGGCTCAAGAAGAGGAGGAAGAAGAGAATGGGTCAAGGCCAGTGTAGCCAAGTACCCTTGGGAGCTTGACCAGTGTAGCCAAGTCTCCCTGCTGCAAGCTACATCAGGTGGATCATGAAACCAAGCTTTGCTTATTGCACTCTATATACATACTCCGGTGGGATTATCATTTTCTCTCAGGCCCACCACTTTTTTTGGAGTTATTTTCTTTTTGCACATTTTTTTAAGTGCATCTATACAACATATACATGTGCAGCATATATACAAGGAGTTTTTCCTCTTGAGCCAGTAGACTATCCCTCTTTTGAAGCTTTATCGCAACCCACAACTCCCGTCGTTAGACCTCATGGCAACCAGACCAAGTTGAGACGCACTTCCTTCACTAAAAGAAGAAGAGAGGTTCCGCCTAGAAGTACTACCCTCATATGCTACCCCAAGTCAAGGAAGACTGCCTCCTCACCACCTCATCCGTAGAGAGCTCGGTGCATAGTGCTGGTGTCCAAGTAAAGCCATTGTCTATATGAGTCATGTGTTGTTGTTAAGTGCTCTACTTAGGCTCATTGAGATGACATGTGATCATAGCCTAGTGGACTCAAAGAATTAAGTCACCATGGACCTGAAAAGCCTTAAACCTAAGCCCTATAAGGTTCCTCTTAGAAGTTAGGTGGGTTAAGATCTTAATCAAGCTCCATTTCTCAATTTGATCCAGGCTAGTTTATATGTCAACTATCATCCAGAAAAACTATATACATATGTACAAAAGATGCTTATTTACACAAATTTTACAATCATGCAAAATTTTTGAAAAATGTTTTGAAATCATGAATGGATGATGCATGAAGTGCAAGTTTTGCAAAAAGATATTTACACACATTTACACAAGATTTTTGCAAACTTTTGATTTTCAAAACATTTTGGAAAAATTTTGTACTATATACATAATTTTGATAAGAAAATATTTACACAAACTTTACACAAAAGATTTTTGAAATCATTTTTACAAAAATAATTTGTACACTAGCTATTTATGTGCAAATAAAAGAAGTTTATGTACATGAATTTTTTTTGTGATTTTTAGCCATTTTATTTATTAACACACTCACACAAAGTACGAGTTATGGCTAAAGTATATATGAAATATATACAGACCCCCCTATACTTAGCTCGAACGATGTCCTCAGAGTCAAGAGCGATGAAGAAGACATAACTCGTGCTAGGTATAGGGAAGTGAAAAGAAAGGCTATATACAAAAAAGAATGGATGGAATAGAAAAGTCAAGAGGGTCTCGGGTCTTCCCCCTATACTTAGGATCAAATAATCCTAAGTATAGCAGGCTGTATACTAAGGAAAAATCCGAGAGGAGAATGTACAGGGTACTTAGGATCAAATAATCCTAAGTATAGCAGGCTGTATACTAAGGAAAAATCCGAGAGGAGAATGTACAGGGTCTACCCCCCTATACTTAGGATGAAATATCCCTAAGTATAGGCATCAAAACAGGGATAGGCAGAAACAAAAGAAATACCCAAAAGGTCTCACATCCCCCCTATACTTAGGGTAAAGTGCACCCTAAGTATAGCATAATCACAAGATGAAGAAAGGGATGTGGGACTAAGGAATGTAGTGATATGGACATCTGGATCTATACAAGGCGGAGGAACAGTGAAACTCAGGCGTGAGATGCATTAGATGTGAGTCAAAGACCACATCTCACGCAAGATGAATAGGGGCAAGATCAGCGACCCACGGCTCATGATCTAGAAATGGCTTGAGTCGCTGGCCGTTCACTCGAAAGGTACTCTCAGAAGACAACTCAGATATATCAATGCTACCGTTGTCGTGTACCTTTCTGACCAAGTAGGGTCCCTTCCATTTTCTCTGTAGCTTCCCTGGAAATAATCGTAGCCTAGCATCAAACAACCATACTCTCTGTCCAATCTCAAAATGCTTGTGGCTGATATGAGAATCATGCCACTCCTTCACTCTCTCCTTATAATGTAGGCTGTTTGAGAAAGCCGTATCTCTCAACTCCTCCAGGGCTGCTAACTCTGCTCTCCTCTGGTCTCCCATACCATCTGGATCCATAAGAATATCTGTAACTGCCCAAAGTGACTTGTGCCTCAGCTCAACAGGTAAATGGCACAGCTTGCCATATACGAGGCGAAAGGGAGATGTGCCCAATGGTGTCTTGAAAGACGTCCTATATGCCCACAAGACTGAGTCCAAAAGCTGTGACCAATCCTTTCGGTCAGGGCGGACGACTTTCTGCAATATCGTCTTGATCTCCCTATTCGACACCTTGGCTAGACCATTCGTCTGTGGATGGTAAGGTGTAGCAACACGATGGTCTATACCAAACTCGCTAGCAAGGGCCTTCACCTGGTCGTTGATGAAATGAGACCCCCCATCAGAAATCAAAACTCGTGGAACCCCGAACCGCGTGATGATGTGCTTCCTCAAAAATCTGCAAACTGTCCTCGCATCAGCGGCTCGGGCGGGGATAGCCTCAACCCAACGACTTACATAATCCACGGCCAACAGAATGTACTCAAATCCCTGACTCTTAGGGAATGGAACCATGAAATCGATGCCCCATGCGTCAAAAACCTCACAGAAGTGAATGGGCTGCATCGGCATCATATCACGCTGTCCACAAGTGCCCATCCTCTTACAGTCAGTACACCTCTTCACGAACTCGTCTGAGTCCTTGAAGAGGGTAGGCCACCACAAGCCGGATTGGAGCACTTTCTGTGTCATTCTCCTCCCAGAATGATGTCCTCCTGCCTCAAGCTTGTGGCAGTAAGTGAGGACGCTATGGTGTTCCTCCTGAGGAATACACCAACGCCAGACGCTATCCCCTCCTTCGTGGTAAAGGATGGGATCCTCCCAGTGGTAGGACTTGGCCTTCGCAAGGAAGGTCTCAAGCCTCTGCCTGGGCCAATCTTGTGGGACTTTCCCAGCAACGAGAAAGTTCACAATATCGGCATACCACGGGAGTGAGGCGATAGCAAGGATCGCCTCGTCTGGGAAGGTATCTCGAATAGGGTCAATCTGCTCAAACTCCTCAGGCTGCTCTAAACGGGAGAGATGATCCGCCACCACATTCTTGACTCCAGGCTTATCCTTAATCTCAATGTCGAACTCCTGGAGTAGAAGGATCCATCTAGTGAGTCTGGCCTTAACATCCTTCTTTGCCATGAGGTACCTGATGGCGGTGTGATCTGTGTACAAAGTCACTCTAGATCCAATGATATAAGACCGAAACTTATCTAGGGCGAACACTACGGCTAGCATCTCCTTCTCTGTGACCGTGTAATTCCGCTGGGCGGAATTCAATGTGCGGCTAGCGTAGTGAATAGCAAAGGGGACTCCATCCCTCCTCTGTCCCAGCACTGCCCCTACGGCAAAATCGGAGGCATCCGTCATGATCTCGAATGGGAGAGACCAATTAGGTGGCTGGAGGACAGGAGCCTCAATAACACACTGCTGGAGAGTCGCAAAAGACGAAAGACACTTGTCATCGACAAGGAACTCGGTGTCTTTCGTCAAGAGGTCAGTCAACGGCCGGGCAATCCTGCTGAAATCCTGAATAAATCTCCTATAAAATCCAACGTGCCCCAGGAATGACCGTAGCTGCCTCAAATTGGACGGTGGTGCAAGTTTTCTAGTGACATCAACCTTGGCCGGATCAACCTCCATGCCCCTGTTGGAGATGATGTGGCCAAGCACCGTCCCTTGAGTCACCATGAAGTGACTCTTCTCCCACGATAGAACCAAATGGAACTCAATACATCGCTGGAGTACTCGATCTAGGCAGTCAAGACAGGAGTCGAATCCGTCGCTGTAGACCGAGAAATCATCCATGAAGACCTCCAAACACTCCCCTACCATGTCCGAAAAGATCAACAGCATGCACCTCTGAAAAGTCACAGGGGCATTGCATAGCCCAAATGGCATGCGTCGAAAGGCATATGTACCAAAGGGACAGGTAAAGGTGGTCTTCTCCTGATCCTCAGGAGCGATGGCCACCTGGTTATAGCTCGAGTACCCATCCAGGAAGCAATAATGGCTCTTCCATGCCAGTCTCTCAATGATCTGGTCAATAAAAGTCAGGGGGAAATGGTCCTTCTTGGTGGCTTGGTTGAGTCTCCTGTAGTCAACACAGACCCTCCAAGAGGTGGGTACTCGTGTAGCAATCTCCTCTCCCGACTCACTGATCACAGTCGTGATGCCCGTCTTCTTGGGCACGACATGCAAGGGGCTGACCCACTTGGAGTCGGAAATGGGATAAATCAAATCTGCACTCCACCATTTTGATATTTCCTTCATCACAACCTCTCTCAGGTTGGGGTTCAGTCGCCGCTGGAACTCACGCGATGGCTTCGCCCCCTCCTCGAGATAAATATGGTGGGAGCACACTGATGGACTAATCCCATGGAGATCTGCTACGCTCCATCCGATTGCCTTGCGGTTCTTTTCAAGAACCCCCATCAAACGGGATTCCTGGTCTCCAGTCAGATCGGCGGAGATGATGACTGGGTACATCTCAGGTTCGCCCGCAAGGAACCGATACTTGAGAGAAGTAGGGAGCGGCTTCAGCTCTGGACAGCTGGGTGCTGGCAAATCTGGCTTCGGAAGAAGATGTGTGAATGCTGCTAAATCTGTCAAATCTGCCTGGGAGAAAGAATACGAACTCTCGCAAACTGGATCTGGAGGAGGCTGCTCAACTGTGCTGTCTCTGATCTGCTCTGCCTCTACCTCCTCCTCATCTGTAGGCTCAGGTGGACTCAGGTCTGGCACCTGATCATCACAATCTGCCCAATCAGACTCTGAATCCGAGGGATCTGCATCAAACAAGGTGGCATCAGTACCACCGTCACACAAGGTGGCCTCAGTACCACCATCACTAGCAACCGTGTCGCGGTCGAGGACCGGCTCTGCTGCCTCTGTAGTATCCTGGACCAGGGCTGTGCTCTCCAAGCTCTCCTCTGCTATCATCTCTGCATCAGTGGTGTCTGGAAATGAGAGGATGGCCTGTGCTGAAGGGTCTGCCCATGCTACCTCATCGTCTGTGATCACAAAATCACAGTCCTGGTGGATGTCTAACCTGGTATATGTCAGCTGCTCTGTATCTGTGCTGGTCTCGGAGCATGCTCTCTCTGGCTAGTCCTCGACCGTCTCTATTTGTATACTCTCGCCCTCGACGCGAAAGTATACCTTCCCACTATCATGATCAGTCACTGCCTTGGTTGTGGCCAAGAACGGACGACCGAGGATGATGGGGGTATCGGCCACTGAATCAGGGATCTCCATGTCCAACACTACGAAGTCCACGGGGAATTGCAGGCCCTGAATAGTGACGATAACGTCTCGCAACCCCTTCGGCCTCTTGACAGATCGATCAGCAAATTGAAGGACTGTCCTGCTCTGTCGAAGAGTGCCCAACTCGAAGAGGTCGAGAAGGGCTGCCGGAAGGAGGTTGATAGACGATCCGCTATCCAATAGAGTACGGTCGAACCTCTGCTCTCTAATCTGACATCTGACATACGGGGCTCCTGAGTCTGGCCTCTTGGCCAGCAGACGGTTCTGGATCGCGAAGCACGTGGCTTTCGTCAGCACATGTATCTTTGAATGATGGTTCCTCCTCCTCCTCCTGACTGTGGTCCTATCTCTCAAAGATCGCTGAAGAAGGGGGATGTGCTGCAAAGCCTCCTGAAGGGTCAGCTGTATGTGAAATCTGTCGATCATGCTCTGGCTGAACTCCTCCTGCTCTCTCTTTTTTGGGTCTTTTTCTCTTTTCTTCCCCTTCCCCATCTGAAGGGCTCTAGGGAAGGGGATCACAGGGTCCTTCTCAGATGAAGGACTAGGAAAAGGCCTAGACGGCTCGACGGCCGGATCCGCACATACATCAATCACCACAGTGGGACCAGAAGAAACTAAACCTTTTCCTTTATTCACAACAGTGTTCTGAGGTACATCAACAGAAGGAAAAACAACATCTCTATCAAAACGAACACCGGTGGCCTCAGTACCACCTCGGGCTGGCTCTGCTACAGGACGTCTCGTTGCCTCAGTACCGCGGACTGGCTCGGCTACTCTGGTGGCATCAGCACCACCTCCTCGAACTGGTGAATCGGCGGCCTCAGTACCGCCGGTGGAATCAGCATCCTTGGTGGCATCAGTACCACCATCATCATCGTGTGCGGCCTCAGTACCGCTGTCCTCCTCCTCATCTGGCGCCCTGGGTGGATCCTCGAGTCATCGCTCAGATGAGGCACCGCCTGCTGGTGCTCTACCGCTCCTAAGTGTAACAAAATCAGCATCAAATAGATCCGAAGACATATCATCAAATGGATCACTAGGAGTGGCATGCTCAGTGGAAACTACCTGCTCAGATTTCCTCTTCAGGCTATTCGGATTCGGCTCTATCTGTGCAGGAATGGTGGCCTTCCCTCTCACCAGGTCCCGCATCTCCTGGCGGAACTCGTCCATCTCCCGTCGAAAGGTAGCCTGCTGGTCCTTGAGGATGCATGCTATGTCGTCCAAGGCGGGGCTCTCATGGGAGCCTGACGGGTAGCCTCTCTGGTGCTGAGGCTGCTGGAACTGGTGCTGCTGGTGCTGAGAGGGGTAGGAGGAAGGATGCTGCTGCTGTGACTGGTGAGCCTGCTGCTCACGTCTCCAAGACTGTCCCTGCTGCTGATAGGGACGAGGAACGAAGGACGACTGCTGGTATGGCTGGTGGGCTGGGGGCTGCTGCTGCTGGTGATCCCTCTGCTGGCTATACTGCCCTCCCTGACTGGATGACTGCTGCTGGGGCTGGGTACCTCCACTCCCCCACCTGAATCCGGGATGGTCTCGTCGGATCCCAGGCTGAGGGCGGTCATACCAAATCCCGTTGACATCCATCAACGGCTCTGCATCGAACTGGGCTGGCGGGAGTACTGCCAGAGGCTGATCCGGCTGGTATACCACCATCTGCAAGTCTGGAGATGGTGGTGACTGGTAAGAAGGCTACTGCTGCTGGTACGGCTCCGCCTGTACAAGGTGAACCTGTCTAGGCTGCTGAAAGGAGCTGGAGCGCTGGGACGAGCTGCTGCTGCCGTCGGTATCGCCTCGCGACTGAAGACGGGGCTGAGAAGCCGTCTATGCCTCCTGGAGACACATGAGCTGGGTCTTCATGTCGCTCAGAGTCTGTGCCATCTGCTCCATCTGAGTGATGTCCTGACACTGCTTCTTCTCGATCAGCTCCATGTGGTCCAACTTCTCGCTGATGATACCCATATCCGCAGCGGACGACTCTGCCTGTGCTGCTGCAACTGCGGATGAACTGGATGGACCGGCATCGACCCGTGCTATCCTCTGGTACTGCACGGGTCCTGGCTGCTGCTGGGGTCTCCCCTGAGTGTACAACCGGGTCTGGGACATCACCATATAGTTCTCGGCCATCTCCTCGAAGATGGCCCAGACCTGGTCGTGATCCTTGGCGAAATAGGACCCGCCACAAGAAGCATTCACCAAGCCCTGGAGCTCTGGTGTCAACCCGCTGAAGAAGCTCTGCACAAGGTTCGGCTTCGTGATATCATGGTGCGGGCATCGGTCTGTGAGCTCTCGGAACCTGTCCCATGCCTCATGGAATTGCTCGTTGGGGAGCATGGAGAAGTTGCTGATCAGGGCCCTCGCTGCATTCGTCCGCCCGAGTGGATATTACTTGTTCAAGTACTCGGTGCGGAGCTGCTCGCAGGTGTAGACGAACTTCCCCAAATGCTTCAGCCAGGTGGCTGCTCTGTCTGCTAGGGAAAAGGGGAAGGCAATCATCTGAATCGTATCCTGGTCCACATGGCGGTCGTGGACAGTACTGCAGATCATCAAAAACTCCTGGAGGTGGAGATGGGGCTCCTCGGTGGCAAGTCCGTGAAAATGGGGAAGCATCTGCAGGGTGTTCGGGGGGAACTTGAAGTCCCCCACGATAGCAGGCACCACCACCCAATGATGCATCAGTGTAGATCCGGGGTTGTGCAACTCCCGCATCGGTCTCGGTGGTCCTCCTGCAGCGGCGGCTGCTGCGGCTGCTGCGGCTCGTGCCTCTACATCTGGTCCGTCCTCAGGCTCGCTCTGATCTCTCTCTGCTCTGAGTCGCTCCAACTCTCTCCTCATCTCAATCATAAACGCTCCCTGATCCCTCAGTTGCTGCTGTACTGTCTCTAACGAGGCGATCAGGGTGGAGTTGATCGCTCCCTGGTCCATCACAATGTGCTCGGTCCTGGAGCGGTCCTCTGAACTACCGGCCATGACGTCTGCAAAATCAAATGAGCCATACTCAGGTGCTGTCAAATCTGCTATTCTCTCCTCTGGCTCATATATCTCAGAACCAAAAGAAAGGGGGTCGAGGGGGAACAGGGCGGAATCATACTCGGGCTCGGAGAACTAGTCTTGGCTCTCGCGGGCCGACCTAGATGATTGGGCAGACGTGCCCGAAAGCGGTGCAGCCAGAGGCTGCCTAAGAGAGTGTCTACCCATCATCGTGATCTGGTCGAGTAGTGCGGATGAGATCTGGAAAAAACTATGATCAGAATGCAAACCCCCGGTTCACCAACGCAACGCGAGCTGAAGACCGTAAAAGCTCGGTCAAATTATCTTGTCAATTTTTATTAGGTGAACACACAAGATATCAGAGCGCTTACGTGACCTGTTAGGATACCCGATACTATCCCAACCGACTGGCCCGCACGGAAGAGTCGGTAGTCAGCTGGAAATAGCACCGGCGGGCTCTACCTAGGGTGCGGGTCACTCTCTCGCGCAATCAAACCAAACAAGGAGGGGGTTGCTCTCCCCAAGACAAATTTTTAAGGTGAGCGTCTTTTAGGGTCAATAGTTTTAGCCAATCCCAAATTTATGGTTTTTCTTTTTAATATTTTTCAAATAAAACAGTCGCCTAACGAATTTTCGGTTCTCCTGATTATTTAGTCCAAAATAGGGGGGAGAAGATGAAAAAGCCGATGCATGATAAATCAATGATGCATGCAAAGTCAGAAAGGCGTACCTGTCTCCAGCACTCTACATGCAATATGATCCGCGCATAAATGTAAAGACAGAAATTAAACTACCTAAATGATGCAACGATGAAAACCGAGTCCTAAATGAGTAAGTCTACTCGCAGAACCGTCTAACTGGTCACCGTCCTACAGGCCAAAGGTCCGGTCTTGGTCTACCCCTCCTCTGCCCGACAAATCGGGGGTAGGAGAAAGCGCTTTGTGGGGTAGACTACGGCACGTAAGCCACGAAGGAAAATGAGTTAGTTATTTTTATTAATTGATTATTAGTAGGTCCAATTAAGCGTACTATAGGAGCAGGCAGATAATTAAGTGTGGGGACCCTACTAATTATGGCACAAGCAAGTATAAAATCCTAAATCTAGGGGCTCGATCAAAAACCGCGTAAACACCGAAAAAGGCAGTAAAAAAAAGAAAACAAAACCGCGAGAAAAGCCATGAAAAACTCCTAAGGGTCCCCCGAGCACACCGGTGCTCGGCGAAACAGACCCGCTAAGTCCAAGAGTCTAAGTGTCCAGTCTCTGAGTACCTGTATTATTACAATAGTAATCAAATAAAATCTAATCTACACCTCACCCACTCAACTCTCTCTCTCGCTCTCTCCTGCGGCTCCGTACAGAAGGGAGCCGCCTCCAAGTCCTGCGGTTGCGTCGGCTCCTCGAAAGTCGCCTCCGCGGTCCTCGGGCCCTCGCAAGAAACAGAGACAAGTGGTCAGACCAAAATAATCAAATAATAATAACAGAAAAATAAATAGAAATAAAAATGGGGGTATATATGCAAAAATGCAAAATAAAATAAACACTCAAAATAAAACAAAAATAAAACAAAAGAAAAGAAAATAAAACAAAATAAAACAAAAATAAAATCTAGACAAAAGCCACGAGCTCTGAAAAAGCCGCGAAAACAAAAACGAAAAATAAAATAAAAAACTACTAAGCCGTGCTCCCCGACAACGACGCCATTCTGATGGGCAACCTGAAGGCTAGGGTATAGGTGCTAAATCGGTCGTTGCGACCCACGCGATCAAATGCGCTCAATCAAGAAAAATAGACCACTAATATAAATAAAATCACTCAAAACACGAAAGCGGTCTCGCTATTAGATTAACCTGGTATAGCGACCAGGGTCGAACACAAGGAGCACGGGTTGGCCTGTCGGCCTACGAAGTAGTCAAAAAGAGAAATAAAATAAAAGAAGAAAATGTTTTTGGTGCTTTTTGAATTAATTTATATTTTTTTTTGGATTTTTAATGAATTAAGAATATAGGAAAAGTAAATAAACACACACTTCAACAAATTATTAAAAGCAATAAAAAACAACCAAAAATTCAAACAAAAATATTTTTATGTGTTTTATGATTTTTAGTGTTTTTGGTGAATTTTTGAGAATTTTCTGATGTTTATTTAATTTTCTAAAAATCAAAAAGTGACTAAAACAGTAGGTACTGTTTAGCCGAGCTACAAGGGCCTAGATAAAATATCTAAAAGCCCCAAATTAGCTGGGAGGTAATTTTCCTATAAAGAGAATAAAACAAGGAAAATTTAGGCACCTATTTTATTGTTTTTGGATTTTTAATTGATTTATTAGAATTTTTATAATATTTTGAGTGTTTTTCAATTTTTAGTGGTTTTCAGTAATGAAAAATAGCCAAAATTGGCTAGAAAATCAAACACAACAAAATACACAGTAGACAATTTTTTTGTAATTTTTAGACACTATTTAATATTTTTTGTGAATTTTAAAGTTAGATAGTGAAGAAAATAGATGTTTTTGAATTTTTAAAAATGTCAAATAAAAACAAAAATGTCCTCAAAAATCCTCGAAGATTTAACACTATGGCAGGAGCCATGTGTCCAATTTTCGTTGGATTTGGAGGTAATTTGCTATTTTATTCAAAAATAAAGAGAGGGCACAGTGCACAGGGACCAAAGTGCAAATACCCAGAAGTCTGGGGGGTCTGGTGCAATTAACCCAGCGAAACACGTGCTACGCGCATGTCTGGGGCACTCAGGGACCCATATGTAAGGAAAATAAGTTCCAAGGGCTTATTGGTAACAGGTACCAAAAGTCCAGGGACCTATTCGCAAAATACCCAAAAAATCACGCGCATGTTCAAATGTATCACGCACAGGGGTATAAATGCAAATAGCTAAAAACTTTCATTCATTAATGAACAACCAGAACTGCAGGGCCTATATTGCAAATAAACCAGAAAGTCACGTGTCGATGCACGTGTCATACAACGCACAGGGGTATAAATGCAAACCAAACAGAGTATGGGGTCCTCTATGCAAATAACCCTAAAACTAAACAACTGGATTAACTAATTACAGGGCTAACTACGAAATAAAATAGCAGAGGGGGCCTAAGGGTAAATTACCCCTTTATTACGCGGACCGCGCGATGGACGCCACGTGGAGGAATCGACAGTGAGGATCGGCTGGCGCTCCAAACTGGGGTCCTCGAAGTGATCCGACGCTCGAGGTCAAGCCACGTGGTGTGATCAACGGTCGTGGCTCTCTGTGGCTTAACCCACTAGCATCGGGCGGCTGGGATCGGCCCTCTTCAGATCTAACGGTGAAGGCGGCTCCTCGAAAGGACGGTCCAGATAAGAACTGGAGCAGGAGGGCTGATCGAACGGTGTCTGGAGGTCGAGGAAGAACAGGTGGCCGGCGAACTTCGCCAGCCCAGTACGAGCGCTCCTGACCTCCTCGCGGGGCGCTGATGATCGGAACAGATCGGGCGTGGGCCTCCGCGACGGATGGGGGTCTCCAATGACCCAGCCGAACTCTGAGGAGCTCGGGCGAGGTCGGCGGAGCTGTGCCTCCTGGCTGAATGTCGAAGGACCTCAGATGCCCTTCTTTCGACCTGCAAAGCAATCCAGAAGACTCGCGGGTCGAGGGCAAACTGCCTCGACCCGGTTAGGCGGGGTGACGATGAACGGTGGGTCGCAGCGGACGAGCTCCGGCGAAGTGGGGACGGTGGAGCTCGAATCCCAGCTCCGGTGCGAGCTGGGTTGGATGGGAATGTGGAGAAGGTGCGTGGGAAGGAGGCGAAGGCGATGATGAAGCCCGATGATCGATTGGGGGTCGGTTGTGGACGGAATCGGCAAAACACGGCGGAGCGGCGATTTGGGCGTAATCGAAAATCAAAGAAAAAGGGAGGTCTAAGGGACTACCTGGGCGGAGGAGTAGACTGTGGACGAGCTAAGGAATCTCTGGGTCATTGCCTTGAGGAGCGTCTCCCTCCGAGGCTCGGTGCTCCTGCTGGTGGCGGAGCAACGGCGGCGAAGCTCGCCGGATCAGTGGACACGCCTCCTCTCCTCGCTTCAACAACGCCAAACGTGAGCTGTCACTCTCACGAATACGCTGGAGCTCACAGGGGTGGATTCGAATGGCCAAAGATAGAGAAGGAAGGTGGCGGAGCTGGGACTATATACTCCTAGGGGTCCGGCTATCGGGAGGTCGGGCGAGTAGCTCAGTGCGCGGATCCCCAAAATCCACCCCGGGCGTGGATCAGGGATGATCAAGCTCGGATTAGAGCCCGGGGTTAACGGATTCAGGAGTCGGATCAAGTGTGCCAAATGGCGAGAAATCGGGTTGCGGGCACGGATCCGAGACGGGGTGGTCCTGGGGGGGGGGGGAGTTGACCGGGCGGTCAACACTTCCCAGGACCAATAAGAAAGGGCCACGTGGCTGGATTTTGCAATTAAAAATAAGGGTAGCAAATGGCCGATTTAATGAAAACTTAAAACATGAAATATTTTTCTATTATTTTTTTTCTATTTTTTAGTGATTTTTTAATAATTTTTTCGAAATAAAAATAAGGTATATACATAATATGTAATATATAGGTATATGTACACTATATAAGGTTTTTAATTTTTGATTTTTTTAATTATTATTTTTATGCAATTTTATTCCTATTTTATATTTTATATATTTTCATTATAAAATGAGGAATAAAAAGATATTTTTGTTTTATTTTAATTATTTATATACATAGGTGAAATAAATACATATATACATTTATATACATGGTATATTTACAATATATTTTTGTGTTTTTAATTTTGTTATTTTTATTTTGTTTTAATTGTTTTTATTTAATTTATTTACACTATATAATATAGGATATGTACTAAAATTTTAGAAATTAATTTTATTTCTTTATAAGAATAAATAAGGATGATGGTGGTTCTATGTATAATGTGATCATGTACAAGTTGTGTTTTTGTTTTCTTTTTAATTTTTAAATTTTTGTTTTGATTTTATATTTATAAATATATACAAATATTTACAAGCCTACTTAAGTCTATTTTTGTGAGGAAAATATTTTATTTTATCTACATAGGTATTTACACACATGAGCCCCTATCTCCCTCTACTTTGGCTTTTATGCGGTCAGGCCCATGCTGAGCCCTCCCTTGGGTTAGGTTGCTCAATATTTATTCTAAATATTTCCCTCTTTTTCTTTTTACTCTTTATTCTTTTATTTTTGCACAAAAACATGCTAATTATAGGTTTTTACACAATGCATGCTTTTGGTAATTATTTGTATTTACACATATCTACATGCATTTGCAAAGGTTTTTGTAGCTAAAATATAAGAATAAAGAGTGATGAATGAGTATTCATCACTACCCGTCGGGCTCCCACGAGAGCCCCGCCTTGGATGACATAGCCTGCCTTCTCACAGATCAGCAGGCTACTTTTCGACGAGAGATGGACGAGTTCCGCCAGGAGATGCGGGACATTGTGAGAGGGAAGGGCGCCATCCCTGCCCAGATTGAGCCGAACCCCAACAGCCTCAAGAGGAAATCTGAGCAGGTAGCTTGTACTGAGTATACCACTCCTAGTGATGCATTTGGTGATATGACTGGATATCTTTTTGATACTGATTTTGTCACACTTAGGAGCAGTAGGATGCCAGCAGGCGGCGCCTCATCTGAGCCACATCATGAGGAGACACCCAGAGTGCCAGGCGAGGAGGAGAGCGATACTGAGGCCGCTAGAGATGATGACGGTGGTACTGATGCCACCAAGGATGCTGACTCCACCGGCGGTGCTGAGGCCGCCGTTTCACCAGTTCGAGGAGGTGGTACTGAGGCCACCCAGGATGCCGAGCCAGAGCGCGGTACTGAGGCCGCGAGTCTTCCAGTTGATCCAGCCGATGGTGGTGCTGAGGCCACCCATGCTTTTGTTGATAGACCTGTTGTTTTTCCTACTTCTGATGTATCTCAGAACTCTGTTGTGAATAAAGGAAAAGGTTTGGTTTTTTCCGGTCCCACTGTGGTGCGTGATGTATGTGCGGATCCGGCCGTCGAGCCGTCTAGACCTTTTCCTAGTCCTTCATCTGAGAAGGAACCCGTGATCCCCTTCCCTAGATCCCTTCAGATGGGGAAGGGGAAGAAAAAAGAAAATCCAAAAAAGAGAGATCAGGAAGAGTTCAGCCAGTAGATGATAGATCGGTTTCACATACAGCTGACTCTTCAGGAGGCTTTGCAGCACATCCCCCTTCTTCAGCGTTCACTAAGAGACAGGACCACAGTCAGGAGGAAGAGGAGGAACCACCATTCAGAGATCCATGTGCTGACGAAAGCCACGTGTTTTGCGATCCAGAACCGTCTGCCGGCCAAGAGGCCAGATTCAGGAGCCCCTTATGTCAGATGTCACATTAGAGAGCAGAGGTTCGACCGTACTCTATTAGATAGCGGATCGTCGATGAACCTCCTTCCGGCAGCCCTTCTCGACCGCTTCGAGTTGGGCACTCTTAGACAGAGCAGGACAGTCCTTCAGTTTGCTGATCGATCTGTTAAGAGGCCGAAGGGGTTGTTGCGAGACGTTGTCGTCACTATTCAGGGCCTACATTCCCCGTGGACTTCGTAGTGTTGAACATGGAGATCCCTGATTCAGTGACCGATACCCCCATCATTCTCGGTCGTCCGTTCTTGGCCACAGCCAAGGCGGTGACTGACCATGATAGCAGGAAGGTATACTTTCGCGTCGAGGGCGAAAGTGTACAAATAGAGACGGTCGAGGACAGCAGAGCCAGAGACAGATCGTGCTCATAGACCACCACAGATACAGAGCAGCTGATAGATGCCGGGCTAGACATCCACCAAGACTGTGACTTTGTGGTCACAGACGATGAGGCAGTTTGGGCAGACCCAGAGCACAAGCCATCCTCTCATTTTCAGATTCAGCTGATGCAGAGATGACAATAGAGGAGAGCTTGGAGAGCACATTCCTGGTCTAGGATACTTCAGAGGCAGCAGAGCCTGTTCTCGACCGCGAGACAGATTCTTGCAATGATGGTGGTGCTGATGCCACCTTAGATGATACAGATCCCTCAGAGTCAGAGTCTGAGTGGGCAGATTGTGAGGATTATATGCTAGACCTGATTTCCACTGAGCCTACAGCTGAGGAGGAGGTAGATGCCGAGCAGAGCAGAGACAGTCCAGCAGGGCAGCCTTCTCCAGTTTGTGAGATTGAGAGAGAGTTTCAGTTCTCCCATGCAGATTTGGCAACGTTCACGCAGACTTTTCAGAGGCCAGATCCACCAGCACCCAGCTGTCCAGAGCTGAAGCCGCTCCCTACTTCGCTGAAGTACAGATTCCTTGCGGGAAAGCCTGAGATGTACCCAGTCATTATCTCCGCTGATTTGACTGGAGAGCAAGAATCCCATCTAATGGGGGTTCTTGAAAAGAACCGCAAGGCGATTGGATGGAGCGTAGCAGATCTCCAGGGGATAAGTCCGGCCCTGTGCTCCCACCATATCTATCTCGAGGATGAGGCGAAGCCATCGCGTGAGTTCCAGCGGCGGCTGAACCCGAATCTGAGAGAGGTTGTCATGAAGGAGATATCGAAATGGTGGAGCGCCGATTTTATCTACCCCATCTCCGACTCCAAGTGGGTCAGCCCTTTGCATGTGGTGCCCAAGAAGCCGTGCATCACTACAGTAATTAGTGAGTCTGGAGAGGAGATTGCTACACGAGTACCCACTTCTTGGCGGGTCTGTGTTGACTACAGGAGACTCAACCAGGCCACCAAGAAGGATCATTTCCCCTGCCCTTTATTGATCAGATCATTGAGAGACTGGCAGGGAAGAGCCACTATTATTTTCTGGATGGGTACTCGGGCTACAACCAGGTGGCCATCGCTCCTGAGGACCAGGAGCAGACCACCTTTACCTGTCCCTTCGGCACATACGCCTTCCGACGCATGCCATTTGGGCTATGCAATGCCCCTGTGACCTTTCAGAGATGCATGTTGTCGATCTTTTCGGATATGGTAGGGGAGTGCTTGGAGGTCTTCATGGATGATTTCTCGGTTTACGGCGACGGATTCGACTCCTGTCTTGACTGCCTAGACCGAGTACTCCAGCGATGTATAGAGGTTCACTTGGTGCTATCTTGGGAGAAGAGTCACTTCATGGTGACTCAAGGGACGGTGCTTGGCCACATCATCTCCAACATGGGCATGGAGGTTGATCCGGCCAAGGTAGATGTCATTAGAAAACTCGTACCGCCGTCCAATTTGCGGCAGTTACGGTCATTCCTGGGGCACGTCGGTTTCTACCGATGATTCATTCATGATTTCAGCAGGATTGCCCGACCGTTGACTGACCTGCTGACGAAAGACACCGAGTTCCTTTTCGATGACAAGTGTCTTTCGTCCTTTGAGACTCTCAAGCAGTGTGTTATAGAGGCTCCTGTTCTCCAGCCGCCTGATTGGTCTCTCCCATTCGAGATCATGACAGATGCCTCCGATTTTGCCGTGGGGGCCGTGCTGGGACAGAGGAGGGATGGAGTCCCATTTTCTATCCACTACGCTAGTCGCACATTGGATTCCGCCCAGCAGAACTACACAGTTACAGAGAAGGAGATGCTAGCCGTAGTGTTCGCCCCAGATAAGTTCAGATCGTACATTATTGGATCTAGAATGACCCTGTTTACTGATCACACCGCCATCCGATACCTCATGACAAAGAAGGATGCCAAGGCCAGACTGACTAGATGGATCCTTCTACTCCAGGAGTTCGACATTGAGATCAAGGATAAGCCTGGAGTCAAGAATGTGGTGGCGGATCATCTCTCCTGATTAGAGCATCCTGAGGATTCTGAGTAGATTAATCCCATTTGTGAGACCTTCCCAGATGAGGCGATCCTTGCTATCGCCTCACTCCCGTGGTATGCCGACATTGTGAACTTTCTTGTTGCTAAGAAAGTCCCACAAGGTTGGCCCAGGCAGAGGCTTGAGACCTTCCTTGCGAAGGCCAAGTCTTACCACTGGGAGGATCCCATCCTTTACCACGAAGGAGGGGATAGCGTCTGGCGTAGGTGCATTCCTCAGGAGGAGCACCATAGCGTCCTCACTTACTACCACAAGCTTGAGGCAGGAGGACATCACTCTGGGAGGAGAACGGCACCGAAAGTGCTCCAACCCAGCTTGTGGTGTCCTACCTCTTCAAGGACTCTGATGAGTTCGTGAAGAGGTGTACTGACTGTCAGAGGATGGGCACTTGTGGACAGCGTGATATGATGCTGATGCAGCCCATTCACTTCTGTGAGGTTTTTGACGCATGGGGCACCGATTTCATGGGTCCATTCCCTAAGAGTCAGGGATTTGAGTACATTCTGTTGGCCGTTGATTATGTGAGTCGTTGGGTTGATGCCATCCCCGCCCGAGCCGCTGATGCCAGGACAGTTTGCAGATTTCTGAGGAAGCACATCATTACGCGGTTCGGGGTACATCGAGTATTGATTTCAGATGGGGGGTCTCATTTCATCAACGACCAGGTAAAGGCCCTTGCTAGCGAGTTCGGCATAGACCATCGAGTTTCCACTCCATACCATCCACAGACGAATGGTCTAGCCGAGGTGTCAAACAGGGAGATCAAGACTATTTTGCAGAAAGTCGTCCGCCCTGACCGAAAGGATTGGTCACAGCTTTTGGACTCGGTCTTGTGGGCATATAGGACGTCTTTTAAGACACCATTGGGCACATCTCCCTTTCGCCTCGTATATGGCAAGCCGTGCCATTTACCTGTTGAGCTGAGACACAGGTCACTTTGGGCAGTCATTGAGATACTTGTTGATCCAGATAGTGTAGGAGACCAGAAGAGGGCAGAGTTAGCAGCCCTGGAGGAGCTTAGAGATACCGCCTTCTCAAACAACCTACATTACAAGGAGAGAGTGAAGGAGTGGCATGATTCTCACATCAGCCACAAACATTTTGAGCCTGGACAGAGAGTATGGCTGTTTGATGCGAGGCTTCGTCTATTTCCAGGGAAGCTACAAAGCAAATGGAAGGGACCCTATCTTGTGAGAAAGGTACACGACAACGGTAGCATTGATATATCCGGGTTGTCTTCTGAGAGTACCTTTCGAGTGAACGGCCATCGCTTCAAGCCATTTCTAGATCATGAGCCGCGGGTCGTTGATGTTGCCCCTATTCATTTTGCAAAAGATGTGGTCTTTTGACTCACATCTATTGCATCTCACGCCTGATTTCCACTGTTAATCCGACCTGTATAGATCCAGATGTCCATATCATCACATTATTTAGTCCCACATCCCTTCCTTCATCTTTTGATTATGCTATACTTAGGGTGTACTTTACCCTAAGTATAGGGGGGATGTAGGACCTTTGAGTTTTTCTTTTGATTCATTTACCCCTGTTTTTGCTGCCTATACTTAGGGATATTTTACCCTAAGTATAGGGGGGTAGACCCTGTACATTCTCCACTCGGTTTTCCCTTTGTGTTCAACCTGCTATACTTAGGATTATTTGAACCTAAGTATAGGGGGAAAAGCCGAGACCCTCTTGATTTTCTATTTCATTCATTCTTCGTTGTACATAGCCTTCCTTTTCACTTCCCTATACATAGCACGAGTTATATCTTCTTCATCGCTCTTGACTCTGAGGACATCGTTCGAGCTAAGTATAGGGGGGTGTGTATATATTCCATATATACTTTAGCCATAACTCGTACTTTGTGTGAGTGTGTTAATAAATAAAAATGGCTAAAAACCTAAAAATCACAAAAATTAAAAATTTTTTCATGTAAATAATCATTCTTTTATTGCACATAAATAGCTAGTGTACAAATTATTTTTGTAAAAATGTTTTCAAAATCTTTTGTTTAAAGTTTGTGTAAATATTTTCTTATCAAAATTATGTATATAGTATAAAATTTATCCAAAATATTTTGAAAATCAAAAGTTTGCAAAAATCTTGTGTAAATGTGTGTAAATACTTTTGCAAAACTTGCATTTCATGCATTCATCCATTCATGATTTCAAAACATTTTTCAAAAATTTTGCATGTTTGTAAAAATTGTGTAAATAGCATCATTGTATACATGTATATAGTTTTTCTGGATGATAGTTGACATTTAAACTAGCCTGGAATTAAATTGGGAAATGGAGCTTGATTAAGATCTTAATTCACCTAATTTCTAAGAGGAACCTTATAGGGCTTAGGGTTAAGGCTTTTCAGGTCCATGGTGACTTAATTCTTTGAGTCCACTAGGCTATGATCACATGTCATCTCAATGAGCATAAGTAGAACACTTAACAACACACACATGACTCATATAGACAATGGCTTTACTTGGACACAGCACTTAGCACCGAGCTCTCTACGGATGAGGTGGTGAGGAGGCAGTCTTCCTTGACTTGGGGTAGCATATGAGGGTAGTACTTCTAGGCGGAACCTCTCTTCTTCTTTTAGTGAAGGAAGTGTGTCTCAACTTGGTCTGGTTGCCATGAGGTCTAACGACAGGAGTTGTGGGTTGCAATAATGCTTCAAAAGAGGGATAGTCTACTAGCTCAAGAGGAAAAACTCCTTGCATATATGCTGCACATGTATATGTTGTATAGATGCACTTGAAAAAAATGTAAAAAGAGAATAACTCCAAAAAAGTGGTGGGTCTGATAGAAAATGATAATCCCACCGGAATATGTATATAGTGCAATAAGCAAAGCTTGAGATTCATGTCCCACCTTATGTAGCTTGCAGCAGGGAGACTTGGCTACACTGGCCATGGTCCATTCTCTTCTTCCCCTCTTCTTGAGCCGGTTGCACTTGAACTTAGAAGGGAATACCCCGCTCCTCGAGGAAAGAGTGGCCAGATTGGGGTCATAGAGTTACCTTGTTGGGGAGGGTTGTCAAGTTGCCATTTCTGAGGTGGAGAGCTTATACCTCACATTCACAGTACAAGGAAAGATTCATGGTCTTCAGGGTTAGTGTTTGATGACTTGTTCTAATCTGGATTGTTGAGGAGTCTTGATTATAGATTAGTAGAACTTAGAGGCTGTTGAGTTTTAAGCTTAAGTCCAAATAAGGTTCCGACACATTAATAATCCAAAGATCTGATCGAGCTCCATAATTCAATTTAATGAAGGCAAGTTTAATATTCAACCTTGATCCATGTGCATTCTCCTCTTTTTCTTTTTCTTTCTCTTTTGCACTTCTTTTTCAAATAAGTGTTTGCTAAGGGACTAGCAAAGTTAAGTATAGGGGGTGATGAATACTCATTCATCACTCTTTATTCTTATATTTTAGCTACAAAAACCTTTGCAAATGCATGTAGATACTTGTAAATACAAATAATTACCAAAAGCATGCATTGTGTAAAAACTAATAATTAGCATGTTTTTGTGCAAAAATAAAAGAATAAATAATAAAAAGAAAAAGAGGGAAATATTTAGAATAAATATTGAGCAACCTAATCCCAAGGGAGGGCTCAACATGGGCCTGACCGCATAAAAGCCAAAGTAGAGAGAGATAAGGAGCTCATGTGTGTAAATATACCTGTAAATATAATAAAAATATTTTCCTCTAAAAATAGAATTAAATGGTTCTTGTATATATTTGTATATATTTGTAAATACAAAATCAAAACAAAAATTGAAAAATTAAAAAGAAAATAAAAAGAGTCACTTGTACATATTCACCATGTACATACACCCACACCTATATTTATTTCACCCTATAAATAAATAAATTAAAATCCCTAAAAATTTGTATATACTCCATCTTTTATGTTGTAAATAAATAAAATAAAAATCATAAAAACAAAAATAAAATAAAAAGAACAAAATTAAAAACCAAAAAGAACATTGCACATATTCCATGTATATAGATGTATATACCTATTTATTTTACCCTTGTAAATAAATAATAAAAATAAAATAAAAATACCTTTTTATTCCTAATTTTATGCTATAAATAAGTAAAATGTAAAATGGGAATAAAAATGTACAAAAATAACTAATTAAAAATCAAAAATTAAAAAGCTATATTGTATATATACCTATATATAGCACTATAGTGTAAATACCTTATTCTTATTTTGAAAAATTAATTAAAAATCACAAAAAAATAGAAAAAATTAAAACAAATATTTTTCATGTTTTGAGTTTTTAATAATTCAGCCATTTATTATTTCTTTTCGAATTTTCAAATCTTTTTCACATGGCCGATTCTCATTGGTCCATGGGGGACGTTGATCCCCCGGTCAACTCCCCCCTTGGGCCACTTCCCACGTGTGAGTGACGCCCGACCCGATTTCGTCGATTTACTGCGTCACGACCTGATCACCAAATACGATCTTTCCGGGCACCACTTCTTCCTCGTACATCCGAGACGCTCGCCCGGTTGCATTGGGATCCGCGCCTTGCCGTGCCCTGCCCGACCTGATTTAGCCGGACCCCTTGCCGTATAAAGTCCTAGCTCCGCCTCCCATTTCACGCATCTTTGATCATTCGTTTTCCACCCAAGGACCTCCATCGCCTCCGCGAGAGTGACAGCTCGCTCCAGGCAATGTTGCAGCTAGGAGGAGACGAGTCGACCATCGATCCGGCAGCTACGCGCTGCCGTGCGCCGCCTGGAGGTGACGCTCGAGCCTCGGACACCGACGGTCCTTGAGGCTAGGACCTGGAGCACCCCTTACTCCTCCACAGTCGATTTCATCCATCAGGTAGCCCTTCCCCTTCTTTTTTTTCCCGAATTTCCATTTTCCCCCAAATCGACCCATCGCGTTCCGCTTTGATTCCGACCATCCTCGCCTTCGTTCTGACCATCGGAGTCGCCCATCACGATCGCCTTCTCTCCGCGCATCTTCTCCGCCCACTCATTCACCCCAGTTCGCAAAGGAACTGGGTGTCGAGTTCCTTCGCTGTCGCTCCGCCGGAGCTCGCACGCCCCGCCGCACCGACCACCTTCACCCCCGCTTACAGGGTCGAGGCAATTTGCCCTCAACCCGCGAGTGCGTTGCTGTGCTTTTCAGGTCCATTCGAGCACATCTGAGGGTCTCGACCATTTGGAGCAGCCGCTCCTCCTCCGCCAGTGCTGTCGGAGCTCTCCAGAGCTCCTCGCCACCATCGGTGGGTACCAGTCGACGCGGGAGGCCAAGGAGCTTCTCCTCCGATCTTCAGCAGCCCGCGAGGAGGCCTCCAGCACCCACACGAGTCTGACGAACCTCGCCGGCGTCCAGTTCATCGAGGACCTTCCAGAGCCGTCCGATTGACCTCCAGCTCTAGTTCAGATCTCAGCTGTCCATTTGAGGAGCCGCCAGCATTGTTCGATCTTTGGAGGATTGATTGGGACCGTCCGATCAGCGAGGGCTTCCCACGTTGCTTCCCAGCCACCCGATCTTCCATGTGGCAAGGCCCCTGCCGTTCGATTCGAGCCGAGGACCCCAGTGTTAGCCGCGCCTCTTCTCTACCGTTGGATCTACACGTGGCGAGCATCCGGGCCTCGACTTAAATAAAGGGTAAACATCTCTTAGGCCCTTAGTTTTTAGGTATTAATTGTTAGTCCTGTAAATATTTTAAAACTTTCATTTGCATTTGGTAAATTGCATAGAGGAACCTGTAGTTTCTGGTATTTACATGTATACCCCTGTGTGTAGTGGAATACGTGCTTCGACACGTGCTTGTTGGGTTATTTGCATGTATGGACTCATAGTTTCAGGGTGTTCCTGAATGCATTTATACTTTTGATATTTGCAAAAATACCCCTGTGCGTGGTTGTATTGTGCATGTGCGTTTATTAGTGGGTAATTTACACATACGCCCCTGGACTTTTAGTACGTGTTACTAATTAGTCCAGGGACCTAAGTTTCCTTACAAATAGGTCCCTGAGTGCCCAGGTCACGCGCCTCGCACATGATTTCGTGGAGAAATTGCACCGGACCCCCTGGACTTTCTACAAATTGCGTACATGCCACTATGCACTGTACCATTGTTTTTATTTTTAATAAAATAGCAAATTAACTCCAAATTCGATGAAACAAATTAACTCCAAATTCGATGAAAATTGGATACATGGCTCCTGCCATGGTGTAAAATTTTCTCCAATTTTTGGAGACATTTTTGATTTCATTTGATATTTTTAAAAATTCAAAAACACATTTTTTGTTACTGTCTAACTTTAAAAATCACAAAAAAATATTAAAACACCTCTAAAAATTACAAAAAAAATTAGGTAGTGTTTAGTTTGTCTTGTTTGATTTTCTAATCAGTTTTGATCATTTTTCACTTCATAAAACCTATAAAAATAACAAAACCCCATAAAACTTATAAAAATTCTAATAAAAAAAAGAAAAAAAAAATAATAATTCTGGTGCCTAAATTTTCTTTGTAGTTTCTACTATACAGGAAAATTACCTTCATGTGTTAATAGGGCCATTTTGCATTTTAAATTGGCCCTTGACACCTGACTGGACAGTACCCTTGTGTTTCTGCCTTGTTTGATTTTTATAAAATCCAATAAAAATCAGAAAAATACCAAAAATTAACCAAAAACAGTAAAAAATATAAAAAAAACATAAAAACATTTTTGTTTGAATTTTTGGGTGATTTTTGAGTGATTAAATAATTGTTTGTAGTTGGTTGTTTTATTGGTTTCTTTATTTTCTTTATTAATTAAAAATCCAAAAAATATAAAAAGATTAAAAATCCACCAAAAATACCTTTATTTTATTTTATTTCTTTTTAGACTACTTCGTAGGCCGCAAGGCCATCACGTGCTCCCTGAGTCCGACCCTGTTCGCTATACCAGGTTAATATAATAGCGAGACCGCTACTTGAGTTTCCGTTGATTTTTGCCTTCGCTTGGTGGTCTGATTTTTCTCGATTGACACCGCTTGGTGACTTGGGTCGTAACGAACCTTGATTACCTTTACCCGAGTCGTCGGGCGTGTCATCAACTTGCATCTATACATCTTTTATGTAGAGTTAAAAATAAATTTGACTCCACATTTGTTTGTCATTGTTTGATATTTAAATTGTGGGTCATTATTGATTTTAGTTGAAATTCATTGAGGGTCGCTGCAGCGACACGGTTGTCCCCGCCTTGTGTGAGATAATTAGACCCCTTGAATTTCGGCTAAATCACTACCCTATCACCTTTGCGAGACTCCTCCCCACCTTCTTCGCCCCTTCAGTCACCCTAGTTCGACTCGAAACAGGGACATCGACTTTCCTCCGCTGCCGCTCGCCGAAGAGCCACGCTCCGCCTCCCCCGATCACCATTTCACCCGTAACCGGGTCGAGGCATTTTGCCCTCGACCCAGTGTTTGTTCTGTGCAGGATTGAAGGCAAATGAGCCTCATCTGGAGGCCATACGACTGAAGCATAGAGCTCCAGGTTCCTTGACGTTGCCGGGGTCCTCCAGGACCTCCCGGCCTCATCGGAGACCTCCACCAGCTGCGGACGACCGGGAGCGTCATTTTCCCTCTCAAAGCAGCATCGGAGGATTCCCCACCACGCGTATTGGCCGGACGAAGTTCACCGACGACCAGTTCTTCCAGGGAGCGCCTCCATCGTCCGATCGAGCCTCGTTGCCAGTTCCGATCTTCACCGTCCATCATCCGAGGGGCTCGTAGCCGTCTGATCCATCTGAGGATCTGATCTGGAGCGTCGATCGTCGAAGGGGTACCAGCCATCCACAACCGTCAGATCTTAAGTGGACCTCTCTCGACCGTCGGATCGTTAATAAAAGGGTAATTTGCACTTAGGCCCTTAACACTTTTTATATTTCAGTTTAGTCCTGTAAATACTTTTAGAAGGTTTTTTAAATTTGGATAAATTGCACTTTAGACCTTAGATTTTCAGATTTTTACATTTTAGTCCCTCTGTTTGTGGAGCACGCGCTTCGTCACGTGATTTTCTGGGATATTTGCATGTATGGGCTTGGGTTTAATGAATGTTATGCTTTGAAGTTTTAGTTTCAATATTTGCATTTATGCCCCTGTGCGTGATGGATTTGAATACGTGCTGGATTTAACATGAAAATTGCATTGAGCCCCCTATCTTTTTAGTACGTGTTTTAACTTGTTTTCTTTACACTTTGGTCCCTGTGTGTTGTGAGTCTCTTTTATTAGTTGAATAAAATATCAAATCAACTTCAAATCTCTTGAAATTTGGTTACGTGGCCCCTGCCACTGTGTAAAAATTTCAATGATTTTTTGGGACAATTTTGTTCTGATTTTCTATTTTTAAAAATTAAAAAACCCTCATTTTTGCTACCATTTCAATTTAAAAATCAACTAAAAATATTAAAAACTCTCCAAAATTTCTAAAAAAATTATGGTTTGCTTGTTTTCATGTGTTCTTGCTTCTGTCCAAATTTTATTGTACTTATGAAAACCCTAAAAATTGAAAAACCCTAAAAACCTTAGAAAAATCATTAAAAATTCATAAAAAAATAAAAAAATGCAATTTCTTTTCCATTAGTTAGCTTTTTATTTATAGTTTATCATAAAATTGTTGCTAGATTTTTAGATGCTATTTCTATATTTTTAAATAGCCTTTCAAATCTGGCTGCACAGTAGCTTTCATTTTTTTGTCTTATTTCATTTTTATAAAATCAACTAAAAGTTATAAAAATATGAGAAAATTATCAAAAATACTTGAAAAATTATAAAACCCAAAAATATTTTTATTGTAATTTTCTGACTTGATTTGTGTTGTTAAAGAATTAGTTGATTGTGACTTTTTGGCCTTGTTTTATATTTTCTCCATAATTAAAAATCACAAAAAATTTAAAAACCCATAAAATCCACCAAAAATATTTTCTTCTCTTTATTTTGATTTTTGACTACTTTGTAGGCCTCGAGCCAATCCGTGCTCCTTGAGTTCGACCCTGGTCGCTATACCATGTTAAATAAAATAGCGAGACCGTTATTTATGTTACTTGATTTATTTTCTGATTTGGTGGTCTTCTTTTCTTGATTGACTGAGCTTCGAGGTTCGGATCGCAACGACCCGTAGTTTTACCTTTACCCGGATCACGAAAAACTCGGTTATCGGTGATTACCCCTTTCGTCGCTGTTATACTTAGGATGTACTTTGTCCTAAGCATGGGGGGTAAGCACCTTTAGTTGTTCATTTATTAATCCCTCACCTGTCTCCTCAACTCTTGATATTATATCTATACTAGGGATATTTCATACTAAGTATAGGGAGAGACATGTCGAGTAGATGATTATGTACCTTCCCACCCTTGACCCTCCCTACCTAGTGTATAGTCTGTTATACTTAGGATTATTTAATCCTAAGTATAGGGGGGACGGTCAACCTCTCATAGTTCATTCTTCAGTCATTGTAGTATAGAATTTTCTATACTTAGTACGAGTTATGCCTTCCTTTTTTTCTCTCTGATCTATGAGGACATAGCCCAAGCTAAGTATAGAGAGGTCCTATATACAATGTACATACTTTAGCCATAACTCATATTTTCGTATTTTCAATAATATGGATAATTAATAAAACACATAAAATTGTGGGTAAATGTAAGTATTAAGTCAGTTTAAAAATGTTTTGCAAAATGATTTGAAAAATAGTTTGAAACTCTTCTGAAAAATATTTTGAAAATTGTTTGGAAAACTTTTCAAAATATTTTCAAGTATTTGAAAAATTCTTTTATTTGTAAAAAATTATTTTATTTGTGTAAATAAAAGTTTTGAAAATCTATTTGCAAATGATTTGAAAAATGGTCGCGAAACTTTGAAAAATATATACATTGGAAATTATTTGCCAAATGATTTTCAACATTTGTAAATATTTGTAAAAATATCTGTCAAAATTTGCAATAATAAGTTATTAAAACATTTGCGAAAATATTTTCAAATGTTTTGAGAACCTTGCATAAATAAGAGCTCAAATAAATAAGTGTACTAAAATACATAGATGAATTATACACACTTATGCCTATATAGTAAATACACCAAATTATTTAAGTGTACATATTACTTAGAAAAATAAAATAAAAATCTATTTATATGCGTTTACATAAGTTATAATTGTATAAAATATGTAGGTAAAATAATAAAATCTAAAATAGAAATAAAATCAAAATACCTAATATATAGGTAAATATACCTATATTTATACTTGTAAAAACTAACATATAACAAATCAACTCGAAAAATAAATAAAAATCATATTATAATACTACATAAAATAATAAATACTTTTTTAGATTTTAATAAAAAATTAAATAAATCATTTAAATTTTATTTTGATTTATTTTCTATTTTATTTTCTATTTTTTCTTCTTGCGGTTGACATGGCCCAATCAAGGGTAGTCTTCAGTTGACCTCGATCAACTGACCCACCTGTAACCCTAGTCTATCAGACCTCGTCAACCGCTCATCTTCCTCGATTTTTCCACTCTGATTTTTCATTTTTTGCTTCATTTCCTTCTTGACTTTTGACCCTCGATTCACAAACTTTCACGCCGTTGTCACTCCTTGATCAATGGATCACTGAATCTAGTGTTCTTCCGAAGTCAAGACCCCCCTGTATAAAAATAACTCATCAGCCTCCATTAATTTGATCCCTCTTAGACTCAAAATCCCCTGATTTCTCTATGCCCGAGGTCCCTGGTGACAGCAGTAAGCACGCCAAGCGATTGGGTGTAGAGGAAGAGGCCTGAAGTATGTGATCCGAGCTTGCTGGACACCACTGCCACGGCTCTTCTAGGTTCCCAGCTCTGGTAGGTAGAGCCCTATATTTTACTCTCTTTTCATTCCTGGTTGTAGCCGTAGTGTAGACTAGACCTTAGATTTCCTTAAAACCGCGTCTTAGTTCGTTAAATTCGTTAGTCTTAGTTTATCATAGCTCTACTCTGGCCACTATTTCCTTGTCCCTCATCAATGCTCCATACCGCTTTCCATCTCCTCTTCATTTCCAAGCGCTTCTACTTAATCCCAGGAACCTTCAGCCCCCTTGATCATGCTCAGATCGGGGTATTGGTTCTCCTCCTCCTCTACCTCATTGGAGAGCTCTGCTCAAACTCACCTCCATCCATTTCCGCCTCATAAAGACCCCTAGTAACCCCTTTTGGCTTGTTGGTGCTACTTTGCAAGTTTTAGAGGGCCAAAGACCCCTTGTGGGTCGATTTTGGTCAAAGTCAGGGTACCTGGAGCTCTGCCGCTTCTTCGACCTTTGGGGACTTCTTTGGTGGTTTTCAGACCCATTTGAAGCTTCCAGCAGCCGCGGGCAACCGTCAGGAGCGTTTTGAGCCTCATTGCAGAGCTAGAGATCGTTGGAGCTTCTATGGAGGTTAGATCGAAGTTTGCCTTAGCAGGCGTCTTCTCTGTTCTTCCTCCGGGACTCTCCACTGTCGGATCATCGAGATGCTCCAAATCTTCCAGCTTCATTCGGATCACACCAGCTTCGACCGTTCG
The DNA here is from genome assembly GCA_037367405.1 of Ottelia alismoides. Classification (NCBI taxonomy): domain Eukaryota; kingdom Viridiplantae; phylum Streptophyta; class Magnoliopsida; order Alismatales; family Hydrocharitaceae; genus Ottelia; species Ottelia alismoides. The sequence continues at coordinate 190,727 of JAZKJV010001147.1, read as the reverse complement.
ATTAGCCACTGAGATCTAATCTCAGCCACCCGCCTCCGAAGCGTCAACTACTATTGTACGACTGCCATGTGCTTTTGTGAAGAGGATCAAGCCGTTCATCAGCGCCTTAGAGGGGGTAATTTTGTCATATACCCTTCTACTTTTTGTATTTTATTTTTAGTCTATAAATATTATCTACAGTGTAAAATCTTTTGGATATTTTGCAATAGGACCTATGTACTCTTTTTAATTTCATTTAGGTCCCTCGCCACGTCACTCACATGCCCATACATGTGAGGTGGTGGGCTTTTGCAGGGACCCCTAAGGTTTTGGGTTATTATTTGGTCCATTAAATTTGTAATCCAGTTCAAAACTTGTAGATATTTTGCATGTATGACCTGTCGTTTTTTGAAAATTGCATTTATACCACTACCAGCATTGACGAAATTAAATATTCATGGAAAAGTTGTGTGGAGGCCCATATACTTTTTATTTTAGTTCTATATTGCATTTTTATTTAAATATATTATTTTTCGATCCCGCACAGTCTTGCATTTTTTTGTATTTCTTGCATTAGAAATACCATTTTGCATCTAAAATTTGTAGGAAATTTACTTTAAGTGTGTGATATTAATTAAAATCACATATATTTTTCACAAGGATATTTAAAATATTTTCCTATATTTAAAAATTCAAAAACATTGCATTATTCCCTATTTGCATTAAAAATACATAAAAATTTGAAAAATGTTTTGAAAATTTCTAATACAATTAAGAGTTAATTATTATTGTATTGTACACCTAAAAACAAAAATCAATAAAAAAATACAAAAGGAAAACCAAAAATTACAAACCCTCTCTAACCCTAGAAAAATTATAAAAATTCGTTAAAAAATTCCAAAAGTCCATTTTGAATTTATTATGGAATAGATTAAAAAATGATAAAAATATTTTATTTTTTGTATTTTGATTACTTATAGCTATATTTATAGCTATATTCACTTACATTATTAATATTTTTATTATAATAATTAAAAATACCAAAAAATATCTTAAACACCATTAGAAAATAAAAAGGATTATACTTATGGTATTTTCTTGATTTTCAATATATTATATATATTTATATTCTAATTTATCTATTATGGCATCCATATTATCCATATACCATATATATTTAATTAATTAAAAAGGAAATTAAAAAAATTAGAAATATAAAAAATATAAAATCTAAAATAAGACAAAAAAATCTATAAATTAAATATTAAAAAAAATACATATTAACAACCCCCAAAAATCAAAATCCTGATAAAAACACAAAAACAATCATTGTCTTTTTGTCAATTTTTGTGATATATTCCCCTTGCTCCCTATGTTCGACCTCTGCATACTTCACCTATTCACATCCTTGTAGAGTTATAATAAATTTTAACTCCTCATTTTGCTTTGCATTGCTTCATCTTTTTGTGGGTTAATTGTTGTTTGATTCGTCTTTCATGAGTGGTCGCCACAATGACAATATTCTTGCCTTGTGAGTATACATTAGACCCTCACCAAAAGCGTTTCGACAACCATATACCTTCACATTCACATTCTACCTCTAAACTTTCACATTGTACACCTTCACATTGATAACATACCTCTTCACATTGACCTTATACAACTTCACATTTACATCATACATCTACAACTTTTGGTGTTTGTATAACAATGAACACGGTTCATCCATCATACCTTCACATCTGTACATACTATCCTCAAACTCAAATATATACATCTTCACGGTCACATCTAACATCTATACAACTTTACATACTATCATCACATTCACATCTATACACCTTCATATACAACAACTTCACATTCACATCATATGTCCACACCTTCACATAATATCCTCACATTCACATCTATGCACATTTACATAAAACATCTTCACATTTACATCATAAACAATCCATCAAACATATGTACACTTTTCTTTTCATTAAAATATAGTCCATTCATGTTAACTATAAATAATAAAGGTTTCAAGTCATTTCATCACACCCCTTTTATATAACATATCTTGCATAAATATTAGAATTCCATAATAAAATCTAACATTTATATTCTCATTAACACAACTTCACATCAAACAATTCAAAGAATGTCACATCACAAAGAGTATATCATAATGTTTATAGAACTTCCTTTTCATCAAAAATAATCTTATACAAGTTGACTATAAGCAATAACTAGATATAGGTATTTCATCATACACCATATATACAAATTGATTTTACGTAAACTATACTAATTCGTAATGAAGTCAAACATGTATACATATCAAACTAATGATTACATAATCAAAAGATAGGCTATAAATTAAAATCAATAATACATTTATGAAAAATAAAACTCGAATAAAAAAATCTATACCATACATTTCTTCATATATATGCAACAAGAAAATAAAGGATAGGAGTAGTCGAAATACCTCAAGGAAGGAGAGAGTTGGCGAGAGACTGACAATGGATGCTCATCGGTGGCATGTAGAACCTTGCCAAGGATCGTTGGAGAGGGGTTTGGGGGAGGAGAATTTGTCAAGAATGAACTCCCTTAATGAGCATGTGTTTTGTTTATAGGCACTAATGAGCACACTTACGTGCTTGCCCAGTGATCGCCAAGTACTCGCCCATCTTTTGACACATGCCGACTTACCCCACGCCTCTAAATTCAAGTGAGTGAGGAGGCCCACTGAGCGCATATGTTCTACAAGTGCTCGCCTAAGGCCGGAAGAACACATGCGCTCATCAGGTGCTTGCTCATACATGCGCGCCATTCACGCCTTTTCTTGTAGTGTAGATTGTTAGAAATAAATAAGAAGAACGATAACGATAACGTAAAAAACAACCTGAGATTGTACGAAATAACTTAAAATTTAAAAAATGATCCGAGATTGTAAAAAAAATGATATAAGATTGTTAGAATTTGATAAAAGAAAAGATAAATGTAATAAACAATATAATATTGTGAAAACGATTTGAGATTTCTAAAAATGATATGATAAAGATACTTGGGAGTGTAAAAAAAGATCTGAGATTGTTTGAAATTTATAAAAGAAATTACAATGTAAAAATAATCTAAGATTGTAAAAATAATCTATGATTTATAAGAAAAAAATCTGATATTGTGAAAAAATATATGGGATTGTAATAAACGATCTGAGATTGTAATAAAAGATCGTGCCCTTCTCCGCCAGCAGCCCCTCCTCCACTCCTCCACCCGCACCATCCTCTGCCTTTCTCCTCCATGCTCCACCTCCTCTACACCACACCCTCTCCTGCCCCCAACCCCTCCTCCATGTGCAGCAACCTCCTCACCTTCCGTTGACGTTGAGAGAGAGATTGAGAGGGATTTCGAACTCCTGCCACAGTTGTTGTTGTGGGACGAGAAAACCCTAGCAGGGTTCTCCTAACACATAGACCAAAAATGGAATGTGAGTTGTCACATTCTATTTTTAGAATGTGACAAAATGACTAAAATGTATTTTTCAACATTAGAAAAATTAGGATAACAAGCCATTAATCGTGATTGTTGGATTAATTATGAACGGGGAGATGGTTGGCTTTCCACACATCTAGAAATGACCCACCTTATTGAAAATTTCTTATATATATGTGTGTGTAATTATTTCACTATCAAATCTATTTATTTAAAATTTGATATTTATCTCAATTTCGATTTAAAAAAATGCATACACATATAGAGTTATCGTCATATGCAAGCCATCCGATACATGATATCCTTATCTGGTCTACATCCATTTCATATCTATATCTGCCTTAAGGATAAAGTAGCACTTTTTATATTTGTCAATACTTGTATGGACAGCGATGGAACTCAACATATACCTATCACACTAGTTTTTAGATGTAGCATGCATCATAATATATCGAGTTCTCGACCTATGCATTTTCAAATGAATACCGATAGGGTCCGTTTGGTTACTGGGTTACCTGAGGTAACCCGATTTACTCCCCTCTAATCCTGAGTTACAATTTCATCACAAATGAACGTAACATCACATCACATTCCTTATTCCAATCCCCATAACCATCCATATAGCTACTATTTACCGGAGGTTACCTCAAGCCACCCCATACGATAACCAAATAGACCCATAGGATTTATAAAGTGTACGACTCGAAGCTAGAATTGTTGACTCGGCTATTTTCAACATCCTTATGTTTAAGATCACTATTTTATCTATCGTGAAGATTCGGTATAAGTGTCCTTTTCTTCTTTTTCAAATCATCCCTACGTTTTTGGTACAAGCCAGGTACATGAATTAATACTTTGTTTACCACTTTCACATATTTATCAGACTAAAACATGGTGTGCATTTTATGAGAACAAATGGTCGTTGCATTTTTAAATTTAGACTTAAGGAGCGTATCAAAACTTTGCTAGTTAAATTAAATAAATATGGAAGCGCAACAATTGTTCTAATTGTGTCCCCACTCGTTTTGTTTCTTTGGTCCATCCATGTATGCACCCACACGATATCCTTTATTTTTGCTGGATAAAAAATAGATCAATATCTCCATCTTATCCCTCTGTAAATGCCGCGTATCATACAATACAGTAACGAATAAAAATAAATACTGAAAAAAAAATCGAAACCTCTAAATCTACCCTTCAGACAAACTAGCGAAAAGTACAGGAAACCGATCCAGGAAATGATTTTATTTTCGTAATTTTCCAACTATTTTCCAAATATTTATTTTACCATTTATATTGTTGTCAATGTCAGTTATTGTGCCATTATTATTTATTCTTTCTCTGGACTAGGTATCATTTGAAATTTAATAAAACTATGACTTATCTAAGTGATTGAGGTTGACGTCTTCTCGTCTTCTTTTTTTTTTGAAAAATCCCGGATTTCATTTCTTTTTTTGAGCGAAAGAAGACGGCCCAGATTGTTACAACGGCCCATCTAATCTCGTGGGCTTAATCTTCTCTATGGGCCCATCTTAATGCATAACTAAAGTGCAACCATTGAAATCTTTGAAAATCCAGACTCGAGGTCAAACTATACATTCCTAAAAAAACACAAATGTTAAAAAAAGGCCAAATCTTAGAGATAAAAGTAAAAAATATGTATATATTATTACGATATATTAGTCCAGTGTGCTTAGGATGGATCCGATCTGGTGCGTGGTATTTTTAGCTCGGATTTACTTTTGGTCCTGTGATATAGGAAACGAGGACGTGGTTACTCCCCTGGTTGGCATAAAATCAAACTCATTTCCTCGTTTGTTTGTAATTTACAGAAGAAGATTGACATGACTGGGGGAAAATGCAACTTGAATGGAGCAGAGGTCGTTGGATCATCATCCAGCCATTCAAACGGCCTGGACCCCATGGAGGGGCTATCGTAATTTGGTGATCGTTCGTTGGCCTCCACTTTGGACGGGCTGCTTACATTCGGTTCCATTCGCTTTATTTTTTTTAAAAAAGGGACAAATTCGAGAATCAGCATTATAGACCCTGCGTACTATTAGTTGCATGAGAGTTGACTAAATTTAAGCTGCAGGCATCGAATCTAAAGGGCGGTGCCACTACCACCTAACTGAGGATGCGATGGAGCGAATGGAGGAACAACGACCGAATCCTGGAAGGACTGACCATACCATATAATTGGTAGTCAACCTGAGTCCAATCATCGGATTGCGATGAGATGCGGGCTCAATGGATCTATCTCATCCTTCCCGGTTGATAACGACCATCCTATTTTTTTCCAGGAGTCAACAGTCCTCTAATGACGAACATGTGTTCCGAATATTTCCTAAAATCTTCCGAAACCCAAATAAGGAACGGTATTATAGAGTGCCGAAAGATGAACAGAGCACGGCTTATTCCTCACCATTCACCATGCGACGTCCACATCGGCATAAAGCTGCCGGTCCCGAAAATGGATTAACGCATATATCGAAAGCAAGAGAAAGAAGAGATGAGATGAGATCACAAGTCCTGCAGCTGCTGCATCTGCACGCATTATTGCACAAAATCGAAACCACAGAATTGTTGTATGGATACACATCAACCACAGCCATACGAAACAACACCTCCTCCTCCACAGACAACAGCGACGCCTCGTACGCACTCACCACCGCGACCTCACCGCCACACTGCTCGACCCAACTAGTAGCAGTATTAGACGAGCCTTCTACTGCAGAAGAGGACCTCACCACCTTCCACTCGTCGTCGCCGTCGTCGGACCAGAAGGAGCGTCCACTACCCCCCGCCATCTCGCCCAGCCTCTTCGCAGCGTCGACGCAGGTTGGTTCGAAATCATCACTGCTAAAATGGGCAGCGTACCCATCCTCGCAAAACTGCGATTCCTTGCTCATCCAATCGAACACGCTTCTTGGAGACTGCTCTGTTTCCACCAGGAAAGGGTGCTGCAGCAGCTCCTCGCACGGCCACCTTTGAGACGGGTCCCTCCGCAGGCATTTCTCCACGAAATCCAGACCCTGTTTCGACATCTGGTGCGGGAATTCCGGCAGGTCGCAGCCGTAGCCGATGTGGAACAGGGCGTGCGCCGCGTCCTGGAACCCCTGCTCCTGCCAGGGCGGCCGACTCGTGACCATTTCGATCACGGTGCAACCCAGGGACCACACGTCGGACTCCGGCGTATGGAGCCCTCCCCTGGCGACCTCCGGCGCCATCCACAGGGGTGTGCCCTGCACCCCTCCTGTGCGATTGAGGACCCACCTCGCGGAGCCGAAATCGGCAAGCTTGGCGATGCAACCGTGCTGTGAAATCAGCACGTTCTTCCCTTTGACGTCTCCATGAACGATCCCCATAGAGTGGATGTGACGGAGACCGCTTGCGATACACCTCACGAAGGAGCGGACGTCTTCGTCATGCATGGGAGCGCGGGCTGCGAATTCTGCGAGAGATCCCCCGGGGACGTACTCCATGTGGAGGTTGCGAAGCCTACCGGCAGGAGGCTCCTCTGTTACGTCGTCGCCTAGGTAGGCGACGATGTAAGGGGAGTTGATTGACTTGAGGATGGCAATCTCATTCTCAAGGGAGAGAATGGAGGGAGGAGGGGCGGAAGTGGAGCTGACGGACTTCACAGCAAAGACGCCACCGGTGAATTGGTCGACGGCGATGCTGACAGTACCAAAAGAGCCGCGACCTATGCAGCTCCGGCGGACCCAAGCCTTCCTTTGATGGGAGGCCATGTGAGCTGGAGATGAGGAGAGTGGAGGTGTGAAGAGCTTGGCAGGAGAGTAGAGGTGATGTTGATTTGGGACTTAGTTGTGGCTCTCTCTCTGGGGTGTCTATTTATACAGGCGAAACTATCCGTTTATGCGGAAACGGTCTCCAGAAGTTGGGATGACGTGAAGGGTTTGCGCGCCGTTATGTCAAAATGTCTCCCACCTTTGGATTATTTTTTTATACTTATTTTTTTAACCATCGGACTACTTTCGTTTTTATTTGTTTTAATAATATTCCGTAACCCACACGGTCAAACTCAATCGACGAGCACATATCCCGTTAATTATTAACTCTGCAAAACAATGTTTTTAAATCGAATAGGATATTTAATGGAAAATTTTAATGAAATGATTTCGGGTTGAACTATGGTTGGACCGACTAATCAAAGCGGAATGAAACAAAATGTATATAAAATATACACTTAAATATACTTGAAATAGAAATAAAATACATAGATAATGTATATATTTCACACTATATATAAAATATTTGTTCATATGCACCATAAAAATGTAAAACATATCATATATATTATTTGGACTAGATGCTCTATAACATAATAGTAGTTTAATTATATTTAAAATTCATTATATGAAAAAAGTTGTGTTAGAGTAGTTTGTCACGAGTTTAAAATAGATAACCAAAATAGTAGTTGGTCGGACAGGTCGAGTAGGCCTGGTCCGATTTTAAAAACTTTGCTAGAAAGGAGAGAGGTCTCTTCCTAAAATAGCCATACTTAAAAATTTAAATGCGATTCAACTTCGTTTGAACCTGATTAAATTGGGTTAACAATAATAGGTTGAACAGACGGATCATTAAATTTGAACATTAGAATTGAACCAACAAGAATCGGTTAATCGGACTGGTTCTAGGCCGGATTCATCGGTCGATCCGGTCTGATTTTCAAAATATTGGTAGAAAGGGAGAGATCTCTCTTCTTAAAATAACTGTCAATAAAAAATTAAATGCGATTCAACTTCAGTTGAAACTGATTAAATCAGGTTAACAATAATAGATTGTAACGACGAATTGATTAAAATTTGAACATTCGAATTGAATCAATAAAAATTGGTTAATTGGACCGAGACCGGTTCACCCGTCGGTCCGATATGACTTTCAGAACATTGTTAGAAAGGGTGAGAGGTCTCTTCTTAAGATAGCTGTAAATCCAGTACACTTAAAACACGTCCCCAAAGGCATGATAATCTAAACAGAGATATACAAATCCAAGGAACAGGAGTATTGCACGCTACACGTAGGAGACGTTAGAAAGGATCCAAATGGGGAAGGGGTGGACGTTGGATCCGGCTATGCCGTAGCTGCTGCCCCTGCCCCGTCCCCAGAGAACATGTGGGGACGGCGAGTCCGCTCGGGGCGTGTGAGCCTCAGGGGGTGTGGAGAGGTCCACCGGCTCATCATGTGCCTTGCGGGCCGACGGTGGGACAATCGCGGGATCCTAATTATTATTAGCGTGCAGCAATGGAGGTGAGACCAACGTATCAGGAAAGGGATTGGTCTCTTCATGCAGTTGTTACGCGTATTTCTGGTGTATCTTACGACTGTTTAGATTCCAGATCAGAAACCAGTCGGGCCCACCGATTCAATGAAGAGTTTCCAATCAGTCGGAATCGAAAGATTATAAGAATCAGGATGACTTCACTGGTTTCTAGATTTGTGATATTAGGCATGTTCCAGGTTTATCTTTACGTACTCTTCCTCTTCCGGCTACGCTGAACACAAGAATGGAATTACCTTCTCGACGAGTTCAATTAAGTTTGGGATCTCATCTAATGTAAGATAGAGACTCCAATGAGTGATCTATATCATCTCTACAACACCTCTTGTAACGTATTGTATCTGTCCTCGACAATGCTTATTTATGCTTATCCACTAAGTCAACTTGATGTTTGTGTGCCAGAACAATAGGCAACTTAATGTCTTTGCACAGTTATATATTCAAATTATTACATACAATATTATTTTAGATTCACTAATCAAAGGAGAAGTTATACATCGAAAGAAATTCCATCACAATCATTCATAGCATAGGTTAAAATCTGTGCCCAAGTACGAGCATTCAACTAATATGACATGTAGCATCCTTTATCTCTCGATAAGAGGGGGCATAGAATCAGGGAGCCTCGTTCGCTTGGAAAAATACCGCAAGTACATATGCATATAGCGGAAGATCATCGTGTTTAGGAACACAATCCGTCAATATCATTTCTTCTCGGATACCAGTTGTTGGATACGAATCTCTCAGATATAGAAGCGGATACACAAATGACCACCACCGTCACGGAAACACATGAAAAAAAGAACACCAGATATAACAGTCGTAGGTTGCCTCTCGCGACCACCGGAGAAGAAAGATCACTATAAGAAGACGAGTACAACTCTCTCCGTTCCCTCGCTCTCTTCTCTCTCTCTCTTCTCTCTCTCTCTCCCTTTGTGGTATTCCATCTTGCTTTGGTGTAGAGGCAATGCCTCTACCCCCCTTTTTATATATAGCTCAAATACAATCCCATAGTCTTACTCCAATATGACTATAAATAGAATACAATTCAATAACTATTAGGATTAGAGTCCAATCACATTATGAATCCTAATCTTAATTTGACTCTAATCCTAGCATCGTGCACAATCCTAAAGTTCTCAAAAGTATGAACCATGACCTCACTTTTGTGATGCCCTCGAAGCGAAACTAACTCGCTATCGTGTCAACTGAATTACAAGAGCGATCTCCCATCTTATATTTATAATTCGCCATCCACATGCAATGTTGTACCTTACTCAAAGTAATTAATCACGAGGCTCAAAAATGGATTCGATTAGTTTTTAAAGCGATCCTTTATTAATTATGTAACTCATGCAATAATCTATATCATTAACAGCTTGTATTGGATTTTCGCTCTTATGCCCTTATATTTTACAAAATTGATTATGCTGCCCTTAACCATTGTTTGGTCCTTTAATGACTCCATGAAAATATTGCAGGTTTTTAAAATAGTATCTGGAAAGACATTCACTATTTTGAAGCCGTTTAATTATCAAACACATGGGTCAAATATTTGAGTTCGGTTAAGGGTGATTCTAAATTCAATCATGATCGACCACCAAAAAGGAAGTTAATCGATCAGACAAATTTTGTCGAGATTTCAGAATACTCATGTGATTTGATAATGCTAGATAGGTTGATCATCTCATCTACTTCTTTCTTAAGATTCCTTTACTATTTAATACTGTACAAGTACTTTTGATCGTTCATCCTATGTGATCTGATTGATCGGTCAATGCATTACGATAAAAAAATGAGTTTTTGAGAAATGATTCCATTGATCAGTAAAAGCAATCTGATTGGTCATCTTTTAATATCCTTAATCGTCTCATATATTTTTGCTCTCATTGTTTATCCAAATTAATCTCTGATCGATCATCTAAATTGGGAAAATCTCAAGTTCATTGATCGCATATAACAACAACAGAGAATAAGATCAAATATGTCATACATTCTTAAATATCGAAAATCTCTGCATATGTTGCAAGGGAAGTGAGAAGAATAGGAAAAAGTCTAAGGGGGGTGTTTGGATAGTGGGTTTAGCTGGGTTAAACTGGTTGCAGGTAACCCATTTTTGGATTTTGGTATTTGGGTAGAGGGTTAAACTGGAGGTGGGTTAGAAGTGGGTTTATTATGATATGATTGTATTGGAGTTTGAAAAAGTGAGTAGTTATTGTGATGTGATTGTATTGAAGTTTGAAAAAGTGAGTAGAAGTGGAGTAGTTAATATTTTTTATATGAGATGATGGTATAATATATTATTTTTTGATAGGATTGATGATGTAAATTTTATTTATTTAATTTTTTAAAAAAGGAATAAAGTGGGGCCCACGCGGAGGGAGAAAATATGGGTTTGGAGAGTTAACCCACCTCGGGGGTGGGTTAACCTTGTTGCCGAACGGGACCTAAGGGTGCGTTTGGTTGGCGGGTTAAACTGGTAGAGGGTAACATGTTTTTATGTTTTGATGTTTGGATAGAGGGTTAAACTGGGGGTGGGTTAGAAGTGGGTTTGAGTTGATATGATTGTATTGGAGTTTGAAAAAGTGAGTAGTTATTGTGATGCGATTATATTGAAGTTTGGAAAAGTGAGTATAAGTGGAGTAGTTTATAATTTTTATATAATATGATGGTATAATATATTATTTTTTGATAGAATTGATGATGTAAAATTGATTTATTTAATTTTTTTAAAAAGAAATAAAGTGGGATCACGGGGAGAGAGGGGATGTGGGTTAAAAGAGGTAAACCTCCCTAACCCGCGGGTAAACTGGTACCCGGACGGGGCCTAAGAGTCTTTTTAATGTACTTAAAAATTGAATACGTGCCATCAATCCACATACTGCTGTTGCTCCTTACACACACATACACGATCAATACGTCAAGGGTTTCGGATGTTCGTAACTAAAACCAACACCATGCATCTATGGTGCGAATACTGTAGACTAAAATACTACACTAAATTTCAATGGAATCAAAATGATCTCCCTCGCGAAACCACATGGGCAATTAACTCCACTTGCTAAGTCATATCGGGCTATAGTCATGGAGAAGCGATGGAGTCCTCCAGTGCTCCTTTACGTCCCTTCGTTCCATTCCACCTCCCCAACACGAGCACTGTGCATTACATCCCTCTGTCAGGCACTGTCAATACATGTCCCAACATGTGCGCATTCACTACCCCCTGTGTCGTCCAAGCTTCCTTTGTAAGATGTATTGTGCATGCATTTTCTCAATGCATCTCTTCACGACATGCCCCCCATCTCGCCCGAGCATAAAGATTGCAATGTAGGTCCCCCGTAACCCAAACTAAAAGATGGACAGAATATTCCAAATCGATTCCCATGGACCGGAACAGCGGAATCACCGCAGCCTAATTAACACCCGGACACCGCGCGGCAAGTGCGCGCCCATTTGTCACCGTGAGTCGACCCTTGCTCTCCCGCGTTAGTTTTTATTTTATTAGAAAAATACGGAGGTCCGAATGCCCCCGCAACAGGAACCACACACACCCTCGCGTGAAATCTCCCCTCTCTGTTTTCGATCAGCTCACATGCAGTGAATGTGCGCTGCTGCCCTGACACGTCCCATCTCCGCGCAACCAATCACGCCCCGTTTGCTGATACCTTTGACGAGCAGGGGGGACGAAACCGGATGGATCCTGCGGCCGCACATCGTCTGGTCTGGTCTGCGCGGTATGTGGTGCGCTGCAATTCCTAGTAAGCATATAATATATGTGAATCATTTGGTTATGATATGATATTAAATGGGACCCTGTCGACCGACCTGCGGCGTGCGACCAATGTGATGGGTGTGGGCGGTGCTGCAAGTTGTCGTGGCTAAGGCCTGGGATGGGGGAGCTTTTCCGATGGGGCTGCTGTTGGGATAACGTCGCCCTAGGAACGGATTCGGAGATGCCGATATTTTCATGGTGCCTGCACCGACTGGGACTAGATGGTTCGCGCCAGGATTCGGAGACGCCGATATTTTCATGGTGCCTGCACCGACTGGGACTCGATGGTTCGGGTCGCTTCATGGTTGTTGCACATAACACGACGATTCTTTCCTTTCTCCGGATTAAATGCCGCACTTTCATTCAGAATTCCGTGCAAAGAATTGGGAAATGAACACACTTCACTAACTCTCAAGTATTGCATATATTGGATGCAAATTGGTTTTCAAACTCAGAAGAGTAACCGAAATCATACACATCCTACGTGATTATTTAAATAAGAAAACTAATCCGGATTTTCCTTGAAAGATATCGATTGACGCACCCTTACCAGCATAGTTTCTTTCTTTATAGCAGTTTCAAATCTCTTCTATAAATACATTACAATTCTAGATTTTATATCGTTTCTTCGGACCTACTATACATATATTTGTAGCAGGCTTACTACAAACCCTCGTCATATTTATACGAGAGATTTGAACATTCTGTATATATAGCATGAATTTACAACCTTCAATTTAATTAGAGCATGGACTTGAGCCTACCATATAGTATATATGACAGAGATTGGAAACTTGCTATTTCGTAATAGAAGAGGCTTGGAGCGTGTATATATAGGGTTTTTTTTTTCACTTATGCTCCTTAGATTATATAATTATAAATATGCCCTAACATTTTTTTTTTGCAATATCACTTGTGTCCCGACTTTCTTGGTGATTAATAGTTATGCTCTTAGGATTAGTTGTCCTTGTTCTTCTCCCAAAGTGGATGTTAACTTATTGACACAAACATAATTGCTATAAAAAATAGAAAGACACAAGGGTAATTACATATTATCATCTTTCTAGTTTCTTCTGCCACCATCTTTTGCGCTTCGGTAACAGTGTCCATCGCGCACCCATCGGTACAACCAATGTGTACATCCCTCGAAATATCATCTGCTGAAATAAAATAACAAATATTGTATTGAAATAAGGTTCCAATCAATAATGGTTTTGATTAAATTTACTTCTTTGTACCAAATAAACGGCGATAATTTCATTATCGAAGAGATTCTCGTAGTCTTGCAATGATAAACCACGTTGATGAAGGTGTCGACTCGACAACTTGTATTCAAGATAGGTAGAACTTGATAGCCTTCCTCGTATCACCAAAAATCTCTGCCACTTGAAAAGAACCTCGACAACTTGTGGAGCTCGCAAGCACCAAAATCACCGATAAATGGTAGGATAGGCCCTACGTTCTCCGACTTTAGCAAATACTGAATTGAAATTATCATTTACAATGACCACCTTATCAAGGTCATGCCCCTCAATAGCCAATTCCTTCACCATATTCCCTTCCACATCCTTGCATGAATCTTTATACAACTTAAGGGAGATCAGATCCTATGTAAAGTTGAGGTGGTCAACAACCATCGATGCATACTCCCGTAGGCCAACGGTAAAGAATAGGTCTCATACATCTCAATGATTTCAAATAGAAGGTTGTCGACATTATGGTGCTTAAGAACGTAGAAGGTCAATGAGTGGATTTTGATGGTAGGGTGAACAATAAAGTCATATGGGTATATGTTTGGGGGGTGTGGAGTGGACAAGCATCTTTTGGAGCTTGAGGAAGGTGGCCGACTTATTGTTTTTTTAATGATCAATGAAGAGGAGTGGGTGCGAGTCTTGGAGGGCCTTGAGTAGGCAAAAGCAACCATGGCATTTGTGTTAAGAGGTGGTGAGCCAAGAGAAAGATGTGACAAGGTGGCAAATAAATGGCATTTAGGAACAATAGAGGGTGGTGGCATAGAGCTTCAGTTGTGACGAGGAGCGACACTTACCCCTCAAAGGATGGCTAATGATGACTTGGTCAACAATGAATAAAGTAGAGGGAGATAGGGCACTAATAGTATAGAAAACACATCTTTAAAACCCTAATTTCATAGCTCAATAATGGCCATTTGGGCCCTATTTTATTTTCTAATTTTTATACCCCAAATAATAAAACTTTGAACATGAAAGTTGTACAAAAAATTACAAATTGATTTCATTCAAAAATAATGCACAGTGTGCCGAGACACACATAATAAAAAGTCACAAAGAAAACTTCCTAGACATGTATCTTCTCCATACCGACTCAAAATTCACCAAACTCACCTTTATTGTTCATAAAATTAAGTTATATATTTAGTGAATGTGGTTTCGTTTAATTTGAAGTTAAGATGCAAAAGCTGGCTTTTGGGCCCTCATTGTGCAATACACATGTATAAAATAATCAATATATTTATTCTCTATATTTTCCGCTCGCTTATATTTTTTTATATATTTGTAAATATTATGTAAAATATACGTACATAATAAAAATAAAATAAAACCATTAAAATACATTAAAATAAATAAGGTACTTTAATATATAAGTACATTATACTTATATATGCCTAAAAAAATACATGCTTAAATATTTAAATATATAAATAAATTGAGAAAAATAAAATAAAAATATGTAAAGGTGTATTTAAATAAGTTATACATATATAAATTATGAGTATAAAATAATAAAATACAAAAAAAAATAAAAAAAATAAGCTAAATACAAGTATTTATACCTATAACTATACATGTAAAAATTAACACTTAATAAAATGCATTGTAAAAACAAATTAAAATGCCCTAAAAATACTAAATAAAATTACAAATATTTTCATGTTCTGGCCAAAATTAAATAAAATATGTATTATTTTTAATCGATTTATATAAGGGATTTGTGAATCCCATTTTTTGGTTGGTTCATGTGGACCAACCAGAGCCGTCCGACTGTTGACCTTCAGTCAACAGTCCTTGCTCCACCTCAATTCATGTAAGGGGTCACCAGACATCTGACTTTGCCCATTTTTGTTGCCTTCCCCCTTCCTCAATCTTCCCTGATCCCTCCACCTTTCTGCTCCCCGCATGTCCCTCTACCTCACCGATCCATGCCCTCCACCAACCATGCTCCTCCCTCACGCAATCTCCCCATCCTTTTGGCCAAAACCCACTACTATAAAGATGCACCTCCACCCCCTTTCTCTTTTTGATCCTCGTTCTTAGCCTGCAACCCCAATAGGAACACCCCTGTCGAAGCTCATTGGTGACAACATCGAGCTTCTAGCCTTCTCGGCGTGGATAAAGGCGAGGGCGACATGATCCGAGGTTCGTCGGATGTCTACCAGTCGAGATTCTTCCTGCTCTAGTAACGTCTTTTCGAGCTATTAGATTTAGACTTTCTTAATGATTTTACTTCCAGTAGCTTAGGTTTAGCTTTAGTTTCATCCATCTATCTTTAGATTAAATTAATTTTAGAAATTAAAATTGCTGGAGCTCTAGGCTCCAACCCCAAATTCGCTTGTGTCTGACTATGATCTGACTCGTATTCAGTCCATTCTCCTTACCTAGCATCTGCTTCACCTTTCCCCACTTGGATTCACCCTTGATTCTGCAAGAATCGAGGTCCAACGATCTCCTTCCACCACCTATCACCGGAGCTCTACAATTTTGTCCACCCCTTGTGTGCATTAGCTTCATTTTGGGTTGAGGAGGCCCCCCTCGATCCCATGGTCGTTTTTGTGCAGGAAGCAGCTGAAATTGGACACCTGGAAGCTCGACTGAAGACCATATCATAAGTCTCAAGTGGTTGAAGCTCCATGGTCCCTTCGATGGACCCTAGAACCCTTCGAGCCCTCCCGCTGAAGTGGAAGACCACCGTGAAGTGGAGGAAGGCATCAACGATGTGATTGGTTGCTAGAGGATAAAGATTCAAGCAATTGAAGCTCATCGAAGATTTATTCTTGGAGTGTTCTTCCAAGGCCCTCCAGAACCGTACGATCAAGAACTATGCCCTAGATCTAATCTGGGTCGTCCAATCTGAAGGCAAATCGATGTCCTCCAAAGCCGCTCAATCAGACATGTGGAAGCTCCTTTGCCCTTCGACCGCATGAAGTAAAGGGGTAAATTATTAAGTACAAACTTTTGTGTAAAAATTGCATGAACCCCTGGAACCTTTTAAATATTGCATATAGGTCTAATGCTAACTCACCTCACATGGCAACCCACATGAGGTGGTCAAATTGTAGGAATCCCTCATCGACTTTTTTAATTCTATTTAGTCTATAAAATTTGTAATTACATGTTAAAACTTTGGGGTTATGTGCACGTAAGCCCCCATCTTTTATTTATATTACAAATACACTGCTATCAATATTAAGAGTTGCTTTATGTTTTTTAATTTTTATTAAAATGCTCCCGTACTTGTAAAATAGTGAAAATTTTTAGTAAATACTTCATATCATGCTTGCTCATGCATGATTTTTATTTAGCATTTTACTTGCATTATCCATTTATTAAAAATCAAAAGGGGACTATTTATTCCTTGTTTAGATATAAAAATACAAAAAAATTATAAAATCACTTTTAAAATTCAAAAAATAAAGTATATTTATTACCATATTTAATAACTTCATGCCAAAAATAATAAAAAAAATAAAAGAAAAATATTAAAAATTGAAAAACCCTCTTAACCTTATAAAAATTGGCAAAAAATCTATAAAATCAAAAAAAATAATTTTTGTTGTATATTTTTTTATATTATATAGTATGCATTAAAATTAGTTTTTGGGACTTTGGCCTATTATTATATTCACTATTTTAACATTTTAAATCAATCGAAAATGCCTAAAAACTATCAAATAATCCAAGAAAAGTCATAAAAATAGAGGAAAATTTAAAAACACAAAAATATTTTATTTTATAATTTTTGAGTATATATATATCTATATTTATAAATATAAAACCAGATGAAGCTTATACACACAATATTACTATATATTACTTATAATTATTATTATCAATAATAAATACCTTAAATAACTTTTAAATCCCTTAAAAAAATAAAAAGAACTATTCTTAATTATATTTCCTGACTTTTTATATATTTATGATATATATCATATATAGTATTTATATTATACATATTATTATATGTAGATATATACTTATTATATCTTTAAAAATAAAAAATAATTAAAAATTAGAAAGATATAAAAAGAAAATAAAATTTATAAAAATCAAAAACATAAAAAGTATAAAACATAAAAAATCATAAAAAAATAAATATATTTAAAAACCCATAAAAATCTAAAAAAAATAAAAAATATTAATTTTTGTAATTTTCATTAATTGACAATAAATACCTATTCTTGTAGCTCAGTGGTTCGACCTCCACACTTGCTTGATATACAAATTTATTTATAGGGTATTATAATTTTCTCCCCGCATAATTTTCATTGTTTATTCATAGATTGTGGATTGATTGTTGATGATTGGTTGAGCATGTTCCAAGTACCGTGATAGCGATCAATTGTGGGTTGATTGTTCCAGATCTGACTTGTCGGACATCGCAGGCCCTCCAAGATCAAGCGTTAGGAACCCCTATAAAAACCTCTCTATCAAACACCAACTTTCGACCACTTTTAGTGTATATCAAATCATTTGCAAAAGAACACAACTTACCGGTAAAAGAGGAAAACTATCATGGAGAACGCCTCAGGAATACCACAAAAAGAGTCTATCTTGTATTTGAGAAAAATATGCCTCCACTTAGAATGATTTCTATCTAATAATATACATATATAGTATCTAAATAAAGTCTTAGAAACATGAACATATTATGAAGTGCGAACAAAATAATTTTAAGTCAAAGGTTTGATAATGAAGCTCATAATCGCATCAAGACCTACAAATCAGATGGTAACTTCACAATAATTCTTTTGTTTAGTAAAACCCATTATGAAATGGTATTGTAGATTTGTTAGAAAATGCGAGCTTATCTCATACTTCAAGCTTTTTTTATATCTTTGCTTGATCATCTATGCCAATATCTTTACGAAGCCAAGAACAATTATATTCTAATGTTTGCGTGATCTCTTGTCTCTTTTGATCTTTCTCTTTGCTCATCTATTTCTTTCTCGACTAAGTTTTCACAAGTCCTTCTTGCATGGGTGTAACCATCACAAAAGCATGTGAAGTATTATACTCAATATGGCGATGATCGATTACATCTCATGACTGTTGGAGTAGAAAAATCACTATAAAGAATAATACCCATGACTCTCTATATTCCCTCGCTCTCTTCCTCTTACTTCTCTTCATTTATTTTATAGTTGCATATCTAATAGCAAACGTTATATATTTTCTTGATTTTAAGAATATATGTACATGCAAAGTTGATTGTTTCTCTCTCTCTCTCTATTATTATTGTATAGTCCCTTTACCTGATTTGTTTACTAAGCAATAACGTTATTCAATGACTATGACTAACATTTAGGAACATACCATATAAGATGCCATAAATAAAGTATTAATCACATTTCCATTCAAAATATAAAATTTTACATTGTACAATTTCCTACTGCATTTTTCTAAGTAAGCATAGAGCTGAAAAAGAAAGAACCGAAAGAACTACTAACTACCTTAAATAGAGTCAATGTAGTGGTTGACTAGATGTTGGTATTGTGTTAACTCGATGATGCATATTGGGTTTTCTTAACATAGAATACAAGTGAGAGAGTGCATAGAAGCAATAGAAAATAAATAAATCAAGTATGGTAAAGTTACAAATCTATTCATACTAAGAAATTTCATTATTGTTTATCTTTATTTATTTATCTATCACATTTTATTCGTTCATATCCAATTTGCGTTAGAGATTAGTCCATGCGATATCACCTTACCTATTTTATACTCTAAAATCATGGTAACTATGGGATTGGAGATTGCATTGAACCGAGCTTATGTCGTCGCACATCACCTCAACAGTCATTCAATTACCCAAACAACTTCCATTTACCTTATTATCCAGGATCATTAGACCCTCAACATGTCTAATAAGGAAGCTCATTGTCCTTGAAGACCTCGTTGCGTGTAACCACTTAATCCTATTTACCAACGTCTTAAGGTACATGTTATCATTACATAGCTACTACTTATTCAATTTCGTGCCTCCATGTGGCATACCAACATCTTCAATCGTGTAATCGATGGCGAGAGCACTATGCATTGCAAGTTACTTATTTTATGTGATCATTGTTTTAGGGCAATCATATACCACCTACGTTTGGTCTATTATACATGTTCTTTAACAATCCTATGGTTTTGTCTGCCCGAGGTATAATATTTAATCCAGGTCATCCTTATTATAGGATAAAAACTTAATACATCATTAGTATCATTTAAATATATGTCAAGTTCACATAATACAATGATATAATTCAATGTATCAATCTATACTTTGATTTGTAGTGTTATATACTTGTTCATTTATACCTAGCTTATGTAGACCTAACTTCCCATAGTTCAAATTTTTAGAAACGTAAATGAATCATAGTACTTGCATGTATATATCACTACACTAATTCAAGTTTAGCAAATGATTAGTGTAGACATGAATCAACCTACAAATGGTTGAAAGCATGCAAATTTCTTCACAATGAAGAAAACACCTACAAAATTCGAGTATTGGATTTGAATGAATGTGAGAACTTGATAACAAAAGAAAAAGATTTAGTTACCTAACATGACAATTTTAGTGCGGTACCAATCTACTTTGATTCATGTTCAACTAATATGATTAACACCTCCTAAAATGATTGAAATTCATTCACGAATCAATAACACGAAAAGAGCATGAAGAACAAGAAAAAGATGAAGAACATATTAGGAACATAAAAATTTCAAGCAATATTTTATAATAAATTTCGACAAAATTTTGCCTTATAAAAATAATATTCAAAATAAAAATTATCAATAGAATTCTAAAAAAAGCAATTAGAAAGAGAGAATAATGAAGAACCGGTATGCCTTGCATCATGGGTGGGTAAAGCATGTGAAGAATCACATGTTCATTGATGGATGCCCTCATCCTAGTAGGGGGCTATTCAGATTTCTACGTCGCATAATAATATGGGATTTTTATCCCATTAATGTTATAAACTTTGTAATTTACCTTCTTGATGAATCTCCATTTCATCACTTTTATTCTTTCATTTTGGACTTAAATCCCTAGCTAAATGCATGTATATAGCATTAATTTGTACACATTAACATTCAACAATTGCCTACAAATACAGTATATATTCATGTATTTAGTTCCAAAATAAAAGAATAAAAGAAAAGAAAATAAAAAGAATGAAGTGTCAAAGACGCTGAGTGACCCTAGACCCTGAGACCTAGTCATCGTGATGACTTGGTAGATAAGGAATAAAAAGGGGAGATAAGTGAGATGACCGAATTCTGGGAGGTGATCATGTGATCTCACAAGGCAAGAGCACAATTATCGAGATGACCACTCACGAAAGCCTATTGATTTCAACAATTAACCCATAAGATGAATGATTAAATAATACAAAATAAAATGAGTTAAATTTATTATAACCCAGATAAAATGTGTATAGTGCGCAAGTAGTCTGGGTGTCGAACTCTGGAAATAGACGGGTGTAGGTGATTAATTATTTATAATTAATGGGTATATTTGCAATAATAAATAAAGTAGAGGGTTTCCATGCAAATACACCAAAAGTTTTTCACTATTACACATTTTGTTAAATGGAAATTAAGGAACCCGGAGGGTGTCCCTTGCAAAATAGCCAACTCACGTAGGGGACAATGTGAGCTGAGCTGGCACTAGACTGATATGCAATATTAAACAATGCGCGGATGGTCCTTACAATTTTTTAAAAAATTACTGTACATGCATAAATATTTACAGGACAGATACATAATGCAAAAAGGAAGAGGGGTCTTATATAAATTACCTCTTAACTCACACAATCCGGTGGAGGAGGAAGAACCACGTGTATCACTTCAGATGATTGGATGGCTTAGGCATCACACTGTTTCGCCTTAGATGGATGCCCATTATTAGACATGGAGCATGGCTTGATATGACGGAGACAAAGCCCTCTAAAAGACCACTCATGAATGCATCCTGAGGTGAACTTCTATCTTTTTTTCCTCGTGATTCTATGCTTCTCCGTCACTCATTCCAGTCTAAAAATGCTTTCCAGGGAAGCTCAGCACCTGCAGAAACCCTTGGAATACTTCCATGTCTTCACAAACGGGACGTGGGGTCTCTGGAGTCTTAGACCACTTGAAGCCTCAAGCTGGGATTCGATCCTTGCTTCAGGGGATTCTCACAGTCAACACCTACACCAACAGTTAGATTGACCTGAGGCGATGCTCCTCAGCCTGGTTTGAAGCTAAATAGAATAAGGGAATGGGGGGTGCCTGAGCTCCAAGATATGGCAGAAGAGGATATCCGATGGACCTCCATCCTTGCTGGATTAAGGGGAAAATATGGGGGATTGGTGGAGAAGGTGTGGAGGACTTAAATGGGTGGTAATTGCAGGCGGAAATCAAGCGAATGCACAGTGGATTTGGCCTGCAGCTCAAACTCCAGGACAACGAGGGATTCTGATTTTAGCCTTAATTAATGACAAATTCCAAAATTAGAGGATCGAAATGAAACCTGAGATTAAAACTAACCTATAAATGTTGATAATGGGCCTCAATTCAGTCCAAGGATTGAAGAGATTGAACCCCCTGGACAGGGGTCCGACGATGGCTTGGATTGACTCCTCTACACCTCCTCCTCACTATAGACCAGCAAAACCACCTTCTCTCACAAAGTAGAAACTACACGATTGATTTGAGTGTCTAAGAAACTCGGGAGAGATATCAAAACCTAGAAGGAAGTCGGGTTAGATTTATAGACAAGGGTTCCAATCAAAAGGGTGGAGAGTTTGCATGAGGGAGGAATGGAGTTGGTGGAGTCTAGAGCATGGGCGAAGGTGAGGGAAGGTAGGGCTACAAGAAGGTGAGATGCTCAAGGGAGATGGAGGCGTGGAGGTGGAGTGGAAATGTGGAGATGAAGGGAGTAATAAATCTCCAATTCATCACTTTTATTCTTTCATTTTGACCTTTAAATCCTAGCTAAATGAATGTATTACATTATTTTGCATAAAATAATATCTATTTTTACACTATAAATAATGTATAAAATACTATATTAAATGCCAAAATAAAAAATTAAAGAAAAGAAAAAGAATGAAACATCATAGGTAATGAATGACCCTAAATCCCGAGACTTAAGCATCATGATGATTGCGTCGATAAGGAATAAAGTAGGGGGAGATAAAGATTAGAAATAATTAAAAACCCTAATTTTAATTCCCCAATAAATACTTTTTTGGGACCTATTTTATTCTTTATTATTTATACTTCAAATCAATAAACTTTGTACATGAAAGTTATAGATAACAATATATATAAAAATAAAAAATTTATCACATCCAAAAATAATGCATAATGTGCCCTAGACACTCAGAATAAAAAACCAAAATCCAAACTTCCCAGACCTGTATCTTCTCTATACGAACTCAAAGTTCACCAAACTCACATTTAGCTGTATATAAAATTTAATTATCTATTTAATGAAGATGGTTTCATCTAATTTGGAGTTAAGATACAAATGTTATGTTTTGGGCCCCTATTGTGTAGTCTATCTAAATAAAATAATCATTTTATTTATTTTTTACATTTTCATTCTTTTATATTTATATAAATTTGTAAATAATGTATGAAACACATATACATAATTAAACTAAAATAAAACTATTAAAAACATAATAAAATAAATAAGTATACTAAAATAAATAGGTGAATTCTACACATACATATATAATTAATATACATATTTATTTAAGTGTACATATAACTTCGGAAAATACAATGAAAATATATTTATATTTATTAGAATAAGTTATAAATATATAAAATGTGTAGAAAAATAATAAAATAAAAAATAGAAAATAAAAATAAAATATACTATATATAGGTAAATATACCTATATTTTACTTGAAAAAAGTAATATACACCAAATAAAGTTGAAATAATAAATAAAAATCATATTAAAATATATAGAAATTAATAATTATTGTTCATCTTTTACGAAAAATAATAAAATTGTTTTCTATTTCTTTTCTATTTATTTCTCCTTTTATTTTCTAGTTTGTCACTTAGCGGGTGACATGGCCTAATCTTGGGCGAGCCTCGGTTGACCCGCTAGTCAACAGATCCCCCGTGCTCTAGGCCTATCACCTCGCTGACTTTGCCTATTCCTCGATTTCCCCATCAAATTTTGCTAACTTAGGGCTTGGTTCCTTTAGAGATCTTGCACCTCGATCATTGTTCTTTCGTGCCACCATGACTCTTCGATCGATGGAGCTCTATTGTGAGTCATATCCTCGATCAAAGTAATCGTGTATATATGTTCCACCTACACCTCTAGTTGAATTTGATCCCTCTTTGACCATGAAATCCCCTGATCTCTTTGTGCCAGAGTTCCCTTACGACAACAGGAAGCCAACCGAATTGTTTGGAGTGGAAGAAGAGGTCTGAAGGTGGTGATCTGAGTATCGCCGACCATCCAGATGGAGCTCTGACTTGCTCCTTCATTTCTTGAGGTAGAGCCCGAGTTTAGTTTTCTTTATGTTCCTAGAACTTAGGCTAGAGTAGATTAGTTGTTAGTTCCCTTTCATTTCATATTTTATTTAGTATTTTTGGGAAATCGAAGTTCACCAAAGCTTAGCTTCGGCTAGTCGTTTCGTCGTTTCCAGCCGTTCTCCGACCCACATTTCACTGCTATCAAGTTCCCTTTCGATTATTCTATGCTCCATGCATATTATCTTATCCTAATCCACTCTAGATCAGGAGTTCGGGCCTCCAACTCCGCTGCTTGCGGAGGCCTTCCGCCCGACTTCATTTTGACTCCGTCCACCCAAAGTAAAGTTAATGGACCTTCATTTTTGTTATGCGAAGCTAACCATGTAGGCCTGGGATGGGAAGGATCCCGTTGGAGCTGATTTTTGTGCATTCGAGGGACTTAAAAGTGCTCGAGCTTCATCGGCCCTCCAGGACTCCCTCAACGGTTCCTAGATCCATTTGAGTTCCCCAGCCGACATGAACCACTAACAACAATGTTTTGAACCACTTGGGAGGCTCCCGGATGGTCGGAATCAACTTGGAGGCCGGATCAAAGCTCCCAGGGGGTGAGTTTTTTGTTTGTTCTTCCAGGTGGCTTCCCCATCGTCGAATCAAGAATCTGTTGCTAGAATGCGAACGCCCTCGACTGCTAGATTAGCCACTAGAGTCTAATCTCAACCACCTGCAGTAGAAGCGTCATCGATCGTTGGGAGCGCGCGTATGGCAAGTGGAATCAGATCAGCCGTCCGTTAGTGCCTTAGTAGAAGTATTTTGCATATTAAACCCTCAATATTTTTGCTTTTTAGTTTTAGTCCATAAAATATTATATGTAGTGTAAAAACTTTTGTATAATTTGCAAGTAGACCCCTAAGATTTCAGTTATTACACTAAGGTCCCTCACCACGTCACCTCACGTGTCTACATGTGAGGGAACATACTTTTTGTAAGGTATCCCCTGTGATTTATTATTATTATTTAGTCCTAAAATTTGTATTCCAGTTCAAAACTTTTGAGGTAATTTGCATGTATGTCCTGTCACTTTTTGAAAATTACATTTATACGGCTGACAACATTGTATGAATTAATTATTCAGGGAAAATTGTGTAGAGGCCCCTAGACTTTGTTTTTTATTTTGGAGTGCATTTTTATTTAATAAGAATTGCTTTATGTCCCTGTTAGTTTATACATTTTTATTTATTATATTTCTTACATTAAAAATCACATTTGCATTTAAAATTTGTAGGAAATTATTTTAAGTGCCTAAAAATATATAAACTCACATATATTTTTTGCAAGGCCATTGAAAAATATTTTCCTATATTTAAAAATAAAAACATTAAATTTATTCCCTTTTGCATTAAAAATACATAAAAAAGAGAACAATGTTTTGAAAAATTCTAAAAAAATTAGGAGATATTTATTATTGTATTTTGAACCAATAGACCAAAAATCACTAAAAAATACAAATCAAAACTAAAACATTACAAGCCCTCTCTAACCCTAAAAAATCATAAAAATCCCAAAAATTTCGAAACTCTCATTTTCTATTTTTTTAGATTATTTATTTTATTATATATTAAAAATAGTTTTGCAAAATTTTGAACTATTTAGCTATTTTCAATTTCCAAAACAATTCAACCCATTAATATTGTTCACTGTTTTAACCTTTTTATTTGATTAAAAATATTAAAATATAGACAAATTAAAAGAAAAACTATAAAAACATATCAAAATATAAAAAGATAAAATATTTTATTTTTGGCATATTGGGTATTTATAGAAATATTCATATATGTACTAGTCTACATTATATATATTTACGTATAATAATAATAATATTAAAAATACCTATATATTTAAAAACCCTTAAAAAATAAAAAAGGTTGTACTTAGGGTATTTTCCTATTTTTTCTATATTATATAGATTTATATCTTGTATATCTATTATATTATATATAGTATATCTATAGTGTTATATACATATTTATTATTTATATATTAAAAAATTTAAAAATATAAACTATAAAAATAAAATAAAAACTAAAAACAAAACAAAAAAATATAAATAAAAAACTCAAAAAAAGATTTTTAATAAAAATTAAAAACTTTCGAAAAAAATAAAAAATCCATATAAAAACACAAAAAACATTAATTGTCTTTTTTACCAATTTTTGTGATATATTTCCATTGCTCCTTTGTGGTTCGACCCCTACACTTGCATACTATACATATCATTATGTTAGGTATAATAAATTTAGGTCACAATTATTCATTTATTGGGCTTAGTGTGGTTTAATTATTGATTGCATGCTTTGATTGAGTGTTGAGTGCTGTGAGAGTGGCCAACACATCGATTGTCGGATCTGATTTGTCGGACACCGCATGCCCTCCAAGACCAGATGTCAGACACCTCGATCTTAGCATTCATCAGGGAGGCTCTTGAGTTTTGACTAAAATTAGAGCTGAAGATAGGATAGTTGATTGGAGATCAATTATTGAAGAGTCCTGATTGGTCCATGTGGACCAATCGGGAAAAAGAATGTGCAAAATGACAGATTAAATCGAAAATAAATAGTAGGTTATTTTATCAATTAAAAATCAAAACACTAAAAATGATTCTTATTTTATGTACTATTTTGTGGATATTTTTATTATTTTCACAAGCTAATTTATTGAATGTTATTATTTACATGTATATACATAGGTATATATATACATATATTTAACTATTTTATTTTTAATTTGTATTTTATATTTTATTATTTTATATACATAATTTCTATATTTAAATTATTTAATTACAAATTAAAATATTTTTATTATATTTTTCTGAATTTATTTATTTACTTAAATAATTATGTACATATATTATATATGAACATTATAGGTATACTTTATCTATATACTAAAGTGCATAATTTATATAAATGATTTTTAATGATTTTATTTTTTATTATATACATGTCTTTTGAATAATATTTACAAATTTATAAAAGTATAAAAATGATAAAAATATAAAGAATAAATATAATGAATATTTTATACAGGTATGTTGCACAATAAGGGCCCAAATGCCATCT
The DNA here is from genome assembly GCA_037367405.1 of Ottelia alismoides. Taxonomy (NCBI): domain Eukaryota; kingdom Viridiplantae; phylum Streptophyta; class Magnoliopsida; order Alismatales; family Hydrocharitaceae; genus Ottelia; species Ottelia alismoides. Next base: position 163,327 of record JAZKJV010001147.1, on the reverse strand, counting down.
TTTGCATCTTAACTTAAAATTGAATGAAACCAACTTCATTGAATATAAAATTTAATTTATTTAAATGTTAGTTTGATAAGTTTTGGATATATGAGGAGAAGATACATGTATATAAAGTTTTCTTTATGGATTTTTATTCTGTGTCCCAAGCATACTGTGCATTATTATTTAATGAAATAAATTTTTTTATTTTTTTATATTTTTATATATAGCTTTCATATAGAGGATTTTATTGTTTGAGGTATAAAATAGGAAAATATAATAAGTTCCAAAATGTAAAATATTGCCGAAATGAATTAACGTTTTAATCCTATTTTCTGTACAGTTTCTTTGCCCTATCTCCCCTGACTTTATTCCTTGTTGACCAAGTCATCATGATGATTGGGTCTCGCAGTCTAGGGTCACTAAGTGTCTTTGACACTTTGTTATTTTTCTTTTATTTTCTTTATTTTGGATTAAATATAGTATTTTATACAGTAATTTATATAGTATTTCATGTGAATCATTGAGTGTTATTTTAAACAAATTAATGATATACAAGTGAGGAAGGTTCGCACGAGTAGGAAAGAGATTGCGCTCCGATCCTCAATCTCTCAAAAGTCAGGGATGCATTTATCTAGGGATTTAATGACAAAATGAAGGAATAAAGGTGATGAAATGGAGATTCATCAATAGGGTAGATCAATTGTACAAAATACAACTCAAAACCACAATTTTTATTCATTAATAAATATATTTTGCACCCTATTTTATTCATTAGTATTTATACAATAAATAAAGAAATCTCAACATGAAAGTTGTACATAAAAATACAAAGAAAATACAAATTTGATTTTGCTTAAATAATTCATAGTGAGATTGGGACACTCAAAATAAACATCAGCAAAGACTTTACAGACCTGTATCCATAAATGACCAAACTTACTTTATTATTCATAGAACTAATTTATCTATTTAATGAAGGTGGTTTCATTTAATTTGGGATTGAGATTGAAAAGTTGGCTTTTAGGTCCTTATAGTACTATATACGTGCATATAATGTTCAATATATTCATTCTTTATATTTTACATTTTTAAATTTTTATATACATGTAAATATTATTTGAAATACATTTCCATAGTAAACATAGAATACAAGCATTGAAGATTTCTTAAAATAAATAATGTGTCCTAATATATAGGTAAACTATACCTTCAATATGTACATCCCTATTTATTTAAGTATATAAATTAAATCAAATCAAAAAATATACTGAAAATATGCATATATGTAATTAAAAGTTTCAAATATATGAAATATATAAACACAATAATAAATATAAAATACAAAATAAAGATAAAAGACCTAAAATATAGGTAAATATACTTATATCCATACATGTAAATATAAACATCGAATAAATTAACTTGAAAAAATAAATAAAAATCATAATAAAATACTAGAAAATAACAAACACTTTTCACGTTTCAAGCAAAAATTAATAAAATCATTTATTACTTTATATCTAATTAATAAAGGATTTGGCTCCCTGATTTTCCTAATTGGTCCACATGGACCAATCACGGAGCTTCCTTTGTTGACCTCTGATCAACTCTTCTTCCTAGGCCACCTACCCCCATCAGAGATGGCGACCCGCCATCTTCTCCCCCATTTATCGAGTGATCAATCACTCAATCCGACTTGATTTTTCACGCAAACATCGCTCAGATCAACCCTAATACACGCCTAATCCTTAGATCATCTGTACATAGCCCTAATCGATTAAAAAACCTAGGTCAATAAGGCTCCTCCACCATGTTTATAAATAATACTTCCAGGTCTTCTTCCAAATTTTAATCCCCATTTACCCACTCGTAATCACTATTCGATTGCTTGAGAAGCTTGGTGATAGTAGGAGTCCAGTTGAGGTGTCAACAGGGACAAGAGGGGCGTGAAAGGAGAGGTCTATCTCATCGGAGTGTTTCTCAGGCAGTTCTCTTTCTGCTCCCTGAAATAGTCAGGGAAGAGTGGCATTTCTTTCGTATTTCGATGCATTTTTATTCTAGTAGTGTAGATTAGTGTTTAGTTTTATCAATCATGCAACATGTTTAAGTAATCTCCATCGTTAAAATGCCCCTGTTCCGACCTATCTCCATCCTACCTTTGAAACTCATCATGTTCTCTGCATTTCCCCCATCTTTTCACCTCTGAATCTGCTATAATCAGAGCTCTCGAGTGCTTTCCTCTACCGTCCATCCGGGCTCTTTGCCTCCTTCATTTTCCTATGCTACAAATTTCATCTCTGGTCGAGCATCTTCGCCTCAAACCTGGGAGTATTTTGGTGCAGGAGTAAAGCATTGACGAGCCACCTAGAGTGAGGATCGAAGCCAAGTCAGAGCCCTAGATGCTTCAGAGCTTTATGCCCCCTCCGATGGATCCCAGACATGTTTGATGCCTCCCGTCAGCATTTGGTGTCCATAGATGCACATAATCAAAGATCGAAGCTCTCTTTGGAGCTGTTCTTGGGCTATTCTTCAAGGCCCCTTGAGGACCATTGGATGAAGATGATCCGCCCACATCTAATCTGAGCCATCTTGAAAAAGCTAATATATATCTGAGAAGAGAGTTGTACGATCTCACAAGGCGAGATCGAAGTTGCTGAAGTGACCTCTCACAAGGATCCCAAGCTAAATTCAACAATTAACCCACAATAATCAAATAAATAAAGCAATGTAAGATGATGTGTGGATCAAAATTTATTATAACCCTATAATGAATGTGTATAGTGGACAAGCAGGTAGGGTTTCGAACACAAGGAACACATGATGTAGCACGAATTATTTAAAAAATAAATATTGCAAGTGTATGTGTATATGTGTATGCATAATATTAACTCAAGGTTTTGTGGGGTTTCAATTAAATAATTAATATTAATTATTTTTATCTTATTTTTTAATTATTAATTTTTTGATTTTTAGATTATTTTTACTTTAATATATATAATAATAAGTATAAGAATATATATATATATATAGGTTTATAAGGAACTATATATAATATAAGTACTATATTGTAGTTATACTGAATAAATGCACAAAAATCAGAAAATAACAAAAAATAGTCCTTTTTAAAGGATTTAAAAATATTTATAATGTATTTATAATAATTAAATAGTATTATTATAAAAAAATATTATTTAGGAAGTAACCTCATGATAGTCGGATTTTTTCAACATGGATTTAAGCAAACATATAGATTTCATTGGGGCGTTCCCTACTTGCGACACGTTGCATCGCTCGAATATAATGAAAAATTTGCAAGGGCCGCTACATCGTAGCCTAAATGTCATTCAAAATTTGCAAGGGTTCTCGCATGAGGAACATATGCGGGTAAATAAGCTAGTTCCACTGCATAACCGCTCGGATGCAGTCCAAAATTTGCAAGGGTTCTCGCATAATGGACCCATTCGAGTAAAGAAGTTATTCCAAAATATATTTCGAAGGAAGTTGTGCATTGGTAGTTGGAATATTGGTACTTTAACTGGAAAGTTGATGGAGATAGTGCATACGATGGAAAGAAGGAAGATTCATATACTATGTCTTTAAGAGACTAAATGAGTTGGAGAGAAAGCAATGGAGATCGAGAAGACATGCTTTAAATTTTGGTATCCAGGTAAAGATATGGGAAGAAATGGTGTTGGAGTGGTTGTTCATAAGTATTTGAAGGATTGTGTGGTTGAGATGCAAATATTCAGGGATCGGATTATCCACTAAAATTGGTGCTTGAAGAAGAAATTCTGAATACCATCTCAGTTTATCCACCACAAATTAGTTTAGATGAAAGGACTAAACAAGCTTTTTGGGAGGATCTGGATAAGATTTTACAAGGAATCCCACAAAGAGAGATGATTTGCATAAGTGGAGATCTTAATGGACATGTGTGAAAAGATGCTTCAGGGTATGCTAGTGTTCATGGAGGACATGGTTTTAGGGATAGAAATGAAGAGGGAAAAATCATTCTGGATTTTGTAATGACATATGATATTTTCATAGCATATAACTACTTATAAGAATGGACCAACTTGAACACTGATAGATTACTTTGTGTTGAGGATAAGAGATCGGTTGTGTTGTAAAGTTTGCAAAGTAATCCCAGGAGAGAGTTTGACAACCAAACATCGCTTGTTAGTCTTGGATGTGCAAATAAAAGGGATGGTAAAGAAAATGAGGGTTCCTAAGATCACTTGAACTAGATGGTGGAATCTTATGCTGAAGCAATCGAGCTTCAGGGAGAAGGTTTTATAAGACTTATCTTGAGATTGTAGCGGAAGTGCAAATGAGATGTGGGAGGTAGTAGCATCTTGTATCCGAAAGATAGCCAAAGAGATGCTAGGTGAGTCAAAGGGAGGAGCTCCAGGTCAAAAGGAAGCTTGGTGGTGGAGTGAAGGAGTGCAAGAGAAGCTAAAAATTAAACGTGCTTTAAAGATATTTCTAAGGATAGAACAGAGGAAACTGTCACAAACTACAAAATAGCGAAGAAGGAAGCAAAGAAGGCTGTAAGCAAAGCTAAGTCAAAAGATTATGAAGTATTTTATAAAAAATTCTTCTCTAAGGAGGGCCAGAAGAATATATTCAGGTTGACCAAAGCAAGAGAAAGAAAGATCGAAGACCTTTCTCAAGTGAGATGCATTAAGGACGAGGAAGGTCACGTGCTTGTTATGCAGAAGGATATAGAGACTACATGGGAGCAGTACTTCCATAAAATTTTCATTGGGGAAGGAAATAGTGAGATCACTTTGAGTGATCTAGCTAGTAGTGAAAGTTACTTGAATCGTGCATGCTATAGATGAATACAAAGAAAGGAAGTAGAGGAGGATTTGAAGGTTATGAGACCAGGGAAAGATGTAGGACCGGATAACATCCTTGTAGAAGTATGGGGAGTTTTAGGAGCATGGTTTGACTTGGCTTACGAATCTATTCAATATTATTTGGCGAAGCAAGAAAATGCCTTAAGATTGGAGGAGGAGTATTGTGGTGCCTCTTTATAAGAATAAAGGAGACATTCAAAATTGTTCAAATTATAGAGGTATCAAGTTGATGAGTCACAATATGAAAATTTGGGAACATGTGATCGAAAGAAGGTTGAGGCAAGTTTCCAAAGTAAAAGAAAACCAATTCGGATTCATGCCAGGTCGCTCAACTATTGAAGCCATCCATTTGCTGAGGAAAACAATGGAAATTTACAGAGCTAAAAGAAGAACCTCCAAATGATCTTTATTGATTTGGAGAAGGCTTATGATTTTGTCCCACGAGAGATATTATGGAGAGTTTCGGAGAAGAGACAAGTACCAGTCTTATATATTAACCTCATAAAGGATATGTATGATAGGGCTTTATCTTGTGTAAGGACCCCGTTTGGGAAGACCGACTATTTTAACATCAACACTGGTTTACATCAAGGTTCATCTTTGAGTCCATTTCTTTTTACTTTGATTATGGTTGAGTTGACAAGTCACATTCAGGATGAGTTACTTTGGTGTATTTTATTTGCTGATGATATTGTGTTGATTGATGAGACTAGAGATGGAGTAAATGAGAAGCTTGAGGTATGGAGATATGCATTGGAGACTAAATTATTTTGTATAAGTAGGGCTAAGATGGAATATATGGAGTGCACCTTTGATGGAAGAAATGGTGAAGGAATCAAGTTGAAGATTGGTGATGATGACATCTGAAAGAGAGATTCTTTTAGATATCTGGGATCAATTTTGCAACATGATGGGGACATTGATGGAGATGTTGCTAATAGAATAAATGCAGGATGGCTAAAGTGGAGAGGAGCCTATGCTGTTCTCTGTGATAAGAAAATTCCTTTAAAAATTAAAGGAAAGTTTTACATAGCAGCCGTAAGACCTGCTATGCTCTATGGATCTGAATGTTGGCCTGTGAACCATAGACACGTGCAGAGAATGGCTGTAGTAGAAATGAGAATGCTAAGGTAGATGTGTGGACACACACACACACACACACACACGATCGGATTCGAAATGATGCAATCAGAAAGAATGTTGGTGTAGCTCCGATCGATGATAAGATGCGAGAAAGCCGCTTAAGATGGTTTGGTCATTTGCAAATAAGGTCAACTGATGCACCAGTTTGGAGATGCGAGAGTTGGGATGTTGAGCTGGCTAAGAGAGGGCGAGGACGACACAAGAAGTGTTGGAAAGAGACTATACGAAGGGATCTTAGTTTTTTGGATATTAGCCCGAGATTGACCCAAGATAGATCTGAATGGAGGCGAAGAATTCTTGTAGTCGACTCTACTTAATTGTGGGAAAATGCTTTGTTATTGTTGTTGTTGCTGCTGTATTTATAATAATTATAATTAATATTCATTATATGTAATTATATATAATGGCATAATACAATATAGGATATTATAGATATAACTATATATATAGAATCAAAATTCACCAAATAAAATATTTTTATGTTTTTTATATTTTCTGACGCTTTTGTAATTTTTTTGGTAATTTTTGATAATTTTTAGATATTTTTAAAGTCCCAAATGTACAAAATCTGGGCCTTTTTAAGTAGGCTAAATTGATTTGAGACTTAAAAATAATAAATGGTTCAAAATTTCACAAAATAAATTTTAATACATAGAAATATCCATATATATATATTTATATAAATATGACATAGAAAATAATATTTTTGGGATTTTTGAGATCATTGTCTTATTTTTAGGGTTAGCAAGGGTTTGCTAATTTTAGGAGTTTCTTTGGAGATTTTTTGTGATTTTTTCTGAAGTGACAAAATAATATAATAAATAGTAAGGATTTTTGGGAATTTTTCAAAACAATTTTATATTTTTTGTATTTCCTAAGTCAAACATGGAATAAAATAGTTCTTTTTTATTTTTAATAAATACTAAATGCAAGCAAAATGGCAAATAACATTATAGCGTGAACAAGCAACCAATCATGCATTTACAACTATTTTGAAAACTTTTTAAAGCATAGGAGCTATTTTTAATAAAAAGTAATGAATAAATAAAATTAAATCAAGCTGTTAGGAGTATAATTGTATTTAACATATATCTCAGAGGCACACATGCAAAATAACCAGAAACTTTGAACTTAAATTCATTTTTTTATATTAAATTATAATTATAAAAATCGCGAGGATATATATGCAAAATGCCCAACTCACATGGAGGACCACGTGAGCTGAGCTGGCAAGGACCTAAAAACAATATAAAGAAAGTCTAGGGGCCTTCTAACAAATTTCACACAAAATATTAAGTTAGTTTAAATAATTATATGACTAAACAAAATAAAATAAATGGTCAGGGTATTTATGTAATTACCCCTAAAAAGGTACGCGATCGGATGGTGCAGATGAGTTCACTTGGACGTTTGGCGGCTCCGAATGGCACGCTACCCCTCCAAATGGCGCGATGCGCCTTGCCTTGATTGGACGTCTGATATACACCTTGGGGGCCTTCTCTTGATCAAACGGTAGACTATATGCTTGGAAGAACATGGAAGAACTTAGCCTCCCTTGAGCTTTGTTCCTTCGATTCTCCCCCCTCCGAGACTCTTTTTCGACGCTGAAGTGCTCCGCACACTCAGGGCTAGAGTCTGTAGCTGCCAAGATCCTCAAAAAGCTCCAGAACCCAATGGTGGGGTCCTGATAAGTCATGAAGCTTGAGAGACCTGAGGAGCATGCTCTTGGTTTGATTAGCCCTTAGATGGGTGATAACCTTTTTTGACCAAGCGGTAGAAAAATTTTGAAGTAGAAACCGCTAAAGAGGGAGACGATTAATCAAACACAAATCAATAAACCCTGATTTGGAGTTTGTTTCACTTGTTATTTAACATGTCAAGTGTTCCGAGGTCGAACACAAGGAGGCAGAAAATCACACTCGTGAATTTTCAAGTGAAGAAGAATATTTTTTTTTGATATTTTTATCTTTCTTAATTTTTCTTCTTTAAATCGAGGAAACTCCTTTTGGTGATATTAATTTTAAATCTTTTTATTTGATTTTTAATTTTCCAATTTCAGTTGATTTTCAAAGGGATATTTTTCAATCAATTCATTTATAATATAGTATGTGAAAATAGTAGATGAATAGCGATACTATATAGTAGATAAATTGACTCGAGCAACGGGCTCGAAAAAGAAGAGAAAATAAAACAAAACGGATCAATAATAGAGAAAGAAATCCAAACAAAATTTGCGAAGAAATCGTCGAAAAAAAATGATACAAAAATAAAATGTAAAAATAATACGATGATAGAATATATAACCTAGGGTCTACAATGCTCACAGTAGTCCAAAATATTGTGTAAAAAAAGATAAGAGAAAATATAAAGAATTCTTTCAATTAGGTCCGTGGTTAGGGACCTAAATGCAAATATTCTTCTTGCTGGAGGAAGGCCTGAATTTCTTGGAACCTCTGGTCTTAAGTTGCAATTTGTCCACCAGTTCGCTATTTGACTGATGAGATTATAAGGTAGGCACTGATCTTGGCCGTTGATGTGGGACACGTGGCGCCAAACTACGCCGCATGCTCTTGCGATGTTCTTCCCCAATCTGGGTGCGGGCAGCGATGTTATTCGATTCTCCAGCAATGGTGGTCCATGGCGAGCTCTTATAGGGCCAAAAAGAGAGCTCCTATCTCCTTCGTGCTCACCTACAACAAGGGAAGGTGGTTGGAGAAGACTGCGATGACTTGATAATCAATTAGGGTTTCAAACCCTAGTTCTGAATGTGCAGGTCGATGGACTTCAATCGGTGCAAATAATAGATAATCCATATGGTAATCTTTAAGGCGATTACTCAAGGATCGTGTATAACCCTGCAATAGAGGTTACAGATGCTCGATTCGACAAGAATCTACCAAAATATTAAGAGTTTTTCAGTTGAAATATCAGTTCCAAGGAGTTGAATGTTTGATGAATCCATGATTCACATCCTTTATTCTTTTATTTTAGCAAAAGTCCTATGCAAAATAATTGTAAATCTATATTAATTTCAAAAAATTAGCATTGTGCATACTATTGTTATATTGTGTATTTAACATTCTTTTTAACCAAAATAAAAGAATAAAGAGAAAAAGAAAAAGAAAGAAAATAAATTAAGGCTGTGATTATGAAATAAGTACAGATTGAACCAAACCCCAAGAGAAGGTTAAATATTGGCCCGATCGACAAGGAATAGGGAGAGATACATGTCCTTAATTAACAAGTATTCAGAAAACCCCAAAAACTCCTTGTATATATTGCTCATCATGTACTTTGTCTATCACTATGTATATTGTGTATATATATTGTATTGATTTATCTCTCAATAAAATATCTCAAAATGATTTATTTCCTCAATAAAATTTGTAAATAAAAATGTGTTCTAAACAATATTTTTTTTTGCAAAATTCAATTTTGACAATTGTACAATACCTATACCTATATTTATTTTGCGAATAAATTGTATATATTGTATTTGTAAACACATGAAAATATTTTTTTAAATAAATAAATAAAATTCATAAATTACAAAGTAAAATCAAAATAAATTCAACTATTCATTGTACATTAGCATCAAGTGTATATGTTGTATATAATACTAATTTATTAACACCTTTAATTAATTTGTAGAAATCAAATAATGTTTTTATACACTTTAAATTTGTTTGTAAGTAAAAAATATAAAATAATGTATTTTTGTAAAAATAATAAAGTATAAATACATGTATATAATATATAGGTGTATTGTACCTATACATACTGATATACATTGTATATAACAATGTATATAAATTATTAAAATAATTAAAAATCACAAAAAGTAGTTTGTAAAATAACGATCATTTTTTTATATTCATTTTTTATTTTAAGGTCATTTACTATTTCTTATTGATTATTCTTTTATTTTCAATAATGAAGTTTTCTGATTGGTCAACCCAGGTCTGTTGACTCGGTCAACCTTCCCTCCTCCCAGGTCTGACCCGGGCACCTCCTCGCCAGACCTGATTTCTCATAATTTTCCAGCCCGGGTCTAACCATCTCTTTCCTCAGATTGTGGATCCATTTCTTCCCTGCAGATCTGTAATCTTCACGGATTCCTAGGAGGGTCTGAATCCCCCTCGGGTTGCGCGTTTTCGCTCGAATCTTCTAGACCCTGGGAATATTATATATTGTCTTCTTCCACCTCCGCCATGCCCTAGATCACTCTGCACCTCTTTTTAATCCACACAAAACCCTAGGATAGTGATAGGATCTATGGGAGCTCCTTGATGGTCGATTTGGTGGCCAGTGGATGCGAAGATCAATCGTGGCCAGAGTTCTCCACCGCAAGTAGCCTCCTTGGTTTTCGTAGCCCGGTTGAGGCAACGACCCCGTCGTTCACTCTTCCGATATCCTCCTTCCACTCCAATAGCATCCGGTAACCTCCATTCCTCACCTTCATAGTTCATTTTCAATTTCATCTATTTCCGCCACCGTCTACCTTCATTGCTCCGACTACCACGTCATAGCCCCATCTCCCATGTCCATCCGTTCCAATATCTACCGTCTTCCTCATCATCCTACATCTTACTCATCGGAGCAAGATTAGTCCTAGACTTCCTCCTCCACGTACGTCGGGAGTCAAGCTCTTTCCTCCACCGCTTCTTTTGGTTTCTCTACTCAATAACTCCAGGCGAAGCTGTGTCTCCAAGCTATGAGTATCCTTGCAAGTCCAGGCATGCGCAATAGGGTATCATCTTCTAGAGACAGAGAAAGCACTGTGAAGTTGGTACTAGCACCAGAAGAGCAGTAGGAGTCGCTCCAAGCGTCACCTCCTCCAGATCAACATCGAGCTATTCTCCGTTTCATCCGAGCCTTCCCTCTGACTCATCTACACCCAGCGAGTTGTTGGGCTTCTCAACGAGCCGACCCGAGCTTTGGAGCACCGGATACACTTGATCGAAGCTCATCCCACGGTCCCTTCTTCACAGTTCTTTGTGACATCTTCAGCACCGTCGGATGAAGAGGAATCCGCTGAGGTCTGATCCGAACCGTCTCTTCACGCCCAAAGAATAAAGGTTCGATCAGATTACAATAGATCTGGTACGCACGTTCCCGCCTACCTCCTGAGAGGTCTAATATGCAGCCACGGTTCATTAGAACAGTATGCCTGCGCCACACTTCCCGACCATCAGATCCTTTGCGTAGACCTCTATCAAGGCCATACGTCAGAGCACGCGTCTCGCACACACCTGCAGGGGTATATTTCCCTTTTCCCTTATCTTTTATGATATTTCCCTTTAATACAATAATTATAATATTTAGTTAAGAACATTTGCAGTTAGGACCTCGTAGTTTTAATATTTGTATTTTAGTCCAGCCGAGATGAAGTCATGTCTGTCTTTACGTGCATCTGTAGGTTATTTGCATATTAAAACATGTGTTTTTTTCATTTGTTATCTGAATTAGAAAAGGTTTTTGGAAATTACATTTATACCACTGTGAATCTGAAGCACGTGGAACACACGTTTTTACTAGGTTAATTGCCCTAAGCCCCCTATAATTTTTTTATTCGTTAATATTTGGCCCTAGAAGTTAAAATAATTGCATTTTGGTCCTTCTGCAACCACCATTTTTGTTTTATGTCTTTTTTGTTGCAATAAATATTAAATTAACTCCAAAAATTCCACAAAATTCCCTATAGCTCCTACTATTATTTTTCATGTGGTGATTTTTATTTGTTGATTTTTTCTTTTTTCTATTTTTAGAAATTCAAAAAATAGCATAAAAATTTATTGTTTGCTTTAGAAAATTTATAAAAACTCGAAAATTTCTTTAAAAATTCTAAAGTAATTAGAGGAGATTTATTTTGACTTGTTTGATTTTCTTTCCAATTTTCATCTTATTTGCTTTTATAAAGCTCTAAAAATGTGCAAAACCCTACAAACACCATAAAATATATCTAAAATCTTTGGAAAATTCAAAAATTGTGATTTAAGTTCTTGTTTGTAGATATTTAAAAAAATTGATTTCCAGGAGATTTGAATTGATTGTATATTTTCTATTTGAGAAATACTATTGGTTGTGCATTGTTTATTTTTTTCTTTACTTTTTTATTTTTAGACAATCCATAAATATTCCACCCCCCAAATCCACAATATATATAAAAAAATCTATATAACATAAAAATACTTTTTTTGAGTTTTTTTTAGTATTATTTTATTTTTAAAAATAAAAAAAGTGTATGTATGTGTGTCTTTATTCATTATCTTTATTTACCTTATTTTCGAAAATTAAAAATAAAAAAAAACACTAAAAGCATAAAAGAAAAATAAGAATTCTTTTAATCTCTTGTTTTGACTACCTAGGTTTAATTGTGCTCCTTGTGTTTGACCCTGGTCGCTATACCAAGTTAATAAAAGTAGCTTAGTCCACTCGCTTAACTTGTTTGATTTACTTTGTGGTTGAATAATTTTCTTGATTTCGGCTTGGTTGATTTGGATGACAATGACACATGATTTAATTAATTAATTCCTTAATCCAAGTCGATCGGTCCGATCATCAACGTTCAAGTCCAAATTGAATACAAATTGAAAGGAAAATGGAAATGGTCTTCGACATAAATTAAAAGAATGGTGATTACCCTATCTAATGATGCAATTTGTTGGGCTAATTGGAGCATGGGATTCAAGAAATAGAAAAGGGGCAGATGGTGCACTTGGTGGTTGAAGTTTATTACCTCATGTTTTAGCTCAATAGATCGGTGGTTTCCCGGAGCTGCACACTCACGACGACATCGATTCAAGGCGGCAAGGGACTTAGAATCTCCTCTCGGATGATCCTCCTTCCACGCAAGATGGCCCTTGGGTGCTGTCACCCCCCGAGGTGAGTGAAGGAAGGCGAGGAAGTTAGAGGTCTCAGCAGTTAAGACCGGAGGAAGGAGAGTTAGTTTGAACTAACAAGGTTTGGATTCATTTATATGTTGATCGGAAGTGATTTTGGATCAATCGAAGGGTAGGCGTGTGTTAGGGAAGTTAGGTAAATGATCTGAAGGGTTGAGATCAAATTTTGGATGAAGAATAATGACGAGAAAAAGGCATGAAGATGAGGCGTTAGAACAGAAGCTCCAACAACTTCTTGTAGAAGGCTCCAAGTGTTGGCACAAGTTAGCACATGGTAGGCCAGGAGTATAAATTAGATATTAAATAGTAAATGATGTTATTTTAAATAGGAATAAAACAAAAAATTAATTTATGGTATAATTATTTTTTATGAATAATAATTATTTGATGAAATATAAATATAATATTATTAAATATTTATAAATGATACTTGATAAATAGATATTGTATTTTAATTTAATAACTTAATAAATAACAAATTAATTTATTTTTCATTAATTATTAGAATAATAAATATTACATATGTAGATTTTTAGAGATTTTAATAAATTAATTTAAATATATAAATAAATACCGGTATATCATATACAAGTCAAATTCATCTTTAAATTAGCATTTTTATTTTTTAAAATATTAAATAGGTGTAAAAATTCTGAAATAATGCATGTTAAAATACAAGACAATAAAATAGTAAAAAATTATAAAACCATTAAAACTATAAATAGTATTTTTGGAAGAAAATAAATAGCCTAGAAACCTAGTTGTCATTAGGTCCCAAAACTGACTTTTTGCTAACAGACTCCGATTTTAGTGAAATAACCTTTATTTATTAGTGAATATTATTCTATGAATTTTAAAGGTGAGTAGAATTAAATTGGAGTTCATATGAGAAAGTTATGATGTTTGGAAGTTGAGAAATTGATAGTTTTAAAGTTGGATTTCTTGACATATATTCAAAATAATATTTTTAACTTAGTTTTATATTTTTCTACAATTTTTAGAAATAAATAGGAGAAGATTTTGGTGAAAATATGTACAAATGAATTAATTAAAAATCAACGAAATTTTGACAATTATTTAATTAATGTATGAATATTGTGTATAGTGTATAAATAATTCTTTTTGTAGTTTTCTTCCTTATCTCCCCCTACTTATTTGTTTGTCGACCAATCCATGCTGACTTGATATCAAGGGTTAGGTTATATAAATATATCTTGCAGCTATATTTATATTTTATAAGTCATATTGTACATATATACATATATACAATCTTCCTTCTTTTGTTTTCTTTATTTCTATTCTTTTATTTATTTACATGTTTTTAATGTCTAAAATGATATTTTTATTCATGATTGTGGTTTTGGTAAAAGATGAAATTTAATGCATATTTACATATATTTGTTAAGGGTTCTAAGATAAAATGTAGAAAGAATGTTAATGAATCATGGATTTATCAGCCCCATATACTTATACTTTACCAGTCCCTTAGAAAATACTTATTTGAAAAATAAGGGAAAAAGAAGGAAAGTTAAGAATGAATTTGTTTTTCTAAACCAATTCATGAGAACAGACAAAGGACTGAGCTTGATCGGACCTAAAAGAAGCATTTCGTCGGAGCCTTAACTAGGATTAGGATTTTAATCTCAGCAGTCATCAAGTTCCAAAAATCCTTATTTAGGTTCATCTCAACAACCATCTCAGATCCACTTATCCACATCGTTAACTCTATAAACCTTGAATTCAATATGTACTGTGTGTGAATTGTATTTTCTCTTCCTGATTAAAGAAGCGAAGAACCGTCCATCCCAATAATACACTCCCATTGGTTCCTCATCCATCTATCTTTCCTCGATGAGGGGGGTATTCCCTTCTAAGGCCAGGTGGGGTTGTGTCCACAATCGAATAGAGTGAGAGAGAATGTAGAAGAATGAGAAGAGATATGGAGTGTGACCAGTGTAGTCACTTCTCCTTGTGAAGCTAAGCCAGAGTAGCTAAGTCTCCACTAAGATGTGTAGCCTTTTTGGAAGCTTGGACCATTGTGGCCATATTTGGTATTTGGTGACTTCTTTTTGGATTGGCTTTGTAATGTTGCTTGCATTGCATCAATCTTTTATGCCTTGACAGTTATAGAATCTTTTATTTTTGTCCATGTTTTGAGGTCTTGGAAAAATTGTGCCAACATATCCTTCCCTCATCAGAAGCATTATTTCAACCCACAACTCCCATCTTTAGATGTCCGCGCCACTAGACAAGGATGAAAATGCACCACTAAAATGGACTGCCCTTTGCAACCCCATGCATGTCGAGCTAAGTGCAAAGTGCATGCGTCAAAATTGGTTCATTGATGAAGAGTTAAACGGATGGCACCAAGTGTTATACTTAAGCAAGTTTAAGTTGACTTCCCAAACATGATCTCATGGAACCCAAAGATTTAAGTCATAGACCTGAAGAGTCTAAATTCCAATTCCTAACTAGGCTCCTTACAATGAAAGTTAAAAGTCCATAATCAAGCTCCATCCTTTAGAATATTCCCAATCTTTAGTTAGAGAAATTGAATTTATTATGAAAAATGCTAATGCAAATGCAACGATGTTTTTGTGAAGTAATTTTTTCTGAATTTTACTCATTTTTATGGATTTTAAAGATTTTGTATTTTTTTATGAATTTTAGGACTTTGTATTTTTTTTATAATTTTTTCAATGTTTATTAACGACTATATGTACAAAAAAGTTAAAAGATAAATTACCGATATTTTATTTGGATTAAATAACTAATGAATTTTATAAATTTTATATATAAATAATTTTACAAATATTAAATGGGTTTTACACATATTTTAATAAATTTTGATTTTAAATAAGTATTATACATATTAAATATATACTTTAAATACATATTTAATTAATAATTTTAAATAAGAATTTTGAAATATTTTACTTATTTATAAGGATTTTATAAATAATAAATAGGTAAATAAATGGATGTTTAATTAACCCTTACCAACTTTTTATGGATTATATATATATAAACACATAAAAGTACAAGTTATGGATAAAAGTATATATAGAATATATACACACCCCATGTACTTAGCTTGTGCTATGTCCTCATAGCATCAAGAGAGAAAAAGGGACATGACTCGTGCTAATTAAAAGTGGGCGAAAAATAATAAAAAAAAAGTCACTCACCCCCCTATACTTACGATTAAGTCATCGTAAGTATAGTGGAAGAAAAAAAATGAGGTGACCGAGGAAAATGAACAAATGAATAAACAAAAGAACGAAAGAGAAACAAAATCAACGAAATCACTTGATCCTCCCTATACTTAGGATAAGTCATCCTATAAAATACGCCATCCTAAGTATACAAAAAAGAATGTAGCCAATAATTAGGGACCCATGATTAGTGTAAAAGAAAGGAAAATAAAAGAAAAAGAACAAAATAAAAAATGAGAATCAACGGGCATTCGGTCCCCCCATACTTAGGACATGGTGTCCTAAGCATATAAGACGAGAAAAAAGTGGGAACGATTGTGGACTACGAAGAATATACAAGTGGTGTTGTACTCCAGAAAATCGAAAGGCTCACTGGTCTCTTTACACAATGAAATGAAGTGGAAGAGAAGTCATGCATCATGTATAAAGTGGATCACCTCAACTCAAGCCAGGTGATTAGTAGTCTCCCCGAAGTGCTTCATCATCTACCCTTTCATCACGAATGGCTCTACACTTGGAGACATATCTGATATATTTATACTTCCATTATCGTGCACCATTTTGACTATATAAGGTCCTTCCCAATTGCTTTTTAACTTGCTAGGAAAAATTCTCAATCGTGCATTGAACAACTACACTTTCTGACCAGGACAAAGATCTTGTGATAAATGTGTGCCTATCATGCCTTTTCTTCACCTTGTCCTTATAAATGAGGGTGTTCTTGTATGCTTGATTTCGAATCTATAATAGCTCATTCATATCCACCTTCCTCTTGGTTTCTGCTTTCTGCATATCTAATGAAATCTCTCTGATGGTCCGTTCAGATTTGTGCATGATCTCTAAGGGAAAATGGCATGGATTCCCATGAACCAGTCTGAAAGGCAAACTACCTAAGGGAGTTTTATATGTAGTATGATATGCCCAACGAACATGGTCTAGAAGCTTTGACAAATTCTTCCTATCCAATCGTACTAATTTCTAAAGAATGGATTTCATCTCCCTATTTGCAACTTCAGCCATGCCCTTCGTCTACATGTGGTAAGGAGAAGCTACTCTGTGATCAAAGCCATAATTCTTCACTAGATTTTTCACCTCCTTATTAATGAAGTGGCTACCCCCATATGAAATAAGAATATGTGGAATACAGAACCATGAATTAATATGTTCCCTCAGGAACCTACACACTATCCTGCTATCAGTGATTTGTGCGGGTATAGCCTCTACCCATCTACTAACATAATCTACAACGAGAAGAATGTGCTCAAAGACATTGCTCGAAGGGAACAATCCCATAAAATCTATGCCCCGCGCATCAAAGATCTCACAAATGATAACATGTCGCATTGGCATCACATCTCTAGCATCGATTGTCCCTATTGCTCTTTGACAATCATGGCAACTCTTCATGAATGTGCATGCATCCCTAGTAAGAGTTAGCCACCAAATACTACTTTGGAGTACCTTCTGCGTTGTCGTCTTCACTGAATGATGTCCCCCTGCCTCTAAAGAATGGCACAGAGTAAGGATGCTATTGTATTCCTCATGACCAATACATTGTCAGTATATACAATCTGGTCCCTCACCAGAAAGAATCGGATCATCCCAATGGTAGTATCGTGCCTCAGAAACTAGCTTATCGACTCGGTCCTTCGGCCAACCCTGTGGACTCTTCTGTGTAACCAGAAAGTTCACTATATCTGTATACCATGGAGGCTCTGTAACTAAAAAGATACTCTTGTCTAGAAATGTCTCTGCAATCTCTGGCGTGTACTAATCTGAAGGCTGCACTGTCTGTAATTGAGAGAGGTGATCAGCTATCATGTTCAAATTCTTGGATTAAGAGAATCCATCTAAGAAGGCATGTCTTGGCATCCTTCTTCTCCATCATACCCGATAGCTGAATGATCCATGTAGATTGTAATCTTCGAACCAAGAAGATATGCTGAATTTATCCAATGCGAATACCACTATCAACATCTCTTTCTCTATCATTGTGTAATTGTGATGAGCATCATCTAAGGTCCGACTGGTATAGTGGATGGCAACAGGAAGTCCATTCCTCCTCTGTCCTAATACAACCCCGATCGTAAAATCTGAAGCATCTGTCATGATCTTAAAGGGAAGAGACCAATCAGGTGGCTGTAGGACAAGAGCACTGATAATCATTTCCTCCAATGTGAGGAAGGCACTAAGAAATCTGTCATATGTCAAGAACTCGATTTCTTTGCCTAATAATTCAGTTTATGGTCGAGCAGTCTTAGAAAAATCTTGAACAAATCGTTGGTTGAAACCGACGTGCTCTAGAAAAGATCGTAAGTGCTTGATGTTGGATGGTGGCTCGAGATGCTTGATGACATCCACTTGGGCAAGGTCAACCTCCATGCCTCTCATGGAGATGACATGCTCCAACACGATCTTGTTTGTAACCATAAAATGTCTCTTTTCCCACGATAAAACAAGATCCACCTCACAACATTTCTAAAGAATCTGATCTAGGTGCATTAAACAATCTTCAAAGGACTCACCATAGATCGAAAAATCATCCTTGAAGACCCCGAGAAAATCACCAACCATGTCTGTAAAGATGGCAAGCATGCACTTCTGGAATGTAGCAGGGGCAATGCATAAACCAAAGGGCATCAGTCTAAAAGTATACATGCTGAAGGGACATGTGTGACGGACCAGTAAATGCCCTATGTTAAATATGTCGTGTTGTTATAGTCAGGAAATCAGGATTGATCACAAATTAACCACACAAATTAATTATATATCGAGCAAGCAAATGTGATTTTATGTATCTTTAACCTGGGCAAGCCCTAAGTTGACTCAAGAAGGCAAAGGAATAGTCGACTCAAATCAGATGAACTAGCTGACGGTTTTCCAAGAAGATTTTTTTATTTTTTATGCAATATGAATGCAAATGCAAAAATGTAGATGAATTAGGTTATTAAGAAAACAAACAACTTAGCCAAATTAATTTTAATGTGAAATTAAGCTGATTTAGACAAGTTTATTTTTCCTAGAAACCTAATCCAATGATGAATGCAAAATGTATTTTTTTGGAATTTTTGGAATTTTTGAATTTACGATGCAACAATGAAAAATGTAAAGTTTTTATGGGTTTTTATGCAATTTTTCGTGCAAACAAAATGAAAAAATTATGAAAATTTTATTGGATCTTAAACACGATGAAATGAATCTAACTAATTTTTTTGGAATATTTTGACATTATATGATTTTCTAATGAAATTTTTAATGGAATAGAGTGACTGGGAGTGTTTAATTTCTAATAAATCCATAAAATTGAATTATACATAGAGTGATTTATCTCAAATAGATCAATGATAATTAAGCAGACTTGAAAATTCGCAAAAAAATATTCGTGGATTTAATTAAAAAACAGAAATCACTCAACAATTTATTATATGCGCAAGACACATCCAATTTTTTATGAAATTTGGGTAGTAATTAAAGCACAACTATAAGCATCATCTCAGATTTTTGCGCAATTTATGGAGCAATAGTTATTTAAATATGAATTTTAGACCACAAAATGGGTAAAATATCTAATATTTCACCAAAAAAATTTTAATCAATTAATTACTCTCACAAAATTACAAATAAATATCCATGAGATAAAGAATTAAATATTATACAAAATTTTTATATTAAAAACAATGCAAAATGTATGTCCAAATTAATAATCAAAGTCAAGGGTGTCTATGCGATACATAAATAAATATTCCGAAATAAAATGTGCCTAGGGTTACTTTTGCAATTTTAAAACATGAAAGTACTTAATATGTAATTTCCATAAAAATAAAAAAATAAAATAAAATGACCTTTGTAGAACGTGGATTTCGAAAATAGAACCCACTCCTTTAGGGTAGATACGGAGGCACGACGTCGAGGGCGGCAGAGGTCACAAGTGCGCGGTGGTGCAGGAGCGGGTGACTACAAGTGTGCACGGTCACAGCGAGGGGGAGGGGAGCATGCGGGGGCGCAACAACGGCTGGAGGAAGGCGGGCGACGCCTGCATGCTGGAAGGGGAAGGGACAACGTGGCTGACGATGGGGATATCCACACGAGGGGCTGTGAGGCACGGGGTGGCGTCATGTGCTGGAGGCACGGGCAGTGGAGGTGATGTGGCTGGAGGTCGGCACAGTCTCTGAAGGTGTAGCGGGGGTACGTGTGGGCAGATATCGAGGTAGGTCACAGGCGTGGATGTGAACTGGGGAACACACGTGGTTGAGGGAGGAGCGCGATCGTGGGCGGCTTGTGTAGCAGGAGACTCCAGGGGATGCAACAGCCTACGCGGTGGAGGCACGCAGGGGCTGCATGGTTGCCACTACTTCTCCTGTTCCTTTATTTATTTTTTTGATTTTTTTGTAAACAAGAAATATAAATGTAGGAATGAAATGAAGAGGAGGTGTTGGTGATGGTATGATGAAGATGTTGATGTACGAATAAAAAATATGATTATGAGGTGGTGTACGTGTGATGATGAAAATGATTGTGATGATTTGTGATGATATGGTGTAAAATAACAACAACAAAAAAATGTTAGATAAAAAAATGAGGAGAAGGAGAAGGATAGAGAAATTATCTAGAATGTTCTCGTCGGGTTGTGGAGTAGCTACGCTAAAACTCCTGCCATCACCTCAAGAAGTTGGCGAAGATGGACCTTCAAAGCTGCATAGTTAAGTGGAAGAGGCTGCAACGTGAAGTGAAGCTCTAAGGATCTCGTTTGAAGGAGGTCGTCGCTTGAGGAGGATGTTAGACCGCTGTCACCGACAAAATACTCCAAGCTCGCTCCCTTTCTCGTTGAAACATAGAACGGCGGATGATGAAAAATGAAGAGGGTAATGGAAATAAAAGGAGGAGGAAGATGAGGAGAAGTGGGGAGGAAGTTGGTGGAGTGGTGGAAGATGAGGGGAGAATGGAAGTTGGTGGCTTGGGAGGGAAGTTGGAGTAGAAAAGAAGTAAAAGGGAAAAAATATAATAAAAAATAAAATAAGCAGGCTACTAAAAATAATGAAGAGAAAAGGAAATAAAAGCAGAAAAATATAAAAATTTAAAAATGAAATAAATAAAAAAATAAAATAAAATAAAAAATGAATAAATTAAAAACAAATAAAATATATAAAATAGAATGCAATAAATTATGAAAATAATATAAAAGGGGTGATACATGCTTCATTCTAATCTTTTCATTATTTCTGGTTTGAGAAACCAAAAAAATCAAAACAAAAAAATAAAAAATGCAATCGTCATCCTCGTACGCACGCAACACATGCCACCGCAGTAGTGGCACCATTTTGATGAACCCCCGAATTCCCTTAGTTAATCGCACGGAATTAACTTTTAAATTATTCATTACAGTCGAGCAAATTCGAATTAATAAAAATCACAAATTTAATTATTTTTCCAATTAAAGCAAGCACTCATTTTTTTACTTGTACAAGACTAAGGTCGAACTCAGGGAGGCCATTGTCTCCTTAGGTGGTTTTCAGTCAATCTAGAGATTAGGTTTTCAAAAAAGGTATTTTTTTGGTATTTTTAAATGCAGTAAATGAGCATAATGCAAGTTAGATGAAGTTCAGGGACTAATTTTAATTCAAACAATGTCAAAAAATTATAAAACTTGGCCAGAATGTGTAATGTGATGAAATTAAGCCATTGTATTTTTCTTTGGAATTTTTTGGTGCGAAATGAATTAATTATAAACTAAATAATGCAAACTAGGTGATTTTTGAGTTAATTAATTTTAATAAATATCAAATGTCAATATTTTCCAGAAATTAAATTAAGCTAAATAGGTCTATGTGAGAGGTATCCAGAATAATTTTTTATTCATAAAATTACCAAGTGAGAAATTAAATAAAAATCAATTACTAAATTCCCATTTCATTTATTCCAGCCTCGATATGTGTGCAAATGAGATGAAATTTGGGCATAATTAAGTACCTATAATCTACCTACTATGATTTGTTTTGTAATTTTCAGAGCAATGGTTAATTTAATATGAAATAAATAGCAAACAATGGGTAAAATATCGAATTTTTCATCAAAATAATTATATTAAATTAACCATGTCTCATTAAAATCAAACAAATATCCACAATGTTAAGCATAAGCTATTCTACAATTTGCTATTTATTAAAATGATGACAAATGAGACTCAAATTAATGTCCAAAGCCAGGGTTATGAATGTAATACAGAAACTAAAATTGATAAATAAACATACACAGGGACTGATATGCAATTACCTATACGTCGTAGTGCGTTTATGCAAATTTCCCAATGGGGGATGCATTGCACGTGTCGCTGGAGCATGGCCCTTTTCAAGATTCCCAGAGCTTGTGTGTGTGGGGGGGGGGGTATGCAAATGTCCTAGCCCCTCATGTGCCTTGCATGTGAGGTGGGATTGAGCATCAGGAGGCGGGCATGCATGTACGGGGGAGCGCGTATACTGCTCTAGGTCGGTGGAGCAGGTCCCGCTCGGTCATCGACGATGGTATGCGCAGGAGGCATGGTGGATGACGGCGGTGGAGGCTGGCACATACTGCTGGAGCCGCATCGCTGGTGGCGAAGCTGGAAGAGCGATGAAGTGCGGGCGCTCGAGCGGCTGAAGGAACTCGAGGTGTCGGTTGGTGGTGCACATAACAACGGAGAGGGTGGTGGAGTGCATTATTGACTAGGTTTGTTCTCCTAATGGTTCACTGGCACGGTGGAATGGGGGAGGTCATCACATCTACTACAAGTGCCACGTGAGGGAGACGGTAGGTGGCTATTGTGCACGAGCTTGTCTTATGGGTGAAGGAGTGATGTTGGAGACGCGGTGTGGATGTGCAAGGCAGAAGAGGGAGGTACGACATCGGCCCTCATACGAAGGAGGGTGGCAGCCTGGAAGCGTGGTGAAGGTAGAGTGCTCCGTGATGGTTACGAAGGCTCGGTGGAAGCGGAGAGGTAGTAGGTGATCTCAGAGAGATAGGACGGTGGTCGGGGAAAAAGCAAGGGGAAGATGGTAATGTTTGGTAGAAGCAGATGGTGTTTGGGTTCAATTAGATCAAAGAAGATGTAGATGAAGAAGATGAACAGTAGCAGAAAAATTGAGCAGAACAAGGATAATGAAAAGGAAGAAAGAAGAGAAAGTGGAGGAACTACCTGGAGGTTGTGGAGGGAGGTTTTCCTGCGGTGCTGGAGCTCGTGCTCTTGTGGGTCCGTGCTCGAGTCATTTGGCAAGACGACGAGCTTGAGTAGCCTTCTTGCGGGAAGAGGATGCAGCAAAGAAGGAAGATGATCCTCCTTTAGATCTCGCCTAAAGGTGAGGGGTTTGTCGCTCGATGGGGGAGTTCCTCAGCTGTCACCTATGGGCTGTCGGTGCTCGCTCCTCAGTTCGTTAGAATGGTAGATACCATCGAATGGGGGCGGGTCTGTGCTTTTAAAAGTGGTTGGAGGATATGAAGTGGAAGGGTGTGGTGAATTGTGATATGTGGGCGAGTGATGGGGAGAACATCATGGGGACGAGTGTGGGGTTATGCGTGTGAGAAGGGAAGGAGAGAGGGGGGAGCACGCGGTTGTGCTTGCACGAGAGGGAAGGGTCACAGTTAGAGAGAAATGCAGGGGTACGGTTTGCATGGTTTTGCATAGGATGTGGGGGGAAGAGAGAGAGAGAGAGAGAGAAATAGGGAGTACATGAGAGGGGAAGCATGCATGGGTGACAGAGAGAGAAAGTGGGAGAGAAAAAGGTGGAAGGAAGAGAGAGAGGGATAGAAGAGTAGGCCACGTGGCACGCCCTGAGGCAACCACGTGGCGACAAAAAATAAAAATAAAGATTAATTAATAAATAATAATATAGATAAAAATAAAATATTTTATTTTGAATGAATAATAAAAATAATTATAAATAATAAATTAAAGTAAAAATAGGTGTGTAACATGGCGATTCTAGGAGCCACCACGTGTCGCTCCTAGAAAATTCAAAAATAAAATGTAAATAAAAATCCAAAAAGAAACAACAAAAGGGGTTAAATCAAAAAGTGATCAACATGAAAGTTGCTCGTCTCAACGAGATCTACAACTTTTATGAA
Organism: Ottelia alismoides; assembly: GCA_037367405.1. NCBI lineage: Eukaryota > Viridiplantae > Streptophyta > Magnoliopsida > Alismatales > Hydrocharitaceae > Ottelia > Ottelia alismoides. The sequence continues at coordinate 139,126 of JAZKJV010001147.1, read as the reverse complement.
GGATTGAAAATCGAAAGAAGTCAACTGTACAAAAGGTGTTTTTGGGGTACCTTATAGGTATAAAATACTGTATTTTTATATTTTGCAGATTTTTTGTCCTTTTTTAAAAAAGAAAAATCAAAATAAATGTAAAGAAAATATTAAAGGAATATTTACAACTTAACTGATTTTTTTAGATTTTAATAATTAAGAAAATAAAAAGATAAAATAAAGGGCATTTTTGTCAATATGTACAATATACAATAGGGGCCCAAAATCCAACTTTCACATATGATCTCCGATTTTTATGAAATTTGTCTTGTTTTATAGGTCTTAGAATTTATATTACTTTAAAAGTAAGTAGATCTAAATCAGACACTGTATGAGAGAGATGCACATTTTTGTCCGTCTGTCTAAGAATTAGGTCTTGGGTTTATTTTTCAACATTTTAAGTTAGTAATTTTTTATATTTTTATTTTATTCTTATTAGTAATATGTACACAATGGAGTGATTTTATTAGATTTGGAGTTAGTATAAAACAGATACAAATAGTGAAGTTAGCTATTATACAGGTGAATATGTACAAGTGAATTTGGCTCCTTATTTAATGCAAATATACATGCTAAAATGCGAACATTAATTCTAAATGCATGAATGCGATTACTCGAGAACAAAGCTTTATTTTCAACTTTTAGAGTGATGAATCACAGATTCATCAACCCACTATACTTAAACCGTGTTCATCCCCGAGCAACTAAAATGAAATGCATATGTGAAATGATTTTGGGTTCCATACTGATGAATCCGCGATTCATCATCTTAATATCTTGATCTTAGCAAAATCCCCGAGTAAAATTCCAAATAAATGTCCATAAAATGCATAAATTAACAAAATGACTCTTGTAAATAAAATACACTAATTATTGTATATTGGATTGTATAAAATAAATTAACACTAAAAAGCCGCAAAAATAAAGGAGTTTTATACTTGTAAATAACCCAAAACTTCATATATTTTTAATAATTTCATTTCAACTCCTTTTTGGCTAATTCTTTCTCTAACTTGTTCATAATAATGTACATAAAAATACAAAAATACAAAACAAATTATATCTCAAATAAATGCTCCTAGATCCCAATGGGAAAAAGCCGTAAAGACCAACTTCCAAGCTAAATTCCCGCTCCGTATGAACTCTAAATTCACCAAACTCACTTTTAAAGTTCAAGTTAGAAAATTATCTATCCAACGGAAGTGGTTTCATTAAAATCGGAGCTCGTTTGCAAAAGTTGGGTTTTGGGACCTAGATGTACATTGTATATTATGTATATATTCTTTCTTTCTTCATTTTTTATTTTATCTTTCTTAATTACTAAAAATCCAAAAAAAATCATTATGGTCTTGTATTTTGATTATACTATTTTATTGTATTTTCCTATTGTACATAGCTACTATTAAAAAGATAAAAAAAATATATAAAAAGAAAAGCAAACAAAAAAAATGTACATGTTGTATATCTTCTTTTTGTAAATTCCCCACTCTTTTTCTTCTCTTTATTTTATTTTCTCTTTTTAGTAGTCTACTTTATTTCATTTCATTTTTTATTTATTTAATAACATTCTCTACAATAACTTCCCTTTCTCCATTAACCTCTAAGTCTTCTTTCAACCTCCATTCACTCCATATTCTTCATATAACCTCCCATTCAACTCCACCAATAATCTAACTTCTCATTCAACACCACCACCTCTCTAACTCCCATTATTCATCTCTTTATAATCATCTCCACATCCACATTTTTCCCCATCCACCATTCTTATAGAATAAGGAGAGAGCTTGGAGTGTTTTGTTGGTGACAGCGGCGAAGCATCGTCCTCAAGCGACGACCTCCTTCAGGTGAGATCCGCGGAGCTCCGCTTCGCGTCACGAGTTCCCCATCGAGCTCGCGTAGCTTCTTCGATTTTTATCTTGCCAATCGGATCGAGGCGACGACAGGAGTCCAGCGTAGCTGCTCCGCTAATCCGGCGAAGATTCAGGTAAGTATCTCCTTTTATTCTTCTTGTTATTTTATTTTATCTAATAGTTTATTTCATCGTTGTCTCATCATTTCCGTATTTTTACATTACCACCACAACCATCATATCATCACTTATCATTTCCATCACCACCTTCCCCACCACATTTTTTTATCTTTTGCATTCACCACCATCATATCATTTTCATCACCACTTCCATCATCATCACAGCATCTACAAATTCATCTCCCCATTGCCCACCTTCATTTTCATTTGCATTTTATTTCCTGATTAAGAAAATTAAAAAAAAAACTAAAAAAAACTAATTTTTTTTAAAAAGGGTCCCTTTGTATTGCAGCAGTAAAAAGAAAAAAAATCAAAAAAAAAAATAAAAAATAAAAAAACTAACGAGGGAGCAGCAGCGGTCAGCACCGCCGCCGCCCCCCATCCCCCTTTCTCATCAGCAGCTCAGCCGCCCGCCGCCACCAGCTCCGCCGGCGCACCACCGCCGCACGCCAGCGGCTCCGCCCCCCAGCCCTCCTTCCTCCGCCGGCCCCGCGCCGCGGTGCGCGGCTCCGCCTCCCCTCAGCAGCTCCAGTCCAGAGGCGAGCCTCTCCTCTGCCCCTCTCGCCGCAGGCTCTGCCCCCTCCGCCACCGCGCGCCTCCGCCGTCGCGCGCGTGGCCGCGCCCAGGCCGCCAGCCAACGATCGGTGCCGCCGGCCGCCCTCCTCCCTTTTGGGTTTATTCCATCGGGTGCTGGAGGAAGAAGAAGGTCCCTTTTCTTTATTTTATTTTTTATGTAAAAATTACATTAGTTTATTTCCTTGTTTTTGTAATTACAAAGAGGTCCCTGTATATAAATGTTTGTTTATTTCAATTTCTGATTTGCAAAGACACCCCTATGTTCAGCTACTAATTTGGACACTTGTAATGCATCATTTTATTCAAAGAAAAATATCATTATGACGAGCAACTAATTGCCTACATTTTGACCATTTATTTGTATTTTTGTGACTCGTGGGTAATTAATTATAATTGATTAACTCAAATTTTGCATAGTTTACCTATTCTGTGCCATTAAATTAATATCTCACAAACGATTGCTCTAAAAATTCCACAAATATTATATGTGATGCCTTGATATGTGATGAACTTACTATCCAAATTTCATTTAAAATGGAGATGTCTTGTGCCTGAAATAATTCGTAGAGTGAATTTAGTATTTGATTTTTTATTAAATCCACATAAATCATTTTTACAAAATTTCAACTCTCCTGGATTGCTTATCTAAATATCTTTTTGAGATAATTTTCTCTTGGACTAATTTGATAACGTGGATTTAATAGGAATTAATTATTCATTTCCACTCTGTTTTCACTAAAAAATCCATAAAAAATTCATAACTTGTCAAAAAATTCAAAAAACTTACTGTAGCTTCCTTGCATCATGTTTTCATTCCAGTAATTTTTTCATGATTTTTGCTTTCTGTTTGTGTGATAAATTGCAAAAAGACCCTTAAAAAGTGTGTATTTTTCATTGTTGCATTTTATGTCCTAAAATTCCAAAAAAATGTGTTTTGTTTTCATCTCTGGATTAGTATTCTAGGAAAAATATAATTTGGCTGAATTGGATTAATTTAATATTAAAATTAATTTAGCCTTGTTGTATGCTTTCTTAGTGTTTTAATTCAGCCGCATCTTGCATTGGTGTTTCTTTTTGCATAAAAAAATATAAAAAAATACGCATTGGAAATCTAAAACCTAATTTGCGAATTAACCCCCAAGTTGTTCCTTTGCCTCCCTGAGTTCGACCCCGGACTTGCCCGGGATATAAATTAAAGCCGAGACACTCTTCACGGAGACTTCTCTCGGTTCTGACCGAATCGCTAAGTACACGTGCTACAACGAACACGAATTAATCATCGTATTCAGCGATGCGTCAGATGGCGCCGTTGCCGGGGAGGCAAACGTCTTAGGGATTAGTTTAAAATTTTAGATTTAGATTTTCATTTACTCGGGTAGTCTGACCCCCGAGCCACTTGTATTTATTCCATTTTTTTGCAATTATTTCTCTTCATATTTTTGTATATATATCTTGTTTTTATCTCTCTAATATAAATCTTATTTTCCTTGCGAGGGCCCGGTGGACTTGGAGTACATCGGAGGTCGACGGACGCGACGCGCGCCGACTGTTGAAGAGCGAGGAGAACTAATTTATTTTCGAGAGAATTTTTGTAAAATTTTTTTGTAATAACTTAGGTGATTCGCTTTTTTCCAGCGGCTCTTGTTTGAGAGCTCGCGTTTGTATCCGGACTGGACTTTGGACCCGCTCGTGATCGTGTGGTTGATTGACGTAGAATAGGACTTGCACTCGCGACTCTTAGAGCATTTTTATTAGATTATCTTGATTGCTTGTGCTCGTAATTTTTAGGACCACACATCACATTTAACGAGACGCACTTAGACCGCTGGACTATTAGTCAAATTTAACTTGTTCATCACTCGCTAATAGAACTGCTTGTCTAGGAACGGTTTCTCGTTTGCATTCATATAGTATAAAATTTCAATTCTGCCTTGCATCCCGCATGTAGAGCGCGAGGATCACTGTAAGTCTTCTGAACTGGGCATGCATCATTGATTTTATCATTTGCATCGGTTTTTCTCGACTCCCTCCCCTTGGTTTTTGAAACTTAGGTCAAAAGGAAATCGGGACTGATCGTTAGGCGTGCTTTATTTGGTGGACTAATCAAGTGATAACCAAACATAAAATCGGGACTGCTAATCAGAGTTGATAAAAAAAAAAATTGACTAAAACTAACACTTGTTTTGGGAGAGTAAAACCCTCATTGTATGCTTGGCTAATTGTGATTGTTGAGAGGTGAGGACGCATCCCTAGGATAGTGCCCAAAACCTACTTTTAAGCCTTGCGTAATTGGATTGATATCTTGATTTATCACCTAATTAAAACTGAAAAGATAAACGGTCGGACTTTTGCGACCATCACTGTGTTGAGTAGGTGAACTCAGGGTTTGCTCTTGTGTTTGTTTGTCTTGTGTGTTATTCGGTGCACTTGCACGCTTTCCTCCTCGATCCGCTTCATTCTCCCATTTTCCCTCCAAGATGTCAGAATATTGGTCATCATATCCACGTCATTCTTCTTCGACCATATTTCGATCATCTCCACCCCCTCATTCCTCTTCATACCCACACCCCAACCGCGAAGTCAGAACTCCGACTGACTTCAGCACTTCTTCGTCCTTCTCACCTACCCCACATTCTGACACCCATGACCCACAACCACCTTGGATTGATTCACTATATTCTCGTCCGCTTGCTAGAATCAAGGAACAAATCAAAGAGCAAGCGACTGCTGAGATGAATGATTGGCATAATCAGTTGACCCCACATACCTCACTTTCACCTCGAGTTGGGACAGAAGAACAATTGCCATACACACATCCCGACTTAACCTTAGGGTACAACATGGTCAACCAGACAAACCGAATGGAGAGGCCTGCACCGTACGATCTTCCTGACTTGATTGACCTGAGTGATAGAGACCACATTGACCAACCTTTATATCACCCATTCGGAGAGCCGACATATACAGGGGATTGGATTCATGCAACTGATTTACAGACCCCCTGTCTACTAACTCCGCCTGATGAGGCTCCGACCAACAACTGCCATACATATGGGCCATAGTCAACCCAGTATTGCACACCCGAGTCAAGGTGTGTTGAGTATAAGAGCCCGAGTTCTCAGCAGTATCCTCCAATTGCGTTGACTTCTCTCATGATGTGTCATGAGAACTTATTGGAGGATGACATTTGTAGACCGATCAAGAGTCCAGGTAGGAATGTGGATCGTGGATTTCGCGGATTGAATCTTGAAAACCTGGAAGACACCGGATTGACCACAAGTCATGTACAGCTGGAGTCCCTTATACCTCCCTCTTCTACTAACCACTTTCCCTCCAAACCAGAGTCTGTACATTCTCCTAGTCCTCCGTCACATAGCAAAAAGACCAAAAAAATTGAAAACTCAGAAAATACCATAAAAATTGAAAAAGGAAAAGATCTAAAAAAATTGGATCCTGCGGTTAGGGAAGCATTGGATAGAAAGTTGATTTTTGAGCTTCCCTTAATAATGGCCATTGAACACTTTCCCGACCTTAAAAGATTTGTGAGAAGTAAATTGATGCCTAAAAGGTCGGACAATAAGAGAACAAGGACTGAGATACATATAGTGTCTATGGCCACATCTTTGATGATAGGGAGAAAAACCAAGAGCCGCAGAGTAAAGCGGTTGCCTAGGTTTGATTGTGAAATCAAAGATACCACATTCACCCATACAAGAATCGATGATGACTTGCCGATTAATATCCTCCCGACCTCCGTGTTTGCAAAGCTCAAACTCGGATCCGCCAAGAAGTCAAGAGAGATCATTCAGTTGGCGGATCAATCTGTTAAACGGTCGAGAGGAACCATTTCAGTCATCGTCACTTTCCAATGTGCTCTACTGGAGATAGAATTCACGATCATTGACATTGAGCACCGAGGAGAGTTCACCCAGTCTCCGATCATTCTTGGGAAGCCGTTCTTAGCCTTGGCTAAGGCAACTATAGATTGTGAGACTCGGGAGATCGATTTCTCTGCATTGGGAGCACTCCGACCTCACCCGATCTTTGAGGACACACGATATTCCAAGGTAACCCGTAAAGTTGCAGACAGTCGCGACCTTCGAGAGACAGTTGAGTCCCATCTCTCTACTACACATGAGATACCGACTGTCCAGACAACCATTGGTTTAGACACTTCCTACAACCACACACCGCCTACTGCTTGCACCACCACCACGACAGCTTCTAGAGAGGGCTCAAGACCAGAAGCTATCAGTGAGTCAGACATGACCTTTGTGGATTGCCTTGATCATTTCGATGGTCCGACACAAGAACCCAACAATGTCAAGCCAACTGAGAACACTGTGCCTTATCAGAGACGTGTGCTGACCTTGCAGGAGTATTACAATGCATATGGTGACTCATCTGATGATGAACCTCTGGTCAGAACCTCACACTCACCACATCCAGGACATACATCAAAGGAGACAACTGGGACCAAATTGACCAATCTTGATAAATCGGTTGCTCCATCCTCTAGTCGGTCATTTAGTAAGAAGAAGACGAGTGTTGATTCCTTGAGGTGTTCCCCCGAACTCCTTAAGACGTATCAATCTCCTCTTCCTCTTGATGCTTCAGGTTCTAGAAAACCGACTAAGAAGGTTACCTTCGATGTTTCAGAGAAGGAACTTTCTGAGGAGTCCTCATCAGGTCCGGATGAGGTGATCTACATGAGTGAGCTTAGTTCGGCTTATCTGAAGCCATATTTGAGCAAGCAGCCGTGTGTCGACCCCCGTTGGACGTTCCCCACACATCACTATTATTCTTCGGAGGACGATTCTGACAGCGACACATGTGTATACTACCCACCCCATCGCTCCCGCAAGAAGGTCCGTCACAAACCTTCTTGATCCTTGTATATTCTCCCTCCTCCTTGTACATATTTTCCTTCTTTTATTCACCTCCCTCCCTCATGATTCGCATCACTCGCCCCAATTCCGTATCGTTTTCATTTTGTGGCTATACTTAGGATGCCTAGATCCTAAGTATAGGGGGGTGAGTGACCCGATTTGCTCCTTCTCTTCTTTTTATTTTTCTTTTTGTATATTCTTTCCCATTCTCATCGGTCTTCCAATCTTGTGTTCTTTCCAATACTTAGGCTGACCAAAGCCTAAGTATAGGGGGGACCGATGCCCGCCATGTATATTTACTCATCATTTCTCCTCTTGACCTCGTCCGCCCCATTTTTGCTCTTCTTCTACACTTAGGCTATCCAAAGCCTAAGTATGGGGGGGGGCGGATCGACTTCTATATTTTTATTATTTTAGCTTTCCTACGCTTAGTACGAGCTATGTCTTTTTGTCACCTAGTGCCATGAGGACATAGCACAAGCTAAGTATAGGGGGGCGTGTATATATTACATATATACTTTACCCATACCTCGTACTTTCACGTATTTTTTAATGGGGTGGGTAAAAAAAACTTTTTTTCCTAGAAAAAAAACTCTTTTTCTTTATTTGCTTAAAAAAAACTTTTTCAAAAAAAATCCTCTTTTGCTAAAAAAAAACTTTTTCAAAAAAAAGAGTCTTTTCTTATTCACCTATCTTTTTCAAAAAAAAAACTTCTTTGCCTTTGCTTGTCAAAAAAAAACAAAAAAAACCCTTTTTGAAAAAAAACTTTTCTTAAAAAAAAACTTTTTTAAAACTTAAAAAAAACAACAACAAAAAAAACAACAAAAAACATTCATAAAAAACTAAAAAAAACAAAAACTAAAAAAAACTAACTAATAAGTTGGTTTAATCCCTGACACAATTCACTTTCACACAAGACTAGTGATGTTCAAGAACACTTGGTTTACGAGCTTTTGAGATTTTGAGTTAACCAGCCTTAGTCATTAGGGTCCTTGACTTAATTATTCACATTTCCCTAGTTTGAAAGATGTGTGTGCTATATTGCATGCTTAGTCTCTACCTTAAGAATATGATCAACACCTCACATACACGACTGCAGTTATGATGAGATGAGTTGAAATTTCACTTGAGGAACTGGGATGAGGGATTTGAGTTTGGACTTGATTTAATGATGCTCGAGGATGGGATAAAATCAATGAAGGCTTCATGAAACCTGAGTGTCAGCACATTTAGCCAGTATGAGAACATGGTTCTGGTACTATCTCTTGATACTTACCTATGTGCCAGGGTGTGATAAAATAAAAAATGTTGATCAGTGTGCGCCAACTCTTGGTAAAAGCAGTGGAGCTAGCCACAAATACTACAAAGCCTCTGTTCATGAAAGCGGTCCGTGCTGCCGCATATGCGGCCGCATATGCCTAAGCGATCTCCTCAACGCACCGATTACCTGAAGCCCCGCTTTATGCGCCATTTGCGCATATATGGCCCGCACATGCAGGTTGTGCGGGCGCATATGCGCTCTGTGCACTCTCTTAAGGTCCATTTGGGTAATCGAATTCGGATCTTAAGATCTGGATCTTGTATTATTTTGATTTTATATAATAAATCATATTATGTTATACTATCTTTGATGATTTTGATATTTAGTTGTACTATTTTGAGCTCTACTTGAAAACCATTTTTCTTAGATCTTTTGTTGGACCACATTTATTCATAAATTCAGTTAGTCGTAGTCACTTTTGTAGATATTTATTTATTTTTAAATAAAAAATAGAAAACCGCTTAGAACCGCATATACCCCGCATATGCCCCCGCATACCGCTTAATCGCTATTCAGTGACCTCTCCGAACGCATACGCATACCGCTTTCCAGAACCTTGTACAAAGCAATGAAATGTCAAAGAAAAGCTCTCATTCCACAAAGTCAATTATCAAAAGAGCTTCCACCAAAGGCGAGCGCTCCCAACCATTTCAAAGTGTCCACTTGGACCACCGCTATTAGGACCAGGAGTCGGGCTTGCACCAAAAAAGGGCTCTGCATCGTAAATGCTACAAGTCTGGGTGTAGAAGGTACGATAGGTACTCAAAAAAAGGCACACCCCGGTGTACTCCCAGGAAAACAAGTGCAGACGGCTCCAACTTCTCTTGACGGACGCACTGATCAACACCAAAAAAAATGCGTTGCGTAATAAGGCACTTGAGAGGATCCTTGTTCCAATGAGAGGGAGAGAAGAAATGACACAATCCTATGCCCTCCATCAACTGGCCTGCCATCTACACTTTCAAGTCTGACAACTAAAGAGACGGTGGATTGGATGCAAGAAATGATTTATTCCCTAGTGTTGAGGATTGGGTCCATAGGAGAGTCTCTTGGACTGGAACCTTGGGTGACGTTGTGACTCTACTCTTGTAACTGCAGTCAACACTTAAAGTCATATCCCTTATATATACGTATACAAAGAGAGTCTGATGATTAGGGAAATTGGGTACCTTTTGACTAGAGCTTGGTTCAGCTTAGAATTTTAGGATCTCTTAAACCGAGATTTCTTGAACGGATCAAGTCTTGTATTCACATGCACAGTCAGGGGTTAACCCAACTTATTCATTCCTTATTTGCTCGAGGACTAGCAAAGTTTAAGTATAGGGGGGTGATGAATCTGCGATTCATCATCTTAATATCTTGATCTTAGCAAAATCCCCGAGTAAAATTCCAAATAAATGTCCATAAAATGCATAAATTAACAAAATGACTCTTGTAAATAAAATACACTAATTATTGTATATTGGATTGTATAAAATAAATTAACACTAAAAAGCCGCAAAAATAAAGGAGTTTTATACTTGTAAATAACCCAAAACTTCATGTATTTTTAATAATTTCATTTCAACTCCTTTTTGGCTAATTCTTTCTCTAACTTGTTCATAATAATGTACATAAAAATACAAAAATACAAAACAAATTATATCTCAAATAAATGCTCCTAGATCCCAATGGGAAAAAGCCGTAAAGACCAACTTCCAAGCTGAATTCCCGCTCCGTATGAACTCCAAATTCACCAAACTCACTTTTAAAGTTCAAGTTAGAAAATTATCTATCTAACGGAAGTGGTTTCATTAAAATCGGAGTTCGTTTGCAAAAGCTGGGTTTTGGGACCTAGATGTACATTGTATATTATGTATATATTCTTTCTTTCTTCATTTTTTATTTTATCTTTCTTAATTACTAAAAATCCAAAAAAAAATCATTATGGTCTTGTATTTTGATTATACTATTTTATTGTATTTTCCTATTGTACATAGCTACTATTAAAAAGATAAAAAAATATATAAAAAGAAAAGCAAACAAAAAAAATGTACATGTTGTATATCTTCTTTTTGTAAATTCCCCACTCTTTTTCTTCTCTTTATTTTATTTTCTCTTTTTAGTAGTCTACTTTATTTCATTTCATTTTTTATTTATTTAATAACATTCTCTACAATAACTTCCCTTTCTCCATTAACCTCTAAGTCTTCTTTCAACCTCCATTCACTCCATATTCTTCATATAACCTCCCATTCAACTCCACCAATAATCTAACTTCTCATTCAACACCACCACCTCTCTAACTCCCATTATTCATCTCTTTATAATCATCTCCACATCCACATTTTTTCCCCATCCGCCATTCTTATAGAATAAGGAGAGAGCTTGGAGTGTTTTGTTGGTGATAGCGGCGAAGCATCGTCCTCAAGCGACGACCTCCTTCAGGTGAGATCCGCGGAGCTCCGCTTCGCGTCACGAGTTCCCCGTCGAGCTCGCGTAGCTTCTCCGATTTTTATCTCGCCAATCGGATCGAGGCGACGACAGGAGTCCAGCGTAGCTGCTCCGCTAATCCGGCGAAGATTCAGGTAAGTATCTCCTTTTATTCTTCTTGTTATTTTATTTTATCTAATAGTTTATTTCATCGTTGTCTCATCATTTCCGTATTTTTACATTACCACCACAACCATCATATCATCACTTATCATTTCCATCACCACCTTCCCCACCACATTTTTTATCTTTTGCATTCACCACCATCATATCATTTTCATCACCACTTCCATCATCATCACAGCATCTACAAATTCATCTCCCCATTGTCCACCTTCATTTTCATTTGCATTTTATTTCCTGATTAAGAAAATTAAAAAAAACTAAAAAAACTAAATTTAAAAAAAAAGGGTCCCTTTGTATTGCAGCAGTAAAAAGAAAAAAAATCAAAAAAAAAAAATAAAAAATAAAAAAAACTAACGAGGGAGCTGCAGCGGTCAGCACCGCCGCCGCTCCCCATCCCCCTTTCTCATCAGCGGCTCAGCCACCCGCCGCCACCAGCTCCGCCGGTGCACCACCACCGCACGCCAGCGGCTCCGCCCCCTCAGCCCTCCTTCCTCCGCCGGCCCCGCGCCGCGGTGCGCGGCTCCGCCTCCCCTCAGCAGCTCCAGCCCAGAGGCAAGCCTCTCCTCCGCCCCTCTCGCCGCAGGCTCCGCCCCCTCCGCCACCGCGCGCCTCCGCCGCCGCACGCGTGGCCGCGCCCAGGCCGCCAGCCAACGATCGGCGCCGCCGGCCGCCCTCCTCCCTTTTGGGTTTATTCCATCGGGTGCTGGAGGAAGAAGAAGGTCCCTTTTCTTTATTTTATTTTTTTTATGTAAAAATTACATTAGTTTATTTCCTTGTTTTTGTAATTACAAAGAGGTCCCTGTATATAAATGTTTGTTTATTTCAATTTCTGATTTGCAAAGACACCCCTATGTTCAGCTACTAATTTGGACACTTGTAGTGCATCATTTTATTCAAAGAAAAATATCATTATGACGAGCAACTAATTGCCTACATTTTGACCATTTATTTGTATTTTTGTGACTCGTGGGTAATTAATTATAATTGATTAACTGAATTTTTGCATAGTTTACCCATTCTGTGCCATTAAATTAATATCTCACAAACGGTTGCTCTAAAAATTCCACAAATATTATATTGATGCCTTGATATGTGATGAACTTACTGTCCAAATTTCATCTAAAATGGAGATGTCTTGTGCCTGAAATAATTCGTAGAGTGAATTTAGTATTTGATTTTTTATTAAATCCACATAAATCATTTTTACAAAATTTCAACTCTCCTGGATTGCTTATCTAAATATCTTTTTGAGATAATTTTCTCTTGGACTAATTTGATAACTGGATTTAATAGGAATTAATTACTCATTTCCACTCTGTTTTCACTAAAAAATCCATAAAAAATTCATAACTTGTCAAAAAATTTCAAAAAACTTACTGTAGCTTCCTTGCATCATGTTTTCATTCCAGTAATTTTTTCATGATTTTTGCTTTCTGTTTGTGTGATAAATTGCAAAAAGACCCTTAAAAAGTGTGTATTTTTCATTGTTGCATTTTAAGTCCTAAAATTCCAAAAAATGTGTTTTGTTTTCATCTCTGGATTAGTATTCTAGGAAAAATATAATTTGGCTGAATTGGATTAATTTAATATTAAAATTAATTTAGCCTTGTTGTATGCTTTCTTAGTGTTTTAATTCAGCCGCATCTTGCATTGGTGTTTCTTTTTGCATAAAAAAATATAAAAAAATACGCATTGGAAATCTAAAACCTAATTTGCGAATTAACCCCCAAGTTGTTCCTTTGCCTCCCTGAGTTCGACCCCGGACTTGCCCGGGATATAAATTAAAGCCGAGACACTCTTCACGGAGATCTTCTCTCGGTTCTGACCGAATCGCTAAGTACACGTGCTACAACGAACACGAATTAATCATCGTATTCAGCGACGCGTCACATACCAAGGTCATAAACAAAAGATGAAAATGGAGCTTGACTTGACCTTTCGATTAATAGTGTGGCAGAATCTTATTGGGAATTGAATTTAAGATCTAACAACATTTAGGTTCCACAAGTCTCTATTCAAGACGCCTCAACAATCAAGTCAGAACAAATCCTCATACGCAAATTCTGATGACTAAGAATCTTACTTTTACTGTGGAAGTGAAATATAGCTCTCCACATCAGAAATAGAATAGAAACAACCTCCTCTAACAAGGTAACTCTAATTCCCTGGTCTAGCAACTCTTTCCTCGTGGAGCGGGGTATTCCCTTCTAAGTTCAAGTGCAACCGACTCTAGAAGAGGGGGTGGAGAAGAGAATGGGCTGTGACCAGTATAGTCATATATCCGTGAAGCTTGAACAATGTAGCCAAGTCTCCAGCTGCAGGCTTCCTTAATATGAGACTTTGAAGCATATGTCTTGACTATACAAATACACATACTTCAACAGGCATTTTATTTTCAATCAGGCCTGTCCAATTTTTTGGAGTTCTTTTTTTTGAACTACATACAAGGTGAAACGTGTACATCATGAGTTTTTCTTCTTGAACTAGTAGACTATGCCTCTTTTGAAGCATTATTGCAACCCACTGCATCTCGTTGTTAGGCGTCGACACCATTAGACTAGGTTGAGATGCACTACCCTCCCTAGAGGAGGATGGATGTTTCCACCCGTATGCTACTCCAAGCTAAAGGATTCTACCTCCTCATCACCTCATCAATGACGAGCTACGTGCATGGTGCTTGTTCAAGTTAGGTCACTGTCTAAGATAATCATACATGTATACAAAATATTCTACTTAGACCAATCAAGATGACATGTGAACATAGACTTGCAGACTCAAAGAATTAAGTCACTCGACCTGAAAAATCTTAACTCCAGTTCCTATAAGGTTCCTCTGGAATTAGGTAGATTAAGATGAAATCAAATCCATCCTCGATAACTATTCATAACTTGGTTCATAACCCACTAACTTTTTCATTTAGCATATGTTAGATATGCAAATGAAATGTAGATGACATGCGATGTAGATGAAGTGCAAGACACATTTTTGAAATGCAAAGATGATATGCAAGAGTAAATAAGAAGCCTCTTTTTTCTTTTTTTATTTTCTCTATTTTTTCTTTTTTCTTAAATTTGGTATACAATAATTTTTACAAAAGTATTTTTTTACAAGAATTTTATAAGTGTTATACAAATTATACATACTATACATGTATTTTACAAAAAAGTGTTTTTTTTTTCAATTTTTACCCAACCAGTAATTATTGCATACTATATACAAAAATACGTGAAAGTATGAGCTATGGGTAAAGTACATATGTAATATATACACACCCCTGTATATTTAGCATGTGCTATGTCCTCAGAGCATGAGAAGCGAAGAAAAAGACATAACTCATGCCAAGCGTAGGAGAGCTAAAATAAAAAAAGTATCGAAGTCGATCTGCCCCCTATACTTTGGCTCTGACATGCACAGTGTAGAAGAAGATCAAAAATGGGGCGGACGAGGTCAAGAGGGGAAATGGATGAGTATATATCTATGATGGGCATCGATCCCCCTATACTTAGGCTCTAATCATCCTAAGTCTAGGATAGAAATGCGTGTGAGAACAAATGAGATCTGGAGAATATACAGAAAATGGTGAAGAGACTCGGATCACTCTCCCCCTATACATAGGATATGTTCATCCTACGTATAGCCATAAAATGTAGCAAAATGGTGTCAAGACAAGTGATACGAATCACTAGGGAGGGAAGCAAATAAAATAAAGAAGATATATACAAGGAGGAGTGAGAATTTACAAGGATCAAGAAGTTTATGACGAAACTTCTTGCGGGAGCAGGGAGGTAGGTAATATACATATGTGTCGCTATCAGAATCGTCCTTTGATGAATAACAGTGAGGTGAAGGGATCATCCAACGAGGGTCGACACATGACTGCTTTCTCAGATATGGTTTAATAACAGCTGAACTGATCTCACTCATATAAACCATCTCATCTAGACCCGATGAGTATTCCTCCAAAATTCCTTCTCCGGTATGTTGAAGGAAACTTTCTTGGTCGGTTTTCTAGAACCTGAATAATTAAGAGGGAGAGGAGATTGACACACCTTGAGGGGTTCGGGGAACACCTCAAGGAATCAATTCTCGACTTCCTTTCACTGGATAACCAACTAGAGTAAGGAGCAACCATGTTTTTGGATGGGGTCAATTCAATCCTAGTTGTCTACTTTGAAGGTCCGGGATGTGGTGTGGTGCTGACCATGGGTTCCTCATCAGACGAGTCACCATATAGATTGTAATATTCATGAAGGGCCAACTCACGTCTCAGGGACTTGCTAGTGATCTCAGTAGGCTTGGCATTAGGAGTGATGCAAGCAATAGGAATTAATGATGTATAGGGAGTCTCTGATCCAATGGTTGGCTCGACAACTGGTATCTCAGGTGTAACAGGGAGGTGTGACTCATCTCCTCTCGATGGTCACGACTGTTAGCAACCTTGTGGGTTACCTTAGAGTATAGTGTGTCAAAGAATGGGTGAGGTCAGAGTGCTCCTAATGTTGTGAAATCGATCTTCTAAGTCTCACAATCTATAGTCACCTTAGTCGAGGCTAATAACGGCTTCCTGAGAATAATAGGAGACTAGTTTGTGGTGCTCAATGTCTATGACCGTGAAGTCTACATGGAGTAGAGCACCTTGAAAAGTAATGAACGATCTCTCTCGACCGTTTTATAGATCGATCAACCCGCTGAACGATCTCTCTCGATTTTCTGATTGGCCTGAGTTTTAGCTTGTCAAATACAGAGGTTGGGAGGATATTTATCTGTGAGTCATCATCGATTCTTACATGAGTAAAGGTAATGTCTTTGATTTCACATTCAACCCTAGGAAACCGCTTCACTCTACGTCTCTTGGTCTTTCTCCCCATCACCAAGGAGGCGGCCATAGACACTGGATGTTTCTCAATCCTTTTTCTATTATTGCTCGACCTCTTAGGCATCAATTTACTTCTCACAAATCGTTTGAGGTCAGGGAAGTGATCTATGGCCTTTTATTAAGGAAAGATTAAAAATAAATTCTTCATCGAGTGCTTCCCTTAGGGAAGGATCCATTTTTTAGATCTTTTCATTTTCTATTTTTATGAGTTTTTTTATTTTGCAATGTTTTTGGTCATTTTGGGATTTTTGATTTTTTTTGTTATTTTGAATAGGTGAAGGAGGAGTGGGAGGATGTACATACTCTAGATGGGAAGGTACGTGGTTAGTAGAAGAGGGAGGTAGAATGGACTCCAGCTGTACAGAGTGTGTGTGTACAACTTGTATCCTCTAAACTTTCAACATCGAATCCACTTATTCCATTCTCCACTTTCATATCTAAGATGTAATAAATTGAAATGATTTGATCGATAACATTTCTAAGTTTATCCTTAATTAATTCATATCTCTTCACAATCCTAGAAATATTATCCTCCAAAGAGTCCTCATAGCAAATCATTAAAGCAGTCTGTTAACTCGGAGGATACTGCTGAGATCTTGAAGTCTCATACTCAACATACCTAGACTCTAGCATGTAATGTTGGGTCGAGTATGGACCATCCAAATGGCAGATATTGATTGAAGTATTGAATAATGGTGTCAATGAATGGGGGGCTGCTAAGTCTAGCTCATGAGTCCAAGACCGAGCATGTGTAGGCTCTCTGAATGTGTGGTATGAAGGTTGGTCAACGTGGGCTTGATTACTAGGGTCAATCAAGTCAGGAAGCTCATATGGTGCGGGCCTCTCCATTCGGTTTGTTCAATAGACCATGTTATACCCTAAAGTCAAGTTGGTATGTGTATGTGTGAATTGTCGCATGGTCCCAACATGAGGTGAGGATGAGGTATGTGGGGGCACATAATTATGCCATTTCTCTATCTCAGCAATAGCTTGCTCTTCAAATGATTCGTTGATTCCAAAAAGCATCTGACTAGAAGGTGAGTTGGCCCAGGTTGGAAATAGGTCATGTGTGTAAGAAGGTGGGGTAGGTGAGAAGTATGTAGAAGTGGGTAAGTCAGTCAAAGTTCTGACTTTATAATCGGGTCGAGGTGCAACCGACCACAGGTAAGGGTCTCTCGTGGATGGTGGAGGATACATGGAAGAAGGAGAATGCGAAGATAAATGGTATATGGTTGAGGAGGAATGATCAGAGGGGTTAGGGTAAGGGGACCAATATCCTAACATGTTGAAGAGGAATGGATGAATGTAAGCGGATCAAGGTAGAAAACATGCAAGTACACAGGATAACGCACACAGACAGACACAAAACAAAATCAAGAGCAAACACCAAATTTCCTAACTCTACACGTCATGGACATAAAGGTTCTGCTGAATTATCTAGTTAATTTTAGTTGGTGACAAATGCAAGTCTTGAAAGATTAATGAGCTGTTAGGTGCATGTCCATGCCTACAGACTGTCCCGATTATTACGACTTGTTGCACCCACTTTCGGCTAGTATATGAGTAAGTGCGGAGTGTATAAATAATTCTACTCGTTACTTGAGGACAGAGCCTTACATGGTGTCCTCTAAACCTCCCACTCTACTAAGCAAATCCGGACCATCTACCGGCTACCCGTAGATCCTCGCTAGAAGTGGCTAATCATTTTTGTAGAACCAGTGGTCTATGTGAAAATCCTGGCTTGGCTCTATCCTAGTGTCATCTTTCTCTCATTTGCAAATAAATTCAGACAATGTTGGGGTTTCTCTCTCGCAAGCAATGATTAATTTTAATTATTTTTTTGGTCCAATTCAATTAGCAGTCCCGCTTTTAGAGATTAGTTGTCACTATAATTAATCCACACAAACAATCATGTCTACCATCCTATCCCATTATCCTATGTTAGAAAAAATATGAGAGGGAATCGGAAAAATCTGATGCAATCAAGAAAACGATGATGAATGCTTGAGTAATAATACTTACAGTGCCCCCATCTCTCTACATGCGGGATGCAATATAGAATTGAAATTTTACACTATATGAAATGCACACGAGAAAACCGTTCCTAGACAAGCAGTTCTATTAGCGAGTGATGAACAAAGTAATTTTCACTAGTAGCTCTACGTTCTAAGTACATCTCATTAAGTGTGATGTGTGGTCCTATAGAGTACGAGCACAAGTAAAACATTTGATCTGAGAGTCGCGGGTGCAGATCTTAGTTTACGTCAATAAACCGCCCGACCACGAAGGGTCCAATGTCCAATCTTGATATACATGCGAGATTCCTAATGGAATCCGCTAGAAATAAAGCAATTATTACAAATTAATTTTTTCGAAAATGAAAAATAAAATCTGTCTTAAAAAATCGTCTTGGTGTCTCAACAACCGGCTCTCTCCATGAATCGCTGGCCTCTGATGCACTTCAAGATGCGCCGACTTCAAGAAAGCTGCTCGAAGTCCACCGGGCCCTCGCACAAAAAGATAAAAAAGAATGTCAGATAGAGATATCAAAATATATATAAAAATCTAATAATTACAAGGTGGTTTGGGGGTCAGACTACCCAAGTGAATGGAAAACCTAAATCTAATTTTCTAAAATGATCCTAAGATGTTTGCCTCCCCAACAATGACACCATTTGATGGGACCACTGATTACCCTGAGTTAATCATGCAGAATTAACTTTTAAATTGTTCGTTGAAGTCAGGTAAATTCAGATTAATAAAAAATCGTAAATTTAATTATTTTTTCAATTAAAGAGAGCAGTCAATTTTTTTACGTGGGCAAGCCCAAGGTTGAACTCAGGGAGGCCACTATCTCCTTAGGTTGGTTTCTAGTATATCTAGATATTAGGTTTTCAAAAATACATTTTTTGTTATTTTTAAATGCAATAAATGAGCAAAATGCAAGTTTGGTGAAGTTCATGGACTAAAATACAATTCTCATTCAAATAGAGCCCAAAAAATTATGGAACTTTGCCAAATCGTGTAATGTGATAAAATTAAGCTACTATATATTTTTTGGAATTTTTGGATGCAAAATAAATTGATTATGAATTAAATAATGTAGACTAGATAGTTTTTGAGTTAATTAATTTTAATAAATACCAAACGTAAATATTTTTCAAAAATTAAATTGTCCTAGATAGGTCTATGTGAGAGGCATCCAGAATAATTTTTAATTAATAAAAATAATAAGTGAGGAATTAATTAAAAATCAATTACTAAATTCACAATTTCATTTATTTCAGCCTCGATATGTGTGCAAATTAAATGAAATATGTGCATAATGTTAAATATTTATAATCTACCTACTGTGATTTGTTTTGCAATTTTCAGAGCAATGGTTAATTTAATATAGAAATAATATCAAGAAATGGATAAAATATTTAATTTTTCACCAAAATAATTATATTAAATCATAAATGTCTCATAAAAATCAAACAAATATCCACAATGTTACGCATAAGCTGTCTATGATATGATTTTCTTATATTAAAATGATGACAAATGAGACTCAAATCACTATCTTAAGCAAGGGGTATGAATGCAATACAGAAACTAAAATTGATAAATAAACATGCACATGGATTGATATGCAATTACCTATACATCGGAGGGCGTTCAAATTTCCCATGGGAGGGGGATGTGTTGCATGTGTCTCTAGAGCAAGGCAATTTTCTGTTATTCCCAGAGCTTGGGGTTGGGATATGCAAATGTCCCAGCCCCTCACGTTCCTTGCACGTGAGGTGGGATTGAGCACCATGAGGTGGGTCGGCACGTGTGGGGGAGCACGTATGCTACTCCTGGTGGGTGGCGCAGGTCCTGCTGGGGTCACCAACAATGGTCCGTGCAGGAGGCGCAATAGATGACAGTAGTGGAGGCCGGCACTCACTGCTAGAACTGCCACGCGGGTGGCGAAGCTGGAAGCATGATGAAGTGTGGGTGCTTGGGCGGCTGAAGGAGCTCGAGGTGTCAATTAGTGGTGCATACAGCGGCGGAGAGGGTGGTGGAGTGCGACGTTGACCATATCTGTTCTCTTGATGGTTTGCTAGCACAGTGGAACAAGGGAGGTCACCGTAGCTGCTGCAAGTGCCCACATGATGGAGGCGGTGAGTGGTTGTTGTGTGCGGGCTTGTCTTGCGGGTGAAGGAGTGATGATGGAGACATGAGGTGGTTGCGCAGGGCGGAAGAGGGAGGTGCAACGTTGTCCCCCACGGGCAAGAGGGTGGCAGCATGGAAGCGTAGTGAGGGTGGAGTGCTCCATGCTGGTTGTGAAGGCTCGGTGGAAGCAGAGAGGTAGTAGGTGATCCCAGAGAGATTGGATGGTGGCCGGGGAAGAAGCAAGGAGTAGATGATAATGTTTGGTAGAAGCGGGTGGTGTTTGGGTTCAATCAGATCAAAAAGACGTAGATGGAGAAGACGAACAATGGCATAAAATTTGAGCAGAACAAGGAGAATGAAAAGGAAGAAAGAAGATAAACAGGAGGAACTACCTGGAGGTTGTGGAGGGAGGATTGCCTGTGGTGCTGGAGCTCGTGCTCCTGCGAGTCCTTGCTTGAGTCGTTCGGAGGGACGACGAGCTTGAGCAACCTTCTTTCGAGAAGAGGATGTAGCAAAGAAGGAAGATGATCCTCCTTTGGATCTCGCCTGAAGGTGAGGGTTCGTCTCTCAATGGTGGAGTTCCTCAGCTGTCACCTAAGGGCTGTCGGAGCTTGCTCCTCACTTCGTTAGAATGGTGGATACCATCGAATGGGGGTAGGGTTGTGCTTTAAAAGGTGGTTGGAGGAGACGAAGTGGAGGGGCGTGGTGAAGTGGGAGATGTGGGTGAGTGATGATGAACGACGTCGTGGGGATGAATGTGGGGGTATGCGTGTGAGAATTGAAGGATAGAGGGGGGCATGCGCGATTGCGCTTGCACGAGAGGGAAGGGTCGCAGTTAGAGAGAAATGCGAGGGTATGGCTTGCATGGTTTTGCATGGACGTGGGGGTAAGAGAGAGAGAGGGATTACGTGAGAGGGTAAGCATGCATGGGTGAGAGAGAGAGAAAGTGGGAGAGAAAAAGACAGGGGGAAGAGAGAGAGAGAGAGGGATAGAAGAGTGGGCCACGTGGCACGCCCTGAGGCTGCCACGTAGTGGCGAAAATAAAAATAAAGATAAATAAATAATAAATAAAAAAATAATTAAATTAGAATAAATAATAACTATTATAAATAATAAAATAAAATAAATAATTAAAAGAAAAATAGGGGGAATGTGGCAGCGCTAGGAGCTGTCACGTGTCGCTCCCAGAAAATTCAAAAATTAAATGTAAATAAAAATCCAAAAAGGAATAACAAAAGGGGTTAAATCAAAAAGTGATCAACATGAAAGTTGCTCATCTCGATGGGATCTACAACTTTCATGATGTATCGAAAATCAAAAGAGGTCAACTATATAAAAAGTATTTTGGGGGTACCTTATAAATATAAAATACCACATTTTAATATTTTGCAGATTTTTTTGTTATTTTAAAGTAAAAGAAAAATACAAATAAAATTAGAGGAAATAAGAAAGGAATATTTACAACTTAATATTTTTTGGATTTTTAATAAATAAGAAAATAAACAGATAAAATAAAGGGTATTTTGGTCAATATATAGAATATATAATAGGGGCCCAAAACCCAACTTTAACTATGGTATCCAAATTTTATGAATTTGATCTTGTTTTGAAATTATTTGAATGTATGTTACTTTAAAAATGAGTAAACCTAAATCAGACACTGTATGAGAGAGATATGCGCATTTACGTCCGTCTGTTTGAGAATTAGGTTTTGGGTTTATTTGTCAACATTTCAAGTTAGTAAATTTTATATTTTTGTTTTATTCTTGTTAGTAATATGTACACAATGGAGTTGATTTTATTAGATTTGGAGTTAGTACAAAATAGATATAAATAGGTGAAGTTAGCTATTATATAGATGAATATGTACAAGTGAATTTGGCTCCTTATTTAATGCAAATATGCATACTAAAATGCAAACATTAATTTTAAATGCATGGATGTAAATAATTCACAATAAATGGAGATATGCATCTAATTATTCGGTAACAATGATATATTTTTGACTTTTAGAGTGATGAATCATATATTCATCAATGTGAAAGTGATCTTCTCCTGATCTTCAGGAGCAATAGTAACCTGGTTGTATCTGGAGTAACCGTCAAGGAAACATAAGTACTCCTTCCCTGCCAACCTCTCTATGACATGGTCTATAAAGGAAAAGGGGAGCGGCCCTTCTTCATCACAACATTCAATTTCCTGTAACCAATGCACACCCGCCACGATGTGGTTATTCTCTTTGGAATCTCCTCTTCACTCTCTTTCTTAACCATCTGAATTCCCTACTTCTTCAGGAAAACATGTAATGGACTAACCCATTCAGAGTTGGAGATGGGATAAATAAACCTTGCATCGCACCATCTCGTAATCCTTTTCTTGACAACATCTCGTAAAACTAAATTCAACCTACGCTGAAACTCTCTAGAAGGTCTGCTGTCATGATTGAGATAGATATGGCGGGAGCACAAAGCAGGATTTATCCCACGGAGATAAGATACATTCCACCCAATATCCTTGGGGTTTCTTTCAAGAATCCATCATACGAAATTCTTGCTCTTCGATCAAAGATGAGCTGATAATGATCGGAAACTATCAATGTGGACTTACAAGGAAATCATATTTCATATTGAGTGGTAAGGTCTTCAGTTCTGGCAAGGTAGAATATGGCTCTGTCGTATCCTCATCTGTATGTGTGTTGGGATTTGCGTTGGTGGTAGATGTCTCTGCCATATAGTTATCCACCATCTCAATAAGCTTTAGAGTCAAACTACATAAGATGTCTTGAACATCACCTAACTCACTGCTATGCTCATCCTCATAATGACTAGAGGAAAATAACTCAGCTAAATGAAAATCATTCTCTAGCTCATCTAAAGTGGAGGAATCATGTAAACTATCAAAATCTGAAATGTCTACAATAAATCATCATGTATCTGCTCCATCTGCTCATCATCATCCATGTTGAATCATAGTGTACCATCAAAAGAACTACCAACTGTGGTCTCAGACCCATCCTCTGCTAGTATATCATGGGTCTCTACTCGATACCTCTCAAGGTTGTCAAGGAGAACCTCATCCATGTCATCACTAGTGGCTATGGAACTTAGGGCATCTGAACTGGTTGTAGACACGACACTGGATGTGTGTGATTCTCTCACCATCTCTATATGCACCTTCTTTCCATCGATGCATAAAGATACCTTCCCTATATCTAGTCTAAGAGGGCCTTCCAAGTCTCTAAGAAAGGCCTCCCAAAAATGATCAAGGTAAGGTGCAACTGTGTAGGGATTATAGATCCATGAGCAAACTGAAGGATCGTGTGAGATTTGTAAAGAGGACCTAACTTGAGCTTATCAAGTAAACAAGATGGTAACAAATTAATCGAGGAACCATTATCTAATAGAGTGCGATCGAATGCTGCATGAGAAATTTCGCATCTGACATAAATGTGCTCCTGAATCTTTCTTCTTCTTGGTCAAAACATGCTTCTCTATACGTGATCTCTTCTTCCTACGCATGGTACATCTATTCTTCAACCGATGCTTGAGCGTAGAGAAGTTATCCAAGGCATCATGGAGCAGGATTAAAAAAATGTGATCTTTTAATAATTTCTCAATCTCTGTATAAACGGCATCTTTCTTTTTGGCATTTTTCTTTCCTTTTCCATACAAGGCGTTGGGAAAAGGAACAATCTCCGTAATGACAAAATCAACATTTTTATTCAAATTAGAAGTAGAATAAGCATGTACATTGAGAGTCTCATAAGTATGTACAAAACTCTCTAAAACATGAGAAGAAAAATCTGCATCTGGAGTATCTGCATGGTCTGATGCGGTATCACCGTCTGACTCGCATGTGCCCATGTCAATTGTCTCTGCATTGCTCCTCTCTCTGATAATCATGGTGATGGATACCATGCTGGTCCTCGTTGTGGTGGGCCTCCTCCTCAACATCCAAATGTGTAACATCATGATCAACTCTTGCTCCTCATCATGTGCCCTCTCCTCCTCTCGATCAGGTGCTCGTGATGATCTACCGCTCCTGAGACAAATGAAGTTAGATGAAAATCTAGGAAAAGAGATCGTACCTGTGGTGGTGTCTACCTAATCTGAATGCCTCCTCTTGTTGTTCGGGTTCATCTGAGGTTAGGATGGGAGAGTGGTCTTGGGTGTGGCTAACTCATCCATGCGATGGTCAACCCACTCCATCTCTACTCTATGCGTTGTCTGGAACGTGCTCAACATGTCTATGATCTGGTTCAGTGCCAGGGCCTTTGAAGATATGTCAGACTCAGTTTGGTCTCCCTAGCTATCTACTTTCTCCACCTAGGAGTGCGTTGTTGTGGTGTGTAAGGTTGAGGAGACCTCTGTGGTGTAAAGGAAGACTACTGCTGCTGAAGCTGATAAGGTTATGCATGTGTAGTAGGATACTGATGTGAATGTGGTCTCTGATAGGCGTGCTGGTGAGACTACTGCTACGTGTAAATGCGGATCTCCATATTGCATATGACTATGTTGTTGCTGTTGGTGGTGGTGTACTCTCTGAGGAGTAAAGTGTGGTGAAGGCTGAGCAGGAGCATACCTTATCCCATTGATCTCAAGAGTAGTGTGAGAATCAACATCATCATCTCCAGGGCTAGTGATCTCACTCAAGTTGGCATTGGACGGATCCTCATGAAGATCAATCTATGGAGACTTAGTTGGCTATAACAACTCTCTTTGAATCAACTGAATCTGACGGGTGGGAGGAGTGGGTAAAGATCTCCGTACAGGCTGAGAAGTGGAAGGAGTGCAGGACTGATGGTACTGAAGCTATAGCTCAGTTACCTTCGTCATTAGATCGCTTAACCACTGAGGAAGTGATGAGAGTTTCTCCAACTCTCAAAGAAGCTGTAAATCCTAAACTTACTTTTGAATCACATCGACTAATGTCAACTTCTCACTAATGAATCCCATGTCAGATCGTGAATCAGACATTGAAACTTGTGCCACCTTCTAATGCTCTCAATGATGTGGTTATTGTAGGCCCTTCTAGAATGCTTGAGTGGAGTCGACAACGCGTGAGTTCTCTACCATCCCCTCAAAGATGGTCCAAAATGACTCGACATCCCTATTCAGATAACTACCACCACATGCGACACTTACTAGGCCCTGTATTTACGGCTAGACTCCTCCAAAGTAATTATGTACAAGCACCTTCAATGTAATCTCATGATGAGGGCATCTCTCTGTCAAATCCTTGAATCTATCCCATGCCACATGGAATGACTCATGTGATAACTGTGTGAAATTTGAGATCTGACTCCTCATCATATTCCTCTATCCTAGAGGAAAATATTTACACAGGAATATGGACTTCAGATCATCCCATGTAGAACTCTCGCTCCCCAAGTGACTCAACCAGTAAAGCACTTTATCTGCTAAGGTGAAGGGGAAGGCCTTGAGGCATATAGCCTCCTATGTAACTCCAGGATAGATCGTCATTCCAAAAATCATCTCAAACTGCTATAAAAACGTGAATGGCTCCTCTGAAGTGTTCCTATAGTACTTGGAAAGAAGTGAAATGAAGGATGGTCTCAGCTCGTATGACCATTGATTCGGTGTAACTGAATCCAATGTGCAACGTCCTCGCTCTTGGGTCATACTCATCTCGTAAAGTCGCGGGAACCACTGTAGGTGGTGGTTGGTTTCCGGCTCCTTCTCTTAGTGTAGTGTTCTCAGCTCAAAGCTCATTTTGGACTCTACACTGATCTTGGATTTGTATGCTCATCTGTCGAAGTGTGTCTAGAATCCCTTCAGTAATATCTGAATTTGGATCTTGTCTCCCATCTATATGTCTCCCATAATCATGCGGTCTCTCCTCAACAACTCTGTCCTCAACTGGTCCTTCCCTCTAGCCATGATCCTCAAATCCTCTAGGAAGGAAAAAGTCTCATAAGAACTCTGTGAAAAACATGTTGGAGAAATAGAGTAAAAATTGAGGTGTTGGTCTGCCTTAACTAAAGGGCTGTGAGGCGAGGGAGTCTGGGCCTGACTCACCTCATGACTAGGTGGGACCAACTCGAGAAGAGGGTCATCCCGAGTCTGTGAAGACATACTACGGACGGTGGAAGGTCGAAAGCTCACGAAGTCTGAGCATAAAATCCATCTAGTCGTCATTTTTGATGTCAAAAGAAAGTATGGGAGAGAATACAATGTCAAGTCAAGAACATGAGTGTGAAGTCGTATATGATGTGGAATAACGCACACCTCACATACAAGCACAATGCAAAACCCAGATTCACCAACTTCACACGGTGGAGACTGTAAGAGTTTGTTATTTTATATTTTAAATTTTAGTTTTGGTGATTAATCATTTGTATTAAGCAAACTCATAGAGGGTGTCACCCTGTCACCCAATATACATGCTCACAATCTCCCAAATAGTGGTACTATCTGCTCTTGCTGCCTGGTTATATCAGGCCCAAAGTGAACTGTAAAGTATGAGTACACCAAAACGACTCTATGGTCAGAGGCAAGTGCTTACAGTTGCAACCATGCATCGAAAAGTGATGCACATGTACTTATAGCATAAGTCCAGGGACTTTTGGCTTTAATCCTCAAGGTTGTGTCGTCACCCACTCTATTTGGAGTGTACCTGAATATAGTGAGGGGTTTGCTCTCCAATACAAATTTAGTCCAGATATTTTTTTATTTTTGTCAAGTTTTTACAAGAGAAAAACATATTTTTTTATTTTTGAGGAATTTCACTTTTTGGATATTTTCAGAAATATTTAGCAGGATGTCGATTATTTTTAATTTTCAAATTTGTGTCTCACTCAGGGAGAATCATGGAATGCAGCAGAAAACAATGATGTCTGCAGAGATATAAATAATACCTTATGCCAACTGTTTACATGCGAGTGATCCACGTAGAATTGTAACACCTGGGCTAATGCATGCAAAAGCGAGAAAAATCAAATCCTATCAACAGTTTTGGCGTAAGAATGAATTAATTTTTCAAAATAATATAACTTACACTTAAGTGTGGATTAGGGATCTGGGTTTTACTTTAGTCATCTAAGCAAACAAACATGCACCCTGGCTCCACAAAATCACGTGAAACAAAGAAAAATGTGAGAAAACCGAAAATCGTATTGAGGTCCCCCAAGTGCACCATCACCTGGTGAAACAGACCCCGAGAAAAACGGTCCATAGTTTGGGTATAGTCATGATATTCTTAATGGACCCCTTTCTAAAAAAGAAACGCAGGCAAGTGTCCCCATCTCCCTCACAAAAATAGGAAAACGGGCAAGTGCCCTCTCTTAGAAGAAAAAAATAATGTCTTGAAAAAAACAACTTTGTTTGGATAACCCGCTCTGCTCCTCTGCAATTAGATAGGATAAGAATAATCCGGTCTCTACGCTCTTAACTGAATTGGCTTCCGGAAATGCCAGCTAATCCTACAGGCCCTATAAAATGGGTTAGCTAAACATATAAAAGAAAAAAACAAACAAAAAACTCAAAAGAAATCAAATACAAAACCGACTCAAAAAGCAAGAAAAAAGACCTAAGAATAGTTTGTAAAAATCGAGAAAATAAAATCGAGAAAATAGAGAAAAATCAGAGATAGAAAAAATCACATAAAACTCTCGAAGAAAATATGAAATGAGAAAAAAAATCTAGAAAAATCAGAAGAAAATGATGTACAAGAAAACCACAAAAATTGGGAATACACGAAAAAAATTAGAGAAAGAAAAATATCACAAAGAATAAAACTCGAAAAATCTCAAGCATGGCTACACCTACTTGGCAACAGCTCCATTTTGATAACCTTCTCTAACCAAGCGGTAGAAAAATGTTGAAGTAGAAACCGCAAAAGAGAGACTCGATTAATCAAACACAAATCAACAAGCCCTAAATCTGAGTTTGTTTCACTATTTATTTAACCAGGCAAGTATTCCTGGGTCAAACATAAGGAGGCAAAAAATTACGCTCGTTAATTTTTGAGTGAAGAATAAATATTTTTGTTATATTTATATCTTTCTTTATTTTTCTTCTTTAAATCGAGAAAACTCTTTTTGGTGATTTTTATTTTGAAATCATTTTTATTTGATTTTTAGTTTTCCAATTTTTATTTGATTTTAAAAGGAATATTTTTCAATCAAGTTATCTACAATATAATATGTGAAAATAGTAGAGGAATAGTGATACTATATAGTAGAGAAATTGACTCAAGGCAACGGGCTCGAAAAAGAAGAGAAAATAAAACAAGACTAATCAATATTAGAGAATGAAATCCAAAACAAAATTTGCGAAGCAATTATCCAAAAAATGATATAAAAATAAAATGTAAAAAATAATTTGATGATAGAATATAGCCTAGGGCCTACAATGTTCACAATGGTCCAAAAATATTGTGTAAAAAATACAAAAGAAAAGATAAAGGAATCCTTCAATTAGGTCTTTAGTTGGGGACCTAATTGTAAAAAACTCTAGAATATTCACTTTTAGGTCCTTGATCAGGGGCCTAAATGCAAATATTCTTCTTGCTAAGGCGAGCCTGATTTTCCTGGAACCTCTGGGATTAATTTGCAGTTTGTCCACTGGTTCGCTATTCGCCGAGTGAGCTTATAAGGCAGGCGTTGATCTTCGTCGTTGATGAGGGACACGTGGTGCCAAACTGCACCGCATGTTCTTGCATGTGTTCTTCCCCAATTTGAGCGCGGACGGCGGCGTTCCTCGATTCTCCGATGATGGTGGTCGATGGCGAGCTCCTGTAGGGACAGATGGAAAGCTCCTCTCTCCTTCGAGCTCACCTATGGCATGGAAAGGTGGTTGGAGAAGACTGCGGTGGCTTGATAATAAATTAGGGTTTTAAACTATAGTTCTGAATGTGCAGGTCGATGGAATTTAATCAGTGTAAATAATAGATGATCCAGATGGTGGTCTTGAAGGTGATTATTTCTGGATCATGTACAACCCTGCAATAAAGGTTAAGGATGCTCGATTCAACAAGAATCAAACAAAATATTAAGAGTTTTTCAGTTGAAATATCAGTTCCAGGGAGTTGAACGTTCAAGTCCAAATTGAATATGAATTGTGGAAATTAGAAATGGTCTTCCATGTAAATCAAAAGAATGGTGATTACCCTATCTAATGACGTAATTAGTTGGGCAAATTGGAGCATGATGATGGCCCCAGGCAACTCGGGCTAAGTAATATCTGAGGTCGTTGTGACCTGAATTGCAAGGCACGGTCAATCAAGAAAAATAAGACCACCAATAGAAACAATCAAACATGAAAATTGAAAGAAGTGGTCTCCGTTATTTTTTTAACATGGTATAGCGATCAAGGTCGAACACAAGGAGCATGAGCTAAGCCTACAAAGTAGTCGAGAATTAAGAAAATAAAAGGGAATCTTTTATGGTTTTTAATTTGCAATTTTTTATATTTTCTAATAAGAAAAAGAATAAAAATGAGAAGGAAATCACACTACGCCAATTTTTATTAAGACTAAAAAGGGTCAAAAATTCAAAATAAAAATATTTTTTTATTTTTAAAATATGCAAATGTTTTTGGGTATTTTGTGGGGTTTTTCAGATTTTTATATAATTTTCTAAAAATGAATTAAAGTCAAAATATCAAAACAGTGTATAGCCTGGACTAGAAGGCAACTTTAAAATATCTAAAGTGCCCTAAACATCTTGGTTGTAATTTTATGTCAAACAAGATAACAAAACCTAACTATAGAAATTGAAAACAATTTTTTTTGATTTTATAGAATTTTGTGCAAAAAAAGAATAAAGAAAAAGAAAAAGGAAGGAGGTATTCAGAATAAATACAGAGTGACCCGAACCCCAAGAGAAGGCCAAGCAATGGCCTGATCGCCAAATAAAACAAGTAGAGAGAGATAGGGCCCACTCTATATTGTACATATCATTTGTGTAAACAAATAATTAATTATTTTTTACAAAATAAAAATAAAACATTCTTTTATCTCCCTGCATATATTCCTAAAAATAAAATAAAAATAAAATTCTTTCTCTCTTGTACAAAACACATGTATATATGATTCCTTATGTATTTATTATATACCTGTAAATAAACAATAAAAATACAATAAAATTTATTTTATACTCCAAAAATTATATTGCAAATAAAAAAATATAAAATTGGAGTATTTGTGTAAAAATAATAAAATAAAAATAATTGTACAAGATACATAGGCATATTATACCTGAATATAATACACTATGTTGTATATAGATTAATTTATTTTTCAAAAAAAACCCTATACTTTACCTTTGCTAGTCCCTTAGCAAACACTTATTTGAAAAAGAAGTGAAAAGAGAAAGAAAAGAAAAAGAAGGAGAATCAAGGTTGATTATTAAACTTGTCTTCCATAAATTGGAGTATGGAGCTTAGTAGGACCTTTGAATTATTAGTTTATCAGAACCTTATTCGGACCTAGGTTTAAGACCCAATAGCCTCTAAGTTCCACTAATCTATAATTAAGACTCCTCAATAATCCAGATCAGAACAAGTCTACATACACAAACTCTAATGACCATGAATCTTTTCTTGTACTGTGTAAGTGATATGTAGCTCCCCACCTCAGAAATGGCAAAGTAACATCCTCCCTCAACAAGGTAACTCTAATGTCCTAGTCTGGCAACTCTTTCCTCGAGGAGCGGGGTATTCCCTTCTAAGTTCAAGTTCAACCGGCTCGAGAAGAGGGGAAAGAAGAGAATGGACCATGTCCAGTGTAGCCACATATCCTTGGGAGCCTAATGAAGGATATTGAGAATCCTCAAGCGCATCACGGAAGCATGATGATCGCATCTCATGCGATCGGGGCGACTAGTTGCACTAGTCGCAAGATGCAGCGGAATTTAAAAATTTTAAAACATGTGATGAAACCACATGATCACAAGAACGTTTCTTGGATCGTTTCATCAAACCACAAAGTATTAGAAATACCTCTCGAAGCGTGGTTGCGATCACGAGATCTCTAAAGCAAGAGATCCTCCTGTCTCAAGTCCGATCCACGAAGACTGCACTTGCGGGCGCGATGATGAGTCGCGTGACTCCCGCAATCCTCGACGAAGATCCAAGCCTCGAATCCCCTGATTTCGTCCAAAGAAATCCGTCGTCTTCCTCTAGAGCAAGCGGCCCCAAAGAAGATGGAGATCCTCGAGTAGTTGAAGGCGAAGGCAATAAGGTCTCTCTCAGCATACAAGGTGGATGGCCACCTTAGAGAGGGAGAGAGAGAGGACGACGAGAATGAGAGAGAGAGTAGGCGTGCACCCTTGGTGTTTTATTCAAAGGCTAGGGTTGCCCTCCTTATATATTAGTTTGGGATCCAATGGATTTCAATCCATGGCTCACATGAATCCAACGGCTATGGTAATCCATGTACCAATCAACGGCTATGATTATTGTTGGTTAAAACCCAACAACATTAATTTATATAAATTAAATATATGTTGAATTATTATCAACACAATTTAATTAACATAAATTAATTATTAAGAGATAACATGATAACAAAAAGGGAGAGACAACAAACCACCCTAAAAATTAGGGGGCGTCACCTATGACTAAGTCATAGGTGACGCCACCTCTAATTGGTGGTATTTTTGTCTCCTTTTATTTTATCTTATTATTTCTTAATAAATTGCAATAACTTTTATTGCAATAATATCCACCAAATTAATTTGTGAATATTTCAATCATGTCATTGAAGAATATGTGAATCATATTCACATGCCAAACTAATTTTTAAATTACATTTCCAATTAATTAATTAATGTGAATCCAATCCACATTAATAATTAACAAATTCCATTTACAATGTTTCTCTCTCTCTGATATATCATAAATCCTATTTATAATATACACAGATATTATGGATATTACTATCCACGATCTGCTTATCCTTGATAATTAAATCCCATTTAATTATCTTGGATAATCATTCTCACAATATGAATCTCATTCATATTATACTTGATAATTAGATCTCATTTAATCATCAAGACCTTCTTGCTTGGATACTAAATTCATCATAGGAATTATTCTTGAACTCCTTCAAGAATAATTTGCTTTCTCCGCAGATACTTGGAGATATGGACAGAGCGATTGTATTGTTCCACGTATAGTGACTTGGATGTTGAGATCTCATCTCAAATCCATATCTCACAGACCTCCCATAGATGCTTGATTAAATCAAGTCCGTATACTTAATCTTCACATTGCATCTGAATCACATTTAGATCAATGTCCAATACTTGGACTAAGATCAAGTTACTTCTCTACTGAGAGGAGTCACTAAAATCCAGACATGTTTCATCACTCCCTCGGACTGGAAGCGTCATGGTTATACACTCGTTTATGATCACATCACCCTGAGGTATTCCCAATACCTGCACATCCTGCATACTGGAAAACCAATGATCAACCTGAAGTTGAAGATCAATTTTACACTGTCTTCTTCAGGGTTTGATCACCAAGTTTCTCAATCTTGGTCATTGGGATTTGGTATCGATCATATGCTTTCCCAAAGCATATATCATACCTTCAATTTCTTTTCATGCTTCCAAAGCACGATGACCATGCATGGAATTTGATCGGTCCCAATACCTCATGAGTGAGCTCATGTCTTCCGGTTCATAAGTGAACCTGTATGATCCCTTTTGAGAGATCGTATTACTCATATGCCCTTACATGCACACCAGCTCGCCGGTATATAGACCTTGGTTAGGTCATCAACCTACTGGTCTGCCAAATGTACATACTCAGACATATAGTAGCACATCTATCTCTGGTCAGAGGATGTGTGCCTATGCTGTGACAGTATTCAACATAGGACTTAGGTTATCTCGATCTCGCTAAGTCAACCCATTGACCTAACTAATCTGACACCTCCGAATCACTATTCCCATGCAGAGGACCTGCATAAAGAGGTCGGTCAGATATCAGCCTATGTGAGAAAGGATTGCCATCTCCTACTTAGGCTGGAGATCATCTCTTAAAAATCATTTGACGGTGCTTGATGAGTCCTCTATCTAACTCTTTAGATATTCATCCAAACACCAGCCTATACGATTCAATTATTGAATCAACAGCTATATGATCATCAAGATGGCCATGGTACATAACCCTAATTGTACAGAGGGACCTATTATGCAAATTATTTATTCTTCATTTCAGATCAGGGAATGATATGTGCAATAACAATTATTGCATAATGGCTCGCCGTGGGCTCGCTTGTCCAATACCCAACCAGTGTAACTAAGTCTCCCTGTTGCAAGCTTCATAGAGATGAGAATGGGTAACATAAGCTTTGCTTTATTTGGCTATATACACTCTGGTGGGTATTTCATTTTCTATCAGACCCACCCTTTTTTTGGAGTTTCTCTTTCTTTTGCGCAATTTTTTGATGTGCATATGTACAATATATCTACATGGTGCATCATATATACATAAGGACTTTTTCCTCTTAAACCAGTAGACTATCCCTATTTTGAAGCATTATTGCAACCCACAACTCCTGTCCTTAAACTTCAACACCGCCAGACCAAGTTGAGGCGCACTTCCTTCACTAAAAGAAGATGCGAGTTTCCGCCTAGAAGTACTACCATCGTATGCTACCCCAAGCCAAAGGAAACTGCCTCCTCACCACCTCATCTTTAGAGAGCTATGTGTACGGTATTGGTGCAAGTAAAGCCATTGTCTGTGAGAGTCATGTGTGCATTGTTACGTGTTCTACATAGGCTCATCAAGATGACATGTGGTCATAGCCTAGTGAACTTAAAGAATTAAGTCACCAATGGACATGAAAAGTCTCAACCCTAAATCCTATAAGGTTCCTCTTAGAATTAAGTGGATTGAGGTCTTAAACAAGCTCCATTTTCTAATTTAATTCCAGGCTATTTTAAATGTCAACTATGACTAAGAAAAACTGTACAGGTATATACAGAAACCTTTTTATGCAAAACCTTTTGAAAATGTGCAAATTTTTTTAAATGTTTGAATGTATGCATGGATGCAGAAGTTTTGAAAACTATTTACAAACATTTACACAAGGGTTTTTACAAACTTTTATTTTTCGAATATTTTACAAAAAATTTGTATTATGTACATAGTTTTGATACCAAAATCCTTGTTACAAACAAAACATTTTTACAAACATTTGTACAAAAAATATTTTTATAAATAGATATGTATGTGCAAGAAAGAATTTTATGTACAAGAAAAATTTTAAATTTTTTACGATTTTTAGACAAAGGATTTTTGCCATTTTATTTATTAACACACTTACACAAAGTACGAGTTATGGCTAAAGTATATATGTAATATATACGACACCCCCTATACTTAGCTCAAACGATGTCCCTAGAGTGAATCAAGAGCGATGAAGAAAACATAACTCGTGCTTAGTATAGGGAAGTGAAAAGGAATGATGTACTACAACGACGATTCAAAGAATAGAATGAAAAGTACTCTGTGCTTCCCCCTATACTTAGGATCAACTAATCCTAAGTATAGCAGACTGTACATAAAGGGAAAATCGAGTGATATAATGTACATGGTTTACCCCCCCCCCCATACTTAGGGTAAAATGTCCCTAAGTATATGCAATAAAACAGAGGTAAAAAGAATCAAAAGAATACTTAAGAGTCTTACACCTCCCCTATACTTAAGGTCAAAGTACACCCGAAGTATGGCATAACCACAAAATGCAAATGGGGTGTTGGACTAAAGAATGAAATGATATGGACAACTGGATCTATACAAGGCAAAAGACAATGATAATCAGGCATGAGATGCAACTGATGTGAGTCAAAGACCACATCTCATGCAAAATGAATCAGAGCGACATCAACGATTAGAGGCTCATGATCTAGATATGGTTTGAGATGCTGACCGTTAACACGAAAGGCGGACTCTGATGACATCTCAGATATGTCGATACTCCCGTTGTCAAGTACCTTTCGGAATAGGTATGGTCCTTTCCATTTACTCTGCAATTTCTCTGGAAATAATCTAATCCTAGCATCAAACAACCATACTCTCTGATCTGGCTCAAACTACTTATGGCTGATGTGAGAATCATGCCTTATATTTACTCGCTCCTTATACTGTAGGCTGCTCTAAGCTCCTTCAGGGTTGCCAATTCTGCCTTTCTTTGGTCACATATACTCCCTGGATCCAATAATATATCTGTGACAACCCAAAGTGACTTGTGCCTAATCTCAACAGGTAAATGGAAGGGCTTGCCATAAACGAGACGAAAGGGAGATGTACCTAAAGGAGTCTTGAAGGAAGTCCGATATGCCCACAAGACCGTGTTCAAAAGCTGTGACCAATCCTTTTGGTCCGGGTGGACTACCTTCTGCAATATCATCTTGATCTCCCTATTCGATACTTCAGCAATACCATTGGTCTGAGTGTGATATGGAGTGCCAACTTGATGGTTTATGCTGAACTCACTAGCAAGGGCCTTCACCTTGTCTTTGATAAAGTGAGACCCCTCATCAGATATCAATACTCTTGGCACCCCGAACCGTGAAATGATATTCTTCCTAAAAAATTTGCAAACAGTCCTAGCATCTGCAGTTCATGCAGGAATGGCCTCAACCCAACGACTCACATAATCCACGACCAACAAAATGTACTCGAATCCCTGACTCTTATGGAATGGACCCATGAAATCGATGCCCCATGCATCAAAAATCTCACAGAAGTGAATGAGCTGCATCGGCATCATATCACGGTGTCCACAAGTGCCCATCCTCTGACAGTCAGTACACCTCTTCACGAATTCATCAGAATCCTTGAAGAGAATAGGCCACCATAGGTCAGATTGGAGTACTTTCTATGCCATTGTCCTTCCATAGTGATGTCCTCCTACCTCAAGTTTGTGGCAGTATGTGAGGATGCTATGGTGCTCCTCTTGACGAATGCACCGACACCAGACGCTATTCCCTCCTTCATGATAAAGGATGGGATCCTCCCAATGGTAAGACTTGGCCTTCGCAAGGAAGGTCTCAAGTTGCTGTCTGGGCCAACCTTGTGGAACTTTCTTGGCAACAAGATAGTTCACAATGTCGGCGTACCATGGGAACGAGGAAATAGCAAGGATCGCCTCATCTGGGAAGGTCTCAGAAATGGGATCGGTAGGCTCAGATTCCTCAAGATTCTCTAATCGGGAGAGATGATCCGCCACCACATTCTTGACTCCAGGCTTATCCTTAATCTCATTATCAAACTCCTGAAGTAGAAGGATCCATCTAGTCAGTCTCGCTTTGGCATCCTTTTTAGCCATGAGTTACCTGATGGCAGTACGATCAATAAAGATAGTCACTTTGGATCCGATAATGTATGACCTGAACTTATCCAAGGCAAAAACTAAAGCTAGCATCTCTTTCTCTGTGACGGCGTAGTTCCGTTGTGCGGCATCCAATGTACGACTAGCGTAGTGAATGGCAAAAGGTACTCCATCCCTCCTCTGTCCTAGCACGGCTCCTACAGTAAAATCGGAGGCATCCGTCATGATCTCAAATGGGAGAGACCAATCAGGCGACTGAAGGACATGAGACTCAACAACTAGACTCTTGAGAGTCTAAAATGATGTAAGACACTTATCATCTATAATGAACTCGATGTATTTTGTCAGCAAATCAGTCAACGATCAGGCAATCCTACTGAAATCATGAATGAATTATCGGTAGAAACCGACATGCCCCAGAAAAGACCGTAACTGTCGCATGTTGGATGGTGGAATGAGTTTCCTGATGATATCCATGATGAGCGTGAGACCGAGCAGCTAAGGTAAATCAGGTATATCAGCGGTCGTTGCGACCTCAGTCGCTCGGGTGCTCAACAAGAAAAATATCAGACCACCAAATAAAAATCAAAACACGATAAAACTCAAGGTAGCGGTCTTGCTATTAGATTAACCTGGTATAGCGACCAGGGTCGAACTCAAGGAGCACGTGATGGCCTCGCGGCCTACGAAGTAGTCTAAAATAAAAACAAAGAGAAGAAAATTAGTTTTAGTGGTTTTAAATATTTTTATATTTTTTTGGATTTTTAAATAATAAAGAAAATAAGAAAACAAGGAAAGCAAGCAACTTCACACAATTATTTAATCACTCAAAATAAATCCAAAAATTCAAACAAAATTTTTTTTATGTTTTTTATATTTTTATGTTTTTGGTGAATTTTTGGTATTTTTCTGATTTTTAGGGAGTTTTATAAAAATGAAACAAGATAGAAAATGCAGGACATTATCTAGTAAGGCTTCTACAACCATGTAAAAATGCTAAATGGTTGTTTCAAGGCCTGGAGGTAATTTTCCTGTAAAGTATGAAATACCAGGGAAAATTAGGCACTGGATTTATTATTTTTGGAGTTCTCAATTATTTATTAGAATTTTTCTAAGTTTTTCAGTGTTTTTCAATTTTTATAATTTTTTAAGTCCAAAAATGACCAAACTTGGCCAGAAAATCAAACACAACAAAACAAACTAAATCTATTTTTTTAATTTTTGAAAATGTTTTTATGTTTTTTTGTGAATTTTAGAACTGGACAGCAAGAAAAATAGTTGTTTTTGAATTTTTAAAAATAAGAAATGGCTCCAAAAATTTCCCAAAATTTAGTGAAAATTCTACACAGTGGCAAGAGCCACGTGTCAAATTTTCACGTAATTTGGATGATATTTGATATTTTATTCACAACAAATACAAGCCCACAGTCACAGGGACCTATTTGTCATAAAAATATACTCTGGGGGCCTAGAAATAATAAGCAAAGGAATCCAAAGGGGTCCGGTGGAAAATCTCCAAAATCTCACCTGCCAAGCGCGTGACCTGGGCACTCAGGGACCGTTTTGCAATAAAACTTAAGTCCCTGGACTAAATAGTAACCCGTACTAAAAGTCCAGGGGCGAAAGTATAAAATTCCCAGGATATTTCAGCACATGCGGATATAAAATATTCACAGGGGTATATGTGCAAATACTATCCCAAGAAATCACGTGTCGAAGCATGTATCCCACAACGTACAGGGGTATAAGTGCAAATAAAATAAATGACAAGGTCCTCTATGCAATTTACCAAACTAAAATAAAAGTTCTAAAATATTTACAGGGCTAAATATTAACAACTAAAAGAACATGGGCCTAAGGGAAATTACCCCTTTATTTAAGTCGAGGGCTGAGATGGCGCCACGTAGACGATCGAACGGCTGGGGATGACGGTGCCTCAACGAAGGGTTGCTGCTCGGATCTGACGGTCGAGGGTTAGCCACGTAGCTGATCGGACAGCTCCTGTGCACTGTGGCTAAACCTCACTGATCTGACGGTCCAGCTCCACCCTCTGATGATCGAACGACTGGTGCTGCTCCTCAAATGGACGGCTCACTGTGAATCTGGAGCTGGAGGGCTGGATGGACGATCGAGAAGGATCCACGAAGAACAGGTGGCCGACGAACTTCACCGGCCCAGTGCGCGCACGGTGGTCCTCCTCTGAGGCTGCTGATGATCGGAGAAGAAGCACCTGGGCCTCCCGCGTCTGAAGAGCCCCTCCGATGGTGCAACGGAGCTCCGGAGAGCTCAAGCGACACCGGTTGAGGTGGAGTTGCTGCACCTGAACGTTCAAGCCCTCAGATGGGCTTGACTTGACCTGCAAAGAAACGCAACAGACTCCTGGGTCGAGGGCAAAGTGCCTCGACCCGATTAGGGGCGAGGGGGTGAACGATGCTTTGAGATGGGGGAGCTCCGGCGAAGCGACGGCGGTGGAGCTCCAATCCCAGTTCCTGTGCGAACTGGGTTGAACGAAGGGGTGGAGAATGTGCATGAGAGGAGTGCGAAGGTGATGGTCGAATCCGATGGTCAAGATGTGGACGAGGGTGGTCGGAATCGAGGGTCGTCGGCAAATGGGTGATTTGGGGCTAAACGAAAATTAGCTAAGTAGAGGAATAACTAGGGCTACCTGATGGACGAGGTCGACTGGGAATGAGCCGATGAAGCTCTGGGTCCTAGCCTCGAGGACCGTCGATGTCCGAGGCTCGAGCACCATGTCTGGGCGGCGCACGGCGGCGCTAAGTCGCCGGATCGATGGTCCGGTCACCCTCTCCTCGCTGCAACACCACCGGCCGACTGCTGTCACTCAGGCGGAGATGGTGGAGGTCCTGGGGTGGAGAATGCACGAGCCAAAGATGCCTGAAAATGCGGTCGGAGCTGATGCTTTATACGAGTGCAGGTCTGAGAAGAGAAGGTCGGGCAGGGTTCCGCGAAGCGCGGATCCCAACGCGGATATGACGGCATGGATCTCGGATGTAGGAGGAATGATCGGAGCTTGAGGTTTAGTGATTTGGAGATCGGGTTGAGCGGGAAGAATTTGGAGAAAACGGGTCGGGCACAATGAACCCGGCTCTGGTGGTCCTGGGGGGGAAGTTGACCGGGGGTCAACATCCCCCGTGGACCAATCAGAGCCTGCCAAATACCAATTATTTGATTATTTATTTAAAAATAGTAAATGACCGAATTAAGAAAAACTTAAAACATGAAAAATGTTTATTTTATTTTAAACTATTTTTTTTTGTGATTTTTAATTATTTTTTTGATATATAAATTAGGTATTTACAATATAGTACCATATACATAGGTATATACAATATTGATTTTTAATTTTTGATTTTTA
This sequence comes from Ottelia alismoides, assembly GCA_037367405.1. Lineage (NCBI taxonomy): Eukaryota > Viridiplantae > Streptophyta > Magnoliopsida > Alismatales > Hydrocharitaceae > Ottelia > Ottelia alismoides. The sequence goes on along the minus strand of JAZKJV010001147.1, from coordinate 98,977 downwards.
ATAATTATTTTTGTACAATTTTATTCCCATTTTATATTTTATTTATTTATAGCATAAAATTAGGAATAAAAAGGTATTTTTATTTTATTTTTTTTATTTATTTACATGGGTAAAATATATAGCTATATACATTTATATACATGGTATATATACAATGTTTCTTTTGGTTTTTATTTTTGTTCTTTTTATTTCATTTTTGTTTTTATGGTTTTTATTTTATTTATTTACACCATGAAATATGGAATATATACAAGTTTTATGGGATTTTTAATTTATTTATTTACAAGGTGAAATAAATAGAGAAAGTGGTTCTATGTACATAGTGGATATACACAAGGAAGGGTATTTTTATTTTCTTTTTAATTTTCTTCTTTTTTTTATTTACAAATATTTATAAATAAATAAAAACCCATTTTATTTTGATTTTTAGAGGAAAATATTATTATTCTAATTACACACATGAGCTTCCTTATCTCTATCTACTTTGGCTTTTATGCGGTCAGGCCCATGTTGAGCCCTCCCTTGGGATTAGGTCGCTCAATATTTATTCTAAATATCTCCCTCTTTTTATTTTATTTCTTTATTCTTTTATTTTTGCACAAAAACATGCTAATTATTTATTTTTTCACAATGCATGCACTTTGGTAATTATTTGTATTTACAGATATCTACATGTATTTGCAAAGGTTTTTGTAGCTAAAATATAAGAATAGAGTGATGAATGGGTATTCATCACCCCCCTATACTTAACTTTGCTAGTCCCTTAGCAAACACTTATTTGAAAAAGAAGTGGAAAAGAAAGAGAAAAAGAAAAAGAGGAGAATGTACATGGATCAAGGTTGAATATTAAACTTGCCTTCATTACATTGAAATATGGAGCTCGATCAGATCTTTGGATTATTAATGTGTCGAAACCTTATTTAGACATAGGTTTAAAACTTAACAGCCTCTAAGATCCACTAATCTATAATCAGGACTCCTCAACAATCCAGATCAGAACAAGTCACCAAACACAAACCCTGAAGACCATGAATCTTTCCTTAGATTGTGAATGTGAAGTATAAGCTCTCCACCTCGGAAGTGGCAACTTGACAACCCTCCCCAACAAGGTAACTCTATGACCCCAATCTGGCCACTCTTTCCTCGAGGAGCGGGGTATTCCCTTCTAAGTTCAAGTTAAACTGGCTCAAGAAAAGGGGGAAGAAGAGAATGGACCATGGCCAATGTAGCCATGTATCGTTGGGAGCTCAACCAGTGTAGCCAAGTCTCTCTGCTGCAAGCTACATAAAGTGGGACATGAATCTCAAGCTTTGCTTATTTGCACTATATACATACTCCGGTGGGATTATCATTTTCTATCAGACCCACCACTTTTTTGGAGTTATTTTCTTTTTGCATTTTTTTCAAGTGCATCTATACAACATATACATGTGCAGAATATATACAAGGAGTTTTTCCTCTTGAGCCAGTAGACTATCCCTCTTTTGAAGCATTATTGCAACCCACAACTCCTGTCGTTAGACCTCATGGCAACCAGACCAAGTTGAGACGCACTTCCTTCACTAAAAGAAGAAGAGAGGTTCCGCCTAGAAGTACTACCCTCATATGCTATCCCAAGTCAAGGAAGACTGCCTCCTCACCACCTCATCCGTAGAGAGCTCGGTGCTAAGTGCGGTGTCCAAGTAAAGCCATTGTCTATATGAGTCATGTGTGTGTTGTTAAGTGCTCTGCTTAGGCTCATTGAGATGACATGTGATCATAGCCTAGTGGACTCAAAGAATTAAGTCACCATAGACCTGAAAAGCCTTACCCCTAAGTCCTATAAGGTTCCTTTTAGAATTAGGTGGATTAAGATCTTAATCAAGCTCCATTTCCTAATTTAATTCCAGGCTAGTTTAAATGTCAACTATAATCCAGGAAAAACTATATACATATATAAAAAGATGCTATTTACACAGTATTTACACAAATGCAAAAATTTTTGAAAAATGTTTTGAAATCATGGATGTAAGCATGAATGTAAGTTTTACAAAAGTATTTACATAAATTTACACAATATTTTTGCAAACTTTTGATTTTCAAAACATTTTGGAAAAATTTTGTACTATATACATAATTTTGACATACACATATTTACACAAACTTTACACAAAAAGCTTTTGAAAACCTTTTTACAAAAAAATTTGTACAATAGCTATGTATGTGCAATAAAAGAATGTTTATTTACAGGGAAAATTTTTAATTTTTATGGATTTTAGGTTTTTAGCCATTTTTATTTATTAACATACTCACACAAAGTATGAGTTATGGCTAAAGTATATATGAAATATATACACACCCCGCTATACTTAGCTCGAACGATGTCCTTAGAGTCAAGAGCGATGAAGAAGACATAACTCGTGCTTAGTATAGGGAAGTGAAAAGGAAGGCTATATACAAAGACGAATGAATGAATAGAAAATCAAGAAGATCTCGGCTTTTCCCCCTATACTTAGAATCAAATAATCTTAAGTATAGCAGGCTGTACACAAAGGGGAAAACCGAGTGGAGAATGTACAGGGTCTACCCCCCTATACTTAGGGTAAAATATCCCTAAGTATAGGCAGCAAAATAGGGATAGAAAAGAATCAAAAGAACACCCAAAGGTCCTACATCCCCCCTATACTTAGGGTAAAGTACACCCTAAGTATAGCATAATCAAAAGATGAAGACAGGGATGTGGGACTAAAGAATGTAATGATATGGACATCTGGATCTATACAGGTCGGAAGAACAATGATAATCAGGCGTGAGATGCAATAGATGTGAGTCAAGAGACCACATCTCACGCAAAATGAATAGGGGAAACATCAACGACAAGCGACTCATGATCTAGAAATGACTTGAGCCGCTGGCCGTTCACTCGAAAGGTACTCTCAGAAGACAACTCAGATATATCAATGCTCCCATTGTGGTGTACCTTTCTCACAAGATAAGGTCCCTTCCATTTGCTCTATAGCTTCCCTGGAAATAGACGAAGCCTAGAATCAAATATCCATACTCTCTAACCAGGCTCAAAATGCTTGTGGCTGATATGAGAATCATGCCACTCCTTCACTCTCTCCTTGTATTGTAGGTTGTTTGAGAAGGCGGAATCACGAAGCTCCTTCAAGGCTGCTAACTCTGCCCTCCTCTGGTCTCTTACACTAGCTGGATCCAAAAGAATATCTATAACTGCCCAAAGTGACCAGTGTCTCAGCTCAACAGGTAAATGGCACGGCTTGCCATATACGAGGCGAAAGGGAGATGTGCCCAAAGGTGTCTTGAAAGACGTCCTATATCTCCACAAGACCGAGTCCAAAAGTTGTGACCAATCCTTTCGGTCAGGGCAGACGACTTTCTGCAATATAGTTTTGATCTCCCTGTTCGACACCTCGGCTAGACCATTCGTGTGTGGATGGTATGGAGTGGCAACTCGATGGTGTATGCCGAACTCGCTAGCAAGGGCCTTCACCTGGTCGTTGATGAAATGAGACCCCCCATCAGAAATCAACACTCGAGGCACCCCAAACCGCGTAATGATGTGCTTCCTCAAAAATCTGCAAACTGTCCTGGCATCAGCGGTTCGGGCGGGGATGGCCTCAACCCAACGACTCACATAATCAACGGCCAACAGAGTGTACTCAAATCCCTGACTCTTAGGGAATGGACCCATGAAATCGATGCCGCATGCGTCAAAAACCTCACAGAAGTGAATGGGCTGCATCGACATCATATCACACTGTCCACAAGTGCCCATCCTCTGACAGTCAGTACACCTCTTCACGAACTCATCAGAGTCCTTGAAGAGGGTAGGCCACCACAGGCCGGATTGGAGCACTTTCTGTGCCGTTCTCCTCCCAGAGTGATGTCCTCCTGCCTCAAGCTTGTGGCAGTAAGTGAGGACGCTATGGTGCTCCTCCTGAGGAATGCACCTACGCCAGACGTTATCCCCTCCTTCGTGGTAAAGTATGGGATCCTCCCAGTGGTAGGACTTGGCCTTCGCGAGGAACGTCTCAAGCCTCAGCCTAGGCCAATCTTGTGGAACTTTCTTAGCAACAAGAAAGTTCACAATATCGGCATACCACGGGAGAGAGGCGATAGCAAGGATCGCCTCATCTGGGAAGGTCTCACAAATAGGGTCAATCACGTCAGAATCCTCAAGATGCTCTAATCGGGAGAGATGATCCGCCACCACATTCTTGACTCCATGCTTATCCTTGATCTCAATGTCGAACTCCTGGAGTAGAAGGATCCATCTAGTCAGTCTGGCCTTGGCATCCTTCTTTGCCATGAGGTACCTGATGGCAGTATGATATGTGTACAGGGTCACTCTAGATCCGATAATGTACGATCTGAACTTATCTAGGGAGAACACTACGGCTAGCATCTCCTTCTCTGTGAATGTGTAGTTCCGCTGCGCAGAATCCAATGTGCGGCTAGCGTAGTGGATAGCAAATGGAACTCCATCCCTCCTCTGTCCCATCACGGCCCCCACGGCAAAATCAGAGGCATCCGTCATGATCTCAAATGGGAGAGACCAATTAGGTGGATGGAGAATAGGAGCCTCAACAACACAATTCTTGAGAGTCTCAAACGACGAAAGACACTTGTCATCGACAAGGAACTCGGTGTCTTTTATCAGCAGGTTAGTCAACAACCAGGCAATCCTGCTGAAATCATGAATAAATCGTCGGTAGAAACCGACTTGCCCCAGGAATGATCGTAACTGCCTCAAATTAGACGGCGGTGCGAGTTTTCTAATGACATCTACCTTGGCCGGATCAACCTCCATGCCCCTGTTGGAGATGATATGACCAATCACCGTCCCTTGAGTCACCATGAAATGACTCTTCTCCCAAGACAGAACCAAGTGAACCTCTATACATCGCTGAAGTACTCGGTTTAGGCAGTCAAGACAGGAGTCGAATCCGTCGTCGTAAACCGAGAAATCATCCATGAAGACCTCCAAGCACTCCCCTACCATGTCCAAAAAGATCGACATTATGCATCTCTGAAAAGTCATAGGGGCATTGCATAACCCAAATGGCATGCATCGGAAGGCGTATGTGCTGAAGGGACAGGTAAAGGTAGTCTTGTCCTGGTCCTCAGGAGCGATGGCCACCTGGTTGTAGCCCGAGTACCCATCCTGAAAACAATAGTGGCTCTTCCCTGCCAGTCTCTCAATGATCTGATCTATAAAGGGCAGGGGGAAATGATCCTTCTTGGTGGCTTGGTTGAGTCTCCTGTAATCAACGCAGACCCACCAAGAAGTGGGTACCCGTGTAGCAATCTCCTCTCCAGACTCGCTGACCACTGTAGTGATGCACGTCTTCTTGGGTACCACATGCAAAGGGCTGACACATTTGGAGTCGAAGATGGGGTAGATAAAATCGGTGCTCCACCATTTCGAAATTTCCTTCATGACAACCTCTCTCAGATTTGGGTTCAGCCGTCACTGGAACTCACGCGACGGCTTCGCCTCATCCTCGAGATAGATATGGTGGGAGCATAGGGTCGGACTTATCCCCTGGAGATCTGCTATGCTCCATCCTATCGCCTTGCGGTTCTTTTCAAGAACCCCCATCAGACGAGATTCCTGCTCTCCAGTCAAATCGGCGGGGATAATGATTGGGTACATCTCATGCTCACCTGCAAGGAACCTATACTTCAGCGATGTGGGAAGCGGCTTCAGCTCAGGACAACTGGGTGCTGGTGGATCTAGCCTATGAAAACTCTACGTGAAGGCTGCCAAATCCGCATGGGAGAAATGAAACTCTCTATCACTCTCAGAAACTGGAGAAGGCTGCTTTGCTGGACTGTCTCTGCTCTGCTCGGCATCTGCCTCTTCCCTAGTTGCAGGCTCATGTGAAGTCAGATCTGGCATGTAATCATCACAATCTGCTCAGTCAGAATCTGACTCCGAGGGATTTGTATCATCTAAGGTGGCCTCAGTACCACCATCATCACAAAAACATGTCTCACGGTCGAGAACCGGCTCTGCTGCCTCGAAAGTATCCTGGACCAGGAATGTGCTCTCCAAGCTATCCTCTATTGTCGTCTCTGCATCAGCGGAATCAGAATGTGAGAGGATGGCCTGTACTGCTGGGTCTGCCCAAACTGCCTCATCATCTGTGATCACAAAGTCACAGTCCTAGTGGATGTCTGGCCCTGCATCTGTCAGCTGCTCTGTATCTGAAGTAGTCTCTGAGCAAGTTCTGTCTTTGGCTCTGTTGTCCTCGACCGTCTCTATTTGTACACTTTCGTCCTCGACGCGAAAGTATACCTTCTCGCTATTATGGTCAGTCACTGCCTTGGTTGTGGCCAAGAACGGGCGACAGAGAATGATGGGGGTATCGGTCACCGACTCAGGGACCTCCATGTCCAACACTACGAAGTCCACGGGGAATTGCAGGCCCTGAATCGTGACGACAACGTCTCACAACAACCCATTTGGCCTCTTGACAGATCGATCAGCAAACTGAAGGACTATCCTGCTCTGTCGAAGAGTGCCCAATTCGAAGCAGTCGAGAAGGGCTGCCGGAAGTAAGTTGATCGACGATCCATTGTCTAATAGAGTACGGTCGAACCTCTGCTCTCTGATGTGGCATCTGACATATGGGGCTCCTGAGTCTGGCCTCTTAGCTGGCAGACGGTTCTGGATCGCGAAACAAGTGGCTCTGGTCAGCACATGAATCTCTGAGTGGTGGTTCCTCCTCTTCCTCCTGACTGTGATCCTGTCTCTAAGTGAACGCTGGAGTAGAGGGATGTGCTGCAAAGCCTCCTGAAGAGTCAGCTGTAATCATCTGTTGGCTGAACTCTTCCTGCTGCCTCTTTTTGGGATTTTCATTATTCTTCCCCTTCCCCATTTGAAGGGCTCTAGGGAAGGGGATCACAGTGTCCTTCTCAGATGAAGGACTAGGAAAGGGTCTAGATGGCTCGACGGCCGGATCCACACATACATCACGCACCACAGTGGGACCAGAAGAAAACAAACCCTTTCCTTTATTGCCAGAAATGTCTCGAGATACATCAGCTAAAGGAAAAACAACAAGAATCTCAGAAGAACTGGTGGCATCAGCACCACCATCGGCTGGTAGACGGGTGATGAATACTCATTCATCACTCTTTATTCTTATATTTTAGCTACAAAAACCTTTGCAAATGCATGTAGATATGTGTAAATACAAATAATTACCAAAAGCATGCATTGTGTAAAATTCTATAATTAGCATGTTTTTGTGCAAAAATAAAAGAATAAAGATTAAAAAGAAAAAGAGGGAAATATTTAGAATAACTATTGAGCAACCTAACCCAAGGGAGGGCTCAGCATGGGCCTGACCGCATAAAAGCCAAAGTAGAGGGAGATAGGGGCTCATGTGTGTAAATATTTATGTAAATAAAATAAAAGTATTTTTCCTCACAAAAATAGGCTTGTAAATATTTGTATATATTTATAAATATAAAATCAAAATAAAAATTTAAAAATTAAAAAGAAAACAAAAACACAACTTGTACATGATCACATTATACATAAGAACCACCTTTATCTTTATTTAACCTTATAAATAAATAAAATTAATTTCTAAAATTTTTGTAAATATTCTATATTATATAGTGTAAATAAATAAAAACAATTAAAACAAAAATAGAAAAATATATTGTAAATATACCATGTATATAAATGTACATATGTATTTATTTCACCTTTGTATATAAATAATTAAAATAAAATAAAAATATCTTTTTATTCCTTATTTTATAATGAAAATAAATAAAATATAAAATAGGAATAAAATTGCATAAAAATAATAATTAAAAAAATCAAAAATTAAAAAACCTATATAGTGTACATATACCTATATATTACATATTATGTATATACCTTATTTTTATTTCGAAAAAATTATTAAAAATCACTAAAAAATAGAAAAAAAATAAAATAAAAATATTTCATGTTTTAAGTTTTCACTAAATCGGCCATTTTCTACCCTTAATTTTAATTTTAAATTCCAGCCACATGGCCTTTTCTCATTGGTCCTGGGGATTGTTGACCGCCCGGTCAACTACCCCCCCCCCCCAGGACAACTTTGCACGGGTCCTTAGCGGGTACCCATCTTCTCGGATTTTTCCCCGCTAAACCCGATCGCCTACCACCTAAACCCCGGGTCCGACTCCTTAATGCTACATCCGAGACCCTCGCCGGGGTATCCACATCGGGATCCGCGCGCTTGATCGCCCTACCCGACCTCTTCTAGCCGGACCCGCACCCATATTTAGCGCGAGCTCCGCCACCTCGAATCTCATCTTTGGTCATTTGATTCCACCCCCAGTGAGCTCCAGTGTGTGCGCGAGAGTGACAGCTCGCGTCCGGTGCTGTCGAAGCGAGGAGAGGAAGAGAGACCACTGATCCGGCGAGCATCGCCGCCTTGCTCCGCCACCTGCAGGAGCATCGAGCCTCGGAGGGAGACGCTCCTCAAGGCGATGACCCAGAGCTGCGCAAGCTCATCCCTAGTCTCCTCGTCCACCCAGGTAACCTCTTAGGCCTTCCCTTTTCGTTGATTTCCCATTACCCCCAAATCGCCGCTCCGCCGTCCATCGTCGATTCCGGGCACGACCGACCCCAATCGATCATTGGGCTTCACCATCGCCCTCGCCTCCTTCCCGCGCACCTTCTCCATATCCCCATCCAACCCAGCTCGCACAGGAGCTGGGATTCGAACTCCACCGTCCCCCCTTCGCCGGAGCTCGCCCATATCGCCCCCATCGTTCACCGTCACTCCGCCTAACCGGGTCGAGGCAGTTTGCCCTCGACCCACGAGTCTCTTGGTCATCTTTGCAGGTACTACCAAGCCCATCTGAGGGCTTGGGTCATTCAGGCCAGGAGCCTCGCCTCCGCCGACCTCGCCGGAGCTCCCCAGAGCTCGGTTGGGCCATCGGAGGCTATCAGCAGCTGCGCATCACCACGCCGGAGCTTCTCCGATCTTCAGGCGCAGCAGGGGAGGTCAGGGGCGCACGCACTGGGCCGACGAACTTCGCCGGCCACCTGTTCTTCCTCGACCTTCAGCCGCCGTCCGATCAGCCCTCCCGCTCCAGTCTGCATCTGGACCGTCCGTGCTGGAGTAGCAGTCACCGTTCGATCTGGAGGAGGAGAGATCTGGACCGTCCGATGCTCGAGGGTTAGCCACCTGCGCCCTACACCGTCCGATGCACCACGTGGACTAGCCCCCGTCGTTGGATCACCCCGAGGAGCGTAGCGTTGGAGCCCCTGTCGTTCGCCACCGTTAGATGCTACACGTGGCATCCATCCAGCCGCTCCATTAATAAAGGGTAATTTACCCTCAGGCCCTTCTGTTTATTTCATTTCGTATTTAGTCCTGTAATTAGTTAGTTCAGTTGTTTAGTTTTTGGGATATATGCATAGAGACCCTTGTGCTTGCATGTATTTACTGATATGCCCCTTTGTGTGGTCTGACACGTGCATCGACACGTGCTCTTCTGGGCTTTTTACATTATCTACCCTGTAGTTCTGGTTGTTATCAATTGAATGAAAGTTTTTGTTTATTTGCATTTATACCCCTGTGCGTATTTTAATTGAGCATGTGCGTTATATATTGGGTTATTTGCAGATAAGCCCTTGGGCTTTTGGTACCTATTACCAAAAGGCCCTCGGAACTTATTTTTCTCACATTTGGGTCCTTGAGTGCCCCAGGCACGCGCGTAGCACGTGACTTCCTGGGTTAATTGCACCAGACCCCCCAGACTCTTGGGTATTTGCACTTTGGTCCCTGTGCACTGTGCCCCTTCTTTATTTTTGGATAAAATAGCAAAATACCTCCAAATCCAACGAAAATTGGATACATGGCTCCTGCCATAGTGTAAAAGTTTCGAGGATTTTTGAGGACATTTTTGTTTTCATTTGATATTTTTAAAAATTCAAGAACATCTACTTTCTTCACTGTCTAACTTTAAAAATCACAAAAAAATATTAAATAGTGTCTAAAAATTACAAAACAATTGTCTACTGTCTATTTCGTTGTGTTTGATTTTCTAGCCAAGTTTGGCTATTTTTCATTACTGAAAACCACTAAAAATTAAAAAACACTCAAAATCTTATAAAAATTCTAGTAAATCAATTAAAAATCCAAAAACAATAAAATAGGTGCCTAAATTTTCCTTGTTTTATTCTCTTTACAGGAAAATTACCTCCTAGCTACTTTGGGGCCTTTAGATATTTTATCTAGGCCCTTTTAGCTCGGCTGGACAGTACCTACTGTTCTAGCTACTTTTTGATTTTTAAAAAATCAAATAAACATCAGAAAATTCTCAAAAATTCACCAAAAACATTAAAAATTATAAAACACATAAAAATATTTTTTTGAATTTTTTGGTTGATTTTTAGTGCTTTTAGTAAATTGTTGAAGTGTGTGTTTATTTACTTTTCTGATTTTCTTAATTAACTAAAAATCCAAAAAAATATTAAATAATCAAAAACCACCAAAAACATTTCTTTTATTTTCTTTTATCTCTTTTTGACTACTTCGTAGGCCGAGAGGCCAAACCGTGCTCCTTGTGTTCGACCCTGGTCGCTATACCAGGTTAAATAAATAGCGAGACCGCTATCGCATTTTTGATTGATTTTATCTATCTTGGTGGTCTAATTTTTCTTGATTGTTCGCACTTGATTGCTGGGGTCGCAACGACCGCTGAGCACCTTTATCAGAGTGGTCATTTCGCGTTCATCAACGGGCGGCCTCAGTACCGCGCTCTGGCTCGGCAATAGAGGTGGCCTCAGTACCACCTCCTCCAACTGGTGAAACGGTGGCCTCAGTACCGCCGGTGGGATCAGCATCCGTGGTGGCATCAGTACCACCGTCATCATCTCTAGCGGCCTCAGTACCGCTCTTCTCCTCGTCTGGCGCTCTGGATGCATCCTCGAGGTGTCGCTCAGATGAGGCGCCGCCTGTTAGCATCCTAGCGCTCCAAAGTGTGACAAAATCAGTATCTAAAAGATATGTAGGCATATCACCAAAAGTATCACTCGGAGTGGCATACTCAATGCAAACTACCTGCTCAGATTTCCTCTTGAGGTTGTTGGGATTCAGCTCAATCTGGGCAGGGATGGTGTCCTTCCCTCTCACGATGTCCCGCATCTCCTGGCGGAACTCATCCATATCCCGTCGAAAAGTCGCCTTCTGATCTGTAAGAAGGTGGGCTATGTCATCCAAGGCGGGGCTCTCATAGGATAGCCCATGAGAACCCGACGGGTAGCCTCTCTAGTGGTGAGGTTGCTGGTGCTGTGGCTGAGAGGGGTAAGAATGTGGCTGATGCTGCGGCTGATGCGGCTGATGCGGCTGATCACGCCTCCAAGACTGTCCCTGCTGATAGGGACGAGGACCATATTGTGGTGACTGCTGTGGCTGTGGCTGGGTATAGACTTGGGGCTGTTGCTGCTGGTGATCCCTCTGATGGTTGTACTGGCCACCCTGACCTGACGGCTGCTGCTGGGGCTGGGCACCTCCGGCCGCCCAACAGAATCTGGGATGGTCTCGTCGGATACCGGGCTGGGGGCGGTCGCACCAAATCCCGTTGACATCCATCAGCGGCTCTGAATCGTACTGGGGTGGCGGGAGCACTGCTAGAGGTTGATCCGGCTAGTATACCACCATCTGAGTGTCAGTGGATGGTGGTGCCTGGTAGGTGAGTTGCGGCTGTTGGTACTCCCGCCTGTACAAGATGGACCTGTCTATGCTGGTGGTGGGAGCTGGAGTGCTGGGACGAGCTGCTGCTGCTACTCGGATTGCCTCGTGCATGAAGACGAGGCTGTGAAGCTGTCTGTGCCTCCTGGAGACACATGAGCTGTGTCTTCAGGTCACTCAGAGTCTGTGCCATCTGCTCCATCTGCGTGATGCCATGGCACTGCTTCTTCTCTATGATCTCCATCCGGTCCAGCTTCTCGCTGATAATCCCCATGTCTGCGGTTGAGGACTCGGCCTGTGCTGCTGCTACCGCTGACAAACTTGATGGACCGATGTCGTCCCGTGCTATCCTCTGGTACTGCACGGTCTGTGGCTGCTGGGGTCTGCCCTGTGTGTACAATCGGGTCTGGGACATCACCATATAGTTCTTGGCCATCTCCTCGTAGATGGCCCAGACCTGATCGTGATCCTTGGCGAAGTAAGATCCGCCACAAGAAGCGTTCACCAAGCCCTGAAGCTCTGGTGTCAGCCCGCTGAAAAAGCTCTGCACAAGGTTCGGCTTGGAAATGTCGTGGTGCGGGCATCTGTCGGTCAGCTCTCGAAACTTCTCCCATGCCTCGTGAAACTGCTCGTTGGGGAGCATGGAGAAGTTGCTGATCAGAGCTCTAGCTGCGTTCGTTCGCCCGAGTGGATAGTACTTATGCAAGTACTCGGTGCGGAGCTGCTCCCAGGTGTAGACGAACTTCCCCAGATGCTTCAGCCAGGTGGCTGCTCTGTCTGCTAAGGAGAAGGGGAATGCAATCATCCGGATGGTATCTAGGTCCACCTGACGGTCGTGGACTGTGTTGCAGATCATCAGAAACTCCTGGAGGTAGAGATGGGGCTCCTCTGTGGCGAGCCCATGGAAACGGGGGAGGAGCTGCAAAGTGTTCAGGGGGAACTTGAAGTCCCCCACGATGGCTGGTAGAACAACCCAATGATGCATCAGTGTCGATCCGGGGTTGTGTAACTCCCGCATCGGTCTCGGTGGATCTGCTACGGCTGCTGCGGCGGCTGCCGCGGCCTCATCGGGTATCCTCGGCCCGTCTCTACGCTGCTCTCGGTCTGCTCTCAACTGCTCCATCTCGCGCCTCATATCCAACATGAATGCGCCCTGATCCCTCAACTGCTGCTGCACTGTCTCGAGGGAGGTGATCAGGGTGGAGTTGATCGCACCCTGGTCCAGAACGAAATGCTCATGTTGCGAACCTCTGGTGTGATCATCACTACTGTCGGCCATAGTCTCTGCAAAATCAAAACATCCAAACTCAGGTGTCGATAAATCATCGGTCTGTCTCTCATCTGGCACTGGTATCTCGGTCTCAAAAGAAGGGGGATCGAGGGGGAACAGGGTGGAGTCGTACTCAGGTTCGGAGAGCGGGTCTTGGCTCTCGCGAACCAACCTAGATGAGCGGGTAGACGCGCCCGAAAGCGGTGCAGCCAGAGGCTGCCTAAGAGATTGTCTGCCCATCATCTTGATGTGGCGAGTAAGGCAGATGAGATCTGGTAACAACTATGATCACAAACAAACCCCCAATTCACCAATACAACGTGAGCTGAAGACCGTAAAGACTCAGTCAATTTATCGTGTCAATTTTTATTTTGGTGATCAGTCAGGATATCAGACTGATTACGTGACCTGTTGGGTTACCCGATATTTTCCCAACCGACTGTTCCGTACAGAAATAACCGATAATCAGTCGAGAAGAATATCGGAGGGCTCTACCTAGTGTTCGGGGTCACTCTCTCGCACAATCAAACCAGACAATGAGGGGGTTGCTCTCCCCTAGACAAAAATTTTAAGTGAGGTGTCTTTTAGGGTTGATAGTGTTAGCAGTCCCAAATTTTATTTTTTTCTTTGTAGGTATTTTTCAATAAAAAGAAAATCGCCTAACGAATTTTTCGGTTCTCCTGGTTATTAAGTCCAAAAACAGGGGGAGAAGACGAAAAAGCCGATGCGCGATGAAATCAATGATGCATGCAGAGTAAGAAATGCGTACCTGACTCCAGCAGTCTACGTGCAAGATGATCCACGCAGAATTGAAAGACAGAAAATAAACTACCTAAATGGTGCAAGCGGAAAGCCGATTCCCTAGATAGCAATTTCTACTCGAAAGAACAATCTAGCTGATCACCAGCCTCTGATCCAAAGGGTCTGGTCTCGGCCACCCCTCCTCCTCCCGAAAAATCAGGTTTAGGAACAGCGCTTGGCAGGGCGGGCTGCGGCACGTAGGCTCGAAGGAAGCGAGTCAACTATTTTTATTAATCTTTTATTATAGGTCCAATTACCGAACTATAGGAACAGGCAAATATATTAGGGTGCTTGGATCCTATGAATTACGTCACAATCAAACAGAAATTCCTAAGGCTAGGGGCTCGAGAAAAACCACGAGAAAACGGAAAAGGCAGTGAAAAACAAAAACCACGTAAAAAGCTGCGAAGAAAACCAAAGGGTCCCTCGAGCACACCGGTGCTCGGCGAAACAGACCCGAGAGTGTCCAAGTCCAAAAGAGTTGTCCCTATATTATTACAATAATTCAAATAATCTGAAATAAAGTCTAATCTACTGCTAAGCTAATCCTCTCCCACTCATCTACTCCCTCGCGCTCTCCTGCGGCTTCGTGCAGAAGGGAGCCGCCTCCGAACACCGCGGTTGCGCCGGCTTCTCGAGAGTCGTCGCCTCGGTCCTCAGGCCCTCGCAAGACAATAATAAAGTATCAAATACCAGATAAAAATGAACCAGATAAAATAAAATAAAGCAAGTAGGGTATATATTCAAAAATGCAAATAAAAATAAACAAGCACAAACAAACAAAGGCAAAAATAAAATAAAAGAAAATAAAACAAAAATAAAAGAAAAATAAAAAGCCGCGAAAATTCGCGGACTCAGATTGAGCCGCGGAAAGCCGCGAAAAAGAAAACAAAATAAAGAGAAAATAAAAACTGACTATTAAGCCGTGCTCCCCGGCAACGGCGCCATTCTGATGAGCGTGAGACCAAGCAGCTAAGGTAAATCAGGTATATCAGCGGTCGTTGCGACCTCAGTCGCTCGGGTGCTCAACAAGAAAAAGATCAGACCACCAAATAAAAATCAAAACACGATAAAACTCAAGGTAGCGGTCTCGCTATTAGATTAACCTGGTATAGCGACCAGGGTCGAACTCAAGGAGCACGTGATGGCCTCACAGCCTACGAAGTAGTCTAAAATAAAAGCAAAGAGAAGAAAATTAGTTTTGGTGGGTTTTTAATATTTTTATATTTTTTTTGGATTTTAAATAATAAAGAAAATAAGAAAACAAGGAAAGCAAGCAACTTCACACAATTATTTAATCGCTCAAAATAAATTCAAAAATTCAAACAAAAATATTTTTTATTTTTTTTTTATAATTTTTATGTTTTTGGTGAATTTTTGGTATTTTTCTGATTTTTAGGGATTTTTATAAAAATAAAACAAGACAGAAAATGCAAGACACTGTCCAGTCAGGCTTCTACAACCATTTAAAAATGCTAAATGATTGTTTCAAGGCCTAGAGGTAATTTTCCTGTAAAGTATGAAATACCGGGAAAAATTAGGCACTAGATTTATTATTTTTGGAGTTTTCAATTATTTATTAGAATTTTTCTATGTTTTTCAGTGTTTTTCAATTTTTATAATTTTTATAAGTCCAAAAATGACCAAACTTGGTCAGAAAATCAAGCACAACAAAATAAACTAAATATAATTTTTTGTAATTTTTGGAAATGTTTTTATGTTTTTTTGTGAATTTTAGAACTGGACAGCAAGAAAAATAGATGTTTTTGAATTTTTAAAAATAAGAAATGGGCTCCAAAAATTTCCCAAAATTTAGTGAAAATTCCACACAGTGGCAGGAGCCACGTATCAAATTTTCATAATTTGGATGATATTTGATATTTTATTTACAACAAATACAAGCCCACAGTCATAGGGACCTATTTGTCATAAAAATATACTCTAGGGGCCTAGAAATAACAAGCAAAGGAATCCAGGGGTTCCAGTGCAAAATCTCCAATATCTCACGCGCCAAGCGCGTGACCTGGGCACTCAGGGATCGTTTTGCAATAAAACTTAAGTCCCTAGACTAAATAGTAACCCGTGCTAAAAGTCCAGGGGCAAAAGTATAAAATTCCCAAGATATTTCAGCACATGCGGATATAAAACGTTCACAGGGGTATATGTGCAAATACTAAAAAGATGTTTTCATTTACGAACACCTTAAAACATTAGGCCCATACATACAACTATCCCAAGAAATCATGTGTCGAAGCACGTGTCCCACAACGTACAGGGGTATAAGTGCAAATAAAATAAATGACAAGGTCCTCTATGCAATTTACCAAACTAAAATAAAAGTTCTAAAATATTTACAGGGCTAAATATTAACAACTAAAAGAACAGGGGCCTAAGGGAAATTACCCCTTTATTTAAGCCGAGGGCTGAGATGGCGCCACGTAGCCGATCGAACGGCTGGGGACGACGGCGCCGCAACGAAGGGTTGTGGCTCGGATCTGACGGTCGAGGGTTAGCTACGTAGCTGATCGGACGGCTCCTGTGCACTGTGGCTAAACCTCACTGATATGACGGTCCAGGTCCACCCTCTGATGATCGAACGACTGGTGCTGCTCCTCAAATGGACGGCTCGATGTAAATCTGGAGCTGGAGGGCTGGATGGATGGTCAGGGAGGATCCACGAAGAACATGTGGCCGGCGAACTTCGCCGGCCCAGTGCATGCACGGTGGTCCTCCTCTGAGGCTTCTGATGATCGGAGAAGAAGCACCTGGGCCTCCCGCAGCTGAAAAGCCCCTCCGATGGTGCAACAGAGCTCCAGAGAGCTCAGGCGACACTGGCGGAGGTGGAGCTGCTGCACTGAACGTTCAATCCCTCAGATGGGCTTGACTTGACCTGCAAAGCAACGCAACAGACTCCTGGGTCGAGGGCAAGGTGCCTCGACCCGGTTAGGGGTGATGGGGGTGAATGATGCGTCGAGATGATGGAGCTCCGGCGAAGCGACGGTGGTGGAGCTCCAATCCCAGTTCCTGTGTGAACTGGGTTGAACGAAGGGGTGGAGAATGTGCGTTAGAGGAGTGCGAAGGTGATGGTCAAATCCGATGGTCAAGATGTGGATGAGGGTGGTCGGAATCGAGGGTCGTCGGCGAATGGGTGATTTGGGGCTAAACGGAAATTAGCTAAGTAGAGGAAGAACTAGGGCTACCTGATGGACGAGGTCGACTGGGAATGAGCCGATGAAGCTCTAGGTCCTAGCCTCGAGGGTCGTCGATGCACGAGGCTCGAGCACCACGTCTGGGCGGCGCACGACGGAGCTAAGTCGTCGGATCGATGGTCTGGTCACCCTCTCCTCACTGCAACACCACCGGCCGACTGCTGTCACTCAGGCGGAGATGGTGGAGGTCTTGGGGTGTAGAATGCACGAGCCAAAGATGCATGAAAATGCGGTCGGAGCTGATTCTTTATACGAGTGCAGGTCTGAGAAGAGAAGGTCGGGCAGGGTTCCGCGAAGCGCGGATCCCAACGCGGATATGACGGCGTGGATCTCGGATGCAGGAGGAATGATCGGAGCTTGAGGTTTAGTGATTTGGCGATCGGGTCGAGCGGGAAGAATTTGGAGAAAACAGGTCGGGCGCAACGAACCCGGCTCTGGTGGTCCTGGGGGGGGGGGAAGTTGACCGGGGGTCAACATCCCCCGTGGACCAATCAGAGCCTGCCAAATACTAATTATTTGATTATTTATTTAAAAATAGTAAATGGCTGAATTAAGAAAAACTTAAAACATGAAAAATGTTTATTTTATTTTAAACTATTTTTTATTTTTAATTATTTTTTTGAAATATAAATTAGGTATTTACAATATAGTACCATATACATAGGTATATACAATATTGATTTTTAATTTTTGATTTTTAATTAATTATTTTTGTACATTTTTGTTACCATTTTATATTTTATTTATTTATATCATAAAATTAGGAATAAAAAGGTATTTTTATTTTATTTTTATTATTTATTTACAAGGGAAAAATAAATAGCTATTTACATGTATATACATGGTATATATACAATATTTCTTTTGGTTTTTATTTTTGTTCTTTTTATTTCATTTTTGTTTTTATGGTTTTTATTTTATTTATTTACACCATGAAATATAGAATACATACAAGTTTTATGGGATTTTTAATTTATTTATATACAAGGTGAAATAAATAGAGAAATTGGTTCTATGTACATGGTGGATATACACGAGGAAGGGTATTTTTATTTTCTTTTTAATTTTCTTCTTTTGATTTTGATTTTGTATTTACAAATATTTATAAATAAATAAAAACCCATTTTATTTTGATTTTTAGAGGAAAGTATTATTATTCTAATTACAGACATGAGCTTCCTTATCTCTCTCTACTTTGGCTTTTATGCGGTCAGGCCCATGCTGAGCCCTCCCTTGGGATTAGGTCGCTCAATATTTATTCTAAGTATCTCCCTCTTTTTCTTTTATTTCTTTATTCTTTTATTTTTGCACAAAAGCATGCTAATTATTTATTTTTACACAATGCATGCACTTTGGTAATTATTTGTATTTACAGATATCTACATGTATTTGCAAAGGTTTTTGTAGCTAAAATATAAGAATAAAGAGTGATGAATGGGTATTCATCAATCCACCTTGGCCGAATCAACCTCCATGCTCCTGTTGGAGATGATATGACCAAGCACCGTCCCTTGAGTCACCATAAAGTGACTCTTCTCCCAGGATAAAACAAGATGAACCTCAATGCAGCGCTGAAGGACGCAGTCTAGGCAGTCAAGACAAGCATCAAACCTATCGCCATAGACCGAAAAGTCATCCATGAAGACCTCTAAACAGTTACCCACCATGTCCGAGAAAATGGACAACATGCACCTTTGGAATGTCGTCGGGGCGTTACATAGACCAAAGGGCATCCATCTGAAAGCATAAGTCCCAAACGGACATGTGAATGTAGTTTTGTCCTGGTCTTCGGGCGCAATGGCCACCAGATTGTAGCCGGTGTACACGTCAAGAAAGCTGTAATGCCTCTTCCCAGCTCGCCTCTCTATAATCTGATCAATAAAAGGTAGCGTGAAATGATTCTTCTTGGTGGTCTGATTCATACGTCTGTAGTCCACACAGACCCTCTGAGAAGTGGCTACCCTGGTAGCTATCTCCTCTCCAAACTCACTCACAACTGTAGTTATGCCCGTCTTCTTGGGCACCACATGTAATGGACTAACCCATTTGGAGTCGGAGATGGGGTAGATAAAATCGATGCTCCACCATTTCCAAATCTCCTTCATGAAAACCTCTTGAAGATTCGGGGTTCAGCCGTCGCTGGAACTCACACGATGGCTTAGCATCCTCTTCGAGATACATATGGTGGGAGCACAGGCCGAACTTATCCCCTGGAGATCAGCTACACTCCATCCTATTGCCTTGAGGTTCTTTTCAAGAAAATCCATTAAACAAGATTCTTGCTCTCCAGTCAAATCTGCTGAGATAATGACTAGGTACATCTCATGCACGCCCGCAAGGAACCTATACTTCAGCGACTGTGGCAAAGGCTTCAGTTCTGAACAACTGCAAGCTGGCAATTCTGGCTTTTGAAATGTCTGTGTGAATACAACCAGATCTGCGTGGGAGAACTCTCACTGATCATGAAAAACTAATGTAGACTACCCTACTGGTATATCTGTAATCTGTGTCGGCTCAGTCTCCACCCTAGCTGTTGGGTCTGTTGGAATCAGATAAGGTAACAACTCATCAAATTCGGGCCAATCTATATCTGACTCCGAGGGATCTGAATCTGAATCTTAAGGAATATATGCTGCCTCATTAGCCTGAACACAATCTTCATCCTCGAATGTGTCCTCTGCCAAGAGTGTGCTCTCCAAGCTCTCCTCTGCTAGGATCTGTGAATCTGTAGTATCTGAGGGTGAAAGGAGGGCTCGTTAAATGGGGTCAGAACAAGAAGCTTCATCATCAATGATCACAAAGTTGCACTCTTGGTGGACATCTCGCTCTACCTCTGTCATCCGCTCTACATCACTGGACTGCTCTGACCAAGCTGAATCTCGTGCTCTAGTCTTGTCGATCATCTCTATTTGTATACTCATACCCTCAACGCGAAAGTACACCTTCCCACTATCATTGTTGGACACTGCCTTGGCTGTGGACAAGAATGGGCGTCTTAGAATGATGGGGGTATCGATCACAGACTCAGGGACATGCTCTGAATTGTGACGACCACATACTTCAACATCCCCTTCGGCCTCTTGACAGATCTATCAGCAAACTGAAGGACTGTCCTGCTCTGTCGAAGAGGGCCAAACTCGAATCGTTCGAGTAAGGCTGCCGGAAGGAGGTTGGTAGAAGAGCCGCTGTCTAATAGAGTTCGATCAAATCTCTGCTTATGAATATGGCATCTGACATAGGGAGCTCCTGCATCTGGCCTCTTGGCTGGCAGACGGTTCTGGATGGCGGAGTAGGCGGCATGAGTGAGCACATGGATCTCTGCATGATGGTTCCTCTTCTTCCTACGGATGGTGGTCTTCTCTCTTAGGTTCCTCTGGAAGAGGGGGATATGCTCAAGTGCCTCCTGTAGAGTCAGCTGAATATGAAATCTATCGATAATCAGCTGGCTGAACTCTAAGTGCTGATTCTTTTTTTATTTTTTTATTCCCCTTAACCGAGCAGAGTACTTGAGGGAAGGGGATGGTTGGGCCGCTCCTCAGATAGAGGGGTAGTAATGGGTCCCTGCTGCTGAGAAGAAATAGAATCCATACAAGTATCATCATGCATATGGACTCGAAGATGAAGAACCATTTCCTTTGTTAATTTTTTTGCTATCTTCAATCAAGTCCCGGGGAAGAGAAACTGAAGGAAATACAACTGGAATAGAAGGGGTGGCCTCAGTACCACCCACAACATCAAGAACTGTAGCATCAACACTGCACTCTAGTTCAGCAACTGTATCTCCAATGGCATCAGTACCACCCTCTGCAACTGGGGACGCGACGATCTAAGTTCCGTCAGCTGGATCAACATTCTAGGTGGTGTCAACACCACCGTCATCATCATCATCATGAGTGGCATCAGCACCGCTATCCTCCTCGTCTAGCGCTCTTGCATCCTCGTGGTGTCGTCGCTCAAACGAGGCAACACCAGCTGACATCCTACCGCTCCTATGTGCAACAAAGTCAGCATCAAATGTATATGAAGCAATATTTCCCAATAAGTCACTAGGAGTGGTAACCTCTGTGAACTGTACCTTCTCAGACTTTCTTTTGAGGTTGTTCAGGTTTGGCTCGATCTGAGCAGGTATGGTGGCCTTGTCCTTGATGATCTCCCTCATCTCCTGGCGGAACTCGTCCATCTCCCGCCTAAATGTGGCCGCCGATCAGAAAGAAGGCGGGCTAGATCATCTAGCGCTGGGTTCTCATAGGCTAGCCCATGAGATCCAGACGGGTTGCCTCTCTGGAAGTGAGGATGCTGCTGGGAAGGATGAGGGGGAAACTGAGAGTACTGCTGAGGTTGCTACTGATGCTGCCTCCATGGTTGTCCCTGCTGGTAGGGACGAGGATCCTGCTGGTAATGCTGCTGCTGTGGCTGGTGTGGGAACTGGGGCTGCTGCTAAGTCTGGCTATACTGTCCACCCTAAGCTGTAGGCTGTTGCTGGGATGAGGTACCTCCGATCGACCACCTGAATCCAGGAAGGTCTCGACGGATCCCTGGCTGCTGCCGGCCGTAGCGAATCCCGTTGACTTCCACCAACGGCTCCTGCTCAAAAGGGGGTGGAGGAAGAACTGCCAGGGGCTGATCCTACTCGTACACCACCATCTGAGTGTCCTGAGATGGTGGTGGCTGAAGGTATTGGTGCTGCGGCTGCTGGAACGACTCCGCCTAAACATGGTGGACCTGTCGGTACTGGGCGGGGTGCTGCGTCAAGCTGCTGCTGCTAGGGTCAGCCTGTGACTTGAGACAGGGCTGAGAAGCTGTCTGTGCCTCCTGGAGACATGATCTGGGTCTTCAGGTCACTCAATGTCTGTGCCAACTGGTCGATCTGTGTCATGCCCTAGCACTGCTTCTTCTCGATGATCTCGATGCGATCCATCTTCCCGCTGATGATGCCCATATCAGCGGCCGACGACTCATCCTGTGTTGCGGCTACTGAAGAGGTAGATGGACCTGCATCTACCCATGTTATCCTCTGATAGGACACGGCCTGGGGTGAGGGCTTCCCCTGAGTGTAGAGATGGGTCTGGGACATGACAGTGTAGTTTTCAGCCATCTCCTCATATATGGCCCAGACCTGGTCTTCGTCCTTGACGAAGTAGGATCTCCCACAAGAAGCGTTCACAAGCCTTTACAACTCCGATGTCTGTCCACAAAAGAAACTCTGAACTATGTTGGGCTTGGAGATGTCATGGTGTGGACACCGGTCAATGAGCTCTCGGAAGCGGTCCCATGCCTCATGGAAATGCTCATTGGGAAGCATGGAGAAATTGTTGATGAGAGCTCGAACTGCATTCGTCTGGCTGAGTGTATAGTACCTGTTCAAGTACTCGTTCCGGAGCTGTTCCCACGAAGTGACGTATCTCCTTAAATGCTTCAGCCAGTAGGTTGCTCTGTCAACAAGGAAAACGGAAAAGCCATCATCTTGATGGTGTCCTCGTCCACGTAACTATCGTGGACCGTGCTACAGATTATCTTGAATTCGTGGAGATGTAGATGCGGCTCCTCAGTGTCTAGCCCATGGAATCTGGGCAAAAACTGGATCGTTTGAGGAGGGAGCTTGAAATCTCCCAGGATCGTCGGAAGCTGAATCCAATGGTGTGTAAGAGTCACACCAGGGTTGTGCAACTCTCTCATCAGCCTGGCTGGTCGGACTGGCTCCTGTGGCTCCTCTCGCTGTCCTCCATCTCCTCCTCCAAGCTCTGGTATCTCTCCACCACCGGCTCGATTCTGCTCTCCTCGGCCAGCTCGCATCTGGGCCATCTCTCTGCGCATGTCTGCCATGAAAGCTCCCTGGTCTCGAATCTGTCGCTGCATCATCTCCAAGGAAGCTAACAGGGTATTGTTGATGGCGCCCTGATCTAGAACATATGTGGTGGTCTGGGTTGGTCCATCTGTGCGCTCCTCGCTGCTGGCCATCTTTGGGATCTCTACAAAGGCAAAACACCCGAACATAGGTGCCGTCAAATGAACGAATATCTGCTCTAGTCTCTGCTCGGGCACCTCGGGATTGGAAGAAGGGTGGTCGAGGGGGAACATGTGGAATTGAACTCAGATTCGGAGAGTGGATCTGGGCTCTCACGAACCAACCTAGATGAATGGGGTGGAGTGCTCGAAAGTGCTGCAACCAAGGGCTGCCTAAAGTACCTCCGGCCCATCATCGTGATCTAGAGAGGAAGGCAGATGGGATCTAAAAATAAACAAGATCAGCAAACAAACCCCCAATTCACTTACTCAACACTGAGAGCTGATGACCGTAAAGGTTCGGTCTTTTATCTTGTCGATTTTATATAGGTGATAATTCAGTCTAGCTGGGTGATTAAGCGAGCTGGTAGGAACCCGATGCTCTCAAGAGACTAGCCCAATCCTAAAACTAGATCTTTCCTAGCTAGTACAAGTTGCAGACCGTTTACCGGCTACCCGATCAACTCGCTCTGTTAAGGATTTCATGACCCGCTTTACCGGAGACCAGAGCAATCCTCACTAGAGAACGACTAACCCCAAGACTAGTAGTCTGATGAAAGTTCAGGCATGGCTCTAGCCTAGTGTGCGAATCACTCTCTCGCGCAAGCAAACCAAACAAGGAGGGTATTGCTCACCCAAGACAAATTTAAGATCGAGTGTCTTTTAGAGTCGAGTTTGTTTAGCAGTCCCAATTTATGATGATCACTTTTTATGTATTTTTCAATAAACAAACAAATGCCTAATGGATTTTTTGATCTCCTAATTATTTTGAAGTCCAAAAACGGGGGGAGAAGTCAAAAAAGCTGATGCGCGATCAAACACGATGATGCATGCAAAGTAAGAGATGTGTACCTGTTGACAACACTCTACATGCAGGGTGATCCGCGCATAAATTAAAAGACAGAAACAAACTATCTATATGATGCAAGAAGGAAATAGACTTAGATGAACAATTTCTATACGTGAAGAACTGTAGCTAATTGGTCAAAGAGAGAGGCCGGAGTCCGGTCTATGATGCCGATCGATGTCCATCACAATGGATCTTGCACGCGCTATATATGACCTCTAGCGGCACGTGACCTCTCAAGCGACCAAGTTAACTTTTTCTTTTGATTTAATTAATTAGGTCAAATTACAATCTATAGGTGCACGCAGATAAGTATGGATTGGGCCTTAATTAATTATATCACAATTAAAGAAAATCCTAAATCTAAGTGTCAAATTCTTCGAGAATCAGGAATAAAAGAAAAGTCAAAAGAAAACAAAACTGGCAAAAACCACGGTGAGGTCCCCCGGGCACACCGGTGCTTGGCGAAATAGACCCTGATATGCCAAGTCCAAACTGTCCAAGGCCTTGTATTATTACAATTATAATAAAATATGCTAAAAATAAACTAGCTACTCTATCCTATATAACTGCACTCCTCATGTCCTCCTGCTCCTCCTCGAGCATGGGTCCTCCAACCAAAATATGCAAAACTCCTCGGGCAGTCCCCCGCACAGAAAAGAGAAACAGAAATAAGTCAGAAATTTGTTATAATAGATAGAGGGTAAAAATGAACAAAAATAAAGCAAAAAGAAAATGAAAGGAAAAGCTGAAAGCCGACTACTAAGCCGTGCTCTCCGACAACGACGCCATTCTGATGACATCCCTAGGCAACTCGGGTTAAGTAATATCTAAGGTCGTTGCGACCCGAATCGCAAGGAACGGTCAATGAAGAAAAATAAGACCACCAATAGAAACAATCAAGCACGAAAATCGAAAGAAGCAGTCTCCGCTATTTATTTAACCTGATATAGCGACCATGGTCGAACACAAGGAGCACGAGCTAAGCCTACGAAGTAGTCGAGAATTCGGAAAATAAAAGGGAATCTTTTTGTGGTATTTAATTTGCAATTTTTTTTGTATTTTCTAATAAGAAAAAGAATTAAAATGAGTAAGAAATCACACTACACCAATTTTTATTAAGGCTAAAAAGGATCAAAAATTCAAAATAAAAATATTTTTATATTTTTAAAATATGCAAATGTTTTTGAGTATTTTGTGGGATTTTTCATATTTTTATATAATTTTCTAAAAATAAAAAAGTCTAAATATCAAAATAATGTACAGCTTGGACTAGAAGGAAACTTTAAAATATCTGAATGCCCAAATGTCCTGGTTGTAATTTTATGTCAAAATAGATAACAAAACCTAACTACAGAAATTGAAAACACATTTTTTTTGAATTTTTATAAAATTTTTAATGATTTTTAGAAGATTTTTGGTCTTTTATGATTTTTAGGGGTTTATAAGAGATAATGAAACAAAAGTCTACTGAAATTAAAACAACCCAAAACAAACATTGAGAATTTTTTATAGAATTTTTAAGGGTATTTTTGTATTTTTTATGTATTTCTAAAATAGACAGACACTTTTTATGGGTTTTTGATTTTTACAAAATACCAAATAAAATCAAATTGCATCGCAAAAATTATCAAAAATATCAAACATTAACAAGATCTACTAGTAATTTTTTTGGGATTTTTGGAGTAGATTTGATATTTATTTGATTAAAAATAAAGCACATACATTGTAGGGACCTAAATGCAAATAGTCTAAGTTTCAGGACTAAATCATAACACAAACAAAAAGTCCAGGTGTAATAGTGCAAAATTCCCATGAAAACACGCACATGTCAATTAATCCACGCACAGGGGCATAAGTGTAATTCCAGAAAATATTCCATTCAAATTTGAACCAGCAGAAACTACAGGATAAAATGTGCAAAAACACCACAGTGCACGTGATCAGGCACATGTTTTCAGACAGGAAGGACTAAAATGCAAATACCAGAAACCTTAGGGACTAAAGTGCAAATAGTTCAAACTAAAACTCTATTTAACAAACTAAAACATAAAGTATAAAAAGTGCAGGGGGAAAAGTGCCATATACACCCGAGGTAAGTGAGGGGCACGTGGGGTAGAAGTGGAGGCCACTGGTGGGGGCATGGACGTGCGGCTCTGATCCTCTGCGATGGCAGATCTGACGCCCAGGGAATGTCACCTACGTGCGGCGCATATGTCTCAGGAGGTGTCAGATCAACAGCTCAAAAGCTGCAGCAACGGATGGCTCTGATGCAAACTGGCGCTCCGCACCTCATCCAACGATGAAAGAGGATGGTGGATGAACTGGGGGTTGGCAAACTTCAAGAAGGGATGGGCGCGAATCCTCAGGGCCGATCAACCCTCCGATAGGTCGAGAGCCTCCAGGGAGGCACTCCGCGTCGAGCAGTGGAGTCTAATCGTCTCGAGGACGGTCGGATGGACTGGATGGCAGAGCTTCGGCTGGAGCAGCTCCACCGAGCAGCTGGAAGATCAATAGGGCTCCTCAGGGCGCAAGGGTACCTGTAATGCAAAGCCAGGACTCGGGGCTACGCTCCGGTCCAGGTTATTGGAGCTGAAAACTAAACAAGCGGAGGGGGATGACGTTCGATCTCCGATGAAGGTGGTAGGGTAGATCTAGGCCCTAATCTCGACTCGAAGATCGATGCTAAGGATGATCAGGTTGTGGAACAGGATGGAGGGTGAGTGTGTGGATCGATCGAAGCGGCTAGATGTGGAAAATGGGGCTCCGACCAGCAGGTCGGAGCAGATGAACACGCGGTAGCAATGAGCGAAAGGATCAGATCGAACATGGAAATGCGAAGAATATAAAGGGTGCCTGAAGATCTGGGAGTGCTCTTGAGCTCCAGGCGAAGATGACCATCGGGGAGATGGCCTCAACCTCGATGCGGAAGGCGAGGGAGGCTGCTCACAGCGGAACCCCGGCCACGAAGGGTGAGCGTCGACTCTACTGCACCAAATCGAGCTCCGAGCAGCTGTCACTCAGCTGGAGGTGGCTAGGGTTCGAAATGGGAGCGAGGCACGAGCTATACTTCCATGGAGGCGGAAGAGAATATTTATAGGCGAGCTGAGGGTCTGGAAAGATCGAAGTGAAGCGCCGAACCCTAGAGAGAATCAGATCGGGCAATGGACCCGTGAGGATGTCAGAGGTACGAGGGTTATCGATTTCAAATCCCGAGGCAAAAGGCAAGGGGAGTCGGACTGGAAAATTCTGAGAAGAAGCTCCGACGAAGAGGATCCGGGTCTGACCTGGGAAGAAGGCGCCGTTGACCTGCGGTCAACAATTCAGCCGACCAATCAGAAAAACAGAATTTACAAAATTCTTATAAATTCAATAAAATATAATAAATGATTTTCAATTAGAAAGGGTATAAAATGAAAATGTTTGTTATTTTTCAAACTATTTTTCTATGATTTTTATTTATTTTTTTTGAAAAATAAATTAATCTATATACAACATAGTGTATTATATACATGTATAATATACCTATGTATCTTGTACAATTATTTTTATTTTGTAATTTTTACACAAATAATCCAATTTTATATTTTATTTATTTGCAATATAATTTTTGGATTATAAAATAATTTTTTTGTATTTTTATTATTTATTTACAGGTATATAATAAATAGAGAAGGAATCATATATACATGTGTTTTGTATAAGAGAAAAAGGATTTTATTTTTATTTTTATTTTATTTTTCTGATTTTTGTTTTATTTTTAGGAATATATACAAGGAGGTAAAAAGAATGTTTTATTTTTATTTTTTTAAAAGTAATTAATTATTTATTTACACAAACGATATGTACAATAAAGAGTGGGCCCTATCTCTCTCTGATTGTTTTATGTAGCAATCAGGCCACTACTTGGCCTTCTCTTGGGGTTCGGGTCACTCTGTATTTATTCTAAATACCTCCTTCCTTTTTCTTTTTCTTTATTATTTTATTTTTGTACAAATACATGCTAATTATGTAATATTAACAGATGCATGCATAATGCTAACTTATTGTATTTACATCTATTTACATGATGCATTGCCAAGATAAATAGATAAAATAAAAGAATAAAGAGTGATGATAAGGGATTCATCAGAGCACAAGATATGAGAAATAGAAACAAGGCAGATGATGCACCTAGGGATTGAAGTGTATTACATCAGAGCTCAACAGTTTGGTGGCTTCCCGGAGCTGCACGCTCGTGACGGTGACAATTCAAGGCGGCAAGGGCCTTGGAACCTCCTCCCCAATGACCTTCCTTCCACGAGAGATGGCCCTTTGGTACTTTCACCAGCAAAGCAAGGCAAGGAAGTTGGAGGTCTGGGTAGTTAAGACTGGAGCAAGGAGAGTTGGTTTCAACTGACCAGGTTTGGATTCATTTATAGGTTGATTGGAAGTGATTTTGGATAGATCGAAGGGTAGGCCTGTATTAGCGAAGTTAGGTCTTGATCTGGAGAGTTGAGATAAAATTTTGGATGAAGAATAATGGCGGGAAAAAGTCATGAAGATGAGGCGTTGGAACAAATGCTCCAATAGCTTCTTGGAGAAGAAGGCTCCAGCTGCTGATACGTGTCAGCACCTGGTAGACGAGGAGTATAAATTAAATATTAAATAGTAAATTATGTTATTTAAATAGGAATAAAAAAGAAAAATGTAAAGAATTAAATCAACTAATTTATGGTATAATTAATTTATATCAATAATAATTTTTTAATGAAATATAAATATAATATTATTAAATAGATATAAATAATACTTGGTAAATATATATTGTATTTTTAATTTAATAATCTAATAAATAACATATTAATTTTATATTTTATTAATTATTATAATAATAAATAGTGTGTTTGTGAATTTTTACAGATTTAATTAATTTATTAATATATATAAATAAATATAGGTATATCATTCTCATGTCAAATTCATCTATAAATTAGGTTTTTAAATTTTTTAAAATATTAAATAGTGTCTAAAAATTCTGAAATAATTCACAGTTAAAATACAAGATCAAAAAATAATTAAAAAGTATAAAAACATTAAAATTATAAATAATATGTTCTAAAGTAAATAAATATCCCAAAAATCCATTTGTCATTAGGTCTCAAAACCAAGTTTTTGCAAATAGACTTTGATTTTAGTGAAATCATTGTCATTATTTAGAGAATAATAATTTATGAACTTTAAAATGAGTAGAATGAAATTGGAGTTCATATGAGAAAGTTATGATATTCGAAAGTTGAGAAATTGATAATTTGAAAGTTGGATTTCTTGACATATATAAAAGATAATATTTTTAACTTATTTTTATATTTTTTATATATTTTTAGAAATAAATAGGAGAATAGTTTGTAGAAAAATATTTATAAATTAATTAATTAATTAAAAATCAATGAAGTTTTGATAATTATTTGATTAATTAATGAATATTGTATAGAGTGTATAAATAATTCTTTTTGTGGTTTTCTTCCTCATCTCCTCCTACTTATTTGTTTGTCGACCAATCCATGCTAACTTGGTCTCGGAGGTTAGGTTATATAAATATATATTGTGTCTATATTAATATTTTATAAGTCATATTGTACATATATACATATTTATAATATGCATACTTTTTATTTCTTTTTTATTCTTTTATTTTTTTACAGATTTTTAATGTCTAAAATGACATTTTCATTCATGAATGTGATTTTTGATAAAAGATGAAATTTAATGCATATTTACATGTATTTGTTAAGGGTTTTAAGATAAAATGCAGAGTGAATGTTAATGAATCTTGGATTCATCAATGGGCTCTTCCAGATGTAGGACCTTTAGGGAACTACTGACGAAGACCTGGCAAGGCGATCTGGCTATTATTGGTGGTGATCGACGTGGAAATGAAGGGTAAGGTGAGGTCTCAGGCGAGGCAGATGAGAGGACCTCAATCTCCCGATCTAGGTCAGATCTGGGTGGTTGGTGAGATGCAAATGATGAAGAAATGGATGCGCGAGGTAGTAGGGTGCCTATGAGGGTCAGAACACAGCAAAGCACAGTGGCGATGGCCAAAGATTCTAAAGCTCCGACGTACTTAGACCTACCTAAATCTACCTTAAAATCATAGTAAAACATAAAATAAACTTACAAAAATGAAAGACAGAAGTGAAAAGTACCTAGGAAGTGTAGCAAATGATCTCGATCCGGCCTTGGGCATGGAGTGTCAGAACCGCCTAGAGTCGCCTCTGACGATGGGTAGAACCACCTGCTACGACGTTCCTCCTCGTCGTGATCCACGGTGAACGACTCAAGTCACCACCAGCATCATCACAAGGGTGGTTCGAGGGGTTAAGATCGTGTAAAAGGGGAACATAGAGCAAAATGACAAATCTGGGGGTGGTTTTATACACAAGTGAAGGGTGGAATTTGATGGGAGATTGCATGCAAGAGAAATGAGGAAGGTGGGGGATATATGGTCGGCGAAGATCATGGATGCTCAAGGGACGGAGGGCTGGTTAGCTCGAGGAAAAGGACAACGAGGTGATGGCATGAACATGGGAAGAAATGGTCGACTCGTGTAGTTTGACTCAAGTCAGAGAAGGGGAGAAGGACAGTTGACTTGGGGTCAACTTTCGAAGGGCTCTGACTGGTTCACGTGGACCAACCAGAAAAAAGCGAGGAAGAAATTAATTGTAAAATCTATAAATAATAGTGAATTAATTAATTAATTTTAGCTTATAAAATAAAAAAATATGTATAATTTTATGTAGTATTAATGCAAGTTTTTATTTATTTTTTGAGGTCATTTATTACAAGTTAGTATTTACATGTATATTAGTAGGTAATTATACATGTATATAGGGTATTTGGTTTTTAATTTGTATTATATATTTTATTAATATTGACAAGTATTATATATTTATTTAATTTATTTAAATACACATTTAAGTATTTTTATTGTATTTTTCTGAATTTATTTGCACATAATTAACTATGCATATATGCATTATAGGTATATACAAATTTATTTTACCTATGTATGTTAGTGTATTATTTATTTTGATGGTTTTATTTTATTATGGTTATGTACATATGTTTCAAATAATATTTACAATTTGATAAAATGAAAGAGTTTAAAAAAATAAAAGGAATAAATATAGTGAATGAAATATACATGTATATTGCACAATATGGGCCCAAAACCTAAATTTTGTATCTTACTCTAAATTAAATGAAACACTTCATGAAATAGCTTATTTAAAGGTATATATTATTAAAGTTATTTTGGTCTATTTTGATACAATATGGAGAAAATACGGGTTTGTGAAGTTTTTATTTTGGGTTTTTATTTTGTGGGTCCCAGTGACACTGTGCATTATTT
Source organism: Ottelia alismoides (assembly GCA_037367405.1). Taxonomy (NCBI): domain Eukaryota; kingdom Viridiplantae; phylum Streptophyta; class Magnoliopsida; order Alismatales; family Hydrocharitaceae; genus Ottelia; species Ottelia alismoides. The sequence goes on along the minus strand of JAZKJV010001147.1, from coordinate 67,737 downwards.
TTATATGAAATTAATTTTTTATTTTTCTTAAAATTTTTATCGACAATATTCATGTACAAAATTTACTGATTTGAGGCATAACTAATAAACAATAAAATAGGTGCCAAAAATCAATTATGAGTGAAATAGAAATTTAGGATTTTGTCCATATTTTGTACAATTCTTCTGCCCTATCTCCCCCTACTTTATTCCTTGTTGACGAAGTCATCGTAATGACCGGGTCTCAGGGTCTAGGGCCACTCAACACCTATGTTTTCTCATTTCCTTTTCTTTTCTTCCTTTATTCTTTTATTTTGGGATTAAATAAATTTATTATACAATAATTTATACAATATTCCGTACAATTTATACAGTGTTTATTTCGAAAAATTAGTGACATATACATGCATTTAGATAGGGATTTAATGCCAAAATGAAAGAAAAAAGGTGATGAAATGGAGATTCATCACCCTCTATACTTACCTTTGCTATTCCCTAGCAAACACTTATTCCAATAAGGGTAGAAAATAAAATAAATATAAGAAAAAAGAAAGACTTGTGTTGATTTTAACTTTTAAACTTGTCTTCATAATAGCAAAGTTTGGAACTCAGTCGTACCTTTGGATTTTTAGTTTGGTCTGAACCTTATCGTGGACCAGACTTAAAATACAATGGCCTCTGAGAATCACAAAACTCTGCTCAAGTCTCCTCAAAAGCTAGGTAAGAACAAGTCGATGTCATATGCACTCCCTTATGACTGTAAGTATCATATACGGTATGTGTTTTATAGCTCCTCTCGGCTAAAGCAGTAAAAGTCGGGCTTCTCCAACATGGTACCCTAATTCCCCAATCCAATAACTCTTTCCTCAAGAAGCGGGGTACTCCCTTCTAAGTTCAAGTGCAACTGGCTCAAGAAGAGGAGGTGGAGAAGAGAATGGACTGTAGTCAGTGTAGCTACCTATCCTAGGATGCTTGACTAGTGTAGCCAAGTCATCCGATTGCAACCTCACATGTATGTTTGACTTTCAAGCTTAATCTTGCTTATTGAATGCATACATGCTCCGACAAGAATTGATTTTTCTTGGTTTTTTCCCGTCTATTTTTTTTGGAGTTTTTGGCTTTTCATTTTTTATATACAATAACATTTACATATGGACTTTTTTGCCTTGAGACAATAAACTATCCTCTTTTGAAGCATTATCATAACCCACATCATTCCATCCTCAGACCTCTTCACTATTGTATCGGGTTGGGGTACAATGGCCATGGATTGTGCCTTCGTATGTTTCCTTTGGCTTGTGTCTCATGCCTGAAAATCCAGCCCTCTACCACTTCAAGTGAGCTGAGAAAAGTGCAAGGTTTAGGTGTGCAAGTTAGGTCACTATCAACAGTAATCAAGCGTGTTTCTGAAATATTCTACTTAGGCAGTCAAGATGCCATTGAACCATGTCATGTGGTCTCAAACAATTAATTCTAGCAGACTAAAGGGCCTCAATTCCAGTTCCCTTAAGGTTCCTGTGATTAAGAGGAATAAGGTCCAACCAAGCTCCAATCTTCGGATTTATTAAGATTTGTTCAATTGTCATTATTAATAAAAAAATGCAGATTCTATGTAATGCAGGAAAATATATTTGTGTTGCTATTTTTGGTTTGAACTTTTTACGGGTTTTTTGAAAAAGTATTCCAAATTTTTCTGTAATTTTTTAGAATATTTTGCAACTTTTTATGGATGTAAAGTTTTAGTGATTTTTGAGAAATAAAAGAGTTGGTAAAATAAATATATGTAGCTATTTACACGGGAGTGCATATTTTTATTTAAAAGAATGAAGCAAAGAATTTACACACTTTTAGTTATTATTTACATATTTTTATACAGAGTGTGTAAATAATTAATTTTTCTTGAAGTATATACAAGGTTCTCGAAACAATTTGAAACATCTTTCAATCATTTTGAAAACTTTATTTCGAAAAATAATTTGATAAATAATTTTTTTAAACATTTACAAAATTTGAAAACCATTTTGTAAAGATTTTTCAAACAATATCTATAGAATTTTCATAGTATTTTTACAACCATTTTCCAAACCATTTGCAAATAGATTTTCAAAACATTATATTCAAACAAAAGAAAGAATTTTTTACAAACAAATCATTTTTACAAAGGTTTGAAAACATTTCACAAAATAATTTTCATGCGGTTTGACAAACGATTTTTTCAAAGAAAATTTCCAACCATTTTCAAAAACATTTTAAATCAGTTTATTACTGATAAATCCCAGATTTACCATCATTAATCTCCTTTATTAACTCTCTTTCTTAAGTTGATCACAAAGATTCATTACTTATTAAGATTAATTACAAATTAATGTGTTGTATATAATTGCCACTAATTATTATATATTATTATAACACTTTTATGGTGTAATATTTTATGTATTTATTTCTTATTAAAAATCAAATAAAATTAGAATAAATTATTTATAAATAAAATAGCATTAAAATAAATAAAAACCAAAAAATAAGCAAAAGAAAAATTAAAGAAAATTGTTTTCTATGATTCTTAATAGTATTTAATTTTTAATTTGGAATAGATGACCTCTGGTCTCTTTGACTTATACATAAAAGTTGTAGATGTCATCGAGATCTACAACTTTCATGTTTACCATTTTTTCCAAGTCAGCCTCTAACTACTTCTTTCTAATTATTTCCGATTTATCCAATTTTTTCAATTCTGATTGGGCCACGTGGCACTTCCAGAGCGCTCCACGTGGCCCGATCATGTCACGCCACCCGCCTTCATCCTAACCATCTGATCTCCTTCTCATCAGACAAATCAAGGTTGTTTCCCAATGCTTTCATCTCCACCATTGGATCATTTGATCCAACAATTGAGGTTGCTTCTTCAACTTCCAACCGTTCTTCCTTTGTGTCCAAACCACCTCCTTTATCGGTTTCTTCCAACCTCCTCCAAATCCCTTTCGACCAACTGCCACCATGAATGCTTTCGTATAACTCCCTTGACTCACGCCAACCGCCCACTAATCCCTAACCCTAACTTCCCAACCCGTGGAAGAGGATTGAACTTCCCATGAAACCATATGCAACCTCCGACTTTTCCTCCTTTAAATAACCCTCCATGAACCATCATGGTCGGTTGTCCACCTTCACGTGGGCCTAGACCTAGCGTATCTCCACCTCTCTGTGATAGGGAGGGATGCAATCGACGATGTCATGACCGTCTTTCAGTCCAGGTGAGAACCTTGCCGCCCGACCAAGCTACGGTCGTCTCTGGCCGTTCAAGATGCTCGTCACGGCTGAGGGAGTTTCAGCGAAGACTTGAGGTCCATGAAGGCCTCATCCCAAGACAAACTCCTTCGCAAGTGCAAATTCTTCATTTATAGGTAAGATAAGTAGGTTGCCTTCTTTCATCGTCAATTAATTCAGCCATGTATTCAATCGACATCTTTCATTTGACATGGTACAAACCTTCACCGTGAATCACTGATTCACGCGGCTCATTTCATTCAGAACCTCACCAACTTGACCTTCTTCTTCCATTCATGGTAGAAGAAACCCACATGGACCTCCATATTCTTCATACCTTATAGGTCCTTCATCTCACACCACTCACACACGTACCCACTTTGCGTTGCTCGGATGTTTGCTAACAATTACAGGTCCTCTCTTCTTCAATGACCGGAATCTTCAAAGTGTTCCGTTCTAGAGGCAATCCTCCATCAAACCGCCATCGCCATGCCTTGTCATAAGTCTCCAGAGCTACCTAATTCTTCCACCATCTTCGCCAGAGCTGAGCGAAGCTCTGACGATCCTCAACAAGGATAGACAAAGATGGAGGAGGAATATGGTGGTAACCAAAGTCCAATCTTCATGATGTCGTGCACAACGTCGCAAGTCTAAGTAGAAGGTACATGTACCTTCATATCATCTCAATTTGGGGATGATCTGACGGTTGAGAAGGAGCCACGTCGTGCCTTCTAGATCTACATCCTTGACTCTCAAACCTCAACCTCGGTGGAACCAAAGCACCAACGAAGCATGATGGCGTGCCACGCCAAACCTGCAGCGGCTGAACTTTTACCTGAGCCTCTCCACACGCGTGCGTAGCGCGTACGGGGTTGGGGATTTTGCATCAAATTTCCCACCGGTTTATAATATTGCAAAAATACCCCTATGTAGGGGGTATTTCATAAAATCCAAAACCAATTTTCTATATTTGTATTTCAGTCCCTGTATGGGCATATTTGATATTTTTTATTATATTTTTGCATGTTTTATCACATTTATGCCCCTGCATTCAATGATTAATATCTTGAGCATATTATATCTGATTGATGTGATTTGAATTTCATTATGATTCTCGTTTCACTATCTTTCATATGTCTATATTTATTCTCTGATTTGGTGTATAACTTTTAATTAATTAATTAATTAGAGAGGAAATAGATGCTTTTATTAATATAAAAGTGAAACCTGACTTTTAATTCATCATTTAATTGGATGTTGATTAAATAAACAGTTTTCTTAAGATTGAATGATCATTTTAGGGCATAATCGTGAGTAATTATGCATATGCTAGTGTTCTATCAGTATGTTCATTCAGTTGATATATTCTAACATGCATTCATTGTTTAAAAGCACATGTCATCTCATTCTTGCATGTATTAGTGGTGTGCATTTTTCCTTGCATTGCTTGCTTGCATTGTTTGTTTGTTTTGACCTAGATGATTTAATTATGGCTTAATCTAGATATTTAATGACCTGAGTAATCATATTATGGCTTGTATCCTTGTGTTCGACCATGGACTTCTCGAGTTATAAATTATAGCCGAGAACCTCACCAATGAGACTCTTCTTGAATCTGTATGGAAAGCTAAGTGCACGTACTACAACGGATCTCTCTTAATAAATGCATTTAATGATTCATCAGATGGCGCTGTCGCCGGGGACACAGGTTCATTAATATAACTATTTAGAATTTTATATTTTTGTTAAGATAATTTTTTATTTTATCTCGGTCAATCCTGTGATGTAATTTTTTTGCATTATTATACATATTTTTTTTATAATATTTGAAACATCTAATTTTTTCTCTTCTGTGGTAGGGAAGCCCACTCATCGAGAATGCTCGTGGAGAATGGAGGTGGAAGTTCAAGTTAGAGTTCATGTTGATAAGAACTGCATAAGATGCCATCATGTTTCTCGAAGATTATTTTACTGATATTTGGGTGGGATTCATCTTGAGTGATCGATATTAGGATTTAGGCATGCAGCTCTTAGAGCTTCCTCTTTTTATATCCCTTGGTGCTTGAATCATAGTATAGGGCACACTAACTTCATCTTATGAGATTCACTCATCTCTAAGATTCATGGGACGCACGCAATCTTCGTCCAACCTAGCTCAAATTGAATTGATTATCTGCCCGCTAATAGACGCATTATTAGGTGTGATTTTTTACTGACTTACATGCATTTAGATAAATTTTATATTCAGTCTAGCATATGCATGAAGAGAGTTGGAGCCACTGTAAGTATTTCTCTTGAGCATGACATCATGATTTTACATCTGCATGATTTTCCCCTTTCACGATTAGTCACTTAGAAAAACATGGAAATGGGACTTGACAGTAGACGATGATTTTTGTGTTTAGAGGTTTATTACATGTGATAACCTAGTCTCTTAAAATGGGAATGCAAGTTGATGAAATTAAAATGGAGCTAAAATTCACCTTATTTTTGGGAGAGAAAACCCCACTTTACTTGCAGTTATATACACATTTGTTGAGAGGTGAGGACATATCCTTAAGGATAGAGCCCAAACCCTAATTTAGCCTATTCGTAAAGAACACAAATTTTGTTTTATCACCAAAAAAGAGACGAGATAATTAGACCATATATATGGTCTTCACTGTGCCATTTGGTGAAATAACCGGGTTCGTTTGATCTTGTTTGATTCTTCTGCCTCCCGAAAATCTCAGTCTCCATTATCATCTCCTGAGATTCATCATCTTAAGATTCAGCTAACATTGATCCCTCCATCACTGAGTTTCTTATACATAGGCCTATTTTCAGCCTAAGTATAGGAGGGATCCTTTTGTCATTCTTATTGTTCCCCTCGGGTCACCAAGTTTTTAATTCATATCTTTATACTTAAGTTATTTCCCAGCTTAAGTATAGGGGGACCCAAGTTCATATTTTTCTCTGACTAATTCTTTTACTCGTGATGCACCTATGATTATATCATTAGTTCTCACATATTCTTTTATGTTTAGCATGAGCTATGGCTTCATATCACTTTATGCTATGAGCACATAATAAGAGCTAAGTATAGGGGGGACTATCGTACATATTGCATGTATTTACTTTAGACAAAGCTCATATATTTGAATTTTTTTCAAACTCTTAGGATTGCATGTATCGTATTAAATCATTGAACTAATTTGTGTAAAAATATTTTGAAAATATTTTTTGATCATTATATATATTTGACATGGTTTTCAAAAATTGTTTTACATGGTTTGCGAAAATACGGCTTGACATGTTTGGAAAATCATTTGTCCCTACATATCTGTGTGACATTGTTTTGAAAAATATTTTACTGAGGTTTGAAAAATGGGATTTTACTTGATCTGAAAAATCTTTGTAAAATGTTTGGAAAATTTCTATACTTATGTGACAATGTTTTCAAAAAGATTTTCAAAAATTATTTTCAAAGCTAAGGGAGTAAATGAGTCTAATTAATTAACTCTAAAAAATCACAAAAAAATTGACTTATTAATTGGTGTCTTTCCCTGACATTTTCACTATGCACTCAAGGCTTGAGAGGATTTTTAACACTTGGAGTCCATAGACTTAGAGTTATCATGTATTAATCATTAGGGTTTTAGACTTAAAAATTCTTACTCTCCTAGTTTGAAGATATGCATGCTATATCCCATGCTTAATCTCCCTTAAAAGAATTTGACCATCGCTCACATGCACGACTGCATTATGATGGAGATGAGTCAAGATATCACTGAGGAAACTGGGAATGGATGTTTTAGTTTGGACTTGATCTATATGATGCTTGAGGATGGGATAAGATTAATGACGGCTTCATGAAACCAGAGTGTCAGCATATTAGCCAATATGGGACATGTTCTTATGCCATCTCTTGAATTTGACCTAAAGTGCCAGGGTGTGATGACATTAATTAATGAGTTGATCAGTGTGTGCTAATCTTTTGGTAAAAGTAGTGGATCTAGCCAAAATCAAAGAAAAGAAAGAACTGATGAAAAAAAGCTCTCATCCTACAAAGTCGAATATTAAAGAGCTACCACCAAAGGCAAGCGATCCCAACCATTTCAAAGTGTCCATTTGGACCATCACTATTGGGACCACGTGTTGGGCTAGCACCCAAAAAGGGCTCTGCACCATAAATGCTACAAGTCTGGGTGAAGAAGGTGTACTAGATACTCAAAAAAGGCATGCCTTGTTGTATTCCCAGGAAAACAAGTGCAGGCGACTCCAACATCTTATGACTGATACATTGATTGGCAAAAATCAAAATGAAATTGTGTTGCGTATTGGAACTTGAGAGAATCATGTTCCAATGAGAGGAAGAGAAAATAAGTACCCAATTCTATATCCTCCATAATCTGTCCTTCCATCTATTCCCTTGAAGTCTGACAAACTAAAGATAAGGTGGATTAAGGCAAGAATAGATTTGTTCCCTAGAGTTGAGGGTTGGGTCCTTAGGAGAGCTTCCGAGATTGGAATTTTTGGTGATGTCTTGATTCTACTCTCATGTTGCAATCAACACTAAGTCATATTCCTTATATTTATGTATACATTGAGAGTCTGACAATTAGAGGATTTGAGTTACTTTCGATTAATACTTGGATGAACTTGGAGTTTCAGAATTCCTTTAACCTCGCATTCTAGGTCAAATCAAACCTTGGCTACTCACTTGCACATGTCAGGGATCTCACTAATTAAACTAACTCGCTAACAAATTCTTTCTTTATTAGCTCGAGGACGAGCTTAGCTTAAGTATAGGGGGATGATAAATCCCAGATTTATCATCATTAATCTCCTTTATTGACTCTCTTGCTTAAGTTAATCACAAAGATTCATTATTTATTAAAATTAATAACTAATTACTGCATTGTATATAATTGACACTAATTATTATATATTATTATATCACTATTATGTTCTAATATTTTAAGTATTTATTTCTTATTAGAAATAAAATAAAAATTAGAATAAAATTGTTTATATATAAAATAGCATGAAATTAAATAAAAACAAAAAAACAAGCAAAAGAAAAATTAAAGAAAATTATTTTATATGATTTTTAATAGTATTTAATTTTTAACTAGGAATAAATGATTTTTAATCTCTTTGACTTCTTCACAAAATACAACTTTCATGTTTACCACTTTTTCTAAATCAGTCTCTAACTAATTCTTTTCTAATTATGTTTGATTTATCTAATTTCTTCAATTATGATTGGGCCACGTGGCACTTTTAGAGTGCTCAACGTAGCCCGATCCTGTCATGCGACCCACCTTGATCCTAACTACCCGATCTCCTTCTCATGAGATAAATCAGGGTCATTTTCCAGCGCTTTCATCTCCACGATTGGATCATTTGATCCAATGGTTGGGGCTGCTTCTTCAACCTGCAGTCGTTCTTCCTCCGTGTCCAAACTGCCTCCTTCATCGGTTTCTTCCAGCCTCCTCCAGATCCCTTCCGACCAATTGCCACCATGATCCCTTCGTCTAACTCCCTTGACTCATGCCAACCACCCATTAATTCCTAACCCTAACTTCCCTAGTTGTGGCAGAGGATTGAACTTTCCATGAAACCACCTGTAACCTCTGACTTTTCCTCCTTCAAATACTCCTCCACCATCCATCGTGGCCGGTAGTCACCTTCATGCAAGCCTATACCTAGCGTATCTCCACCTCTCTGTGACAAGGAGGGGTGAGATCGACGATGCCATTACCGTCTTTCATCCCTAGTGAGAACCTTGGCCGCCCGACTAATCTACGACCATCTCTGGTTGTTCGAGTTGCTCCTCATGACTGAGGGAGTTTCAGTGAAGACATGAGGTCCATGATGGCCTCATCCCAAGCCAACCACCTCCACAAGTGCAAATTCTTCATGTATAGGCTAGATAAGTAGGCTGTCTTCTTTCTTCTTCAATTAATTCAGCCATGTCTTCGATCGACATCCTTCATCTGACATGGTACAAACCTTCATCGTGAATCACTGATTCAAGCGGAAGGTTTCATCTTATGTGTTCTCAGTTCGTTCAGAACCTCCCCACCTTGACCTTCTTCTTCCATTCATGGCATAAGAAATCCACATGGACCTCCATCTTCTTCATAACTTATAGGTCCTTCATCTCACTCCACTCACGTACGCACCCACTTTGCGTTGTTTGGATGTTTGCTAACAATTGCAGATCCTCTCTTCTTCAATAGCCGGAATCTTCAAAGTGTTCCGTTCTAGAGGCAATCCTCCATCAAACCGCCATCGCCATGCCTTCTCATAAGTTTCCAGAGCTACCTAGCACTTCCACCATCTTTGCCAGAGCCCAACGGAGCTCCGACGATCCTCAGCAAGGCTAGACGGAGAAAGAGGGTGAACATGGCGGTCGTTAGAGTCTAATCTTTGTGCATCCATGCACGACGTCGCCATCTGAGTAGAAGGTACAAGTACCATCAGATCGTCCCAATTTGGGGATGATCTGACGGTTGAGAAGGAGCCATGTAATGCCTTCTAGAGCTACAACCTCAACTCTCAAACCTTAGCCTTGGTGGAACCAAGGCACCAATGAAGCATGATGGCGTGCCACACGTAATCCAAACCTACAACGGCCATCATGTACCCGAGCCTCACCACGCGCGTGCGTAGCACACGCGGAGTTGAGGATTTTGGATCCAAATACCTACCGATTTACAATATTGCAAAAATCCCCCCGTGCAGAGGTATTTCATAAAATCCAGAATCAATTTTATATATTTGCATTTCAGTCCCTATAGGGACCTGTTTGATATTTCGGTGTTATGTTATTGCATGTTTTATCATAGTGCCCCTAGATTCGATTATTAATATATTCAGCATGTTATACCCGATTGATGTGATTTTAATTTCATTATGATCTTCATTTCACTATCTTTCATATGACTATATTTAGGGTTTAGGGTTTAGGGACTAGACAACCCTAAGTGTCCCTATTATTTAAAAATAGGCAAGTATGAGTTACGGCTAAAATATATACAATGTATATATGACCCCCCCTATACTTAGCTTGAGCTATATCGTCATAGATCGGACAGCAAGAGAAAAGACACAACTCGTACTGGGTATAGAAGAGCATGTACTACAATGACAAAAGAATAAAGAATGAATGAGAAGTCTATCATCCCCCTAGACCTAGGATCATTATCCTAAGTATAATAGACTGTATACAAAATGCATTTAGGGTGGAAGGTGGGAATGGACAGATAAATGACTCAGAGTGTCTCCCCTTATACTTAGGATAAGATATCCCCAAGTATAGAAAGAAATATCAAAAAGTGAGGGGACCAATAACCAATCGAAAAAAATACGTTAGGGGAATGTATGCATCACCCCCCAATACTTAGGGTAAAAGATCCCTAAGTATAGGCAACAACAATAGTGAAGAAACAAAATGAAGAAAGAACACTCGACTCGTCCACCTCCCCTACACTTAGGACAAAGTGCGTCCTAAGCAAGTCAAAGACACAGAACGAGTTGGATGAAGGAAACATAGATGGAATGAAATACAAAAGCGGATATACAAAGAGGTGACTTGTATAATGATCAAGAAGGTAGAAAGTATACCTTCTTATGTAACTGTTGAGGAATAAATCTAATAAGGTGTAAGTCAATATCAGGGTCATCACCTGACTCAAATCGATCAAGATTAACATGGTATAGATTCTCAGTAGTCTCAAAACAAAAAGACATAAACTCATCAGTGAAATTAGTACGATCAGGTTCGACCTGGAAAATCTTGGGGATCTCGAAACAAAAAGGCATGAACTCATCAATGGAAGTAGTGTGGTAAAGTCTGACCTAGGAATTTTCTCCTAAATCTACCCTTGGCACTAAGGTGTCTATGTTGTAAATGTCGCAGTTGTCATCAACACATCGCCACGCACAGGAAGAGGAAACTCCAAGGTCTATGCTATTCGAGTATTCCTCCCTGAAGAGGAATTCTCGATTCTCAATATCATCCATGATAAAGAAAATCTGTCTGATATCAACAGATAGGTCATAGTCCTCGGGGTCGGCTGACACGAGTACACTCTCATCATGTATGGGTCTCTGGTCCGTAGTGGGTGCAGTGATCAAGATGCTCTCGTTATCAAAACAAAGACGCGTCTCTCCAGATCTATAATCAATAACAGCACTAGCAGTGGCGAGAAAATGTTGTCCCAGGATGACTAGAGTGCGCTCCATGGGGTTGAAGGTCTCCATGGGCAATACAACAAAATCTATAGTGAAGCACATGCCCTGGATTTGAATGACGACGTTCTCAAGATTACCGCTTGGCCTTTTTATTGACCCATCAGTGAATTGATAAATCATCTTGGTTTTCTTAAGAGGACCAAGGTTAGGAGACTGAACAAGAGAGAATTGTATTATGTTAATCACCACCGTCAAGGAGAGTATGATCACATATGTGGCCAGAAATTGCACATCTCACGAGGGGTGTACTAGTGTCCCCTTTCTTATAGAGTGGACGGTGGGTGATGGCATGGGTAGTGTCCATGGCGAGAAGGTGTCACTCAGTTTTGCATAGTCACTTTCTCTTTTTGTGTGTGGGTGTAGACAATTTCTTCATGGACTTTTGAAGTGGGGCTTCAATAATATCCTGAATAACCACCACTACTTCAGGGTTGGTCAATATTTTTTAAAGATTTTCTATCTCTTACATACAAAGGAAGAGATTGGGATTATCATCTACACAAGAGTGACGAAGTGTAGTCTGTACAGTATCATCCTTAGGGGTGAAGAAGGTAGGAACAATGGTGAATGCATGTGTGGGCATAGGATGTAGCAGGAGTGCCACCTCCTCACAAACCGACTTGGCTAGGTGTCTCCCATTATTATCTTTTTATCTTTTCATTTTTCTGTCATATCTTTGTATTTTGGGCGATTGCAAGCTCTCATGGGTGTCCTATAGTGAATCCATGGCATAAGAAGGTGAAGTGTCTGTATATCTCTTATTTATACTAGTGAGGTCATCTATCCTTGTCTTCAGCTATTCCACTACCCGGGTCATGTACTCAAGAGTGGTTTCCATGAGAGGTGACTCTAACAGCTTAGTCTTGGGTGGGTGAGATGGTGGAAAATGTGATGGTGGTGGTGGGTAAAAATAAAAATCCAATGTTTGGAACTGTGGATGAGGCGAATATGTACAAAAGGAAAAATTATGAGCAAAGTCCTCCTGATAAAATGGAGGTGGACTGGCTGAAAGGATCCACGAAGTCCAAATAGAAATACCTCCAGTTAGCCATCTTTGAAATAAAAGATGGGAACAAAGATATAACGATGCAATCCAAGAGATGCAAGAAAAAGGTGCAAATGTGCAGAGTAGATTGAGTATGCACACAAATAAACACAAATAAAAACAAACCCCTCAATTCACCAACTCAACACAGTTATGACCGTGAAAGTTCAGTCTTTTTATCTTGTCAAATTTTAGAGTGGTTGTGTTACAGTCGGTAGTACACACCTACTAGAATATCGAGGCCACTTCGCCTAAAGTCAGAGGCAAGTGCTTCCAGCAATAACGGGGCCCAAGAGTCAACCCAAGTGCTTAATGCACAAGTATAGGGTTGGGGGCTCTATTCGTTATGTGTATGTGCCTCTCTCGATCTGGAAAGTACATATGAACAATGATGGGGTTACTCTCCCCAATATAATTATATTCCTTTACGTTTATTTTTGGGTCGAGTAAATTTAGCAGTCTTAATTTTATTGATTATCACTTTTTTGATTGCTTTCGAATGCATGAATCCTAACGAGGTTTTAGCTCATTTAGTTTTCTATCTGATCAACATCAGAGGGAGAGAGTGGAAAAGCAATGCAAGCATAAATTAATGATGTGTGCTCAGATATGGTGTTCACCTTGATGCTAGACACGAATTAAAATCTACTCTATATCCAGATGCAAGCCGATGAAAACACTCTAAAATTGGAGTTACTATTAACGTGAATAACCAAGAGATGAATATCTAGAAAAGAAACATGGGGTCCTTTCTTGGAGACTCCTCGGTGCCTGGCACAACAAGTCCTGCAAGTACTGTGTGAAGTCTCTCGCAATGAGCGGTTTTGAATCCAAATAGTCAATAATTAATTTGATCTAAGTCCATGTACAAAACTATAGGTACATGTAGTTTATTAGGTCTTTGGACTTATTCTATCGATCAAGCAATTCCTATGCTAGGGCTTAACTACACAAAACAAATGAAAATAAAGTTGAAAAACTAAAATTGCGTGAAAAAAATTAAAAAAAGCGAGAAAAAAACGAAAAATCTAACGAGACCCCCAAGTGAAGAGACACACAGGAACTGGACCTCGTGAAGTGTGAAGTATCCAAGTCCAAATTATTAAAAATTATTTTACAAAAATAAAATAAATCACTCTCTCACAAAATAAAGCAAAAAAGAGATAAGGTGTTTGCTCTGCTCCTTCTCTCTCTTCTCTTCTCCCATGCTCTCTCCTGGTTGAGTCACAAGTAGAAGAGTCAATCTCCTAGTGACTCGGGTATGTCCACCTCCTAAGAAGCAGCCATCATCGCATGGTCATCGCAAGAAAGTCAAACAAAGACAAGTGGTCAAAACAAATAAACAATTATAAAAAATAAAGGGCTAAAAATGAAAGAGAAAATAGATACATAATAATACACACAATGCTACTCTCGTGAGTTCTAACAAAAGTCAGAGCTAAAGATAGGACATTTGACCGGAGGTCAATTTTTGAAGATTCTTGATTGGTCTATGTGGACCAATCATGAAAAAGAATGTGCAAAATGATGAATTAAATAAAAAATAAATAGTAGGTTATTTTATCAATTAAAGGTCAAAACACCTAAAATGATGACTATTATTTAATGTACTATTTTATGGATTTTTTATTTTTACAAGCTAATTTATTACGTGTTACTATTTACATGTGTATACATATGTATATATACAAGTAGTTAACCTATTCTATTTTTAATTTATATTTTATATTATTATTATTTTATATATGTATCTTCTATATTTATAACTTATTTAATTACATATTTAAATATTTTTATTATATTTTTCTGAATTTATTTATTTATTAAATAATTATGTATATATATTATATAGTTACATTATAGGTATACTTCATCTATATACTAAAGTGAGATATTTATATAAATGACTTTTTAATGATTTTATTTTGTTTTTATTAAGTACATGTATTTTGAATAATATTTAAATATTTATAAAATGTATAGAAATGCTAAAAATATAAAGAATATTTTATACAGGTGTGTTGCACAATAAGGGCCCAAAAATCAACTTTTGCATCTTAACTTCCAATTGAATGAAGCCAACTTCATTAAATATATAATTTAATTTTATGAACAATAAATGTGAGTTTGATAAATTTTGGATTAGTATGGAGAAGATACATGCTTGTAAAGTTTTCTTTACGCTTTTTTGTTCTATGTGTCTCGGGCATACTGTGTATTAATTTTTAATCAAATAATTTTTGTATTTTTTTTGGATTTTTTATGTAAAATTTTCAAACATAGGGTTTTATTATTTGAGGTATACAAATAGGAAAATAAAATAGGTTCCCAAATGCAATATATTGACAAAAAGAATTAGGGTTTTAATCATATTTTCTGTATAGTTTCTCTACCTTATCTCCCCCTACTTTATTCCTTGTCGACCAACTCATTATGATGACTGGGTCTCAGGGTCTAGGGTCACTCAGTATCTTTGACACTTCTTTATTTTTCTTTTCTTTTCTTTTCTTTAATTTTTATTTTGGAATTAAATACAATATTTTATACAGTATATTATACAGTATTTCATGTGAATTATTGTTTATTATTTTGTACAAATTAATGATATACACAAGAATTTAGCTATGGATTTAATGAAAAAATGAAAGAATAACGGTAAGGTAATGGAGATTCATCAATAGGGCAGATCAATTGTACAAAATACAGTTCAAAACCCTAATTTTTATTCATCAATAAATGTATTTTGGGCCCTATTTTATTCTTTATTATAAATACATCAAATAAAGAAATTCTCAACATGATAGTTGTACATAAAAAATATAGAGAAAAATATAAAAATATTTTTTTCTTAAAAATAATGCATAGTGAGATTGGGAGACTCGAAATAAAAGCTGTAAAGAAAACATTACAGACTTGTATCTCCCCATAAAGACTCAAAATTGACCAAGCTTACTTTATTATTCGTAGTGGTTTCATTTAATTTGGAGTTGAGATGCAAAAGTTGGCTTCGGGGTCCCTATTATACTATATACATTTATATAATATTCAATATATTCATTCTTTACATTTTTAAAATTTTCATATTTTTGTATACATGTAAATATTATTTGAAACACATTTCCATTATAAACATAAAATAAAAGCATTAAAATTTTATTAAAATAAATAATGTACCTTAATATATAGGTAAACGATACCTTCAATATGTACATCCCTATTTATTTAAGTATATAAATTAAATCAGAAAAATACAATAAAAATATGCAAATATGTAATTAAATAAGTTGCAAATATATGAAATATGTAAATACAATAATAAAATATAAAATAGAAAATAAAGATAAAAGATCCAAAATATAGTTAAATATACCTATATGCATACATGTAAATATAAACTTCGAATAAATTAACTTGCAAAAATAAATAAAAATCATAATAGAATACTATAGAAAATAGAAAAAACACTTTTCATGTTTTAACCAACAATTAATTAAATCATTTATTATTTAATATCTAATTAATAAGGAATTTAGCCCCCTGATTTTCCTAATTGATCCACGTGGACCAATTAGGGAGCTTCCTTTGTTTCCCAGGCCACCTACCCCCATCGTAGATGGCGACCTACCATCTTCTCCCCCAATTCTCAGGTGATCAATCACTCAATCTGACTTGATTTTTCACACGAACATTGCTCAGATCAACCTTAATACACACCTAGTTCTTAGATCCTACGTACATAGTCCTAATCGATCAGATATCCTAGGTCAATAAGGCTCCTCCACCATGTTTATAAATAATAATTCTAGGTATTCTTCCCAATTTTGATTTCCATTCACCCACTCGTAACCCCTATCTTCGATTACTCGAGAAGCTGGTGATAGTTGGAGTCTAGTTGAGGTGTCGGCGAGGACAAGAGGGGCATGAAAGTGAGATTCAGCTCACCACAGGGTATCTCAGGCAGTGCTCCTTCCGCTCCCTGAAATATTCATGGAAGAGTGGCATGTCTTCGTATTTTGACATACTTTTAATCCAGTAGTGTAGATTAGTGTTTAGTTTTATCAATCATGCAATAGGTTTAAGTGATTTCTAAATGCTTTGTTTGTTGGAGCTTAAGCTCCAGCCCAAATCCATCGCTGAATCTCCCATGTTCCGACCGATCTCCACCCTACCTTCGAACCTCGTCACGTTCTCCGCATTTCCCCCATCTTTTCACCTCTGATTCTGCAAGAATTGGAGCTCCCATCTCTTCCCTCTGTATCCATTGGAACTCTTTGCCCCTTCATTTTCCTATGCTACAAGCTTCATATGTAAGTCAAGCATCTTTTCCTTGAACTTGGGAGTATTTTTGTGCCTGAGTAGAGCATTGATAAGCCACCTGGAGTGAGGATCGAAGCGAAGTCAGAGCTCCATGCCCCCTCCAATGGGGCCTAGACCTGTTTGACCCCTCCTGCTAAAGAGGTGATGCCCCAGAAAGCTAAAGCGACCATTAACGAAGCATTTGGTGGCTAGAGATGCACATAATCGAAGATCAAAGCTCACTTAGGAGTTATTCTTGTGGTGTTTTTCCAAGCACCACGAGGACCATTGGATCAAGAAGAGCGGTCCAGATATAATATGAGTTGTCTTGAAAAATCTAATAGATATCAGAGAAGAGAGTCGTACAATCTCATAAGGTGAGATCGAAGTCGCTGAAGTGCTCTCACAAGGATCCCAGGATAAATTCAACAATTAACCCATAGTAATCAAATAAATAAAGCAACGCATGCAGATGTTGGGATCAAAATTTATTATAACCCTACAACGAATATCTATAGTGGACAAGAAGGTAGGGTGTTGAAATAGGTAACACAAGACGTAACATGTATTATTTTAAAAAATAAATAATGCAGTGTATGTGTATATGTGCATGCCCAATATTTACTCAATGTTTTGTGGATTTTTATTTAAATAATTAATAATATCTATTTTTTATATTATTCTTTTAATTTTTACTTTTTTATTTTTAGTTTATTTTTACATTAATATATATATAATATATATAAGAATATATATAAAGGTATATAAGGTAATATACATAATATAAGTACTATATAGTAGAATATACATAATAAATGCATAAAAAAGAACAGTTCTTTTTATTTTTTAAAAAAGAATAATAGTTCTTTTATTTTTAGAAATATTTAAAAATTTTATACTGTATTTATAATAATTATTAATAATATTAATTATATATAATTATATACAAGGGTATAATACAATATAAGGAATTATAGATATAAATATAGATATATATTCAAAATTTACCAAATAAAATATTATGCTTTTTTATATTTTTCTGATTTTTTTATATCTTTTGTTAATTTTTTGCTAATTTTTAGGTATTTTTAAAGTCCAAAATATACAAAATCAGGGAACTTTTTAAGTAGATTGAATTGATTTGAGACTTAAAAATATCAAAAGGGCTCAAAATTTCTCAAAATCAATTTTAATATATAGAAATAGATATAAATAAAAATATGGTATAGATTTAATATTTTTACGATTTTTGTGGATATTTTTTTATTTTTTAGGATTGGCAAGGATTGCTAATTTTAAGAGTTTCTTTTGAGATTTTTTTTGTGATTTTTGGTCTTGAGTTATATAATATGCTAATAAATAGTAAGGATTTTTTGAGAATTTTTCGAAATTGTTTTATAATTTTTTTTCTAAGTCAAATAAAGAATAAACAGCTCTTTTTGATTTTTAATAAATACTAAATGCAATAAAAATGGTAAATAAAATTTATAACATGAACAAGCAGGCAGTCATGCATTTACATCAATTTTTGAAATTTTTTAAAGCACTGGAGCTATTTTTAATAAAAAGAAATGCATAAATAAAATTAAATCAAGCTGGTAGGGGTATAATTGCAATTAACATATATCTCAAGGGCATGCATGCAAAATAACCAAAAACTTTGAACTTAAATTAGACTTTTTTATATTAAATCATAATTACAAAAACTACCAGGATATATATGCAAAATGGCAACTCACGTGGGGAACCTCATGAGCTGAGCTGGCAAGGATTAAAAGCAACATAAAGAAAGTCCAAGGATCTTCTTGCAAATTTTACACAAAATATTAAGCTAATTTAAATAATTACAAGACTAAACAAAAATAGAATATATGCTAGGGGTATTTATGTAATTACCCCTAAAAAGGCACGTGGATGGATGACACAGATGAGCTCACTTGGTCGTTTGGCGCCTCCGGATGGCGCGATACCCCTTCGCTATAAATGTCTGAGATTAGATCTCAGATGAGATCCAACGGTCAAGCCTTGCCTTGATCTGATGCCTGCGGTACACTTGGAGGCTTGTTCTTGATCGTATGGTGGAGGATATGCTTCGATTCTCCCCCCTTCGGACCTCTTTTTCGACGTTGAAGTTCTCCACATGCTCAGGGCTGATGTCCACAGCTACCCAGAAACTCAAAAAGCTCTAAAACCCAGTGGTGGGGCCATGGCAATTCAAGATGCCTGAGAGACCTGGGGACCTTACTCTTGGTTCGATTAGCCCTCAGATGGAGTCTTCCAGATGCAGGACATGTAGGGAAATAACGACGAAGACATGGCAAGGCGATATGGGCTAGTATTGATGGAGATCGATGTGGAAATGAAGAGAGTGGTGAGTTCTCAAGCGAGGCAGATGAGAGGACTTCGATCTCCAGGTCTACGCCAGATCTGGGTCGTTGATGAGATGCAAATGATGAAGAAATGGAGGGGCGAGGTAGTGGGGTGCTTGTGAGGGTCGGAACACGGCGGACCATGGTGATGATGACTAGAGCTTCTAAAGCTCCAACGTACTTAGACCTACCTAAATCTACCCTAAAATCACAGTAAAACACAAAACAAAATTGCAGAAATGAAAGATAGAAATGAAAAGTACCTAAGAAGCACAGGAAATGACCTCGATCTGGACTAGGGCATGGAGAGTAAAAATTACCTGGAGTCGCCTCCAGCGATGGGTGGAACTACCTCCTACGTTCCTCCCCGTTGCGAACCACGGCGAGCCACTCCTGTCACCATCAGCATTACCACAAAGGTGGTTTGAGAGGGAAATATAAAGAAAAATGGTAGATCTAGGGTGGTTTTATACACAGGTAAAGGGTGGAATTCAATGGGAGATTGCATGCAAGGGAAATAAGGAAGGTGAGGGAGATATGGTCGATGAAAATCATGGATGTGCAAGGGTCAGAGGGACAGATGGTTCGAGGTGAAGGACGACGAGGTGGTGGGGCGAAAATGGGAAGAAATGGCCAGCTCGTGTAGTATGACACGAGTCAGAGAAGGGGAGAAGGATAGTTGACCTGGGGTCAACTGTCAAAGTGCTCTAGTTGGTCCATATGGACCAACCAAAAAAAGCAGGTAGAAATTATTTGTAAAATTGATAAATAATAGTGAGTTAGTTAATTAATTTTAGGTTATACAATAAAAATATTTATAATTTTATGTAATATTTTAACATATTTTTATTTATTTTTTGAGGTCATTTATTACAAGTTGCTATTTCCATGTATATTAGTAGGTAAGTATACATGTATATAGGGTATTTAATTTTTAATTTGTATCATATAATTTATTAATATTTACAAGTATTATATATATAATTTATTTAAATACAAATTTAAGTATTTTTATTGTATTTGTCTAAATTTATGTGTACGCTTAACTATGTAATATACAGTATATGTATATACAGATATATTTTACCTATGTATGTAAATGTATTATTTATTTTTATTTTATTTTTATGGTCTTATTTTATTATAATTATGTACATATGTTTCAAATAATATTTACAATTTTATAAAAATAAAAGAGTTTGAAAGAATACAAGGATAAATATATTTAATAAAATATACATGTTTATTGCACAATGTGGTTCCAAAACCTAAATTTTGCATCTTACCTCCAAATTAAATAAAACAACATTCATTAAATAGCTTATGAAAAGTTATAAATAATTAAATATTATTTTCGTCCATTTTGATAAAATATGGAGAATATACATGTCTGTAAAGTTTTTATTTTAAATTTTTTTAGGTGTCCCAGTCACACGTGCACTATTTTTATATGAAATTAATTTTGTATTTTCTTGGCATTTTTATCTAGAATATTCATGTACAAACTTTATTGATTTGAGGCATTACTAATGAAGAATAAAATAGGTCCCGAAAATCAATTATTCATGAATTTTAAAACTAGGATTGTATGCATAATTTGTACAATTTTTATGTCTTATTTCTCCCTACTTTATTCCTTGTTGACCAAGTCATCATTGGCATCCCTTGGAGAAACATGAAGAATCTTTATCAGATTTGATCTGCATAGCAACAACCTCCGTCATGGGCATCTGATGGCAATCGGAGCATCGCGACTTCTTCTATCGCTCACGTCCCTGATTTGGGAGGAACAAAAGGAACGTGAACCATCAGATTCAACTTCGATCCAACGGTCCAGATCTCGACACGCATTGGCTCTAGAGCATCCGCGCCGCCACACCGACCCACCACTTCGCGTGTGCGTTGAGATTTCTTTAGTGAAATTGCAAAAGCCCCCTGAACATTCTCTAATTTGCAAATAAGTCCTGAAGCTTTGAAACTCACGTACATGAGAAAGTGATAATTTCATAATAACCCTTATAGTTTGGAATAATCACGAGCAGGTCCTCGTCGAGCTGCCTGATGAATCCACGATTCATCGCCTTTATTCTTTTATTTTAGCCTCTTTTCCTTAGTCAAATACCCGTAAATAACCACTAATTTCATAAAATTACCATTTCGCATGCATTTGCTAATTATGCATTTTTAACACTTTTTGTACATAAATAGAAGAATAAAGAAGAAAAGAAAAAGAAAAGGAGGTATTTATGCAATAAATACAGACTGACCCAAACCCCGAGAGAAGATCAAGACTTGACCTGATCGACCAAGAATAAAGTTGGGGGAGATAAGGTTGTCTGTCAGAAAATCCAAAAATGTCTTGTACATATTTTTCATGTATATTTGTATAAAACTTACATTATTTTATTTGTATATAATTTGACCTCAAATCAATTATTTTTGTAAATAAAAGTTGTAAATAAAACTGTGTTGTAAATAATAAAAATATTTGTAATATAAAATAATGTATATAATGCAAATAATTACACCCAGAAGAAGCCGCAAAGCAATAATTGAAACATCAATTCCGGCTCCATACGAGCTCAAATCGAACCAAACTCACTTCCATCATACCATAAATTAAATTATATTTCAAATGGATGTGGTTTTGTATTTTTTGGAGTTACGGTTAAAAAGTTGGTTTTCTGGGGTGTATTGTGCAGTTTACCCATATATTTGTTGTATATAATTATTAATAATTATTTTTCATAATGTATATATTATAAACATTGTTTTCAGTAAAAATAAAAATTAAAAAATTAAAATAAAAAAATCTTGTATAAAAATTATTTCCTTATTTGCACTTATGTACATTATATTATATGTATGTAATATATGTATACAAATAATTTCCTTAAATAAAAATCACCAAAAAAATTAATTATCTAATATTATTTAATGAATTTAATTAAATTACGAAATTTTTATTTAAATAATTGATTTAATGGATTTATGTGACTCAATAAGCTACCATATATGTTAGATTTGATTACACACCTTATATGGCCACCATTATGGTGGTTAATTGATTTTCAATTAATTAATTCATTTATTTATTTGATTTATTTATTCCAAATTTTGTAAATAATTATTTAATTTATTTATTTTATTTAATTAATTATTTTAATTCAACCAATAATAACCTTCCTTTTTTGTAGAAACTTTCCTTTTTTTCATTTTCTTCTCTTTTTAATGGGCTCCTCCTCCCCCATTCAAACTTGATCGATCTTTGGCGGAGAGGAGCCCAGTTTCCGAGAGGTTTCTTATTGAAGAGGGTCCTAGCCTCCGATCCAGTCGGTGACAGCGACTTGAGCTTCGTTGAGGCCATCATGGCGTGTCCAAACCCCAAGGTGAGATCCATTTTATTTCCTATTTTTTCTCCTAGGTAATCGTAGATTTAGATTTTAGCGTAAGAGTAGTGATTAATTTTTAGATTAAAAAGTCCATCACGATTTAATCCACGCCCGAAACCGAATTTTTCACATCATCTCGTAACCTCTCCATTTCATTTCTACCTCGCACGATCTTCCATCTCCGATCACGCACGGTGACCGGAGCCTCGGATCTCTCTCCCGCATCGCCTAGATCCGCTCATTCACCGTTCTTATTTTTGTATATATATAAAAATAATAATAAATATTTTTTCCTGTTATCTCACAATTATTTTTGCAGGAAGAAGTAAAAATAAATAAATAAAATTTCATCTTTCTTCTTTATCTAACATCTTGTTTTGCAGGAAAACATAAAAAGAACATAAATAAAAAAATAAAAAATCCTTTTCATATTTCTATTTACATTCCTGTTTAAAAAAAACAAAAAATATATATATACATATTTTTTTCCTAACAAGTTCGTGCAGCAAATAAAAACAAAAAAATCAAAAGAAAGAAAAATTTGCAGCAGCAGGTCGTCACCCCCGCCACCGCACCTCCCGCGCGACCGGCAAGCCGCCCGCGCCCACGCGCCGCCGACCCGCCGGGAGGCGCCGCCTTCTTCCGTCTTCCAGGTTCTCCCCTGCGTGCCTCTGCTCCCCAGCCGCGGGACCCTCCTGGTCAGCGCCCCTGCGCACCCCCCTGGTGCCGCGCGACCCCTCCATCGTCATCCGCGGTGCCCCCTCGCCTCCCGTGTGGTGCGCGGCCGCGCTCCGACCTCCCTCCAGCCGCGGGCGGTGGCGCCGCCCAGGGCCCCGCACCCGTCGTCCGCGATTCCAGCCACACACGCGAAGGCGCCTCCCACGCGACCGCCCCGCCGCCCAGCGGCTCCCTGCCCCAGATCCCTCCAGGCTGCGCGACCCCCACAGCCCTTGCCCGCGCCCTTACGCCGAGCCGATCCGCCCCAGGCCCCCGTTCTCTGTACCCACGCGCGGGCGGCGCGCGGCCTCCGCCATTGCGCGGCTCCGCCGCGTGCGCCTCCGCCTAGACCGGCGCCCCTCCGCGCTCCGCACCGTGCATACATCAACGCCAGCACCCGTGCGGCGCCGCCCTCCGCCTCCGTGCTCTGAAGCCGCTCCCTCCGCCGCTCCGCCCCCTTGCCTGCTGCGTGAAGGAAGAAGAGAAGGGGTGGGCGGCGGCACCCCTGTGCCCACTTTTGGGCTGGAAACGAAAGAAAGAAGAGAGGAAACCTTAGGGCTATTAAAATATTGGGAAAATATCAGTCAAGCTCCTGGGGATATTCAAAATTGCAAAAACACATTGAGGTTCAGAAGATATTTGGGTAAATTTCATATATCATCTCGCAAGTTTATGTTCTTATTAAGCAGTGCAGAACTTTTTCATAATTACATTTACGTCCTTGTGATTGTAGAACTTGAACCTGCTTGATCTTTGTAATGAAATAAATGCTTATCATGCTCGGAAAATTTTGTAAAAATTTGTGCATGCTCCTGCTATAGTCTTTAACATTGTATAAATTTTTCAATAGTTTTTATTGAGGTTTAATATATTTAAAAAAATCAAAAACAGTATCTTTTGCTTGTCGAACTTTGAAAATTCATAAAAATGTGAAAAACTGCCTAAAAATTCCACAAAAATTACTGTAGATGTGTTTTCCAATCTTTGTGCATTTTTCATATATAAAACTCAAAAAAATTGCAAAATACGAAAATCTTTTAAAAATTGCAGAAAATTATAGAAAAATCCAAAAATAGTGATTTTGATCTCTTTTTGTAGATATTGCTTTCTAGTTTCATTTAAAGTTTTCTATAGAATTTTTGGTAATCTTTTTCTTTGAAGTTTTATATACATTTTTGGTTATTTTGAAAAATACAAAAATTGTATGTTTTGTTTTATCACTTTTCTTCATTTGTGCTTATTTTTAAAAATAAAAAAAATCAAAAACAAAAAAAACAAAAACCACAAAAAAATTTCTTTTCTGAAATTTGACTACTTAGTTTTAAATCGTGCTCCTTGTGTTCGACTAAAAATAATAGCGAAAACCGCTTACATTTTTTATCGATTTATCTTTTTCTGAGTGGTTTCAATTTATTTTTCCGTTGACCGAATTGATCGATTAAGGACAACGACATTGTGATTTATTTTCTACCTTAGTCACGTCGATTTTTGTGTCATCAGAATGGTGCCATTGCCGGGGAGCACGGCTTTGTAGTCATTTTTCGATTTTTGTCTCTCTATATTATAATTGTTTTCTGACCTTCTCTCTCTAATTTTTGTGCGAGGGTTGCTTGGACGACTTGGAGTTTCTTTTTTGAGGACCCGCACAGGAGGAAGAGAAGGTAATTTAAGAAGAAATTTCATTTTATTTGAGAGAAGAATTATTCTTGTAATAATTTAGGATTTTGAACTGTGGACACTTAAACATTTTTCAGGGTCTGTTTCGCCAAGTGCCGGTGCACTTGGGGGACCTCACCGCTGTTTTTTGCTGATTTTGTTTTCTTGTATTTTTTTTCTTTCTTTTTTCTTTTATTTCTGATTCTCGCGGATTTCAGCCCCTAGCCTTAGGATTTTTGCTTGACTGTGATGTAATAAATAGGTTCCAAACACCATAATAAATCTGCCTGTGCCTATAGAGCGGTAATTGGACCAACAATAAAAAGATTAATAAAATAGTCAATCCACTACCTTCGAGCCTACGTGCCACAACCCACCCTGCCAAGCGCTGCTCCTGAACTCGATTTGTCGAGAGGAGGAGGGGTGGACCGAGACCGGACTCTTGGATTGGAGGCTGGTGGTCGACTAGACGTTCTATCGAGTAGAACTGCTTGCTTAGGGCTCGGATTTCTACTTGCATCATTTAGGTAGTTTAAATTTCTGTATTTAAATTTCTGCGCGGATCATATTGCATGTAGAGTGCAGGAGTAAGGTACGCATTTTCTATCTCTACATGCATCATCGTTTTTGACCGTGCATTGGTATTTTCGACTTCCTCCCCCTGTTTTTGGACTCAAATTAATCAAAGAGGAAATCGGAAAGCTCGTTAGGCGTTGTTATTGAAAATATCAAAAAAAATACAAAATCAAAAATTAAAAAATTGGGACTGCTAATTGAACTTGACTCTAAAATCAAACGTAATTGACCACTTCATTGTATTGGGAGAGCAATCCCCTCATTGTCTGCGTTTTTAATTGCTCACGTACACACTAAGGAGTAGTGCCCAAATCCTATTCAAGCCTCCTAAGTGTTTGTACAACTTTTGTTGATCACCAAACTCTAAAATTGAAAAGATAAAAGACCAAATCTCACGATCTTCACTTTGTGTTGAGTTGGTGAACTGAGGGTTTGCTTTGTGTTTTGTATGTCTTTGGTGTGAGTCGGTTACGATCATTCTTTTATCATTAGCAGTCACCTTCTATTTCTATCCCACCCTCCCTCCCTTCTATCTCTCTCCTTTTCACTCTACCCCACCCTCCCTCCCTTCATCAATCATTCTTTTCTCTTCATGATGGGTCGCCTTCCATTCCAGCCGAATTTTGCGGCTTCAATATTTTACACCCATCATTCCCGCCCACTCTCTTGGGAGGTCGGAACCCCATCCGACTTCTCATCTTCTCCCTACCCACCCTCTTTCTTGGGACATGCTGTGAGTGACACCCGCAAAGACCAGATTGACCAAACACGATATCCGAGCATTCACCTTGCTGAGGATGAGAGTGCACCCCATAGGCGATCATATGATGCAGTTGCGAGCTTTAGATGACTTGTATCCTAGGACAGTGGATGAGTACACAGATCATGAAGCCCAGTCCGCTTCTACCTTGAGACCCTTTGTTCTGGATTTAGAGTTAATTGATCTACTGCCCAAATGTTTAGGGGATATGCACGAGGAACCGTATTTACATATCGAAGAGTTTGAGGATATTTGTGGATCACGATCATATTCTGATATAACTTCTGAGGAAATGATGCTGATTACCTTCCCATTTACACTTTAGAGTAGAGCCAAGAGTTGGCACAGACGATTGGGAAGGAAGATTGCTACATGGGGAGATTTATGATCATTATTTTTGCAGAAATTTTACCCCCAGTGTAGAGCAGAGATGATGCGGTCATGTATTCGTGATTTTTCAGTTAACCCCTAGAAGCCGTTGAGAGATTCATGGTTGAGGTTACGAGAACTTTTGAGGCGATTTCCGGATCATGGATTTTCGATGACTGACCTTATCCTTATCGCCATGAGGGGGAGGACCGCAGAGAAGATTTCATATGTCATTACCTCGTGTAGTGGTTCACATCACAGTACTAACCTGGATTTAGTTGAGACCATCTTGGGAACACTTTCTGATCCTCCATATTCAGAAGATGAATTATTCAGGACAACACATGAGGGAGAGATGACAACAGTTGAGTGTGTGACACATCATGCCGATCTTGATAGCACACACAAATCAGAGGATATGGATGCTACTACTTCTCATTTGATGGATGTGTTGCCTACTGTAGTGCGTTCCCAGAGCTGGACATTAGTTGAGGACCAAATGGATTTACAATCAGATT
Organism: Ottelia alismoides; assembly: GCA_037367405.1. Classification (NCBI taxonomy): domain Eukaryota; kingdom Viridiplantae; phylum Streptophyta; class Magnoliopsida; order Alismatales; family Hydrocharitaceae; genus Ottelia; species Ottelia alismoides. Next base: position 40,552 of record JAZKJV010001147.1, on the reverse strand, counting down.
TCGAGCCAGTCCCGCTATGTCACGTAGAAGATTCGTCGATTCTAGATCTGCTAGAATCTCAAGAGATAGAAGAGGAACCCACATCTCAGCCATCCTCTGATTCTTTCCAGTATCCATACGTAGTTGATACAGTGTCTTGTCTTCAGGAGATCTTCTCAGATTCGGAGATATACTTAGATTCATCTCAGCAGAGAGAGCTTGATGAGGGACCGATTTTTGATTCGACAGACCTTCATAGTCCCATATTTGAGCCATGTGTCTTCCCATTTGATGAGGTCGATATATTTTTGGAGGACATGACATTTGACAGCATTGATCCCCAATTTCCTGATGATTCGGCATTACTCTCCGAGGGTTATCTGCGGGAGGATGCCATGGACCATGTGTACTCGGTCTCACTTTCTGAGAATGCATCCGATCTGTCGGATCACGAGACCGAGTATTTTGATATTTCTGATAATGAGTTCGATGTTTTTCTTCTCGACGACCCTCGCGAGGATGATCCGATCTTTGAGGTATTCGATGATTTCACTGATTTATCTACATTATATACATCGGATATCAACCTTTCTATTGAGTCTCCTGATCTTGATCTTCCTTATCTATTCGAGACGGTGATTGACGTGGAGGATTCACTGACTGATCCTTCCTTCTCCACGTTCGACTTCTTTGACTCTGCCTTTTCACTCCATACAGATCTTGAGCCGATGATTTCTTTTGTGTTACCGGAGCCCGACTTCATCTGCCCATATCTTTACCCGGTAGCAAACACCCGCCTGATTGATTACCTGGGTGTTATCATTTATTCTGTTGACCTCGTTGTTGTTCTCCCACCGAGACTGCAACGACAATACGGTATTCGCATAACAGATGCCGTCTTGAACCTTGACACGTCGTTATCCTAGCATTTGCGCCCAGCTAGGGGCGTAAACTCTAGCGCTTGTTGAGAGGCACCTCAACATTGATCGACTCACATCTGTATAGACCATCTGTCCATATCATACATTCTTTCTGTCTTACACCCCATCTTCATCGCATGATCATTACATACTTAGGGTGTACTTTACCCTAAGTATTGGGGGTGTCAGACTTGTGATTATTATTTTGATTCTTTTTACCTCTATTTTGCTGCCTATACTTAGGGGTATTTTACCCTAAGTATAGGGGAGGTAGACTCTGTACATTCTACTCCTCGGTTTTCCCTTAGTGTACAGTTTGATATACTTAGGATCACTTGATCCTAAGTATAGGGGGATAACCGACTTCTATTCTTTCATTCGTCGTTGTAGTATACTATTCTTTTCACTTTTCTATACAAAGCACGAGTTATGTCTTTCTTTCCAGCTCTTTGATCACTATGAGGACATAGTTCGAGCTAAGTATAGGGGGGTGTCGTATATATTGTATATATACTTTAGCCATAACTCGTACTTTCATATTATTTGTAATATGGCTAAAACACTGTGTAGATACTCAAAAAAATTCTTAAAAAAAAAGAAAAAAAGAAATAAATTTAAACAAAAAAATTATGTATATACTTGTATAAATTACTCAAGTTGTAAATTCTTGCATCTCATTCTTGTAAATAATTAACTCACTCTTGTGTAAATATGTATCTCCTCTAACCCTTATTAAAAAAAACAACAACAAAACAAAACATTAAAAAAACATTTTTGTATATATGTATATATTACTAACTTTTTGCAAAAAAAAATCGCATGTGCATCATCATTTTTCAAAAATCCATACAAATTTCAAAACTTTGAAAATTGTTTCATAAAAAGATTTTTGTTTTCTTTTCCTTGCATGTATATATTTTCTTGCATTTGCTTGAGCATTTTTCAGGATGATTTTGACATTTAGACTAAGTCTGGAATAAATTTGAAGAATGGAGCTTAGTTGGACCTTAATGCACTTAATTTCATAGGAACCTTATAAGATTTGGAGTTAAGACTTTTCAGGTCCTAGTGACTTAATTCTTTGAGTTCATAAGACTATGTTCACATGTCATCTTGATGAGTCTAAGTAGAACATTTAACAACACACACAAGATTCTTTCAGACTGTGGCTTACATTGGACACTGCACTTTACACATAGCTCTTCATGGATGAGGTAGTGAGGGAGCAGAATCTTTTGGCTTGGGGTAGCATACGAAGGTAGTACATCTAGGCGGAACCTCTCGTCCTCCTCTAGGGAGGGAAGTGCGTCTCAACCTGATCTGGTGATGTTGAGGTCTAAAGACAGGAGCTGTGGGGTTGCAATAATGCTTCAAAAGAGGGATAGTCTACTGGCTCAAGAGGAAAAACTCCTTATGTAAATGCTGCATCTTGTATATGTTGATAAAAAAAGAAAAAAATGCAAAATCTCCAAAAGTGGACAGGCTTGAAAGAAAAATAAAATGCCTGTAAAAAAAAGAATAAGAGCTTCAAAGTCATATATTTATGAGCTTGCAGCGGGTGACATGGCTACACTGGTCATGCATCCAAGGATAGGTAACTACACTGGTTACCGCCCATTCTCTTCTCCATCCCCTCTTCGTAAGCTGGTTGTACTTGAACTTAGAAGGGAATATCCCCGCTCCTCGAGGAAAGAGTTGCCAGACCGGGTTATTTGAGTTACCTTGTTGAGAGAGGCTGAATCTTTGTTACTTTTGAGATGAAGAGCTAAATTTCACTTACACGTACAAGTAAGAATTCATAGTCATAAGAATTTGTGTATGTAGACTTGTTCTGATCTGACTGTTGAGGAGACCTGAATAGGAGTCTTATGGAACTTAGAGGTTGTTAGGTTTTAATTCCATATCCCATTAAGGTTCCGATACACCAATAATCCAAAGGTCCGATAGAGCTCCAGACTACATTTTTATGAATATAAGTTTGAAAGTCAACATTGTTCTAACTTCTTTCCTTTTTCTTTTCTTTATTTTTATTTTCACTTATTTTTCAAATAAGTTTTTGCTAAGGGACTAGCAAAGGTAAAGTATAGGGGAATGATGAATCCACGATTCATCACCTTTATTCTTTTATTTTAGCCTCTTTTCCTTAGTCAAATACCCGTAAATAACCACTAATTTCATAAAATTACCATTTCGCATGCATTAGCTAATTATGCATTTTTAACACTTTTTGTACATAAATAAAAGAATATAGAAGAAAAGAAAAAGAAAAGGAGGTATTTTTGCAATAAATACAGACTGACCCAAACCCCGAGAGAAGGTCAAGACTTGACCTGATCGACCAGGAATAAAGTAGGGGGAGATAAGGTTGTCTGTCAGAAAATCCAAAAATGTCTTGTACATATTTTTCATGTATATTTGTATAAAACTTACATTATTTTATTTGTATATAATTTGACCTCAAATCAATTATTTTTGTAAATAAAAGTTGTAAATAAAACTGTGTTGTAAATAATAAAAATATTTGTAACATAAAATAATGTATATAATGCAAATAATTACACCTAGAAGAAGCCGCAAAGCAATAATTGAAACATCAATTCCGGCTCCATACGAGCTCAAATCGAACCAAACTCACTTCCATCATACTATAAATTAAATTATCTTTCAAATGGCTGTGGTTTTGTATTTTTTGGAGTTACGGTTAAAAAGTCGGTTTTCTGGGGTGTATTGTGCAGTTTACCCATATATTTGTTGTATATAATTATTAATATTTATTTTTCATAATGTATATATTATAAATATTATTTTCAGTAAAAATAAAAAACAAAAAATTAAAATAAAAAAATCTTGTATAAAAATTATTTCCTTATTTGCACCTATGTACATTATATTATATGTATGTAATATATGTATACAAATAACTTCCTTAAATAAAAATCACCAAAAAAATTAATTATCCAATATTATTTAATGAATTTAATTAAATTACGAAATTTTTATTTAAATAATTGATTTAATGGATTTATGTGACTTAATAAGCTACCATATATGTTAGATTTGATTACACACCTTATATGGCCACCGTTATGGTGATTAATTGATTTTCAATTAATTAATTCATTTATTTATTTGATTTATTTATTCCGAATTTTGTAAATAATTATTTAATTTATTTATTTTATTTAATTAATTATTTTAATTAAACCAATAATAACCTTCCTTTTTTGTAGAAACTTTCCTTTTTCATTTTCTTCTCTTTTTAATGGGCTCCTCCTCCCCCATTCAAACTTGATCGATCTTTGGCGGAGAGGAGCCCGATTTCCGAGAGGTTTCTTGTTGAAGAGGGTCCTAGCCTCCAATCCAGTCGGTGACAGCGACTTGAGCTTCGTTGAGGCCATCATGGCGTGTCCAAACCCCAAGGTGAGATCCATTTTATTTCCTGTTTTTTTTTCTTAGGTAATCGTAGATTTAGATTTTAGCGTAACAGTAGTGATTAATTTTTGGATTAAAAAGTCCATCACGATTTAATCCACGCCCGACACCGAATTTTTCACATCATCTCGTAACCTCTCCATTTCATTTCTACCTCGCACGATCTTCCACCTCCGATCACGCACGGTGACCGGAGCCTCGGATCTATCTCCCGCATCACCTAGATCCGCTCATTCACCATTCCTATTTTTGTATATAAATAAAAAAATAATAAATATTTTTTTCCTGTTATCTCACAATTGTTTTTGCAGGAAGAAGTAAAAAAAAGAAATAAAATTTCATCTTTCTTCTTTATCTAACATCTTGTTTTGCAGGAAAACATAAAAAAAACATAAACAAAAAAAATAAAAAAATCCTTTTCATATTTCTATTTACATTCCTGTTTAAAAAAACAAAAAATATATATATACATATTTTTTTCTTGACAAGTTTGTGCAGCAAATAAAAACAAAAAAAATCAAAAGAAAGAAAATTTTGCAGCAGCAGGTCGTAACCCCCGCCGCCGCGCCTCCCGCGCGACCGGCAAGCCGCCCGCGCCCACGCGCCGCCGACCCGTCGGGCGGCGCCGCCTTCTTCCGTCTTCCAGGTTCTCCCCCGCGTGCCTCTGCTCCCCAGCCGCGGGACCCTCCTGGTCAGCGCCCCTGCGCACCCCCTGGTGCTACGCGACCCCTCCATCGTCATCCGCAGCGCCCCCTCGCCTCCCGCGTGATGTGCGACCGCGCTCCGACCTCCCTCCAGCCGCGGGCAGCGGCGTCGCCCTGGGCCCCGCACCCGTCGTCCGCGATTCCAGCCACACGCGCGAAGGCGCCTCCCGCGCGACCGCCCAGCCGCCCAACGGCCCCCTGCCCCAGATCCCTCCAGGCTGCGCGGCCCCCGCAGCCCTTGCCCGCGCCCTTGCGCCGAGCCGATCTGCCCTAGGCCCCCGTTCTTTGTACCCACGCGCGGGCGGCGCGCGGCCTCCGCCCTTGCGCGGCTCCGCCGCGTGCGCCTCCGCCTGGACCGGCGCCCCTCCGCGCTCCGCACCGTGCATCCATCAACGCCAGCACCCGCGCGGCGCCGCCCTCCGCCTCCGTGCTCCGAAGCCGCTCCCTCCGCCGCTCCGCCCCCTTGCCTGCTGCGTGAAGGAAGAAGAGAAGGGGTGGGCGGCGGCACCCCTGTGCCCACTTTTGGGCTGGAAACGAAAGAGAGAAGAGAGGAAACCCTCGGGCTATTAAAATATTGGGAAAATATCAGTCAAGCTCCTAGGGATATTCAAAATTGCAAAAACACACTGAGGTTCAGAAGATATTTGGGTAAATTTCATATTTCATCTCGCAAGTTTATGTTCTTATTAAGCAGTGCAGAACTTTTTCATAATTACATTTACGTCCTTGTGATTGTAGAACTTGAACCTGCTTGATCTTTGTAATGAAATAAATGCTTATCATGCTCGGAAAATTTTGTAAAAATTTGTGCATGCTCCTGCTATAGTCTTTAACATTGTACAAATGTTTCAATAGTTTTTATTGAGGTTTAATATATTTAAAAAAATCAAAAATAGTATCGTTTGCTTGTCGAACTTTGAAAATTCGTAAAAATGTGAAAAAGTGCCTAAAAATTCCACAAAAATTACTGTAGATGTGTTTTGACTTGTTTTAATTTCTATCCAATCTTTGTGCATTTTTCATATATAAAACTCAAAAAAAATTGCAAAATACGAAAAATCTTATAAAAATTGCAGAAAATTATAGAAAAATCCAAAAATAGTGATTTTGGTCTCTTTTTGTAGATATTGCTTTCTAGTTTCATTTAAAGTTTTCTATAGAATTTTTGGTAATCTTTTTCTTTGAAGTTTTCTATACATTTTTGGTTATTTTGAAAAATACAAAAATTGTGTGTTTTGTTTTATCACTTTTCTTCATTTGTGCTTGTTTTTAAAAATAAAAAAAATCAAAAACAAAAAAAAACAAAAACCACAAAAAAAATTTCTTTTCTGAAATTTGACTACTTAGTTTTTAAATCGTGCTCCTTGTGTTCGACCCTGGTCGCTATACCAGGTAAAAAGAATAGCGAAAATCGCTTACATTTTTTATCGATTTATCTTTTTCCGAGTGGTTTCAATTTATTTTTCCGTTGACTGAATTGATCGATTAAGGACAACGACATTGTGATTTATTTTCTACCTTAGTCGCGTCGATTTTTATGTCATCACTGCCTCACATAGCTGATTACGTGGCAGCTTGTGAATTTTACGCGGACGCTCTCCAAATCTTGCATATTATACAAGCGCTCCAACTTTCTATATAAATACATAACTATCCTTATACAACATACATAATACTATACATATTATGCTACATAATAAATGAAATACTAATAATAAAAGTATAATAAAAATACATATAAATACAGTATAATATATTATATACAATATTAAATCAGCTTTAAAATTTAAAAAGATTTTCTATTTCTAATAAATAATTTAAATATACAAAAAATACACAAACTTTAAAATACCTAAAAAATATAAAAACACTTTTAAAAATCTTACAAAAATTACCTACAATATATTTTTCTACATTTTTGCATATTAAATTAAAATAAAATAATCAAATATTAAAACCAATAAAAAATACATAATACATAAAAAATTAAAAAATACATAATTAATTCAATAAAAATCGTAAATTACAGATAATACCTCATTTGAAAGATATTTTCATCTATTTTTTATAAAAATAAAAGAATATTTTCTTACTGTTTACTATTTTAAAAATAAAAAATAAATCCATATTTTCAATAAAAAATTGTTTCAAATTTAAAAATAATTCAAAATCCATAAAAACCTCTAAAAATTCATAAAAATAGAAAATAAAAATAAGAATAAAAAATTACAAAATAAAAACCAAATAAAATATAAAATCAAATATGTATATTTTCTACTTATAAGTGTATTAAAATAATACAAATAATATAAAATTCATAAAATCAAATAAAAATCTAGAAAAATCAATACAAATAAATAAAAATTAAGAAACATATTTACCTTAGATTTTCTATTATTTTACCTTAGTTTTCCATAGTTTGCCTCCCTGAGTTCGACACTCTCGTACTTAACGCTATACATTTGAGTTTAAGAGTATAAATAAAATAGTAATAAAATTTCTGTGAATCTCATCTGATCTATACAACGATGATAGTCTCTCCTTTTAGAGCTATCAAGTCAGATGTGTTTTTCAGCTTTCTAAGAGAGGCTCACATTTCAGTTTCTCCTGGCGATGCTTTGCTTACGGAAGAACCTCTCTACATGGAGAACTTCCCAGCAAGATTATCATCTTTCTATCAGATGACTAAGAACACAAGTTTCTAACTAAATTCGAATGGCATATATGAGGGATATATAGACGAATATACATGGTATTATTTTGCAAAAAAAATATGGAAAATGAGATGGGGACGTCCCCATTTTTTCCTATATATATGGGAAAAGGGAAGCTACAACTGAGGTTGCAGCCGTTAAAATGTGATAGTCTTGATGGAAATGATAGAAATATCGAATTTAGTTGAATTTGGCATGAGATCATGGTGATATATGGTGGTTTAAATCCTCCAAGTTTCATTTCAAAAAACACAAAAAATCAATGAAAAAAATAGTCAAGTACAACTAGTTGGCTACATCCCCGAATGCAGCTTCCCCATCCCTATATATACCATTTTTTATGTTGACGACAACCAACCTTATCAGAATTGGTAGCAATTCATAGCAAAGGTTTATTGACGACGAAGACCCAATGGCTAAGGGTGCTCCCTGAAATGACGTGCTCATATATTCTCGACCGTCAAATCTTCATCTGACGATGTACGATGTGCACAAAAATGGTGTACAACAACAAATCCATTTGGACGGAGTCCGTTAAATCCAAAACAAACGAAGGTTATTAAATAGATTCACCTGTACATGACATGCATGAGAAATATGTCAACTAATATTTCAACGAAAACATAGATCGGATCATATCAATGATCAATCTCTCAAGAGATCGTCATTTTCCTCGTTGAAAAAGTGCTGAACCTGTCCAACAAATATATCAATGAATAAAGAAGATTTGTAGGATCCACTGATTTAAGTCCATTTAGCTGATTGAAAAAGCATATCAACATTATTTTACAATCCACAAACCCATGGATTATATCTCGGAGAACAAATACTACGTGTGCTCATGTTATTTCATTTTACAGAGAGACTTTTGGGAGACAAGCAACAAGCTGTGCTGCCAATCCCTTTTGGATGACAAATCCAATTCTTTGAAACACATCCATAGATCTGAGAACCAAAACATTGCTATGTATAATTTTCTGGACCCTCTTAAGGAGCTCTACAGCTTCGGTTGCCAAGAACCCAAAGGTATCAAAATCGAAAGGGATGAAAACATGTTGATTGTCAATACAAGCCTTCTCATGTTTAACAACTTTAGCTGATGCAGCTCTCTATGCAGCGTATCCTGCAGTAAAATCACTTTTTATCAGACCAACTAACGGAGGCAGTCTAGTCAAATCAACACATGCATGTTTTCCTCCAGCCCGTCCAAAAATTAAAACATCTGCTGGTCTGAGTGTGGATCTCCCATCGTGTGGATCAGTCAAAAATTCACAGGTCTTCTTCTTTGACGCAACCCCAGCCTTCTTGAGTACATCATAAAGGATATCTCTGACAAGATCATGTTTATATTTAAAATCTGAGAGTTCACGGCAATGAAACGACATGCTCCCCAAAGGTGTCAAGGCAAGATTTGTGGCATATTGGACTTGCATCATCTGCTGGGAATAGAGGAATCATAAGGCAATATCGACGAATAGTACGATACTCAATAGGTGACATACGCATTCCAAGACCATCAATAGGAATAGCCAGAAGAAAATCTTGAGCATGGTCAGATTGCAAACATCAAAAAATTACCTTTTGTCTAGCTGTCATGTCAAGTTCAACCTCAATTTCTTCGGCAATTTTGCTAAAAAGGAAACTCAGCAAAGCATTCTTAACTTCAGGAGGGACGGTATCCTTGTTAGCAAAACATGCAAGATCTAAAGATGGGAGTTTGACACATAGACCCTACAAGACATCTAAAAAATCAGAATCCATATCACATACCCCACTGTCTCGTAAAATGTGATCTTGGAGCACTCAAGATTGAGCTCTACAGGCCACAAAAGCATATGAAGAAGCCTCAATAGCATAGTGTAGACCTAAGCCACCGAACCTTGATTGGTAGGGACGCCACCTGCCATTGAAGGTCGCGAAAGAAGGGCCTCCACAAACCACAATGTCCTCAATAGCCCCATGTAGTCCTCTGTCAAAAAAGTAGCGGCTTGCTCCATACAAGATCGTAGTAAAAGAGGTTCACTTTGTAGATCATCCAATTGGAGAAGTAATTGCATTAATTCAACAGTTTTGATGACCCTCCTCAATGTCCTCATAGCCAAGTCTTCAATAAATTAGTTCAATCTTGGACGTACGGAGTTGACAATTAGTTCAATCTTGCGATTATAGATAGAAGAATGACTAGTTGTTGACTTTCGCATACATAAATTCTGTAACGTCCCGGGCTTAGGTCCCCGGTCCTGGCCCTGACAACTTGTTGGGTTCGGGCTCAAATTGAACCTGTTGGCAACCACCCAAAATGCTTAAGCCCAAGTTGTCAAGTAGTAATCCCCATCACTTATAAACCACACCTACACTTCGTAAGTTTTAGGTATGGCACTATGTTTGGAGTTGGGGTGTTACAAATTCACTGTCAGTTGATGGAGCAATACTGGGATTCTTATCTTTCGACCCTATCTTGCTAATAATAGCAGAAGCAAGAGACAAGGTTCCATTTTAATCTACACACACAGATATATTATAATTTTGGTGAACACAGAGAGAGTAATAGCACGTAAGAGGAGATTAAAATATAAATTATAATTGCCTCCAGGAGCAGGAGCCACATGCATGATCACAGCAATCTCCTCACAGTGATCATCTCCCTGCATTCCCTTCAGCCCTAAGGAAGTACTCCAACTTATCTATTTCTTTTTCCTTTTTAATGAGCGTCCACTTTTTTAATACATCCACCCACCCCCGAAAAAATAAAAAAAAGGTCATCTGCCTTTTCTCGTTAGCACCAAGTCCTGATCTACTAAGCCTCTCGTCATCTTCTTCTCTTCACTTATCATTAGCATCATCCTTAGCTTCATGGATTAAAAGTGGATCCACTAAACCCTTCTCCCAAAGCCTAATAGTGGTACATGCGAGAAGACAATTAATATACGTAAGGAAAAGCTTCCTGCCATTGGGTATGGTTTTCTAATTCTCGATTGGTACACGTGAGAAGTACTTAATGGTCCGAGACGAAGGATTGACTGGTGATGCAGGCCAACGGAGGAGATAGTTTAATGCATTAAAAACGTCGCACAGAGATGAGAGATGCATCCGTGCGAACACCGATTGCGAATAATTCCCCTGCCTTTACATGTTATATTATTATCCAGATTGTTAATGGGTTTGCATCACAAGTAGATCGATCAAGGTGCTTTTTGATGTCTTTCTATGTCGTGGTGCACATCATCTTTTGTCTTGGCTATGACTGTTCAACATGTCGGATTTGGACTCACGACGATTGAGAGGTTTTTCCTTTTTTTCCCGCTTCTGCTCCCTTTAAAGATGACGGGAATATTCCTTCGAAATTGACGTGGATTCACGGTTGACTTACGTGAGAGGATTGTCCGCTGTGCATTCCCGGGAAAAAGACGACTCGGATAAGTGGTCGACTATCTCCGACTCTCTATTCGGGTCGTCCCTCCCTTTTTTATCTTACGTAGGGAACGGATTGTCTGCTGCACAGTAGACTCTGCTGTAGTGTCCGAGCCGCTCGATCAAGATCGAGCGGTTCACATGAATTCGCACGATTGGGCCCACAAAAAAGTGTGAATTAATCGAGCGGCTCTGGACACTGCAGCAGAGTCTGCTGGCCAGCAGACGATCCACGCTCTCTTAGGCATCCTGTACGTTACAGGAGGGGAACAGACGATCCAGGCCCTTGACTTCCTCTCTTCTTTGATAGCTAAGATATTTATGGTTGGGATATATATAAGAAAATACAAGTGCACAACGCACATTGGTTGCATGAGTGCATGTTGTTTTTACTTACATTCATGTAAGTGGCAATGCTTTATCACGACAATAATTTGGTTGTTATCGTCATGAATTTATTATATAATATGGATGCCCGTCGATGATTAAATACAATCTGGATATTATTTTTTTATAAGACTCAAAATGAAAGGCTATCCATTGTTTAATTGAGAGCATATCCTCTACAGTACTGCATAAGTCTGCTGTAAAATCATAGACCGCTCAGAGATTCGCACGAATTTCCACGGTAAGGGCTCACAAAAATACCGAATGCGTGCAAATTGTTCGATCAAGATTGAGCGGCTCGAGTTGTCCACGGTTTTACAACAGTCTCTCCAGTACTGCAGAGGATCTGCTCACTGTTTAATTGATCTTGCTCAGCCGATGCCTAAGCCCTAGAGATATTAGTCAAGGTTATTCACTTTAACTTCTGCGGTACATAACTTGATCTTTACACTATGATCCTGGGAGCTAGATATGGGATTGGTACCATCGTCATCCTCAAAGGCCGACCTTAGATCAATTATCATTATCGTCCTTGGATTATATTAGACTATACTTGGTACTTTTAGCTAGTGGTGATTATACGTCAAGTTACTTGGAGTCGAGCTCAATTTTCCTCGAGTTTAAGCTCATTAAGTGATTTCAGATCTTGAATTTACACTCGAACTTACATTACTACAAGAATTTAAATTCTTAGACAACATTCTCTACGAACACAATCCTTCATCCAACAAAAGACGATGTTTACATAAATCATGAATATATTATTTTATTGGTCGTCGGCGTTTGTACAAAGATGTTGAGCATAATCATCGTAGGGTGCTTTAATCAAATGTCATGGACATAAGTTGTGTATTGCGTTCGTGTTTTATGACCATCGAACCAGTCATTTATAGAAATGTCGAGTTTCTTTGTAAAAAAATCTTTCTCTTTGACCTTTGAACTACCATCCTCTCCACTCGTCATTTCTCTTCTGCAAATTCTAAGTAATTGCCCTCCCAGTATTAGAATGGAAATCCTTCTTCTGTAAAACTCGTATTCTCGAGGAGACCCTTAAGAGCTCGTCCCTTGGGAGAGATGTTGCGACATCACCTCATAAGAAGTCCAAAGCCCTCCATGAGATTGAAGTTAATCAGATCATATGGTACACCCATCATTGTATGTAGTTGTTTGAAGACATGTCCTTCAGAGGATTGAACGTTGGATACCTTCTACATAGGCCTAGCATCTTTTGTGAGCCTATCCTTGCCACGGCTTTGGTATAACTTACCTCCTTGGTATTCTAGAGGCTTCTAATGGATTTCTCCTGAAAATTAACTATGTTGGATACCTCTCACAGAGGTTTATCGACCTCTTGCAAGCTAACTTGCCTTGGTATTGTAATGGGGGTGTGGAGGAGTTTTTAGAGAGATTGCTTTCCAACCTTGCCCAAACGTTGGGTATGACTACCCAAGTATGAGTATGGGCTTATGCTAACCATTGATGGTCATATGATCTTTTAACCCAAGCTTAAGACGAGATATTTATAAGCCTTTCAGTGCACCAACTTGTAAAACGTAGGGCATCCTCTCAGCTTGGGACCCAAACACATGCTCCAATCTAGCCATATATGACTTTGACTTCTTTACTAATGAATCCATGATTCATTAATATTTATATTACATTTTATCCTAAACCCCTTAAGAAATACATGTAAATATAAAAAGTATTTATGGACAAATAAAATAGTGTAAGTTTTATACAAATATACACAAAATAAATGAAAAGTGTTTACAAAATATATTTTTCGGATTTTCTGATTAAAAATCCTATCTCTATCTACTTTTCCTGATCGATCAGATCAAGTCTTGACCTTCTCTCGGGGTTTGGGTCAGCATGTATCTATTGCATATATACGGTCTTTTATTTTCTTTATTTTTCCTTTATTTCTGTATGTATTTACTTTATGTTAAAAAATAATAAATGTACAATATTTACACACATATGCTGGTTAGTAAGAATATGGATTTATTAATATATACATGTGTTCTATAAGGGATCTTAAGCTAAAATAAACGAATAAAGATTATAAAATACATATTCATCATCCTCATATGCTTTACCTTTGCTAATCCCTTAAACACTTATTTGAAAGAATAGGTGAATAGAAGAAAAAGAAAGGAAAATAAAAAAATTAGGACAATATTGCGTATTGAAATTATCTTCATAAAGTTGTTGTATGGAGCTTTGTAAGACCTTTGGATTATTAGTGTGGCGGGACCTTAGTGGGAATGGATTTAAAACCGAACAGCCTTTAAGTTTCACAAGAATCCTATTCAGGTTGCCTCAACAATCAGGTAAGAACAAGTCTACATACACAAATTTTTATGACTATGAATCTTTACTTGTATGGTGTAAGTGAAATACAGCTCCCCATCTCAAAGTAGCAAAGAAACAACCTCTCTCAACAAGGTAACTTTAGTCCCCCGGTCTAGCAACTCTTTCCTTGAAGAGCAGGGATATTCTCTTCTAAGTTCAAGTACAATCAGCACAAGAAGAGGAGATGGAGAAAAGAATGGACGGTAACCAGTGTAGATACCTATCCTTGGATGCATGACCAGTGTAGCCAAGTCATCCAGCTGCAAGCTTACAAAAATTTTACTTTGAAGCTCTTCTTATTTTTTCTATACTTGTATATATACTCCAGCAGGCATTTTACTTTTCAATCAAGCATGTCTGCTTTTGGAAATTTTGCATTTTTTTTATTTTTTTAATATATACAAGGAGTTTTTTCTCTTGAAATAGTAGACTATCCCTCTTTTAAAGCATTATTGCAACCCCACAGCATCCTGTCTTTAGACCTCAATGCTACTAGATCAGGTTGAGATGCACTAACCTCCTTAGAAGAAGACGGACATTACCACTAGTTGTTATATACCCGTTTGCTACCCCAAGCCAAAAGCTTCTGCCTCCTCACTACCTCCTCCATGAAGAGCTACGTGTAGAGTGATTGTCTAAGATAAGCCGTGGTCTAGAGGAATCATGCATTGTTGTTAAATAATCTACTTAGACTACTGAAGATGACATGTGAACATAGTCTTATGGACTCAAAGAATTAAGTCGTTAAGACATGAAAAGTCTTAACTCCAGTTCTTATAAGGTTCCTCTGAATTAAGTGGATTAAGGTCCAACTAAGATCCATTCTTCAATTTTATTCTAGACTCAGTTTAAATGTCAATACTATTCTAAAAAAATGCAAGAAATATATACAGAACAAATATATTTTTTTAGAAATTTTTTAAGAGAAAAAGTTAGTAAAATATATACAAGTATATACACTAATTATACAATATTTTTATAAGAGAATTTTTTAATTTTTTTAAATGGAAGGTGGCCAAAGTATACATGCACACGTAGATTTTATGTATTTATATACATATCCCAAAAATAATCACATTTTTATAGCCATTTAAAAGTATGAGTTCTGTCTAAAGTATATATACAATATATACGATACACCCCATACTCAGCTCAAACTATGTCCTCATAGTGATCAATGAGTTGCAAAGGAAGACATAACTCATGCTAAGTATAGAAAAGTGAAAAGAACACAATACAACAACGACTCAAAGAATGAATAGAACTCAGTGATCCCCCCTGTACTTAGGATTAATTAATCCTAAGTATAGAAGATTGTACAAAAGGGAAAAATCGAGGAAAAGAATTGACGGAATTAGTGGCTCGTCTTGCCCCACCATACTTAGGGTAGAATAACCCTAAGTATAAAATATCAACATGTTGGGGGACAAGATAGAGATCATAATAATAAATAAAAACACAAAAGAGATGATATGAACAACATTACTCCTCCTATACTTGAGGTAGAGTATCCCTAAGTATAAGCAACAATAGGAGTGATGAACAGTACGAATATGAACATCTCAAATCATTTACCCCCCCATACTTAGGATAAAGTACATCCTAAGTATAGCACACATATATACACAAAAAAGAGGTGAATGATAAACGGAAGAAGGAACAAATCAAGATGAAACACAAATATACAAGGTAGATATTGTTGAGGTGCCTCTCAACAAGCGCTAGAGTATAGGCCTCTAGTTGGGTGCAAAGGCTAGGACAATGAAGTATCAATGTTCAGGATGATATATGTAATGCGGATATCATACAGTCGTTGTTGTCTCAGTGAGAGAATAACAACATGGTAAAAAAATGTGAACGGTGACACGCGGATAAGCAATCAGGTGAGAGTCTACTACCGGGTAAATAGAAGAGAAAGTCAAGTTAGGCACCAATAAAACAAATGAAATCTTCATCTCAAGGTCATAATGAAGTGAATGGGTGGAGCCGAGAAAATGGAACATGGAGAAAGAATGATCTATCATGGAATCTTCCACGTCAATCATTGTCTCGAAAATGTATGGAAGGTCAAGATCAGGAGAATCATACAAAAGACCGATATCTGATGTACATAATGTAGAGAAATCAAAAATATTATCGAATATCTCATAGATCGGCTCATCCTTGCGAGGGTCGTCAAGGAGCGAAGAAAGATCAAGATCGAAAAAATTAGAAGACTTGGTCTCATGCCGACCGATCGGACGCAAAACCAGTGAGTGAAACCGAGTACAGAGAACACACTTCCCATAGATAACACTCAGGGAGGTGGGAAAAATCAGGCCAATTCGAGGGAGAAAACGAATGATCATAGTCAAATAACGGGTTCTCTCTCGAAGTCAAAGAAAAGTCGTCCAATGGATCAGGAGATGCAAGCTCATAGAAATCTAGGTCAATATCAAATAGATCATTGTTATGCCAAATTGAAGAGATCTGAGCTGCATCCAAAGGACTAATACATTCTAAAGGAAGAGATCTTGGGCTCCCACCTGGATGATTAATTAAATTAGATTAGGGTGGGAGGGGGATTAAGGGGAATGTGACTGCTAATGATCTAGAGAGAAAAGATCATAACTAACTCAACACCAAGCACACATAAACACAATGCAAACCCCCAATTCACCAACTCAACGCAATGTGAAGACCGTGAAGGTTCGGTCAATTATCTTGTCAATTTTTAGAGTTAGGTGATCAAACACAAAGTTGTACAAAAATGTAGGAAGACTTGGGATTGATGCACTAATCCTTACTGTGTATGTGGCAAATAAAATGTGAATACAAGTGATGAATCTACGTTTCATCATCTTTATTCTATCATTTTGGCCTTAAAAACCCTAGTAAATGCTTGTAAATAGCATTAATTCATGCATATGTGTGTAAATACTGTATAAAATGTGGTTTTTAAAGCCAAAATTATAGAATAAAGAAAAGAAAAGAAAAAGAATAAAATATTGTAAATATTTTATGACCCGAAACCCCGAGACCTAGGCATCTTGATGAATAGGTCGACAAGGAACAAAGTAGGGGGAGATAAGGGTCAATATACAGTCAAAATACCTATTCTTTTACTTCATTCTTTATTCATTTTGGACCTATTTTTGGTTCCACTTTTTATACTTCAAATCAAGAAACTTTGTAAATGAAAGTTGTAGATAATTAAATATACAAAAATACAAAATTAATTTCATTTAAAAATAATGTACAGATAGAAAGTTATGATCTGAATAAAAATCCATAATCCTAACTTCCCAGACCTGTATCTCACAAATGAAAACTCCAAATGCATCAAACTCACTTTAATTGTATATAGTATAAAATAAGCTATTTAATGGCGGTGGTTTCGCATTTGGCGGAGCTACGGTTTGAAAGTTGAGTTTTGGACCCCTATTGTATAATTGTACAGATTAAAATATTCAATTTATTATTTATTCATTATTTTTGTATTTTTATATTTTTATAATTTTGTAAATATTATTTATAATTTATTTGTACATTAAAATCAGAATAAAAACCTAAATAAAACTCAAAATAGAAAAATTTGTATATTCTAAATAGGTATAGTACCTATACTTATACATATATAATACATACTTCTATTTTATTAAATATACAAAACACCTCAGAAAAATAAAATAAAAATATTCTTAAGTGTACAAAAATATTTTATAATTTTATAAAATAATAAACAAAAATAATAAAATTAAATTCACAAAATAAAAATAAAAGAATAAAATATATAGATAATATACCTATAAATGCCATAAAAGGTAACTTATAAAATTACACCTCATAAAAATAATTAAAAATCATAATAAAATACCTTGTAAAATAATAAACATTTTTTATTTAATAACCTAAAATTAATAAATGCAATTACTATTTTAAAAAGAATTTTGAATTATTTTTAGGAGGATTTTTCCTGGTTGGTCCACGTGGACCAACCAGGTTGGTCTGACAGTTGACCTCCGGTCAACTGTCTGGCCTCCTCTTGTGACCTTGTCAAAAGTGAGTTTTGACCCTTCTTCACGGTTTTTCGAGACAAACCCTTGCACTATTTCATGATTCTTCCTTCTTCACCTTTTTGCCTCGTTCATCCGCCAATCACGCCCTCATCTCATCTTGGGCTTTGGATCATCGCAGCGCCTGCTACACCTCGATTTTTGACGCCACTCAACCATCTGTACAAAACCGCCCCAGCCTCCATTTTTCAAACTTGCTCCCTCTTCCTCCATCGTTAGCCCTAAACCCCTAGCCCGTTGAACTCTTGGTGATAACAGGAGGAGATTGAGCCTGAGGTTTAGCTTTGTGGAGTCGAATCGAGGTCGATCCAACCCCTCGCCGGAGCTCCGCCCGAAGTTGTCAACTTCGCCCCCCGGTGAGCCTCACTCTCCTCTTCTTCCATTTTCTCGTAGCTTTAGCCTAGGATAACTTAGATTAGTAACAGTTTTTCGTTTCGTTCACCCCATCGTCGTGAATCACCCTTTGATCCCACGGCGGAGCTCCGCTCCGCCTCCGATTTCCCGCCTCCTCCGGCACCTACACCTCACACGGTCACCTCCATCTCCTTCTCTGTCACTCAATCGTCACGAACCACCCGCTCATTCATCTCGATCTCGCTCAGATCGAGCCCACCGAGCTCCCATCTCCGTTGTACGCCGGAGCTCCACGCCTGACCCATCTCCGCCTACATTTCTTCAACTGAAGACCCCTCTAGCTCCGCCTTGTTTTTGCGCTTCTAACCCTGCAGGAAAGAGCCCAAGAGGAGGCTCTATCGAGCCTCGACAGTCTAGGCAAGCAGCCCCCAGGCGACCCTCCTCGTCCGAGCACCTCCGGTCACCTCAGCTCCGGCTGAGAAGTTCAATCGCGGACGAGCCCCAGGACCATTTTGCCCTCGGTCCGGGGCTGGTGGAGGCCGTGTGTCGGCCGGAATCGACGATCCAAGTGACCTCCAGGCGGCGTTCTTCGTCATCCTCTCCCTGCCGTCGGATCAGCCTTGTTCTTCCATCCGCTCAGCAGCTGTAGGATCGGGTCGTCTCCCAGCCGTCCGATCGTCCTCTCATGATCTAATCTCAGCCGCACAGCGCGAAGGGGTACGGGCCGCCCGATTAGCGCCACGTGTCAAATCGAGCCGCATCGCCGCCGTCCATCAGCGCCTCTTCCTCAACCGCTGGATGCACCACGTGGATTAGTGATTCATTCCTCGCCGCACGATTATCTCCTGGGTATTTTGCATTTTAAACCCATAGTTTTTTTGTTAATTGCAGATATGCGCTTGTGCGTAGATATTACATTATGTTTTGGGTAAATTGCACTCAGACCCTGTCGACTTTTATTATTTGCATTTATGCCCCTGTGAACAACAGAACACGTGCCTCACGCGTGTATTTTTGGTGAAATTGCCATCAGGCCCTTGAATGTTTTGTTAATTGCATATATACCCCTGCTAGGCCTTGTATTTTTGTGTGCATTCCCTATTTATTTTGTGCATTTCTAAAACTCGAAAAATTACCAAAAAAATAGTGTAAGCTCATGTTTAGTTGTAGATTCACGCCATATTTTTGTATTTCGTGTTTGTTGCATTTTAATATTTATAAAAAAATCAAAAACTCTCATTTTAGCTACTGTTTGCGTTAGAAAATACCAAAAAAATATTAAATCTGTTTGAAAAATTCCAAAAAAAGTATATTTTGTCTATTTTAGTGTCTTTTAGTTATTATCCAAAAATCATTAAAAATCTCAAAGCAAAAACCTTATAAATTAGAAAAATCTAAAAATTCTTATAAAAATCTAAAAAAATCTAGAAAAACCCTAAGAATATAAACTCAGCTTCTATAGTTGCCCTATTTTATTATCTTTTATTTAAAATTAATTTGGGAAAATTTTGCCACTGTTTGCTATTTTTCATTCCCATTTAAATTTCGACTAGTAGTTAATTCACTGTTTCTTGTATTTTACCTTTTAAAAATACCAAAAATATTCTAAAAAATCCCCAAAAATCACAAAAATAGTATAAAACATAAAAAAACAAAAAATATTTTATTTTGTAATTTTTGAGCTTTTTTCCTTATTTTTATAAATATGTTATCACCTCTTTTCTTATATTATTTACATATTCTATTTATAAAAACAAAAAAATATAAAATATAAAAAGAAAATATAAAATCAAAAAAAATCAAAATTAAAATACTAAAATATAAAATTAAAAAAATAATAAATTTAAAATAAAAAACCCACAAAAAAACCTAGATTGGCTAGGTAGTTTACTAGACCTAGGTAGTGGCTTTTTGTCTGCACACTCTATACCTTTGTTTCCTGTGTTCGACTCCTACTTGCTTGCCATTGTACATTTTTAGTAGGGTATAATAAATTTTAATCCTTACTCTTGATTGTTTAATTAATTATGTGGGTTAATTGTTGACGAACATGAAGGCTTGAGTAGTCGCCCCAGCGACAGTGAGTCTGACTTGTCAGACCACTATTTAGCGGCTCTCGCTTTTCTCGTTTTTCAAATGGCGCCGTTGCCGGGAAGCATCGGCTTTTAGAGTACACTTGTGTCTTTTATCTGCTTAGCCATTTTTGATTATCTGTTTTTAGTACATAATTTGTTTTGAATTGTTTGACATCTCTTCTTGTTTTCTTGCGAGGGACCACTGACCGAGGAGGATCGCCTAGGGGATCCTACGCAGCCTTGGGAGGAGGAGCTGGGTATTCTACCCTAGCCGGCAGGAGAGTGCAGGAGAGCTTGAGAGAGAGAGATAGTTAGATTTTTCCTATTTTTGTGAGAGAGAGAGTAATTTGATAAATTTGTAATAATACAGGTACTTGGACACTTCGAACACTCGGGCCTAATTTCCAAGTGTTTGTTCACTTGGGGGCTCATCGTCGGTTTGACGCGTTTTCATCGCCTGTCATTTTCCAGTTTTGTTTTATTTTCCCTTTCTTTTGTGGAATGAGCTTTTAGCATTTCGGCTTTGCTTGATCGAGTAAATTAGGTCCAAACATCCTAATAACCATTGCATGTACCTATAGTGCAATTTTGGACTTAGTTTAAATTAAACAGTTACTTCACCATCTTCAAACCACCGCACCGCGAGCCCACCCTGCCAAGCGCTGCTCCTGAACTCGATTTGTCGAGAGGAGGAGGGGTCAGCCTAGACCGGACTCTTGGGATGAGGATTGGTGATCAACTTGTGGTTCTTCACGCTAGCAATTGCCTGCTTAGGACGATTTCCGTGTGCATATCGGCATTTAGATTAGGTTTAAAAATTCCTGTTTTGCATCCCGCATGGAGAGAGCTGGGAAGCACTGTAAGTCTTCTATCTTTGCATTCATCATCTAGGCACAAAGGTGAGATTTCCATCTTGGTGCCGACTTGCACGGCTTTTCCGACTCTTTTCTCCCTCTGTTTTTGGATCAAGTAGGAATCAAGAAAATACAAAATCGTTAGGTGCTTGTATTGAATCGACTCAAAATAAGCGATAACACAAAAAAATTAAAAAGGGACTGCTAAGAAAATTTGACCTAAATAAAATTGGTAATTGGATTCATTGCTTGGGGAGAGTAACACCCTCACTTGTATTCAGGTTGCATGGGAAGGTCTCCTTCCAAGTGAGTTGAGCGGCTTCGTAAGGATTAGAGCCAAAAACCTCGCTTGTGGATGCCTTGTGTATCGCCTGGATTTCCGAAGTATTGATGCTACTACGTAGACGAGTATGGCTTGGTCATCGTTGGTGACTCACTATTGTGTTGAGCATCGACCTTGTTCGAAGTATCGAGCATAGGCCACGCCTTCACGGGTGTGTCTGTCTCACCGTCTGCATCCGAGTAGGGTCTTGCACGCTCATGGGTGATTCCGTTGCGAGCGAGATCCAAAGTATCGGTTTCGCCTATCGGCGTCCTCCCTCTTTTCTTTGGCTGAGTAGGGATCTAGGAAGGGTTACAAGGACCTTAAAAAGCATAGGCTACAGGTTACACAGGAGGAGGACAAGTACGAGAATACTTTTCTGGCAGTACGCTCGCTCCTATAGGCGTAGCACTATAAGGACTCGTTAAAAGATAACTTCCTGAATTCAAGCGAAAAATTACAATGATAAAAGCCGAACCTTCACGGCATCACGTGTTGAGTTGGTGAATCCCCTTGTTTTGTGTTTGATTGCTAGGCGCATTTAGGTCAAGATCAAAAACATCGCGCCTTTGCGCAAATTTTGTTCTCCCTCGAGTTGACCCTTGCTCATTGTGAGCCTTCTACTGTTTTACACTCCATTTGTTTCTTGTTGACCCCCGTATCTTTTATCCACATCGATCTTCCTCTTGATCTCCGAGATGGCGACGAATGGACAGTTTAGTCAAGACTCTATCGGCACCCACATCAGTTCCATTCGTTCTCCCTCTCCAATAATTCGGGGTGATTCCCGAGAACCCGGTTCAGACTCCGTGGACCGATCTCCAGACTCCCCGTCTTCTTCAATAAACCGGGATCACTCTCGTCCCGAACTCTGTCCCTTTTGTATGACAATTGATTTCACTCCGTACACATCGTCGTCCTTAACCAAGTTCTGTGTTGACCTTAATACAGACCATTTCTCTCTATCCGATGCTGCAATTCAGACAGATCGGGGCATTCTTCCATGTGCAGACTTAGAGCCCGATTCCGAGCCAGTATACAAGGCAGAATCCGAGATGGCCGGTGGAAGAGGAAAGGGACCACAGCCCCAACCTGAAGCTAAAACCAATCCGGGGGAAGGGCAGTACACCACACAGAATGAGGTTAACAGTCAGTTGTTGGCTTCCATCCACGCCATTCAACAGCAGTTGACTAATCAAGCCCTGGCCCAGACCGCCTTCCAAGATATGTTGAATGACCTGAGGAGGAAGGCCGATGCAAGAGATGGCCGACGGGAGGATGAACCAAATCAAGAGCCTAATTTTGAAGAGGTCAGAGATGAGTTCTCAGTGGGAGGACCAGAATTTGATGCAGCGGAAGCAGACCCACCGCAGCCGAAGCCTACGCTGAAGGAAACATACAACCTAGGAGCGGGCCGCATCACAGAGTGGATTCAAGTTCCACGAATCCATGCCCACTTCGAGCTGAAGCCGCAGTTTTTGTCCCTACTCCCCACATTCCATGGGAATCCCACTGAGGAACCTTATATCTTTCTCAAGAAGTTTGGTCGCATCTGTGCTACTACTCACTACCCTGGTATTCCTCTGGGGTAGTCAAGATGACCGCCTTTCCCTTCAGCCTACAAGATAAGGCCCTATATTGGGTAGACCATCTAGGGAAGATAGTCACAACCTGGGGGGAGCTGAAATCTGCATTTCTCCACAAGTTCTATCCTCTCGGGAGATTGAATCAGATGCGTGCCCGTATCTCTAGTTTTGCCAGCAGCCCCACGAGACTGTCCATGAAGCGTGGGAGAGATTCAAAGATCTTCAGGAGAAGTGTCCCCACCACAAAATTCCAAAGACCAGCCTTGTACAACACTTCTTTGGTGGACTTACACTTAAAAGCCAAAAGCTCGTAGATGCCGCTTGTGGTGGTTCGCATTTCAATAAGGACGAGGATGTGGTATGGAATGTCTTCGAGGAAATGGCTGAAGGAGAAGCCGCTCAATCCTCGTCTCGAATCTACATGAAGGTGTCAACTGCCGTCAGCAAGCCAGTAAACATGGCTTCCCACACCGAGGACAAGGATGAGAGCTCCAATCTGAGCATAATTGGGAGCCACTTGTCTAAGGTGGATATCATTGAGAAGAGGTCACAGGACCTCGAAAAGTTAGCTGTCATTGAGAAGAGGACCCAGGGCTTGGAAAAACTCGATCAGATTTCCCAGCAGCTGGAGCAGCTCATTCGTGCGTTGAATGCCAACATGTGCAACGTTGTGTCTACTACTGCCGAGCCGAATGCTGAGAAGAAGGAGCCTACAGTGCAGAAAAACCCTCAGCCGACTCCACCGCAGACCTGTTCAGCACGTGTATTACGTGCAGGTTCCGGAGAAGCCCCCACAGCCTCAGACGCAGATGGTTGTATATCAACCTGAGTCCCAGCCAGCCTATTCCGAGTAGTTCTCTCCACCCCCGCCACTAATTCAGGAGATCAACGATGTATGGAACAATGAAGCGCAGCTGACCTGTCCTCAGAGACATCCTCAGGGTCAGAACATGGGCAACAGGCCCTATCACCAGCAGCATGGTGGGAGGCCCTTCCAGCCCTCATACCAATACCAGCCTCCATCTCACGCCTGGAGGCAAAATTACCAGCACGATCCTTAGCAATCCGGATATCGCAGACAAGGATATCATCAGCAATTGACTGCCCCATATAACTAACATAACTCACAGTATTCCTCCAACCCTCCTCCTCACCAATTTTCTCAGGGTTACCAGTCGCAATCTCAACCGCCATACCAGCATTCGAGGCCCCAGCAGGGGGATTCTTCTAAGATTGTACCGGTTAATTCGACCCTGGCTTGTTTAGAACAATTAATGAAGAACATGGCTGAGATGACCCAGAAGATCGACGACCTGACTGCTGCCAAGACTGTCATACCAACCCAGGTCGAAGCCAATCCGAATAACTTCCGATGCAAGGAGCAGGTAGCCGGCAGTGTCCAACCCAAATCAGGTGAATTAAATTGTTTTTTATATAATGCTGTTACTCTCAGGAGCGGTAGGATACTCCAGCCATCGACGACGGCGAAGGGAAAGCATCTTGCATCTGACGGGGAATCGTCAGTCCAGCCAACACCAGGGCCATGCAACATTTTTGAAGACGCACCAGCAGTTAGAAAATCACAAAAAATGAAGAAAATAGCAAAACACAAAAAGATAGCAGCAACCTCGGTGGAGATAGGACAGCATTGGAGACGTATGCACCTGCCTCAGAGCCAGTTCTTGACGAGAGGAGCAGTGCACCTGCAGCGAGTCCAACGTCAGTTCCTGAAGCCGAGCCCGTAGTTTTTGGTCCACAAATTGTAGATGAATCCATTCCTTTTTGTCATCTACCTGTAAACAACAACATGGACAATATTTTGAATGATATTGGTGAAGAGTTTGTAAATATTCCTTTTCCAGAAGCAATGAAAAAACACAAAAAAATGAAAAATTTAAAAATTGCTTTGTCTCATCCTGCCATCATAGAAATCATCCAGAGTTTGGTATTGAACATGCCATTGATGAAAGCTCTTGAGTACATGCCAGTTGTGAAGAAAGGATTGAAAGAGGCATGTACAACCAAGCGCCGGCCTCACCCTCACAACTCCAGAAGCAAGGGTGGCAAGTCCGAAAAGCATATCCTTACAATGTCCACCGTTAATGCCTCCAGCAATCTCCCAGATAAAAAGTCAGATATGGGAGCACCTCTTGTGCGTTGTCAGATGTTTAATCAGGAGTTTGAACGAACACTACTAGACAGCGGTTCTTCTGTCAACTTGATGCCAGCTTCGCTACTTACGGAATTCAGGCTAGGACCGCTCAAGCCTACAAAGATGATTCTGCAGTTTGCAGACATATCAGTCAAGCGGCCTAGGGGCCTGTTGGAGGACGAGATAGTCACGGTGTAGGGAAAGCTGTTCCCGGCCGATTTTGTGGTGCAAGATATGGACGTCTCTGCTCCATTGCTCCTTACCCCAATCATACTTGGAAGACCATTTCTGCGGACATCAAACACAATAGTGAACTATGGGACGGGAGAAATCACTTTTGGCGTTGGCAATGAAACAATTGGAGTGGAGACCCTGCCTGAGGGAAACACCAGCCGAACGAACATCTGTATCATGTGCAAGGGTGATTGAGTATGCTCACGATTGCGACTTTCTAGCAGAAATTCAAGACATCAACTTATTCTTGGATGACAATGAGATCCATGAACTCCTCTGCCCCGAGGAGGAAGTGGAGATCGCAGTTGAATTTCCCCTTATCGATAAGGATGAGGAACTCGCTGATGTGCTGCAAGAAACTGCCGTGGGGGTGATGTGCCTTCAAAACCAAGAGCAAATTTTTGAAGAATCTTTTGATGAAGAGAAGATCATTGAAGTATTCTGTCAGAATCTAAGTGAAGAGGTAGAACCGAGTATGGTGGACACCGAACGGTTGAAGGAATCTCCACCTGCATTAATAGTTGAGGTCACCTCTGATGCAGCTCAGATCCTGCCAGAATTGAAACCCTTGCCCTCCAACATGAAATATGCCTTCCTTGCAGAAGAACCACACATGTACCCGGTCATTATCAATGCACACCTGACCGAAGACCAAGAATCTCGTCTGATGGAGGTTCTTGAATGCAACCGCAATGCGATAGGCTGGCGAACTTCAGATCTCCATGGGATCAATCCATCACTGTGCTCGCATCGCATTTTTCTGGAAGATGATTGCAAGTCCTCTCGAGAACTTCAGCGAAGATTAAATCCTAATCTGCGGGAGGTCGTTATGAAAGAGATCCAGAAGTGGTGTGATGCGGGATTTATTTATCCCATCTCCGACAGCAAATGGGTGAGCCCCCTGCATGTTGTACCAAAGAAATCAGGGATCACCATTGTGAAGAATGACAAAGGAGAGGAGATCGCAACCAGAGTACCCACTTCTTGGCGAGTGTGCGTGGACTACAGAAGACTTAACCTCGCTACCAAGAAGGACCACTTCCCTTTACCCTTCATCGACCAGATCTTGGAGAGATTGGCCGCAAAGGAATATTTCTGCTTCTTGGATGGATACTCTGGGTATAATCAAGTTGCTATTGCTCCTGAAGATCAAGAGAAGACCACGTTCACCTGTCCTTTTGGAACATATGCCTTCAGACGGATGTCGTTTGGGCTTTGCAATGCCCCAACCACATTTCAGAGGTGTATGCTTGCAGTTTTTGCCGATATGGTGGGCAACTTTCTCGAGGTCTTTATGGACGATTTTTTGGTCTACGGGGATTCATTTGACCAATGTCTGGATTATTTAGACCGAGTCTTACGGAGGTGCTGCAAAGTCAATCTTGTGCTCTCATGGGAGAAGAGCAACTTCATGGTGACCGAAGGAATCGTGCTGGGTCACGTTGTTTCTAAACGTGGTATGGAGGTTGACCCAGCCAAGGTGGACGTGATTTCCAAACTTGAGCCACCTACAACCATCAAGCAAGTCAGGTCATTCTTGGGCCATGTCGGTTTTTACCGACGATTCATCAAAGATTTCAGCAAACTGGCCAGACCGTTGACTGAGTTGCTCGGCAAGGAGAATGAATTCATTGTAGATGACCATATGCTCTTTACCTTTAATCAGCTGAAAGAACTCATCACACATGCCCCTGTCTTGCAGCCACCGATTTGGACTCAGCCTTTTGAGATAATGACCGACGCGTCAGATTATGCCATCGGTGTTGTTCTGGGATAGAGGAAAGATAATGTACCATATGCGATTCACTACGCTAGCCGAACGCTCGATGAAGCCCAGTGGAACTACACTATCACTGAAAAAGAACTGCTAGCGGTAGTATTTGCCCTGGAAAAGTTCATATCCTACCTCCTTGGATCCAAAGTAATCATTTACACTGATCATTCCGCCATTCGGTATTTACAGCAGAAGAAGGACGCTAAACCACGTCTCATTCGGTGGATCCTTCTCCTATCGGAATTTGACTTGGAAATCAAAGATAAACCTGGGGTAAAGAATGTGGTGGTCGATCATCCATCGAGGCTTCCAGAGCCAGAATCTCCTGAGCTGAACCTGCAGCCGATCACAGAGATCTTTCCAGACGAGGCAATTTTGTCTATCACCTCGCTTCCTTGGTATGCAGACATTGTGAATTATCTAGTGATCAAGAAAATCCCACAGGATTGGCCTAAGTTGAAAATAGACAGATTCTTGTCTAAAATCCATTTCTACCAGTGGGAAGATCCGTATTTGTTTTGTGAGTGAGCAGATTGTATCTGGAGAAGGTGCATTCCTCAGGAGGAAGTTCCAAGTGTCCTCGCTTTATGTCATGATCAAGATTCTGGAGGACATCATTCAGGCAAACGAACGGATTTAAAAGTTCTTCAAAGTGGCCTCTGGTGGCCTTCATTATTCAAAGATGTAGATGATTATGTCAAATGCTGCACTGAATGTCAGAAGATGGGCGGAACCATAGGAATGAGAGACACGATGCCTCTGAAATACATTCAGATATCAGACATCTTCGACGCATGGGGTATCGACTTTATGGGCCCATTTCCCAACAGTCAGGGCTATGAATATATTCTGTTTGTTGTCGACTATGTAAGTCGCTGGGTGACAAGTCCGAAAATGCTGAGTTTAAGAATTTGTTTTTATCGGTGAGTGAAAAATAATAATTAATGTGTCGTTCGTTGTAGGCGGCGATCGGAAACGGTCAAGAAATAACCACAAATTTTTAATCAAACTTTAATCAAGTGGTTTTAATGTTTATTTTACTTGGGCAAGTCCCAAGATCGATCACAAGGAGGCAAAGGAACAACTTAGAATTATGTCTATCCAATTTCGTGTTCGGTTTTCAAGGCGGTCTTTTTTTGGAATTTTTAATGCAAATAAGGGATGCAAGATGCGGTTTTGGCCTATTTTAGGGACTAAAATGTAAAATTCGATCAAACAGTGTCTGAAAAATACGAAACTTGGCCACAATGTAAATTATGACAAAATGAGTGCACTTTAATTTTTTTGGAATTTTTAGATGTAAAATTACTTTTTTATGAATTTTTAAATGCCAACATAATCATTTTCAATATTTAATTATAATAAATACTAAACCTACTTATTTTCAAGAGATAAAATTATCTAAGATCTATCACGAGGTGATGAATCTCAAAAAAATCCTAAACCTTGAAAATGTAGGGTCTAATACCTATTAAAAATTAAATAGTGAAATGTGCAAGATGATTTTTATAGGACAAAGTATGCATGCAAATACAAAATCTTCTTGGGCACAATATTAACCACAATTGACTCTACAATATTTGATTTTTGGGGAATTTTAGAGTCACGGTTAATCAGATAAAAATTGAAGAGAAAAAAAAGAGCAAAGTTTGCAAATTTCCACAGAATAATTGATTAAAAATTAACCGTTAATCACAAAAATATTCACAATATCTCATAATGTAGAGAATTAAGAAATGAACATCATGCTATTTTTAAATAAATAAAATGATGGAAAACTGAGGTCTAAAATGAAGGAGAAATGTAGGGGTACAGATGCAATAAAGAAATAAATAAAGACAAATGCATGGGGGACATAGATGTAATTACCTAAACACAGGGGGGTGTTTCTGCAAATTTTCCAGAGTGGCACGTGCGTAGCACGTGCCTCTGGTCGGTGGATTGAAGCAAAAACATGGAGGAAGGTCGGGGTGCTCTTGCAATTTACCCAAGGGGCACGTGCGCCGCACGTGACCCCCTGGGATGATGTCAGCCTGGCGTCCCCCCACACGCACGCGCCTCGCACGTGGGGGGTCTCGGCCCTGGAGGCTGGCCTGGTGGAGGGGCGGAATGGGTCCGGCGAGGCCTTGGAGGGCGTTGATGGCTGGATGGGTCTGGCCAAGTCGGAGAAGGCCGGAGAGACTCCTGTCGTGCAGACTTCTGGCGCGGAGGCTGCTTCAGGCGAGGTGGCGATCAGAGCTTGGAGCTCCTGGTGGCCGATGTTGCTGGTGGGTTGATGACGGTGAAGCGGTGAGGCGAAGGCATCTCCGGTGGTCGGCGAAGCGGAGAAGTCGTAGGCGAGACGTTGATGGTGGATGTCGATGTCGGAGGCTCGACACAAGAGGCGGAGCGAAGTTGCGTTGGCTGATGGGGAAGGAGGCGATGAAGACGAGTCAGTGGAGAAAGTGGAGAAGATGACGGCGTTGGCTCGACGCTGATGGCGGAGCGGGGCAGTACGCGGCGGAGGGCGAGCTCTGTGGCTGCAGCGGCGTGGGGTTGACGCCGGATCTCGTCGAAGACGAAGAAGAGGGGCTCTGTCACCGCCGCCTCCTCAAAGCTCTATCGGCTGATAGTCGATCAAGGGGGCGACTGGGCTCTTTAAATAGGGTGAGGGTAGGGGAGCATGCGGGGAGTTGCGAGGTTGACGGGGGTTCGTTGGCGAGGATCACAAGGCGGCGGTTGCGGAGAAGGCAGGGGTCGTTGGCGGCAGCCGTTGCGGAAGACGCGGAGGGCGGAGCGGTCAAAGGGGGCGCAGGAGGAAGATGGTCAAGGGCTGTCCGATCGGCCGAGATCGGACGGTCGGGATCGTGACACGTGGCTGGGAGGCTAAGGAGAGAAGGTGCGGGGCGCACGTGTAGTGCGCGTGCGGGGGTGGCACGTGCACTGCATGTGTGTGGTTTTTTTAAATTTTTATTATATATATATATTTAAACGAATAATATATAGCCCAAAAATGACTGACACGTGGCGGCCTCTGGGGCTGCCACATGTCAGCTCTAGGGAAATCCGAAAATAAATGATTTGTAAATCGAAAAGAAATAGTAAATGACCTCGGATCAAAAATGTTCCTTCACAAAAAATGCTCGTCTCGACGAGATCTACAACTTTCATGAAGACATCAAAGCTTAAATCGGTCAAATGTAAAAAGTGAATTTTGGGGTATCCATGTACATAGAATACCTTGATTTTTTCGGTTTTGTATATTTTTTGTCAATTTTAAATAAGATAAAAATCCATAAAAAATATAGAAAATTCAGAGACAAATAAAGACACCTTAATCTATTTTTTTTGGATTTTTATTGATAAAGAAAATATGTACATAAAATACGGGTCAAAAACCGCTAAAATATACAATGTACAAAAGAGGCCCAAAACCCAACTTTCACATACGAGCTCCGATTCACTTGAACTTGGTCTTGTTTTGAAGGTAATTGAATGTGTATTAGTTCAAAAGTGAGTAGTATCAAATCGGACACTAGATGGGGAAGATACGGGTTTTTAAGTCCGAAAATCCTGAAACTAGGGTTTGGATTTTTGGTCCACTTATCAGGGTTAGTGATTTTTTTGTATTTTTTGTTTATTCTTGTTAGTGATGTGCACACAGAGGAGGCAGTTTTGTGTCATTCGGAGTTAGCATGGAGGAGTTAAAAATTTGGGAAATTAGGTTATTTACAGGTCATTTTGGCTTGGATTTTTGGCTTCTTATTTTGTACAAAAATGATGGATAAAATGCAATTCTTATGAGAACATGTATGAATGCTAATTATGCAGAATAGATGCGGAAATGCTGTTGATTTTGAAGGACTTGAGCTTAATTAATGAGACTTAGAGTGATGAATTTGAGATTCATCATCCCCCTATACTTAAACCATGCTCGTCCCTGAGCATCAGAAAGAAATGCCATGAAGTGAAATGAGATTGGGTTCCATACCAAGACCATGAGCTGAATGTGAAAATGAAACTAAACTCGACCTTTGGATTATTAGTGTTTCGGAGATTCTGTGAGACTTAGAATTTTAAAATCAATAGCCCTCAAGTTCTACACATCATTATCACAGTTTCGGCTCAGAAGTCATCTTAGATCAATCCTCTTCCCAAAGTATACTCTATGAACATTGAATAACCGACTCATGTGTGTGAAGGGTTTTAGCTCTCCCATCCAGAATGAAAGACTACCATGCTCCTCTCCTCTCTAGTAACTCGTCCTCGAGGAGTCAGGTATTTCCTTCTAAGGTCTGTTGCGCTGTGTTCACAATCGAATGAGGGAGAAGATAGAAGAAAGAGAAAAGAACTGGAGGGTGGCCAGTGTAGTCACCTCTCCTTGTGAAGATGGCCAGTGTAGCCGAGTCTCCACCAAGCATCTGACGAGTCCGATAATGCAGCGTTTAAAAAGTTGTTTTTATCTTCGTGAGTGGAATTAATTAAAGTCGTTCGTTGTAGGAGGCAATCGGAAACGGTCAAGAAATAACCACAAATTTTTAATCAAATTTAATCAAGTGGTTTTTATGTTTATTTTACTTGGGCATGTCCCAAGGTCGATCACAAGGAGGCAAAGGAACAACCTAGAATTATGTCTATCCAATTTTTTGTGTTCGGTTTTCGAGGTAGTCTTTTTTTGGAATTTTTAATGCAAATAAAGGATGCAAAATGCAAATTCGGCTTATTTTAGGGACTAAAATGTAAACTTTGATCAAACAATGTCCAAAAAATACGAAACTTGGTCACAATGCAAAATATGATGTAGTTTTTTTGGAATTTTTGGATGCCTTATGATTTTTTATGAATTTTTAAATGCAAACAAAATGATTTTCAATATTTAATTATAATAAATATTAAACCTAATTATTTTCAGGGGATAAAATTATCTAAGATCTATCACTAGGTGATGGATCTCAGAAAAATCCTAACCTTGAAAATGTAGTGTTTAATACCTATTAAAAATTAAACACTGAAATATGCCAAATGATTTTTACAGAACAAAATATGCTTGCAAATGCAAATCTTTTTAGGCATAATGTTAATCACAATTAACTCTACAATAGGTGATTTTTCGGGGATTTTACAGAGCAACGGTTAATCAATTATGAATTTTAGAGCGCGAATTGGGCAAAACATGCAAATTTCCACAGAATAAATAATTATTAATTAACCGTGATCACAAAAATACCCACAGTATGTCAAAATGCAGAGAATTATATGAGGAACATCATGCAATTTTTTAAATAGATAAAATGGTGTAAAGTAGAGGTTTAAAAGTAATGGAGAACACAGGGGTACAGATGCAAATATAATAAATAAAAAAACATGCAGGGGGGACCTAATGTTAATTACCTATAAAATGGGGGCCGAATCTGCAATTGTACCAGGGGGTAACGTGCGGTGCACGTGACCTTCTGGATCTGGACTATAGTGCAAATAGGCGGAGCTCCAAGGGCCCCCTTGCAATTTGCCCAAGGGGCACATGCGTGGCACGTGACCCCTGGGCTGGCTGATGTAATGTTGACATCCCCCCGCACGCGCCTCGCACGTGGGGGGTCTCGGGCTGCGAGCTGGCTGCTGGTGGTCTACGGAGCGGCGGGAGGGAGCTCGGCCCCTCCCGGCGGAGCCTAGTGGTGCGGCGAGTCGGCCAAGGCGAGGGGGGCGGAGGAGCCTGGTGTCTGGATGGCGGAGCGATGCGTCGAAGCTGGTGGTCGATGTAGGTCGGTGCAGCAAGGCGAAGGAGTCGATGCTGGAGACGACCGTGGCGTTGACGATGGCGGTGATGAAGGTCGTAGACGGTGGCTGGTCGGTGGGTTGCTGTTGGCGGCCAAGGCGGTGTTAGAGGTGATGTGGGGCATTGTCGAAGATGAACGGAGCGGAGGTGGTGGCTGATGATGAACACGAAAATCCGAGCGACTAAGTTAATCAGGTATCTAGATGGTCGTTGCGACCTCAGTCACTCAGATGTGTCAATCAAGAAAAATGAACCACTGATATAGATAAAACGGATAAAACACAAAATAGCGGTACTGCTATTGGATTAACCTGGTATAGCGACCAGGGTCGAACTCAAGGAGCACGGGTTGGCCTCTCGGCCTACGAAGTAGTAAAAAGGAATAAAATAAAAGAAGAAAATATTTTTAGTGGTTTTTAATTATTTTATAATTTTTTGGATTTTTAGCAAATTAGGAAAATGAGAAAAACAAGGAAACACACACTTCAACAATTTATTTAAAGCACTAAAAATCAACCAAAAATTCAAACAAAAATATTTTTATGTGTTTTATAATTTTTAGTGTTTTTGGTGAATTTTTGAGAATTTTCTGATCTTTATTTAAGTTTCTAAAAATCAAAAAGTGACTGAAATAAATGGTACTGTCCAGCCGAGCCAAAAAGGCCTAGATAAAATATCTAAGAGCCCCAAAATGGCTGGAGGTAATTTTTCTGTAAAGAAGACAAAATGAGGAAAATTTAGGCACCAATTTTATTGTTTTTGGGTTTTTGGCTTAATTATTAGAATTTTTATAAGTTTTTATGTGTTTTTCAATTTTTAATGGTTTTCAGTAATGAAAAATAGCCAAAATTGGCTAGAAAACCAAGCTGAGCAAGGCAAACAGTAGATAATTTTTAGGGAATTTTTAAATGAGTTTTAATATTTTTTGGGGTTTTTAAAGTTAGACAGTAGCAAAATAAAAGATTTTTGAATTTTTAAAAATAACAAATGAAAACAAAAATGTCCTCAAAAATCCTTGAAAATTTTACACCATGGCAGGAGCCATGTGTCCAATTTTTGTTGGATTTGGAGGTAATTTGCTATTTTATTCAAAAATAAAGAGAGGGCACAATGCATAGGGACCAAAGTGCAAATACCCGTGAGCCTGGGGGGTCTGGTGCAAAATACCTAGCGAAACACGCGCCACGCGCGTGCCTGGGGCACTCAGGGACCCAAATGCAATAAAAATAAGTCCCGAGGACTTATTGGTAACAGGTACCAAAAGTCCAAGGGCTTATCTGCAAAATACCCACGAATATCACGCACATGCTCAAATAAACCACGCACAGGGGTATAAATGCAAATAAACTAAAACATTCATTCCATTGATAACAGTCAGAACTACAGGGGCATGAGTTGCAAATAAACCAGAAAAGCACGCGACGAAGCACGTGTCATACAACGCACAGGGGCATAAATGCAAGGAAAATAAAGTACGGGGTCCTCTATGCAAATGTACCAAAACTTAAACAACTACGCTAAATATTTACAAGACTAAAAACGAAATAAAATAACTAAGAGGGCCTAAGGGCAAATTACCCTTTATTATGCGGACCGGCTGGATGGATGCCACGTGGAGGGATCTACGGTGTGGATCAGCTGCGGCTCCAACGCTAAGGTCCTCGATGTGATCCGACGCTCGGGGTTCAGCCACGTGTCTGATCGAGCGGCTGTGGCTTCCTGCGCTGGAATCGATCCTCCTGATGATCGGGCGGTGACTGTTGCTCCCCCAATAGACGGTTCAGATGAAGTCTGGAGCTGGAGGACGAATCGAACGACGACTGAGGATGCTGGAAGAACAGGTCGCCGGCGAGACTCGCCGGCCTCGGGCATGCGCTAGGCTCCTCCTGGGAGCACTCTGAAGGTCGGAGAAGAGACGTGGGGTGCTCCCGCGTCTGGTGGTGGGCTCCGATGATCCAGCCGAGCTCCGAGGAGCTCGGCCTAGGTCGGCGGAGCTGAGCCTCCTGGCCGGATGACGAAGGGCCTCAGATGGCCTTCGTTTGACCTGCAAAGCAAACCAGATGACTCGTGGGTCGAGGGCAAACTGCCTCGACCCGGTTAGGCGAGGTGACGGTGGCTCGTGGGTCGAAATGGCGAGCTCCGGCGAAGGGGGTGGACGGAGGAGCTCGATTCCCAGCTCCTGTGCGAGCTGGGTTGGATGGAGGGGTGAAGAAGGTGCGTCGAAGGGAGGCGGATGCGATGGACGATTCCGATGATCGAACGGAGTGAGGGGATGGTCGGAATCAGCTCAAGACGGCGGCGATACGAATTGGGCGTAAATGGAAATCGAAGAAAGATAAGGACCTACAAGGTTACCTGGGTGGTCGAAGAGACTGGGGAGGAGCTGGGGAAGCTCCTGGTCGTCGCCTCGAGGAGCGTCTCCCTCCGAGGCTCAAGCTCGAGCTGATGGCGGAGCGACGGCGGCGTAGCTCGCCGGATCGATGGTCTCGCCCTCCTTCCTCGCTGCGACACCACGGGGGGACGAGCTGTCACTCTCGCCGATGTGATTGAGGTCACTGGGAGTGGAACGAATGAGCCAAAGATGCTGAAATGAGGTGGCGGAGCAACTGCTAAATATGGGTGTGGGTCCGGCTAGACGAGGTCGGGTAGGGCGTGGAGGCGCGCGGATCCCGATGTGGATACCCCGGCGAGGGTGTCGGATGTGGCAGGAGTGAAACGGACCCGGGGTTTAGGTGGGATTCAATCGGGTTTAGGCGCTAGAAATTAGGGAAGTCGGGTCGGGCGCTTAAATCCGCAGGAGGTGGTCTTGGGGGGGGTAGTTGACCGGGCGGTCAACAATCCCCAGGACCCAATAGAAACAGGCCACGTGGCTAGATTTTGAAGTTAAAATTAAGGGTAGCTAGGGGCCGATTTAGCAAAAACTCAAAACAGGAAATATTTTTATTTTATTTTTTTTCTATTTTTTAGTGATTTTTAATAATTTTTTCGAAATAAAAATAAGGTACTTACACTATATGTACTATATAGGTATATGTACACTATTAGGGTTTTTAATTTTTGATTTTTAATTATTATTTTTATGCAATTTTATTCCTATTTTATATTTTATTTATTTTCATTATAAAATAAGGAATAAAAAGATATTTTTATTTGATTTTTATTATTTATATACATAGGTTAAATAAATAAATATATACACTTATATACATGGTATATGTACAATCTATTTTTGTGTTTTTAATTTTTGCTATTTTTATTTGCTTTTTGTTTTGATTGTTTTTATTTTATTTATGTACACTATATAATAAAGAATATTTACAAAAACTATAAAGATTAATTTTATTTATTTATAGGGCTAAATAAATATGTAGGTGAGTCTATGTACAATGTGAAAGTGATATTTTTGTTCTTTTTGATTTTCATATTTTTATCTTTTGTTTTTATACTTATAAATATAGACACATATTTACAAGCCTATTTTTTGGTGAGGAAAATATTTTTATTTATTTACATAAATATTTACACATGAGCCCCTATCTCCCTCTACTTTGGCTTTTATGCGGTCAGGCCCATGCTGAGCCCTCCCTTGGGTTAGGTTGCTCAATATTTATTCTAAATATTTCCCTCTTTTTCTTTTTAATCTTTATTCTTTTATTTTTGCACAAAAACATGCTAATTATAGGTTTTTACACAATGCATGCTTTTGGTAATTTTCCTATTTACACATATCTACATGCATTTGCAAAGGTTTTTGTAGCTAAAATATAAGAATAAAGAGTGATGAATGAGTATTCATCACCCCCCTATACTTAACTTTGCTAGTCCCTTAGCAAACACTTATTTGAAAAAGAAGTGAAAAAGAAAGAAAGAAAAAGAAAAAGAGGATGTACATGGATCAAGGTTGATTATTAAACTTGCCTTCATTAAATTGGGGTATGGAGCTCGATTAGATCTTTGGATTGTTAATGTGTCGGAACCTTATTTGGACTTAAGTCTAAAACTCAACAGCCTCTAAGTTCCACTAATCTATAACCAAGACTCCTCAATGCTCCAGGTCAGAACAAGTCATCAATCACAAACCCTGAAGACCATGAATCTTTTCTTGTCCTGTGAATGTGAGGTCTAAGCTCTCCACCTCAGACATGGCAACTTGACAACCCTCCCCAACAAGGTAACTCTATGACCTCAATCTGGCCACTCTTTCCTCGAGGAGCGGGGTATTCCCTTCTAAGTTCAAGTTCAAACGGCTCAGAAGAGGAGGAAGGAAGAGAATGGGTCAAGGCCAGTGTAGCCAAGTACCCTTGGGAGCTTGACCAGTGTAGCCAAGTCTCCCCTGCTGCAAGCTACAACAGGTGGATCATGAAACCAAGCTTTGCTTATAGCACTCTATATACATACTCCGGTGGGATTATCATTTTCTATCAGACCCACCACTTTTTTGGAGTTATTTTCTTTTTCCACATTTTTTTTTCAAGTGCATCTGTACAACATATACATGTGCAGCATATATACAAGGAGTTTTTCCTCTTGAGCCAGTAGACTATCCCTCTTTTGAAGCTTTATTGCAACCCACAACTCCCGTCTTTAGACTTCATGGCAACCAGACCAAGTTGAGACGCACTTCCTTCACTAAAAGAAGAAGAGAGGTTCCGCCTAGAAGTACTACCCTCATATGCTACTCCAAGTCAAAGAAGACTGCCTCCTCACCACCTCATCCGTAGAGAGCTCGGTGCATAGTGTTGGTGTCCAAGTAAAGCCATAATCTATATGAGTCATGTGTTGTTGTTAAGTGCTCTACTTAGGCTCATTGAGATGACATGTGATCATAGCCTAATGGACTCAAAGAATTAAGTCATCATGGACCTGAAAAGCCTTAAACCTAAGCCTTGTAAGGTTCCTCTTAGAAGTTAGGTGGATTAAGATCTTAATCAAGCTCCATTTCTCAATTTGATTCCAGGCTAGTTTAAATGTCAACTATCATCCAGAAAAACTATATACATATGTACAAAAGATGCTTATTTACACAAATTTTACAAACATGCAAAATTTTTGAAAATGTTTTGAAATCATGAGTGGATGATGCATGAAGTGCAAGTTTTGCAAAAAGATATTTACACACATTTACACAAGATTTTTGCAAACTTTTGACTTTCAAAACATTTTGGAAAAATTTTGTACTATATACATAATTTTGATACCAAAAATATTTACACGAGCTTTACACAAAAGATTTTTGAAATCATTTTTACAAAAATAATTTGTACACTAGCTATTTATGTGCAAATAAAAGAAGTTTATGTACATGAAAATTTTTAATTTTTGTGATTTTTAGCCATTTTATTTATTAACACACTCACACAAAGTACGAGTTATGGCTAAAGTATATATGAAATATATACACACCCCCCTATACTTAGCTCAAACGATGTCCTCAGAGTCAAGAGCGATGAAGAAGACATAACTCGTACTAGGTATAGGGAAGTGAAAAGAAAGGCTATATACACAGACGAATGAATGAAAAGTCAAGAGGGTCTCGGGTCTTCCCCCTATACTTAGGATTAAATAATCCTAAGTATAGCAGGTTGTACACTAAGGAAAAACCGAGTAGAGAATGTACAGGGTCTACCCCCCCTATACTTAGGGTGAAAGATCCCTAAGTATAGGCAGCAAAAACAGGGGTAGACGGAAACAAAAGAGATACCCGAAGGTCTCACATCCCCCCTATACTTAGGGTAAAGTGCACCCTAAGTATAGCATAATCACAAAATGAAGAAAGGGATGTGGGACTAAAGAATGTAATGATATGGACATCTGGATCTATACAAGGCGGGAGATCAGTGAAACTCAGGCGTGAGATGCATTAGATGTGAGTCAAAGACCAAATCTCACGCAAAATGAATAGGGGCAAGATCCGCGACCCGCAGCTCATGATCTAAAAATGGCTTGAGCCGCTGGCCGTTCACTCGAAAGGTACTCTCAGAAGACAACTCAGATATATCAATGCTACCGTTGTCGTGTACCTTTCTGACCAAGTAGGGTCCCTTCCATTTGCTCTGTAGCTTCCCTGGAAACAAACGAAGCCTCGCATCAAACAGCCATACTCTCTGTCCAATCTCAAAATGCTTGTGTCTGATATGAGAATCATGCCACTCCTTCACTTTCTCCTTATAATGTAGGCTGTTTGAGAATGTTGTATCTCTAAGCTCCTCCAGGGCGGCTAACTCTGCCCTCCTCTGGTCTCCCATACCATCTGGATCCATAAGAATATCTGTAACTGCCCAAAGTGACTTGTGCCTCAGCTCAACGGGTAAATGGCACGACTTGCCATATACGAGGCGAAAGGGAGATGTGCCCAATGGAGTCTTGAAAGACGTCCTATATGCCCACAAGACCGAGTCCAAAAGCTGTGACCAATCCTTTCGGTCAGGGCGGACGACTTTCTGCAATATGGTCTTGATCTCCCTATTCGACACCTCGGCAAGACCATTCGTCTGTGGATGGTACGGGTGTAGCAACACGATGGTCTATACCGAACTCGCTAGCAAGGGCCTTCACCTGATCGTTGATGAAATGAGATCCCCCATCAGAAATCAGAACTCGTGGAACCCCGAACTGCGTGATGATGTGCTTCCTCAAAAATCTGCAAACTGTCCTCGCATCAGCGGCTCGGGCGGGGATGGCCTCAACCAAACGACTAACATAATCTACGGCCAACAGAATGTACTCAAATCCCTGACTCTTAGGGAATGGACCCATGAAATCGATGCCCCATGCGTCAAAAACCTCACAGAAGTGAATGGGCTGCATTGGCATCATATCATGCTGTCCACAAGTGCCCATCCTCTGATAGTCAGTACACCTCTTCACGAACTCATCAGAGTCTTGAAGAGGGTAGGCCACCACAAGCCGGATTGGAGCACCTTCTGTGCCGTTCTCCTCCCAGAATGATGTCCTCCTGCCTCAAGCTTGTGGCAGTAAGTGAGGACGCTATGGTGTTCCTCCTGAGGAATACACCGACGCCAGACGCTATCCCCTCCTTCGTGGTAAAGGATGGGATCCTCCCAGTGGTAGGACTTGGACTTCGCAAGGAAGGTCTCAAGCCTCTGCCTGGGCCAATCTTGTGGGACTTTCCCAGCAACGAGAAAGTTCACAATATCGGCATACCACGGGAGTGAGGCGATAGCAAGGATCGCCTCATCTGGGAAGGTATCTCGAATAGGGTCAATCTGCTCAGACTCCTCAGGCTGCTCTAAACGGGAGAGATGGTCCGCCACCACATTTCTTGACTCCAGGCTTATCCTTGATCTCAATGTCGAACTCCTGGAGTAGAAGGATCCATCTAGTAAGTCTGGCCTTGGCATCCTTCTTTGCCATTAGGTACCTGATGGCGGTGTGATCTGTGTACAAAGTCACTCTAGATCCAATGATATACGATCGAAACTTATCTAGGGCGAACACTACGGCTAGCATCTCCTTCTCTGTGACCGTGTAA